>CM066993.1:6717500-7355000 GCA_033977485.1 Hydrangea macrophylla | reverse complement strand
CCTTTCACATGGGTTCAGCATTGCCTTCTTGGTGTAGCAATAGACATCCTCTATTCTCTCCAATCCACCGAAGACAGGTATCAGGCATTAAGACTCTCGATTGCCGGATGATAATAGTTGGTAAGATTGCTTTGAGACTTAAAACCTAAAAGTAATAATATTAGTAAGACTATATTGTCTTAGCCCAAGTGCTCTATCGCGTCGCCCTTGTTCTATGCATGAGACACGTGTTGGTAAAAAGTGTCATTACTGGTTATAAGTCATCATGTTCAGATCTTTTATAGGATTTCTGATTCCTAAACTTGTTTTTGGTGCCATCTTGAAACGTTTGAGAAATATGGTAGTATGTCTTTTGGTATGATTGAGGAGATGTAGATAACTGATTGGCTTCATCATTGTGAAACCAACGCTAATTCATTGATGACATGATGTGCTACAATACCTCTTATAATTTGACAGATTAGTATCTTTCAATGCTCCCAATCTTGGCATATTGTTTTTATGATGTTTTATTTTATTTTATTTTTTTGTGGAGAATGGCCTCCACTCTTCTGTCTTTTTTTTTTTTTTTTAATTTTATTTATTTATTTTTTTTGTTTTATTTTATAAAACATCAAGTAACTAATTTGTGAGAAATAATGTTCAAATTCATGTGATTCGAAAGTATATAGGTATATCACTTCATTTAAGTGCGCTTGGAGTATCTCTAAGGTCTTGAGTTGTGAATGGTGCACGAATCATTATAATGTTATAGTTACTGAAGCTGTTTGTAGTTGCCTGAGTTCGGTGTGGAGTGATGACCATTCTTAGAAAGTTTCTATTTAATACATGTTTTTGATGGATTATTCTTCTTTTGTTTGGTCATTTTCTGTAGCATACAAGCATATTTAGAGAATACGTTCTTGTGCATCTTTGCATTGCAGAATATCACTGTTCCCTCAAAAGTTTTCTGTGTTATTCTGATTCTTGTCTTTTGCTGGTAGATTTATCTATTTTATTTGGGCATATGATCCAGATTGGATTAATTATATAATGACAGCCTAATTGTGATGCTATATCAGTTGTTTTCTTATGGTTCTAGCTATTCATATCTTCCTCTGTTTGAATTTATTTTATTTTATTTTCTTTATGCATTTATCTGTCCAGTATAGCATTCTATCCCGTCCTGATACATGTGCTCTTTACATCTTCCCATGCTTTATCTACTTTTTATATTCAGCTGATTTACATGGCGCATCTTGCCAATATGGGATTGCTTCTTATTTTGTTCATTTGCTTTTGCCATCTTACGTTTGCATTTTTATTGAGATGGCAGTCTCGATCCCCTGTATTGATTTATGTACGGAAGCAACTTTCCCATTCATAAGTTTCTGCTTCCACCTGTTTGCACGATTTTCTTATGATCAAAGTCGATTATATGGTCACTTACTTCATTTCTTTGGATTTGCTTTGACTATAGCCTGTAAGGCCGTTGTCTCTCTCTAGTGGTTATAATCAGCAGTCTTTTCGTCAACGTGGACCTTCTGGTCCATCTCAATGGGGCCCACGAGGTCCCCGTTCTGCACAGTCGAGAGGCAATGATTATCAGCAACAAGGACCATATCCATCTCAGAATCAGCACTATCCACCTCATTCATATGGTGGTAGTTATCCTCCGCAGCAACTGGCTCCAACTCCAAGAGGCAGCTCCAATCATGGTTGGGAGCAAAGACCTCCACCATCAATGCAGAGGCCTCCACTGAGTGCTAGTTACGATTACTATGGCAGACAGGGACAGGGAGGCCATACAGGTGACCCAGGATATGCTCATCCCGTTCATACTCGTGCTCAAGATTATGGACAGCCTTATTCCCAGACTGCCCCTCCTCCACAGAGCTATGGCCAAGGTGGTACACATTCATATGGAGGACATGGCGGTCCACAGTCGGGAAGTTATCCACAAGGTGGTAGTACATACCCTGGCTATGGTCCACATGATCAGTATGGTAAGCCTCCACCGTCCTATGGCATGCCAGCACAGGGACCGTCACCCCAATCCTATGGTCCGCCTAGAGCAAATCAACAAGGGGACATGCCTTATCAAGGTCCCATTTCATCGTCTCAATCGTACGGTCCAAATGCACCACCATCTCAACAGCAGTATCCCTATGCATCAAGTGGGCAAATGCAGCAAACTTACCCTCAATATGGTGCTACTGATGGGTATAATCAGCCGCCACCAGCTGCAGCGCCAGCCGGAGGTTATCCACAGCAAGTGAGCCAGCCTGTTTCTGGGTATGGTCAGCCTGGTGTGCAACAGACTCCTGGTTATGCTCAAGTGGGTCAAACCGGTGGTTATGGTCCTTATCCGACTTCGCAACCAGGTTACACTGACCAATCGGCTCCAAACAACAATGCAGCTTATGGGTACCCAGGGCAGGCAGATCCAGTATATGGTGGTGCCACTGGTTCAGCCTATCCTTCAGGGCAGCCGGGTTATGCTCAACCGGTTCCAACCCAGCCGGTGTATGATCAGTCAATCCCTCAATCAGGTGGCTATGGAAGTGTACCTGTTGGATATGGTAAGAGTGTCTCTCCCCAGCCCCAGCCCCAGCCTGGTTATCCACAACAGTACGACTCAACTCAGATCTACGGTGCACATCGTTGAAAGTTTTGACATTCCCTGAGGGAAAGTTGGACCAATGTGGTGGGTTTCTGGCAACTAGCATTTAGCTTCTATTAGGTCTGTTTTATCTTTTTTAACCATTTATTGGTGGTTTTGGATGAAATCTATTACTTGTGCAAGTTTGTATAAGCTTGTGGTGAGTCTGTTCTGTTATTGCTCCTAACTATTTGCCTGTCAATGTATCAGCCAGAATATTGACTTCATATATTGAGTTGTCCTAGTGATGCTCTCTCAAAATTTAGAGAGCATTTTTGCTCACCCAAAACTTGCTCACCCAGTGCTCATCCAACTCTCGTTGGCCAATACAGTGGGATCTAGGATTTTACACCATTAATTAATTCTCATTTAATCCTGGATCTCACTTGATTGGTCAATGGGAGACTTGGGCGAGCATTGGGTGAGCAATTTTTGGGTGAGCAAAAATGCATTCCAAAATTTATTGCATGTGTGTGTAGAGCCATGGTGATGGTTATGTTTAGATGGAACTCTTGTATGAACATAAGAACTGAACAACTTTGAGCAGATCCGTTTTCGTCTCAAAGTTATGTTTTGATGCGGAAAGGTTTGGAGTTGAGAATTCAACTCTTTGAAAAATTATTGTACTTTAATTGGACACTTTCCAAGAATACAATTTTTTTGTTTTTTGGCTTAAAATTATCCAAGTATACCATTTATAACAAATCACCCAATTTTTCGCTTCCAAAAGTTTTGGTAGTTCTTGACTTCTTGAGGACAATGAGGTTGATTTGAATCTAGTTATTTTTGCTTTTACTTCCCTTTGATAGTTGCTTCTGCAGTGCTGGTATATGAAACCAATTGATGGCTTGAGAGAAAGCGCCCGCGCCCAACCTCCACACACACCCCCCCCCCCCCCCCCCCCCCCCCCTCCCCCCACACACACACACACACACACCCCTCTCTCTTTTACTATTCTACTTCCTTTGATTGTTGCTTCAGCTGTGTTGGTAAGTAGATAGAAATAAAAGATTGCTTTTTATTTTTATATTTTTCTTTTCCCGAAAAAATTTAAAGCAAGAACAAACTCCATATCTCAACTGTCCAAGTAAATTGTAATTCTCAAGCATGCAATGCATGCCTGGCTGTGTCCCCCTTCTTTTCCACTTATCAAAATGATGCAAATCTTGCGGTATCTATGGCAACTGTTAGTCTTGTCCCCACAAAATTAACATGACATTAGCAGTATGTTTCTTAGGAGGGAAGAGAGGAAGGAGGAGGTGGGGAAGGGAATTTTGTTTCTCCTAGATTCACTCACTTAGGGTAAGTATCAAAAAAAAAAAAAATTTGAAGGGCCAAAAATTCCAAATATGTGGGAATATTTCTCTCCCAATATGCCCACTTTTGGATGGAAAAAAATTGAAGGGCCAAAAATTCCAATATGTGGGAAGATTTTTCTCTCTCCCAATATGCCCACTTTTGGATGGATGAAAATTTGTGTGGCCGAAGGGAAGAGACATTTACTGATTTACCTATTCTTTCTTCTTATTTAACCAATCAAAAGAAGGGAAGCCTCCTTTTCTTTCTTTAAGGATACCTCTTCCATCACCTCCATTCTCTTCCTTCCATTTTTCCATCCTCTTTGGAAACATAGATACTCAATTTTTCTCTAATGTGTGAATGTTTATACATACAACTTGTAGTAAGGCAAAAAGTCCTCCTTCATGTCTTAATGCATTATCATTTATTTCCCAGTGACTTCTACCGTAGTGGAAGTCTTTACAAATAGCAGATGAGGTGATCAATGCTCTTGCAAGAGAAATAATGGAAGTAGAGAGAGTGGAATTCAGATATGAATACTTGAGTTGGATAATTCTCAACAGTAAATTTGTTTTGCCTCATTGCAGTGAGAGTAAGCAATTTGTCGAACGACTAACATCTTTGTGTACTCTGTGTGACTGTTTTTTTGTTTATTAGTTTTACAACACGTTATCAGCACTACCCTCTACCATTAGGGTGTATTGTATCAAAAGTGTCTTGAAAATGTCAGGACATTTGAGCAAGGACTGTCGTGCACCACGAGGAGGATATTATGGGGTACCAGTTCAAGGAATTCAAGTACCCTCAGATCATACAAGGATAAATGTCATCATTCCAGCAGAATCAGGCTTTAAGGCTAATGAGCAGCAACATTTACGCTTTTGTACTCTTTCATAGTCCAGTTAAAGCTTCATTCGATACTAGAGCTGCATGTTCTTTTATTGCTGTTAAGATTGTGCGTCAGTTGGGTTTAGAATCCCTGATACTTGAGTTAGCACTTGTCACGCCCCGGAACCACCCAGATGATCCTAGGACACGTGGCACACCACCAAGGCCTTACACAAGTGATTAAAGTTCCAAAATAAATTTAAAATAAACTTAAACCAAAGAAGCTCAACAATAATAATAATAATAATAATAATAATAATAATAATAATAATAATAATAATAATAATAAAAACAAAATCCTGTCTTTGCAATTAGCCAAAAACCCTGTTTTAACAAGTATTAAATTCCCAAATAAAATTGCCAAATCATAGACATGAGCTCCCAAAGTCCAAGCAAGAGTTTTTTTTTAATACTTTAAGAGGAATACTAAATATAACAATTTACAACCAACCCAATAAATAAATCTCCAAGTTCAAACGTCCCAATCTAATAACATTAGCCATAGTGACACTACGATCAAACAATCCCAACTAAAGTATACAACTTAACTAGAAATATTACATAAGCTTAAATCAACCAAAGTATGACTCGTACTACAGTATTAAAACCGATTAATTACAACTATATTGCAAGCTTTAAACTAAAAAAAACAGGTAACTATTAACAAAATTACAACAACTTCCCAAAACCTCGCCAAGCCACTCCCCAGCTCACTTCCCCGATTCCTCGCCACGATCACCTACGATGGTTATTCAATAACCATTACAATATATAAGCTATATGCTTAGTGAGTAATGCTAATCGTGATTATGGATAATAAACATGCTCAATTCAACATATTACAAATAACTATAGTCTCTGGCAATTACTAGTTCACTCCCACCACTACCGACTAGCCCGCGGCTCCACTCCCCAAGCCCACGTGACTAGTCATGACCCACGCCCTCACGCGTGCGGTCCCATAGGCCTCTGGCGGCCGTGGTCGTCACCACAAAGATTACCTCATGGTGGTATAGAACTAGCAATTTCCATTGACCCAAATAGGCAACTCAACATGCTCACTTAATCATTACACCGTGCTTTCACAAATAAATTGGGCCTAATTTAGCCACATGAATTTTGCCCAATTATAAACTAAATAAATTAAGTTAAGCTAATTAGGCATGCTTTGGCATCACAATTGAACTCAACATAAAAATCATCCAAATATCAAAATTAACATCACTCACCTCTTGGGTTTCGCTCCTAATTGTGAGATTAAAGCCCTATTGAGAATCAGGTACAAACCCTATAAATAAATTACAAGTTATGAGCTAAAACCCTAAAATGGGTCGCGGAAAAACTATCACAGAACTCAATAAAATTAGTACCAATAGGTTAGACTCACCCCCAGGAGTCCGAATATGTAGCCTGTTTTAAAAGCCGACGTCGTTCGGCGCGTCAATCGATGTCGAGAATTTCACCGTCGTTCAAATCTCCTATATCTCTAACCACTGCAAGTCTAAATAAAAAATAAATAAAAAAAAACAACAAGGATGAGAATGACTCATCCCCAAGACCCAACGTGTCTTCTTAAATGAATTTTTAGTTTTTTTTTTATGAAACCCCCCACAAGTTTGCCAATTTGCAATTACGCCCCTGTTACTTATTAAACTGTATTAAAACTATCCCCAACCTAAATGAGTATTTGTCTATGTCTCGCATGGGTCCCATAAGTGGTCCCATATAATTATATGAAGTTGCTAATTAGCCTACTAATTATATAACGTGTTCAATTCGTGCTCACAAAGGTACCCCTAATTGACCCCAAAAGTGGTCACTACCTAATAACATGGTATTATTAACAATCAAATAATAAATCAATTAAGCCTTAATAAACATTTAGGCACATAGGGTGTTCCATATATTACTGTCCCATCTCAACTGGGACCCATCAACACATATCCCAACTTGGGATTGCCATAGCGGCCAAAACTGGGTTCCCAATTGGACACCCATAATCAACTAATTAGTGGGTCAATCCCACTCCAATAAGTGCCACATAACACATTAATTATTATTAACTCATAATTATGCATGCTAAAGCAATATTAAATATAAACCGCGGGAGCGGGTGTTATAGCACTTAATGCTGTGTCACCTTTGGGAGTGACTGTTAAGTTGGGTAAAGTATGTAAGGATTGTCCACTGACCTTGGGAGATAGAAATCTACTAGCAGAATTGGTAATTCTATTAATGTCAGTTCGACATTATCCTAGGGATGGATTGGTTGACTAAGTACACGTGCAAATTTTGGCTACGGGAAGTCAAATTCTTGGGACATGTCATATCTCAAGACGGTATTACAGTGGACTCATCTAAGATTGTTGTAGTCTTAAGTTGGAACAGACCGACCAACGCGACGGAAGTTAGAAGTTTTCTTGGCCTAGGAAGATATTACAGAAGATTTATAGAAGGATTCTCCAAGTTAGCAGGACCTTTGACAAATTTGACAAGGAAGGAGATGAAGCACGAATGGACAGACAAGCATGAGGGTGCATTTCAAGAGTTAAAGGAAAGATTGACTTCTGCACCAGTACTTGCGATACCTAAGAGTGGAGAAAGGTATGTGATCTACAGTGATGTATCGCACCAAGGACTTGGGTATGTACTAATGCAAGATGGGAATGTCATTGCATATGGATCAAGACAGTTAAAGGTACATGAGAAGAATTATCCTACGCATGATTTGGAACTAGCGGCAATAGTGTTTGCATTAAAGATATGGAGACACTATCTTTATGGAGAGAGGTTTGATCTATTTTCTGATCATAAGAGCTTGAAGTTTTTGTTCTCTCAGAAAGAGTTAAACATGCGACAACGAAGATGGATGGAGTTACTCAAGGACTATGACTTTTCATTACAATACCATCCAGGTAAAGCAAATGTCGTAGCAAATGCTTTAAGTCATAAACCTCGACTAGTAATCGCTGCATTACTAATTCGAGAATGGAAAGCATTAAAATTGTTAGCTGAATTTGAGCTTCAGCCAGTGGAACCAATGGAAAGACAGCATTTTGGATGTTTGATGGTACAACCAACTTTGATTAGCCATATTATAGCAGCTCAACAATCTGTGGAAGATTTGAAGTTATGGTTCACGAAGATGTCAGCAAAGGAGCCAGAGATCTGGAGTATTAGTACAGATGGAGCCTTACGATGTAAAGGTAGACTCTATGTACCTGACGAAGAAAATCTCCAAAAAGAAATATTAGATGAAGCACATAAGTCACGGATGACTATCCATCCGGGAGGTACGAAGATGTACAAGAATCTGAGGAGGAATTTCTGGTGGGAAGAAATGAAGAGAGAAATAGCTGAGTATGTATCTCAATGTCTTACTTGTAAACAAGTAAAGGCAGAACATCAGAAACCACCTAGACTTTTATAGCCGTTACTGATTCCTCAATGGAAATGGGAACACATCACTATGGATTTCGTGGTAGGATTACCGAAGTCACAGCGGAACCACGATGCTATTTGGGTAATTGTGGATCGACTTACAAAGACGGCACATTTTATCGCCTACATTATGACATATCCGATGGAACGTTTGAGCCGAATGTATCTACAGCACGTAGTACGGTTACATAGAGTACCTGTTTCTATCGTGTCAGATCGAGATTTGTGCTTATTGCAGAATGATCTTGTCAAAATCAAGATATAAAAGTATGCTTAACTTATGCTTTACTTTCAAACAATTTGCAGTGTGGAAGTAAAGGTCGAACCCACAGAGATTGAATACTACACAATTTAATTTTTAAAACCTAAATTTAGTTCATTAAGAAAAACGGATTTTGGATTTAATTTGAATTAAACTAATAACAATAAAAGTAAATTTAAATTATGAAAGCAATTAAATATTTATTTTTATAATAAGTTTAAGGAACCTAGGATTGCAAATCCACCACTAGCTTCATGATAAGGGTATTTACGAATTACTTTAGCTTATTACGTTGGATGATAATGGGGAATTGTAGCTACAGCCCAATTCCTCCGTCAAGAAAATAACTATGGTTCAAGCACCAACATAATCCATCTTCGGTTAGCACGAATTATCCCACACTAAACTAGGGTTGTGGTATAATTCGTCTAATCTAGGCATGGACTATTCGGATACTTGATAGCACAATTCAATTTAAGCACCATTACATGTAAATAATCTAAACAAGCACAGCAAGCATATATCATTGAGCACACTACCATCAAAATAGATTTAAGACAAGAATAGATTTTGAAAGTAATGATTTAATCAATAAAAGCACGATTTATTTATAAAAATTCTCGGAACATGTAACTGTCATCCATACATAATAAAACTAAAATAAAAACATAAAATACACCCTATTACTTGGCTAGGGTTTCATTGAAACCCTAGATCTTGAGTTTAGTTGGTCATAGAATTGATGAACGACAAGAGGTTGATGGAGGAGGCCATGGAAATCCTTGGTCTTCTTCTTCTCCTCCTTGCTTTCCACTCTTCAATGGCTGAAGTTTTTGTTGTATATGGATGTATCTAATGTTGTGTAATGATGTGTCACCACAAAATTGATTTAAATAGGATTTATATAGAGTTTGGAAGGATTTAGGAAGCTTTCCTAAGTCAAATCACACTAAAACAACTGTTTTTACGTTTCTGGACGTATTCAGCCAATTTGGATCGCACATGGCTCTTCAGAATACTGAAATACACATATTTGGTTTTTACACAGGTCGCGCGAGCGCAATATTGGAATGTCGCGCGAGCGGGCCGCGCGAGCAATTTCTGGGATTTCGCGCGAGCGGACCGCGCGCGCGATGTGGTTTTTTCAGCTTATTTTCTTCTGCTTTTTCACCCCATTTAGCTTGGAATCCTTACTTTTCTCCAAATCCTGACAGAAAATAGAAAACGAAGTAAAAATATACAAAAATAGGATAAAACAATACTAACAAATGTGAATTAAGGCGTATAATTAGGATTTGTTCTCTCCCGATCACACCCTCAAACCTACATTTTGCTAGTCCTCGAGCAAAAAGAACATAAAAATTAAACTACTAATAAAAATCTATTCCATTTTTCGTATGGATCACGATTGCATTTAGCATATGCAACAAGCCTTTTAAACCCCTAGGTGTCCCTAGTCGGACGAGTGAAGTCTCGTGAGGGTTCTCATCAACAAGTCACCCACAACCATCTTTATTAACTTATAAATTTAAAAATTTTTATTCAACGAAAAACAAAACAATCAATACTTCTTATCATAGAACGATGATTCGAAATAGAATAACGAACAAGAAGAAACGGAATCAAATGTCTACCTACGTCATGAAAAACAATCTCAAGCACATGCATCGTATAAATCAATAGAGTTTCTCATAAAATTGCGCGTGTGTGATATGGCAGTCAAATGAACACGCGCATATCATGAACTTGGAATATAACTCGGATGACCATCTAACTATGCTTCAACTACAAATCTCGCAATGTTAATTACACTCTCAAATGAAACACTCAGAAACAGGTGTAATTTTTCTAAAATATGTGAGTAAAGGAAATATCTTTTCAAAACAAGAAACCGCTCACATATAACTCGAAAAAGACGCATGACATGAAAGAACAGTAGTCTCATGGACAGGACGCCAACAGTCAAGAGAAATTAATCATTACCATGGTTTAATCCCCCTCCCATCGTTTTCATATTCAAACCATGTTTCCTAGGATCAAATAGGACTTTTCAAAGGTTGTAATGTGGCTCAGGCAGTGAAAAATGATAGAAATGATTAATTAGGTAGTTTTAGAACGGCATTGTAAGGCATGTTCGATTTCTTTCATTTGTCTCTTCTACCAACCTTCATCTTTTCCTTCTCCTCCTTTTCATATTTCTTTTTTAATTTCTTTCTTCTTTTTTTTTTTTCAACCTTTTTTTTAATAATTTTTTTCCCTTTCTTTTCATTGCTTTCTGAATAATCAGTCAATAAATAACAAGGCAATCACCCCAAACATCATCTTGTTCTCTTCTTCTTCTTAATCGACACATCGCCTTAATACCATTAAAAGTTGACGAATCTCTCAGTGGTAAACTCCAAGTTGGTCAAGTTGGAGCAAAAATAAGGATAATGGTGATTAAAGAAAGAAATAGCATTTTAACGGCTCAAGGGGGCGATCTAAGGAAATTATCATTTATCAGTCGGTGTCAAATAAAGAGGGCCTACCATCATTTCCTATGGTCATATGGTTCTTTAATGTTTACGACGGAAGATTATTTAGCATGGTAACAAATATTTTAACTTGACTTATCAACCAAAACAAGAATAATGAGACTAAACAACGAGTTAACGCGCTATATCAAGTGAAATTCGACAAACACAAAATGCATTTATAACCCTCTAAAAAGAAAAGATAGGCTCAAAAGCTCATCGGGTTTAGTCTCTACCTTGTGTTATCTAGAAATCCGAATCATATTATAGTTCACATCAAACATGTATTCAAGCGACTACGTGCAGTGTGTCATGCCCTGATGTAGCATAAATAAGGAAAGCGTTTGATTTCCTTTATGGACCCGTAGGTCGCGACAGTTTGAAGGATCGATTCCGTCCCAAACGTCGAACAACAATAAACAATAATCAGAGTAGAGCAATCAAAGCTTACAAATATTTTTCTAACTTATTACATATTACAGCACGGGGTCTCTAAAGGCACAAACCGCCTTAAATCAAAACAATAACTTAGTGTCTATTACAGTCATCCTTATTACAAAACAGTCTAAAACTTAAAACATATGAAAGTAAATTCTGTTTCCAGCAGTTGTTTCTCAATTTGCATAGTCGTAATGCTCAGCCTGATCATAACCTGAAAAACCTGAACACGAATGTCCAGGACGCATCAACGTCGTCAGCTTCAAGAAGCTGGTGAGTATTAAAAACATAACTTTGAATGTAAAACATATTCATTTACCTCTCTACATTTCTCATTTAATCCAATATTAAAACAAGAAGTTCATTTTTAAGAAACAACCATAATATTATTTGAAAGGTGAAATTCACATATATGTGACCGTGTATGAGAACAATGCACCATCTCATCTTACCGACTCTTTTCTCTCGACAAAGCCCAACAACCCAACATCACACACTGGTATCTTTGAAACGCTAAAATAGCCACACTTTAGCACAGGGGTGCTAGGGAATGTCCAGTTTGCCTCACACTTTGGTCCGGGGTACCAGGGAGTGTCCATTGCCTCACACTTTGACTACCTAATCTGCCATGCAAATACCGGAGGAACCCTCACGCAGTATCCAAACTCGGGTATCAGAGAGTGTCCGTAGGCCACACTTTAGCACTACCATGGGTGCCAGGGAATGTCCAAGTTCGGCTTCACACACTTTGACGCTACCATGGTCGTCAGGGAGTGTCTAATTTTGCCACCGTCGCATTTCAAAGACACCCTCGCCACAATCTCAATCACAACACACTTTGGTACTCACTTACCAGGGAGTGTCCACAACACAATCTCAACCGCACTCACTATGCCACACAAACCATTACTCTTTTCCAAACTGACCAACATTCACACTCACCATGCATGTACCACTGACTCCACATGTATGTCGTGAACATTAAAACATGAGGCAGATCACAGGATTATATAAACAACGAGCGTACGGGGGTTGATTAGTCATAATACGACGTTTTAATCGTTCAAACATAACAAATTAAGATTCTGATTTAATAAATTCCCAAACAGAGCTTTAACAGTACATAAAATACCACCCAAACAGTTCCTTAACATAAAACAAGAAAGAACAAGAAACTGCCAGAAGTCGCGCCCGCGGGCTGCTCTCGCGAGGGGTCGCTCGCGCGGATCGCTCGCGCGACCTGCCCATTTTCCTTTTTCTTATATAAATTCTTCTGTCTGCGCGCGGATCACTCGCGCTGTCTGCCTAATTTTCATTTTCTTTTTAAAAACTTTTCTATCTGCCTGAATCCACGTGGCTCGCGCGCGCGGGTCGCTCGCGCGAGGGGTCGCTCGCACGGGCCGCTCGCGCGACTCTCGCTCGCGCGCGCGAGATGAAGCAGATGCTTTGTCTTCCTCGCTGGTTTTCCCCTGTTTTCAGTTTAAGGGTCCATTTTTACCCATTTTGCAAACTCGAAGCATATAGGACATATAATATATGGATCTCTTTATTTTTCAACAGGGATTAAGAATATGTAATCAATTTGACATAATTCCAACCATAGCTCTCCAATTTTATGAAAAATTAAAAGTTGCCAAAACTTTATTTCTTATATACTTTTTCATATGAACAAATTAAGCCTCAATACTTTAAACATAGTCTAATTACACCATAATCTTTCATTATTATCTATAAAAATGAATTTTGGTTAACTTTTGAAAAATTATGATTTTTCAATCTTGAGCTTCCATGGATGATTAACAATGGTGATTGTAAAATTTCACACATATACATAGTAAGCAAGTATAATTAACATTCTTAGTGACTTATAAATACTCACTGATATCAAAGATGAAAGGATGAGAATATGTTGAGAAAGAATCAATATAAGAACCCAAATTGGAGCTTGGCTATGGAGAAAAGAAGCTTTCTCTGTCTAAGAATTTTCTGAAATAAGAACTCTCAACTCTCACTGTGTATCACTCTCTGTGCTTGTATGTGTGTAGAATGTGAGAGTGAGAGGATATGGGAGTGTATGTATATAGAGAGTAGATGAACTTGGAGACCAAGAAAAACCTCTCTCACTCAACAAATTGATTTTGTTTTCAATTTAACCCAGCTGCAGAATATACACACACAGATACATACGTATGTATACAATCTCTACAGATTTTGAAGAGGCAACACTAGGCTAATAGGGGGACAAAGCAAGGGTGTTTGGGAATTTAGCTTATGGCACAAGTATAACACACATACTACAAGCATTCCCAAACAATGCCTTAACCAATGATTAGTTTCCATAATTAGAAATAAAGCAAATGTCAAATCTTGCTTTACATCACTTCCAAAATCTGTGGAAGTTTAGCACAGCGCGGACAGTTTTGGAAGTAAACTGGTATTTTCGTGGCGCAGTGTCCGTCACAAAAATATCGAAAATTCATTTTAAAGTAGGGATTGATTTTCTGGTTTTATAAAAATACTGATTGAGTCAAAAGCAAACATTTTCACCGTTTTGAAATACCAATTTGAAATTCAACACAGATTTTACTAACTTTATAAAAATTACAGTTTGACCCCAATAAGAATTTTAACTATGAAATACAACAAGGAATCAATTTCAATATGAGAGTTGCAAATTTAAAATAATCCTACGAATACAGATTAAACATGGAAATTCAAATTGGATTCTAATATGTCAAATGCAAATACAAATAATTGGATGGAAATGCAGGTTATTACACAGTGCATAGTTGTGTACAAATCTATGATATAAAACTACGATTCGAACGATACATGACCTAAATCGTCATATCATGACTTTAGCAAATGTTTAATCACATTTTTTCTTGTTTATCATTCTATAATAATCAAAATTATCAAACGAGAAGTATCAAATTGAGATTGCAAAAACGTTGGTAACATCGTTTATTTAAGCACAGGTATAAATTTTTTTTGAAAATTTAGTGTAATAATGTGCATATGTGTGCATACCCCCAAACCTAAACATTTCATTGTCCCCAATGAAACAATAAAACGAAAGAACGGAGAGTAGGTAAGAAAGGAACGATAATACCTTGATCTCGGCACTCACAAACAGATGAACGTATAATAATATGGAATCAAAGTTCAATTACTCCAAAAGGAGCACTATTTCACCTGTTAATACTTAAAAGATAATAAACTAACAACGAATAAGAAAAGCCAATATATAATAAGAAAAGCCACTATTTCTTTTTATTTTGTTATTTATTTATTTATTTATTTTTGTAAACAATAGAAACTAAACTAGAATTAAAAGAACGTAAAGGAAATAAAGAAAAATAAAACTAGAACTATGGAAACAAAGAAATACTTAATCTAAAATAAACTTAAGAGAACAAAATATAAAAACAACTGACCAGGTGCGGGAGACAGGAGGTTAGAGAACAAAAGAGAAAATTCCTGAAAATCCTAACTCGCGCGAGTGAGCGTCGCGCGCGCGAATCCCTCCACGAGTTTAAGCAGAAGCTTGATTAATATTTTATAAAAGAAAGATTTCTACGTCCCCAGATCGCGCGAGTGGGCCGCTCGAGCGACCTCCTCGCGCGCGCGAATTCTGGCGCGAGGTGATACTGAGGCTAAATATCACATAAGGCTTTAAAAATTTTCACTAAGGGGCAAGCTCGCGCGAGTTGTCATTTTTCCTCTTTTTCTTTATTTTTTTGTATATAAGTTGAAAATAAGTTTACTCCGACCACCAAACCTATCCAGAATGACCCAAAAAGGACTCAAAATTGACCAAAATGACCAAAGACACTCAAAATTAAAAGAAACGGACGAAATAAAGCTTGGGTTGCCTCCCAAGAAGCGCTATCTTTTACGTCTTTAGCTAGACCATTCTAGCTCAAGACTCAAGGAGGTCGTAAATCAGAGTTTGTACCCTTTAGGACGTTAGGGAGATTTCGGTGGAAAGCCGAAACAAGGTCGCTATTCGTTACTTCCTTTGATGACTCTCCTTTATCGTGTTCAAATCGATTCATAACCTTTCGAGTAAATTCGTCATTAGGGTCCGTACTATTCAAATTCATCCCCTCATTTTTTACTATATTATTCTTCTCACTCACGTTTATGTCTTGATTAAGTTCAACCATTCTTCTAACCTCACTACCCTCCATATATTGATAATCATTGTCTTTAGGAGGTTGATCAATCACATTAAACACGTTTAATTTAAATTTCATGTTCCCAAATGACACCTTCATTACCCCCGTCCGACAGTTAACACGAGTGATAGCGGTTGCTAAGAATGGACAGCCTAAGATGACAGGAGTGTGTTTTCAAGCATCTAGCACGGGTTCAATGTCAAGGACCATGAAGTCGACAAGATAATAGCACTATCAACTTTAACTAAGACGTCCTCGACGATTCCTCTAGGTATTTTAATAGAACGATCCGCTAATTGTATGGTAGCGGCCGTAGGCTTAAGTTCACCTAGTCCTAGTTGTTTATAGACGTGATAAGGTAAGAGATTAACGCTAGCTCCTAAGTCAAGGAGAGCCCGATGAATGATAGTGTCACCTATGACACATGATATCGTAGGCGTACCTGGATCTTTATATTTTGGAGTAGCGTGTTGAAAAATTGAGCTTACTTTTTTTCATGAGAAAGACCTTTTTCAGAGTATGACTGCGCAACTTGTGCTTTTGCGTACACAGGTCTTTTAAACATTTAGCGTAAGTGGGTATTTGTTTAATAGCATCAAAGAATGAAATATTAATTTTTACTTGTTTAAATACCTCAAGTATATCTTCAGTTTTCGACGTTTTCTTTGAAAAATTTGACGGTTCGTCGATATTTGGTGGAAAAGGTAGTTTTGAAATATATGTTGTCGGGGTTGTTACATTTTCTTTCCTATTTCTACTCATTTCTCCACCCTTTTCTTTATTAGAGTTAATGTTCCCTTCCTTCTCACTTTCATATGGCACGTCAACAACTTCCTCTTCTCGAATAGTCATCCTAGTCGAGACGGTGTTTACTTGTTCATTCGAACCCCCATTCCCACATTGTCCCTTAGGATTTTGAATAGTTTGACTAGGCAACATACCCTCGTTTCTATGACTCATAGCATTAGCTATTTGTCCCATTTGGGATTCAAGCTTCGCAATGGATTGTGTGTGAGAGTGCACTATCTGTGCTTGTGCTTGTACTTGTGTTTCAATTTTCTTAAGGGATGCCAACACTGTCTCCTCAAAAGCGTTAACCCTTGGAGGGTTAGGATTAGGAAGAGGGTATTGGTATTGGTTTTGTTGAAACTGGGGTCGATAAGTATTAGGAAAATTATTCAGCATAAGATTATAACTATTTCGTGGGAATTGTTGAATCAAGTTTATGTGTTGCTCCACAAATTCCAAAAATTGAGATGCCGATGGGCAAGAAAGTATAGAATGTGAAGGATCAAAACATAATGCACAACTTTCATAAGAGGGTGAACTCGACATTTGATTCATTGTCAAAAGTTGGTCAAGTTTTTTAGATAGTTCTTGAAATTCAATTGAGTGACTTAACTCAAACTTTACCTCTCTCTTAGGTTGATGAGGATATCCCTCGGAACGTACTGACACAGCCTGATGCATCGAGTTCTCGCTTAAAGTTTCAAAAATTTTCCAGGCCTCGTCGACGCTTTTGTGTAGGAAAGTCCCCGCACAAACGGCATCGACGGTATTACGGATAGAGAGAATAAGCCCATCGTATAAAACCTGTACCAATTGACACTTAGGAACCTGATGATGTGGGCAATAGCGTAGTAATTCCTTAAACTTCTCCCAAGTGTCATAAAGTGTTTCCCCATCGTGCATCACAAAATTAGTTATAGATTTTCTTATCTGATTAGTCCTCATGATTGGGAAAAACTTTTGTAAAAATGCATTGTGTAAAGCTTCCCATGTTTTAATTGTGTTTGGCTCAAGTGATTGAAGCCAATATTTCGCTTTATCTCTTAAAGAGAATGGGAAGAGACGCAGTTTTAACTCATCATCAGTGAAATTTTGAATTTTTAAAGTAGAGCAAATATCTTGAAAATCTCCTAAGTGTTGATATGGATCTTCATTTATACAGTCCATGGAAAGAAGGAAGTAGCGAGATGGTAGACGACTTTATCTCAAATTGAGATGTTGTCACCTCCGGTAATTCGATACCTGCTTGAGGCGTGTAAGTTGTAGGAATAAAGTAATCCCTAAGCGGAGGCGGCGGAGGTATATTAGGTTTATTTACATTATTTCTGTTATTTTCGTTATTTCCAACGTCATCCATTGGAATATGTTTTATTTTAAAAATTTGAGTTTTCCTTAACCTTTTAAGGGTACTTTGAACTTCAGCCTGAAATAGAGATGATGGTTCTAGAGTCGATTCGTTGTCTATAAACCGAGCTCTAGAAGTTTGGGTTGAGGATCTATTAATTCTTAAGGTACGTTCAAGTTCAGGATCAAAAGTTTGTAATTCAGGTTTACTAGAACGTGTACCAAACATAAACTAAAAACAAAATAAGCGATACTAAGACAAAAACTGACTCCACAAATATAAGACGAAATCACGCAAATAAGGCAACAGGCACACAACTACTATGATGCATGAATATTATCCTGTAATGCAATGACCGCGTCAAGCCCAGCACCCCGGGTTTCCTAGCTAATGCACGTGAACAATCACACCTAAACTAATGCAAATAGTGCGTCTCAGCGCCCTGACTTACAGTGGTTGGAAGCAAATTTCAAAGGAAGCGATTTCGTTTATTTATTATTTTTTATTTTCGCGTAAGCTCCTTTGACGTGCACAGCTGCTCCACTCGAAACGCTAGAATTTGATTACTTTGAGAAACTACAAAACATAAAGAAAAGTTAGTAACTTAAAACAAAACAAAAAATAAGAAGAAAAAAAAAACCTAATCTAGTATTTACGAATTAACTAAACTAAGATTCTAAAACTAAAGGTAGTAATGCAATCCCCGGCAACGGTGCCAAAAATTGATCTTTGTCAAAATCAAGATATAAAAGTATGCTTAACTTATGCTTTACTTTCAAAAGATTTGCAGTGTGGAAGTAAAGGTCGAACCCACAAAGATTGAATACTACGCACTTTAATTTTTAAAACCTAAATTTAGTTAATTAAGAAAAACAGATTTTGGATTTAATTTGAATTAAACTAATAACAATAAAAGTAAATCTAAATTATGAAAGCAATTAAATTTTTGTTTTTATAATAAGTTTAAGGAACCTAGGATTGCAAATCCACCACTAGCTTCATGATAAGGGTATTTACGAATTACTTTAGCTTATTACGTTGGATGATAATGGGGAATTGTAGCTACAAGCCCAATTCATCCGTCAAGAAAATAACTATGGTTCAAGCACCAACATAATCCATCTTCGGTTAGCACGAATTATCCCACACTGAACTAGGGTTGTGGTATAATCCGTCTAATCTAGGCATGGACTATTCGGATACTTGATAGCACAATTCAATTTAAGCACCATTACATGTAAATAATCTAAACAAGCACAGCAAGCATAGATCATTGAGCACACTACCATCAAAATAGATCTAAGACAAGAATAGATTTTGAAAGCAATGATGTAATCAATAAAAGCACGATTTATTTATAAAAATCCTCGAAACATGTAACTGTCATCCATACATAATAAAACTAAAATAAAAATATAAAATACACCCTATTACTTGGCTAGGGTTTCATTAAAACCCTAGATCTTGAGTTTAGTTGGCCATAGAATTGATGAACTGCAAGAGGTTGATGGAGGAGGCCATGGAAATCCTTGGTCTTCTTCTTCTTCTCCTTGCTTTCCTCTCTTCAATGGCTGAAGTTTTTTGTTGTATATGGATGTATCTAATGTTGTGTAATGATGTGTCACCACAAAATTGATTTAAATAGGATTTATATAGAGTTTGGAAGGATTTAGGAAGCTTTCCTAAGCCAAATCGCACTAAAATAGCTATTTTTACGTTTTTGGACGTATTCAGCCAATTCGGATCGCACAAGGCTCTTTAGAATACTGAAATACATGTATTTGGTTTTTACATAGGTCATGCGAGCGGGCCGCGATATTGGGTTGTCACGCGAGCGATTTCTGGGATTTCGCGCGAGCGGACCGCCTGCGTGATGTGGTTTTTTCAGCTTCTTTTCTTCTGATTTTTTACCCCATTTAGCTTGAAATCCTTACTTTTCTCCAAATCCTGATAGAAAATAGAAAACGAAGTAAAAATATACAAATATAGGATAAAAAAAGTACTAATAAGTGTGAATTAAGGCGTATAATTAGGATTTGTTCTCTCCCGATCACAGAATTTTGGAAGAGTCTCTAAACAGCGATGGGAACAACATTGAACTTGTGTTTAGCCTTTCATCCACAGACTGATGGGCACACTAAACTAGTCAATCAAGTGATGGAAGACATGCTACGCGCTTGCATTATTAATTTTGAGAATTAGTCAATCAAGTGATGGAAGACATGCTACGCGCTTGCATTATTAATTTTGAGAATTCTTGGGAGACGCACTTTACCTTTGATCAAATTCGCCTACAATAACAGTTATCATTCAAGCATAGGAATGGCGCCGTTTGAAGTTTTGTACGGAAGACCTTACCGATTTCCATTTTGTTGGACTGAAGTCGGAGATACTCAACTTCTTGGGCCAGAGATGGTATGAGAGACCAGCGAGAAGATTCAGATTGTACGTGAGAAGATAAGGACAGCTCAGACATGACACAAGAATTATGCTGACAAGCGACACAAAGACTTGGAGTTTGTCGTTGGAGATCATGTGCTACTTAAGGTTTCACCTGTTCGAGGTATCCTCAGATTTGGTCAAAAGAGAGGCAAGCTATCGCCGCGATTCGTTGGACCATTTGAGATTCTAGAACGTGTTGGGAAAGTTTCTTATCCCCTTGCATTGCCACCAAAGATGTCAAGAGTGCACACCGTTTTCCACATTAGTATGCTGAGGAAGTGTGCTCATAACCCAGCGCACGAGATCAACTTCGAAGACATTGAAGTCAATGACAATGTTTCATTCAACAAAGGACCGGTTCGTATTTTAGACCGTGGAATCAAGAAGCTCAGGAATACGGAGATTCTGTTAGTCAAGATTCAGTGGAAGCATCATGATGAAGGAGAAACTTCGTGGGAGCTAGAGTCAGAGATGCGTGAGAAGTTCCCCTTTTTATTTTAGACCTTGTATGTTTTTTTTTTATTTTGAGGATGAAATCTTTTGTTGAGTGGTGGATGATGTAATACCCCGCATTTTCAATGATTATTTAAAGTAGAGAGATTATATATACTTCCTTTGTTCACTCTTGAAATTTTATCTTTGATCAATTGAAGCTCTTTCGAGCGATCGAGCATTTCAAAGTTTAATCGATCGAACCATGTTCAATCGATCAAAACTCTACCGACCTGAAGTTAATACGTGGACCCTACTTCAATCGATCAAACTTCCTTCAATCGATCAAACCTGGCTAAACTGATCTCGAACAATCGAAGTCTATTCGATCGATCGAACTTGTAATCATTTGAATTCCTAGGTTTCCCGCAAACCTTACCATTTGCATTATTCCTCCTCTATATATATGGTTGTGTTCATGTGTGTGAGGGTTTGCTGAACTTGAGAGAGCTAGAGAGAGTGTATATGCTTGTGTGTTAATATATATACACATACATCTATATATATACACACCTATATATATACAATAGAGGAGAAGAAGAAGCAGAGAAGAAGAAGAAGAAAAGAGAATAGCAGAGAGAGAGAGAGAGACAGAAGAGGTAAAGAGACAGAGGAGGAGAGAGGAGGCCGTCATTAAAGCTTCAAAGCTCACGCTTGCCAAACGCGCCCATACCAACTTTTGTTGAGTTCCACACTCACTCGGTATCTTAGTTATGATGTTTTACGAATTCTAAACATATTAATAAGGACCCAAACACACCCTACCAAATTCTGTACATTTACTGCAGAATCTGGAGAAAACGAAGTTCAAGCGATCGAACTGTGTTCAATTGATCGAACCTCCCTATTTCTTAATCGATCGAAATGACTTCAATCGATCGAGACCACCTTGACTTCAATCAATTGATAATACTTTGATCGATCGAACATTACCTTCTTCAAGCAATTGAGATGACTTTAATCGATTGAACCTAGCAGAACATGGATATGTTAAGTTTATTATTCATAATGTGTAGTTGTTTAATCGTTGTTTCATGTTCCTATTATGCGATATTATGGCTTACGGAGGTAATGGGATACGATAATGAGATTGAGATAACATGGCAAGTACTGTAGTCGGGTCAGAACGTTAGTAATAATATGATGCGATAACGAGATAAGGATTGGAGATAATAACGGTGGGTAGAATTGAGTAACTGGTGTTTGAGTCAGTGCGTTATTGGTTATTTTTGAGGTTATGTGAGTCGAGCTGATGATTCGCTCAGGTTAAATCCAATAAGTGTGTAACAAGGATTTAATCAGGATCGTGAGAATTATGGGTGCACAGTACTCGCAAGCGTTCTTAAAAGCAGTGAACAAGAGTAGATGTGGCACGCCCATGGTTTATATTTACCAGAGCTATGCATGTACGGTACTCGTAAGCGTTCTTAAAAGCAGTGAACAGTAAGAGTTCTTAAAAGCGGTGAACAAGAGTATTGGTGCATCCATAGACTAGTCATTATATGAGAGTGATATATAGTGTTCGCAAGAGTTCTTAAAAGTGGTGAACAGTAAGAGTTCTTAAAAGCAGTGAACAAGAACACTAGTATGTCGTGATGATATAATCAGTTCATGGTAGTCCGATAAGATGGGTACAGTCAGTCATAGAGTTGGAGAATGATGAGAATCGGTTTATGATGTTTTTGAATAAAAAGGAAAAATGATAGTATTAACATCACTGCTTATTATCGTTCAAGACTGGTAATTACATTATTTCTGTGAGACTGTGTTAGTTAGTTCTCACTCAGCTTTCAGTAAACTGACGGCCTTTATTTACCTAGATATACCCCGTCCAGACTACCTTATCCTTAACAATGTAGGTATTGGAACTTACGATGATGACTACAACCCGGGGTTAGATTATACAGAGATTGGCCCCACTGATGCCGGTTATATTGGAGAGGAGCACTATGCTGACGACAATCTGTACGCCAGCTGAAGATCTAAAGATAGTGTTAATTAGATATTTTTGTTAGACTTTGTTTGGTTTTATGTTAACGGGCACTTGGGCATATGTTGTCTCCAGACATGTTGTGATCCTGTGGATCACACTCTGATGTTTGTATTAGTGATACTATTATTATATTACCGTTGTTTACTATTCCTGTTTATCTTTTGGACTAGTACTGTGTGGTGTGGATAATTTGTGACTTTTACCCATCACTTACTATGGACCCAAAAAGGAAATTTATGTTTCTCGATTTTTGCTGCTCTGGGCGTGACACCTACACACATACATACATACACATACACACACACACTCTCTCTCTCTCTCTCTCTCTCTCTCTCTCTCTCTCTGCGATAGCCACCACCACTAACACTATCACCATCACTGAGCCTCCCTCTGCCATAGCCACTGCCACTGATGCCATCACCGATGTAATACCCTATAATTTCTTTCTCAATCGATTGAACTTTTATCAATTGATTAATGTTGTAAATTTCTATTTGAATTGATTGAAAGTTTTTCAATCGATCAAGATTGTGCGGTTTTAATTGATCAAACCCTTTTCAATCGATCAAAACTCTGCCGACATAAATGCAATGATTGGAACCTATTTCAATCAATCGAACCTTTATCAACTGATTGCAAGTGTGCCACCTGTCCCCAATTTATCAAAGCCGTCTCGATCGATCGATTGAACGTGTCTAGAAATCTTATCTCAGTTTTGCGCTAGAATGCCACCTGCCCTTCTTCCCTTTTTTTTTTCTCTCCCTCTCTCTCTCTCTCTATATATATATATGTATTTTGTGTGTGTATGATGTTTGGTTGCCCAAAAGTTTTGAGAGAGATAGAGAGTTGTGTATATATATACACTCATATATACATACACACATGCATACACACATGCATACAATATATATATTTTGAGAGAGAGAGAGTGTGTGTGAGAGAGAGAAAGAGACAGACAGACAGACAGATAGAAGAAGACAGAAGAAGAAGAAAGAAGAGAAGAGAGACATATAGAAGAAGGCAGAATAAGAAGAAAGAAGAGAAGAGAGACAGACAGAGGAGAAGAAGAGGAGAGAGAGAGAGGGCGCCATTAAAGTTCAGAGCTTGGAAGTTTGCCAAATGCGGCCTTAGCATCTTCGGTGAGTTCTAAACTCACTCAATAGCCTAGGTGTGTTGTTTTACAAGTTTTGGATGTAAAAGAATGGACCCAAACACATACAATGCTAGACGTTCACTGTCCAGTCTTATGGAAAAGAAAACTTTCAAGCGATTGAACTTGTTTTAATCAATTAAAAATGCTTCATTTCAATCGATCGAGAATTATTCAATCGATCGAAACTCATGAATCTCAATCGATCGAAATGGTTTCAATCGATTGAGACAACCTTCACTTCAATCGATTGAAATGAATGACTTCAATCGAATGAACAATACATAACATGATTATTTCTTTTTGGTTACGATACATATTGTTTAGTTGCTTCCATATTGATATATGCTTCCTCTATGCGATACTGAGGAATTAAGAGATAATGGAACGCGATAATGAGATTGTATTGTGAGATATGTATTCATGTTTGGTTTAGTAGTTAAGGGTTGATCCTAATTGAGTTTGATAATACATGAATTTTAATCAGAATAGTCAGGCTATATGGGAATGCCATGTATCAGTGATAGCTAACGTTAAGTAGGTTTTATAAGTTCTGGGAGACTTACAGGGACGGGCATTGGTCAAGTATATGTCCTATGACGCACTAGACTGTTAGTATGTCCTATAATGCGATGGACCGGACCAATAGCCCTAAGATGGCTGGTAATCCGATCATATGAGCTATGACTTGCAGTGGACCAAAAATGCTGGTAGATGTCATTATGTAGTGGTAATAGAACGGATGTATTAACTACGGAGGATCACATATATGTCCTCACCACCCCATGCCCTGAAGAACTCGCGGTAAATGCTTCTGTAACTGCCAGACACGAGTTCGATAAATAGAAGAAGTCGAATGGAATGGCCCGTTGCTACATTCTGGCCTCAATGGCTGGTGTGTTGCAACACCAATTCCAGTCGAACAATTCTACTAGTGACATTATCGAATCCCTAAATAAGATGTTTCGAGAACATGGCAGGCCTGCCAGACAGGTAGCTATGCAGAAGATAATGAGTGCAAAGATGTCGGAAGGGACTCCAGTCAAAGAACATGTTTTAAAAATGATTGGTTATTTAAACGAACTGGAGACCCTAGATGCCAACATCGATGCACAGACCCAAGTTAATATGATCCTCAATACGCTGTCACCGTCATTCACTCAATTTAAGCTGAATTATAATATGAATAAAATGGATTTCTCAATGAGCGAATTAATAAGTTCTTTACTGGCAGCGGAAGGGGTGATCAAACCTGGGGGCAACATTTTGAACGTTGAGAAAAGTTATTCTTTCTCCCGATCTACACCGAAAGGAAAAAAAGGGAAGAAGAAGGCTGGCACTGGTCTAAGTGTTGGACCGGTCCCTAAGATTGCAAAATCCAAGGGAAAAGTTAAGGGCAAAGGGAAGGTGGGTGGCCAAGGTAAAGGAAAGTGTTTCCAATGCGGTGAGAAGGGCCATTGGAAGAGAAACTGTCAAGAATTCTTAGCTACAAGAGTTCAAGGTATGATTGAAACACATGTGATTGAAGTATGTTTTATAACGGATACTTCAAACACTTGGTGCATTGATTCTGGTGCGACTAACCATATATGTAATTCATTGCAGGGGTTCAAATCAACCAGGAGGTACAGTGATGGGGAGATCGTACTTACTCTAGGTTCCAGCACAACCGTATCTGCAGTTATTATAGGAGTCGTAGTTTTAGAATTTCTAGACAATGAAGTTTTGATTTTATCAGATGTACTTTACGTCCCTTCAATGAGACATAATTTAATTTCAATTTCAAATTTATCGAATAATGGTTATTCTTTTCATATTGGAACTGAAGTTGTGATTAAAAGAAATGGTTCTTTTATTTGTTCTGGTGTTAAATCAAATGGTTTGTATGTGATTACTCCCAATATTTCTAAAGATTCTTGTATGGAACTTAATAACTCAGTAATAACTATACCATCTAAAAGAAAGGAGCCTTCCACTAATCCAACAAGGCTTTGGCATATGAGGCTTGGGCATATCAATATAAATAGGGTTGGCAGACTAGTCAAAGAAGGGATCTTAGGCGATTTGGTTCTCAAACCAATGGAAGTCTGCGAGTCTTATTTAGAGGGTAAGATGACCAAGAGGCCCTTTCCCACAAAGGGCAACATGACCAATGCATTGTTGGAATTAGTCCAGACTGATGTGTGTGGACTAATAAATATTAGAGCACGAGGTGGTTATGAGTATTTCATACCATTTATTGATGACCACTCTAGGTATGGATATGTGTACCTAATGCAGCACAAGTCTAAGGCCTTTGAAAAGTTCAAAGAGTTTAGGGCTGAAGTGGAGAAGTTATTGGGAACACATATCAAGGCCATTCGATCTGATCGAGGTGGCGAGTACCTCTCTAATGAGTTTATTGATCACCTTGTACATAATGGGATTTTGTCACAGTTGACTGCACCTGGTACGTCTTAGTAGGACGGTGTAGCGGAGAGAAGGAATAGGACTCTTTTAGATATGACTAGGTCAATGATGAGTTATTCAGAGTTACCTTTATTCCTGGGGGTTCTGTTTTGGAAATCGCTGTGTACATACTAAATCTAGTACCAAGCAAATTTGTTCCCAGGACACCACGGGAGATGTGGATTGGGCGCAAGGCTTCTTTGCAACATCTCTAGATATGGGGGTGTCCGGCACATGTGCTGAAAGGAAAGATGCGCAAGTTGGATTCTAGATCGGAAGTATGTTACTTCGTAGGGTATCAAAAGGGTACTTATGGATGGTATTTTTATGATCCAAGAGAACATAAAGTGTTTGTTAGTACAAATGTTGTTTTCTTGGAGGATGATTATATCATGAACCATAAACCTAGGGGAAGGATAGATCTGAGAGAAATAGAAGGAGAGCCCTCAGTCTACCCACAATTGATAATGATGTAAATCAAGAAAATACCACTTCTTCACCCATTTCTGCACCAGTACCTTGTTGTAGTGGGAGGATTATCAGCCAGTCTGATAGATTTAGTTCTTAGGTAAAGTTTTTGAAGCTGTCTCCATAGAATCTGAATCTGATCCTACCACATATGAAGAGGGGCAATGACTGATGTAGACTTAACTCATTGGGTCAAAGCTATGAAGGCTGAATTAGAATCTATGGATTCCAATCAGGTCTGGGATCTTATAGAACTTCTAACCAATATTAAAACCATTGGCTGTAAGTGGGTCTACAAGAGGAAAAGAGGATCTGATGGAAGGTTGAGACCTTTAAGGCCAGGCTTGTAGTGAAAGGTTATACTCAGAGGGAGGTCATTGACTATGAGGAAACCTTTTCTCCGGTAGCCATACTCAAGTCCATCAGAATACTCTTATCCATTGTTGCATGCCTAGATTATGAGATCTGGCAGATGGACATCAAGACTACATTCTTGAATGGAAATCTTGAGGATGACATCTATATGTAGTAACTAGAAGGGTTCACAGTTGGTCGAAAAGTTAACTTGGTATGCAAGCTGCGATAGTCTATTTATGGGCTTAAGCAGGCATCCAGGAGTTAGAACATTCGTTTTGACCAAGCGGTCAAATCGTTTGGTTTCATACAGAATCTGGATGAACCTTGTGTATACAAGAAGTGTGAAGGGAAAGTGGTGGCTTTTCTTATGCTCTACGTTGACGACATTCTACTCATTAGGAATGATGTAGTGGCATTGTCAATGGTTAAGGTTTGGCTAGCTTGTACTTTGGATGTGAAGGATCTAGGAGAGGCGAGCTATATTCTTGGAATAAAGCTCTTTCGGGATCGTAAGCGAAAGATAATGGGATTATCTCAAGCTGGTTAAATCAATAAGGTACTAACTAGGTTTTCAATAGATAATTTGAAGAAAGGTTTGTTACCTTTTAGGCATGGTTTAGCGTTCTCCAAGGACCAGTGTCCAAAAACACATGAGTAGAGGAATCACAAGGCAGGAGTTCCCTATGCTTTGGCAGTGGGAAGTCTCATGTATGCGATGTTATGTACTAGACCAGATATCTGTTTCACCGTTGGCATGGTTAGTAGATTCAAATCGAATCCAGGTCCAGAGCACTGGACAACCATTAAGCACATTCTTAAGTACTTGAGAAGGACTGAAGATTACATGCTTATGTATAATGGCAGTGAGTTAATTCCAGTGGGATATACTGAATCAAACTT
The DNA here is from genome assembly GCA_033977485.1 of Hydrangea macrophylla. Classification (NCBI taxonomy): domain Eukaryota; kingdom Viridiplantae; phylum Streptophyta; class Magnoliopsida; order Cornales; family Hydrangeaceae; genus Hydrangea; species Hydrangea macrophylla. Next base: position 7,326,953 of record CM066993.1, on the reverse strand, counting down.
TATGTCAGATAAAGATTCGAGGAAGTCGACGTCCGATCATCTCTTTACCTTGGGAGGTGGTGCTGTCAGTTAGAGGAGCATTAAGTAGAAATGCATTGCAGACTCAACTACAGAAGCTGAGTATGTGGCTGCTTGTGAAGGTGCAAAGGAAGATGTTTGGCTCAAGAAGTTCCTTATGGAGCTCGAGGTGGTACCAGCATTGCTGTCACCTATTACACTTTATTGTGATAATAGTTGGGTAGTGGCTCAGACAAGGAGCTAAGGAACCACGAAATGGGAAAACACGTAAAGCAGAAATATCATCTAATCTGAGATATTGTTAAACGTGGAGATGTGACTATCAGCAAGATTGCCACCTCTGACAATCCTGCAGATCCGGTTACAAAGGCCTTGCCACAGAAGGTCATTGATCGTCATTTAGATAGTCTAGGTGTGATGACCAAGAGCCAATACTCCTGAGGCAGGATGGCCAAGACGGATGAGGTGAGGTCGGGTGTGGGGACTTGTCCCACATCACCTGGGATGGAGTTCCTGGACTAGTTTATAAGGATTAATCGCCCCTCTATATGCAACAAGGCCTTTTAAAATCGCGAGGGAGCTAAACATGAAAGAACTTCACAGTTAAGCGTGCTGCTACCAGAGCAGTACCAGGGATGGGTGACCCCCTGAGAAGTTCTTTGTGTTTAGGCCCAAAGCGAACAATATTGTTGCTAGATGGGGAGGTAGGTTGTTACAAATGGTATCAGAGCAGAAACCCAGCCGGAAGTGTGGGGGTAGGTCCTACACGAAGACGTATGGCCCTTAAGGAGGGTGGATTGTGATGACCAAGAGCCAATACTTCTAAGGCAGGATGGGCAAGACGGATAAGGTGAGGTCGGGTGTGGGGACTTGTCCCATATCGCCTGGGGTGAAGTTCCTGGACTAGTTTATAAGGATTAATTGCCCCTCTATATTCAACAAGGCCTTTTAAAACCGTGAGGGAGCTAAACATTAAAGAACTTCACAGTTAAGCGTGCTGCTGCCAGAGCAATACCAGGGATGGGTGACCCCCTGGGAAGTTATTTGTGTTTAGGTCCAAAGCGGACAATATTGTTGCTAGATGGGAAGGTAGGTCGTTGCAAATGTTGTAGGTGCCTTTGTGGCTGCAGTAAGTGCTGGCAGGCTACACACTATGGGAAGTTTGTCCCACATCGCCTGGGTGTGGAAAAGTAATGTGATGTATATGTGTGGTTCCAAGTCTCCCTAGTAAGAGGCCTTTTGGGTAGTGACCCAAGAACAAATCCGTGCAGGTTTGGGCCCAAAGCGGACAATATCTTACTGAGCGAGACTTGGGTCGTGACAGAATGGTATCAGAGCTAGACCCAGCCGGAAGTGTGCCAACGTGGACATTGGGCCCTAAGGGAGGTGGAATGTAACGACCATGGTGCTGTGGGCGGGCTGCTGTAGGTGCCTTTGTGGCTGCAGTAAGTGCTGGCAGGCTACACACTATGGGAAGTTTGTCCCACATCGCCTGAGTGTGGAAAAGTAATGTGCTATATATGTGTGGTTCCAAGTCTCCCTAGTAAGAGGCCTTTTGGGTAGTGACCCAAGAACAAATCCGTGCGGGTTTGGGCCCAAAGCGGACAATATCTTACTGAGCGAGACTTAGGTCGTGACACTAGGTCTCAGATGTAATCCTGTATGGTTGTGAGTATAAGTGGGAGTTTGTTGGGTTTGTGCCCTCAAACCATTACTTTATGAGACATTGACATTTCAATATATGGATATCAGCTTTACATTTAATTGTGTATGTTTCTTTCATGAGATGACTTAAGTATCATAGTAAGTAATTCGTGTGTGTATGAGATACATACAAGTGAGATATGAATTATTATTATTTGATACTTAGAGCTTGTCACAGTGGATGATGAGACTGGATATCTCATCAGGTTTACACTATAGCATGATTGACTACCATTGGATGGAGTGATTAATCTCAATCACTAGAGTGTAACTCTTAGTTAATATGCTAGTACTTATAGTGCATTGACGGACTTGAGCTTTCCATTGGATGAAGTGTTTCTATTTGAATCGATTGAAAGTTTTTCAACCGATCAAGATTGTGCGGTTTCAATTGATCAAACCCTTTTCAATCGATCAAAACTCTGTCGACATAAATGCAATGATTGGAACCTATTTCAATCAATCGAACCTTTATCAATCGATTGCAAGTGTGCCACCTGTTCCCAATTGATCGAAGCCATCTCGATCGATCGATTGAACGTGTCTAGAAATCTTATCTCAGTTCTGTATTGGAATGCCACCTGCCCTTCTTCCTTTCTCTCTCTCTCTCTCTCTATATATATATATATATGTATTTTGTGTGTATGTGATGTTTGGTTCCCACAAGTTTTGAGAGAGACAGAGAGTTGTATATATATACACTCATATATATATACACATACATACACTATATATATTTTGAGAGAGAGAAAGAGAGAGAGGGACCGAGAGAGAGAGAGAGAGAGAGAGAGAGAGAAAAAGGTAGAGAGAGAGATAAACATAAGAAGGAAGAAGAAGAAGAAGAAAGAAGAGAAGAGAGACAGACAGAAGAAGGCAGAAGAAGAAAAAAGAAGAGAAGAAAGATAGACAGAGGAGAACAAGAGGAGAGAGAGAGGGCGCCATTAAAGTTTGGAGCTTGGAAGCTTGCCAAACGCGCCCTAAGCATCTTCGGTGAGTTCTAAACTCACTCAGTAGCCTAGGTGTGTTGTTTTACAAGTTTTGGACGTAAAAGAATGGACCCAAACACAGACAATTCTGGGCGTTCACTATCTAGTCTTGTTTTAATCAATTAAAAATGCTTCATTTCAATCGATCGAGAATTATTCAATCGATCGAAACTCATGAATCTCAATCGATCGAAATGGTTTCAATCGATTGAGACCACCTTCACTTCAATCGATCGAAATGAATGACTTCAATCGATTGAACATTACATAACATGATTATTTCTTTTTGGTCATGATACATATTATTTAGTTGCTTCCATATTGATATATGCTTCCTATATGTGATACTGAGGAATTAAGAGATAATAGAACGCGACAATGAGATTGTTTTGTGAGATATGTATTCATTTTTGGTTTAGTAGTTAAGGGTTGATCCTAATCGAGTTTGATAATACGTTCATTTTAATCAGAATAGTCAGGCTATATGGGAATGCCATATATTAGTGATAGATAACATAAAATAGGTTTGATAAGTTCTGGGAGACTTACAGGGACGGGCATTGGTCAAGCATATGTCCTATGAGGCAGTGGACTGTTAATATGTCCTATAATGCGATGGATCAAACCAATAGCCCTAAGATAGCTAGTAATCCGGTTGTATGAGCTATGACTTATGGTGGACCGAAAATACTGGTAGATGTCATTAAGTAGTGGTAATAGAACGGATGTGTCTTTGCTCAAAGCGTTGAATCCCTAACATGCAGAGGATTGTGCATATGTTCTAATAAGGGGGGAGGGGATAGACCGACGTGGTATCTATGACTTGCGGTGGACTGGGAGCATGTATTTGCAAAACGCGATAGACAGACTAGGTGTCTTTGACTTGCGGTGGATTGTGAGTAAGAATTCTCAACGCGGTAGATAGAGTATATGGATATTGAAGGGTACTAAAATCCTGTCTATTTATCCATGAGTCGGATGTATGTGTTCTTGTATAAAAGACATGAGTAACCAATTATTGAGTTTGGAATAAAGAAAAAGATATTATTTGTAGAACTATATTTGATGTCATGCATAATTGGTAATTAATAGACCTATGATACTGTGTTAGTTTCTATTCACTCAACTTTTAGTAACCTGACGACGTTTATGCCTGGACATCCGTTGTCCAGACTACCCTGTTCCTAACCCTATAGGTGACGGTCACTATCAGGATGGTTACTATGTAGAGGAGGGCGATGCTGAGGAGGGACCAGGAGAAAAAGGTGATGATGGGCAAGACTATTGTCACACCCGTCCCAGAAATTACAGGTTTTTAATATGACAATTTGGTAACATATGAATTATTAATGTTTATTAATAAGTGAGATAAGTGGTTGACTGTGGTAAACGGAAGGTGTCGAGTAAGGACACGGTGATTCGGTAGTCATTGAGATATTCGTGTAATTAAATGACATTTATGTGGATTAAATGTTATTTAACTTTACCCGATTCCCATGAATAGTAAATTATATCTGTGTAGTATAATTTCTGATAGTTTTGTTGTCACTGTAGAGCATTTGGAGAACTGTGGTAAGAACGTGAGTGATATGTTACATAAAAGGTAAGTGGTGTAGAGATTTCACAGAATTTAGTTTTTGGACGTAATTTTGGACCCAAACGAGACTTGGACGAAAACTTTTATAAATTTTAGTTTTCACTCGTGGAGTAATAAAATGGACGTGTGCGACGTCTCAGGGAATAATTAGGAGTTTTGAGAACTCATGGGGAGGAAAACATAATTCCCGAGAATCGTGTGTTGGGTTTGTACCCTCAAACCATTACTTTATGAGACATTGACATTTTAATGGATATCAGCTTTACATTTCATTGTGTATGTTTCTTTCATGAGATGATTGTTAATCCTTAAGTATCATAGTAAGTAATTTATGTGTGTATGAGATACATACAAGTGAGATACGAATTATTATTCTTTGATACTTAGAGGTTGTTACAGTGGATGATGAGACTAGATATTTCATCAGGTTTACACTGTAGCATGATTAACTACCATTGGATGGAATGATTAATCTCAATCACTAGAGTGTAACTCTTAGTTAATATGCTAGTGCTTATACTGCATTGACGGACCTGAGCTTTCCTATTGACACTCAAGACTGTCAACAGTCGATAGGAATTCATAACTTATATAAGGTACGTGTTCTCAATCTTGAGACGATTATGGACACAAACTGTGGATATGGCTGCTTTGACTTACCAATCAATGAGGTCTATAAAAGATCAACACCTGGGTATCTTGGGTATGTCATGTTTATGGGGCTATGAACATATATTGTCAAGATAGAATCTACCCTCTCATTCAGAGTAAGCATTCTGTTGAGAATGTCACCAAGTTGATTACTGAGAACTGCAGTCTTGTTGATAAGTAGTTATTAACATGTTTTATAATCATGAGAGGTGAATGGGACTCATGGAATACAAGAAGTAATCATGATTCAGGTTGACAGTAACCGTTTATCCGACTACCTGAATATGATTACGAATGCTGACGGTAGAGGGACATTAGTACACCATATAAGTCTAGTTATCGCTTTGGAATTCAGTTATCGTTATATAGTGGAGTAAACGTTAACTGATCAGTTGGTTAGTTTGTTGATCAAAGAGTTTGGTCATGGGAATTAACAACTGGTCTGAGCCAACAATAAAGAGCCTAGGAGGTCCCACTCTTAGCTCCGCCAGGATACTTGAAAAGGCACATACGAATCATGTCAAGACAGGTTCGATCGATCAAAGTTGTCTCAATCGATTGAAGTCTGGACAGGTTTGATTGCTCGAAGATGGTTCGATCGATCGAAGCCACTTTGATCGCTTGAACTTTAGATCAGTTCTAGGAATCTATAAATAGAGCAGTTGCGTCCAAAAATAAGAGTTCGTCATTTTAACTAGCCAGAAGCTGCAGAAATTGTTTTTAGAGCTCCCAAACCTTCATTATCCTCTCTATTAGGGTTCCTACCAACCTTAGTCTTTTCGGCAGGCATCCGTAGGAGTCATAAGGGTGAAGACATCCTAGTGGAGGCTGCTGCATCATCCAAGAGAAAGAAATTCATTATTGGGTTCAAGACCTGAGGTATGATTTCTTGTTCCCCTCTTATGTACTCATCTATGGAATTGACGAGTAGTAGATCCTAAACTACCAATGAGTTTTTATAACTCAATATTTCCGTTGCGCGTTTAAAAATAATTTTTAAACATGTTTTTCCTTCATCGTGCCTATATATAGAAACTCATGAATTGGTTTTATTACTTCAAACCTAATTTGAAATTTAAGAGAGGGGAGATTTGGGTATTTAGTTACTATGAGATTTCCGACACAAATCGACGACCTTTCGATCGTCAGTTTTTCTCCAAATTCTAGATTTAAACTCCTTGGGGTAAGGGCTTGGTTTTGATACTAGTTAGGACTCATTTGGTTAAGTTTTTTAAAAGTCCTAATGTTGAAATTTAGGGGCAAACATGTCTAAACTTATAGGAATCCCTTGTAATTGAAGATCCAATGTTTAATTGGTCTCCTAATTCATCCTTCAATGTTTAATTGGTCTCCTAATTCATCCTTCAAAGTTATAAGGAAATCGCGCGATGTATGAATTCTAAACCTATGAATTATAGGAAATTTCATGTTTTAATTATCAGACTTAATATTTTGGATCCGGGCGAAATTCATGTATTAAGATAGCTGGTAATCCGGTCGTATGAGCTATGACTTGTGGTGGACCAAAAATGCTTTTAGATGTCATTAAGTAGTGGTAATAGAACAAATGTGTCTTTGCTCAAAGCGTTGAATCCCTAACAAGTAGAGGATTGTGCATATGTTCTAATAAGGCAGGGATGATAGACCGACGTGGTATCTATGACTTGCGTTAGACTGGGAGCATGTATTGGCAAAACGCGGTAGACAGACTAGGTGTCTATGACTTGCGGTGGATTGTGAATAAGAATTCTCAATGCGGTAGACAGAGTATTGGTATATTCAAGAGTACTACAATCTGGTCTGTTTATCCATGAGTCGGATGTATGTGTTCTTGTATAAAAGACGTGAGTAACCAATTATTGAGTTTGGAATAAAGAAAAAGATATCATTTGTAGAACTATATTTTATGTCCTACATAATTGGTAATTAACAGACCTATGATACTGTGTTAGTTTCTATTCACTCAACTTTTAGTAACCTGACGACGTTTATGCCTGGACATCCGTTGTCCAGACTACCCTGTTCCTAACCCTATAGGTGACGGTCACTATCAGGATGGTTACTATGTAGAGGAGGGCGATGCTGAGGAGGGACCAGGAGAAAAAGGTGATGATGGGCAAGACTATTGTCACACCCGTCCCAGAAATTACAGGTTTTTAATATGACAATTTGGTAACATATGAATTATTAATGTTTATTAATAAGTGAGATAAGTGGTTGACTGTGGTAAACGGAAGGTGTCGAGTAAGGACACGGTGATTCGGTAGTCATTGAGATATTCGTGTAATTAAATGACATTTATGTGGATTAAATGTTATTTAACGTTACCCGATTCCCATGAATAGTAAATTATTCCTGTATAGTATAATTTCTGGTAGTTTTGTTGTCACTGTAGAGTATTTGGAGAACTGTGGTAAGAACATAAGTGATATGTTATATAAAAGGTAAGTGGTGTAGAGATTTCACAGAATTTAGTTTTTGGACATAATTTTGGACTCAAACAAGACTTAGACGATTACTTTTATAAATTTTAGTTTTCACTCGTGTAGTAATAAAATGGATGTGTGCGACGTCTCAGGGAATAATTAGGAGTTTTGAGAACTCATGGAGAGGTAAACATAATTCCCGAGAGTCGTGTGTTGGGTTTGTGCCCTCAAACCATTACTTTATGAGACATTGACATTTTAATATATGGATATCAGCTTTACATTTCATTGTGTATGTTTCTTTCATGAGATGATTGTTAATCCTTAAGTATCATAGTAAGTAATTTGTGTGTGTATGAGATACATACAAGTGAGATATGAATTATTATTCTTTGATACTTAGAGGTTGTTACAGTGGATGATGAGACTGGATATTTCATCAGGTTTACACTGTAGCATGATTAACTACCATTGGATGGAGTGATTAATCTCAATCACTAGAGTGTAACTCTTAGTTAATATGCTAGTGCTTATAGTGCATTGACGGACCTGAGCTTTCCTATTGACACTCAAGATTGTCAACAGTCGATAGGAACTCATAACTTATACAAGGTACGTGTTCTCAATCTTGAGACGATTATGGACACAAACTGTGGATATGGTTGCTTTAACTTACCAATCAGTGAGGTCTATAAAAGATCAACACCTGGGTATCTTGGGTATGTCATGTTCATGGGGTTATGAACATATATTGTCAAGATAGAATCTACCCTCTCATTCAGAGTAAGCATTCTGTTGAGAATGTCACCAAGTTGATTACTGAGAACTGCAGTCTTGTTGATAAGTAGTTATCAACATGTTTTATAATCATGAGAGGTGAATGGGACTCATGGAATACAAGAAGTAATCATGATTCAGGTTGACAGTAACCGTTTATCCGACTACCTGAATATGATTACGAATGCTGACGGTAGAGCGACATTAGTACACCATACAAGTCTAGTTATCGTTTTGGAATTCAGTTATCGTTATGTAGTGGAGTAAACGTTAACTGATCAGTTGGTTAGTTTGTTGATCAAAGAGTTTGGTCATGGGAATTAACAACTGGTCTGAGCCAACAATAAAGAGCCTAGGAGGTCCCACTCTTAGCTCCGCCAGGATACTTGAAAAGGCACATACGAATCATGTCAAGACAGGTTCGATCGATCAAAGTTGTCTCAATCGATTGAAGTCTGGACAGGTTTGATTGCTCGAAGATGGTTCGATCGATCGAAGCCACTTTGATCGCTTGAACTTTAGGTCAGTTCTAGGAATCTATAAATAGAGCAGTTGCGTCCAAAAATAAGAGTTCGTCATTTTAACTAGCCAGAAGCTGCAGAAATTGTTTTTAGAGCTCCCAAACCTTCATTATCCTCTCTATTAGGGTTCCTACCAACCTTAGTCTTTTCGGCAGGCATCCGTAGGAGTCATAAGGGTGAAGACATCCTAGTGGAGGCTGCTGCATCATCCAAGAGAAAGAAATTCATTATTGGGTTCAAGACCTGAGGTATGATTTCTTGTTCCCCTCTTATGTACGCATCTATGGAATTGACGAGTAGTAGATCCTAAACTACCAATGAGTTTTTATAACTCAATATTTCCGTTGCGCGTTTAAAAATAATTTTTAAACCTGTTTTTCCTTCATCGTGCCTGTATATAGAAACTCATGAATTGGTTTTATTAGTTCAAACCTAATTTGGAATTTAAGAGAGGGGAGATTTGGGTATTTGGTTACTATGAGATTTCCAACACAAATCGACGACCTTTTGATCGTCAGTTTTTCTCCAAATTCTAGATTTGAACTCCTTGGGGTAAGGGCTTCGTTTTGATACTAGTTAGGACTCATTTGGTTAAGTTTTTATAAAAGTCCTAATGTTGAAATTTAGGGGCAAACATGTCTAAACTTATAGGAATCCCTTGTAATTGAAGATCCAATGTTTAATTGGTCTCCTAATTCATCCTTCAATGTTTAACTGGTCTCCTAATTCATCCTTCAAAGTTATAGGGAAATCGCGCGATGTATGAATTCTAAACCTATGAATTATAGGAAATTTCATGTTTTAATTATCGGACTTAATATTTTGGATCCGGGCGAAATTCATGTATTAAGATAGCTGGTAATCCGGTCATATGAGCTATGACTTGTGGTGGACCAAAAATGCTTATAGATGTCATTAAGTAGTGGTAATAGAACAAATGTGTCTTTGCTCAAAGCGTTGAATCCCTAACAAGTAGAGGATTGTGCATATGTTCTAATAAGGCAGGGAGGATAGACCGACGTGGTATCTATGACTTGCGTTAGACAGGGAGCATGTATTGGCAAAATGCGGTAGACAGACTAGGTGTCTATGACTTACGGTGGATTGTGAATAAGAATTCTCAACGCGGTAGACAGAGTATTGGTATATTCAAGAGTACTACAATCTGGGCTGTTTATCCATGAGTCGGATGTATGTGTTCTTGTATAAAAGAAGTGAGTAACCAATTATTGAGTTTGGAATAAAGAAAAAGATATTACTTGTAGAACTATATTTTATGTCCTACAAAATTGGTAATTAACAGACCTATGATACTGTGTTAGTTTCTATTCACTCAACTTTTAGTAAGCTGACGGCGTTTATGCCTGGACATCCGTTGTCCAGACTATCCTGTTCCTAACCCTGTAGGTGACGGTCACTATCAGGATGGTTACTATGTAGAGGAGGGCGATGCTGAGGAGGGACCTGGAGAAAAAGGTGATGATGGGCAAGACTATTGTCACACCCGTCCCAGAAATTACAGGTTTTTAATATGAGAATTTGGTAACATATGAATTATTAATGTTTATTAATAAGTGAGATAAGTGGTTGACTGTGGTAAACGGAAGGTGTCGAGTAAGGACACGGTGATTCGGTAGTCATTGAGATATTCGTGTAATTAAATGACATTTATGTGGATTAAATGTTATTTAACTTTACCCGATTCCCATGAATAGTAAATTATTCTTGTATAGTATAATTTCTGGTAGTTTTGTTGTCACTGTAGAGTATTTGGAGAACTGTGGTAAGAACATGAGTGATATGTTATATAAAAGGTAAGTGGTGTAGAGATTTCACAGAATTTAGTTTTTGGACGTAATTTTGGACTCAAACAAGACTTAGACGATAAGTTTTATAAATTTTAGTTTTCACTCGTGTAGTAATAAAATGGACGTGTGCGACGTCTCAGGGAATAATTAGGAGTTTTGAGAACTCATGGAGAGGTAAACATAATTCCCGAGAGTCGTGTGTTGGGTTTGTGCCCTCAAACCATTACTTTATGAGACATTGACATTTTAATATATGGATATCAGCTTTACATTTCATTGTGTATGTTTCTTTCATGAGATGATTGTTAATCCTTAAGTATCATAGTAAGTAATTTGTGTGTGTATGAGATACATACAAGTGAGATATGAATTATTATTCTTTGATACTTAGAGGTTGTTACAGTGGATGATGAGACTGGATATTTCATCAGGTTTACACTGTAGCATGATTAACTACCATTGGATGGAGTGATTAATCTCAATCACTAGAGTGTAACTCTTAGTTAATATGCTAGTGCTTATAGTGCATTGACGGACCTGAGCTTTCCTATTGACACTTAAGACTGTCAACAGTCGATAGGAACTCATAACTTATATAAGGTACGTGTTCTCAATCTTGAGACGATTATGGACACAAACTGTGGATATGGTTGCTTTAACTTACCAATCAGTGAGGTCTATAAAAGATCAACACCTGGGTATCTTGGGTATGTCATGTTCATGGGGTTGTGAACATATATTGTCAAGATAGAATCTACCCTCTGATTCAGAGTAAGCATTCCGTTGAGGATGTCAGCAAGTTAATTACTGAGAACTGCAGTCTTGTTGATAAGTAGTTATCAACATGTTTGGTAATCATGAGAGGTGAACGAGACTCAAGGAATATAAAAAGTAATCATGATTCAGGTTGACAATAACCGTTTATTCGACTACCTAAATATGATTACGAATTCTGATGGTAGAGGGACATAAGTACACCATACAAGTCTAGTTGTTGCTTCAGATATGTTCTTTTGCGTTGGAGTTCAGTTATCGTTTTATAATGGAATAAACGTTAACTGATCAGTTGGTTAGTTTATTGATCAAAGAGTTTGGTCATGGGAATTAACAACTGGTCTGAGCCAACAATAAAGAGCCTAGCAGGTCCCACTCTTAGCTCCGCCAGGATACTTGGAAAGGCACATACGGATCATGTCAAGACAGGTTCGATCGATCGAAGTTGTCTCGATCGATTGAAGTCTGGACAGGTTTGATCGCTCAAAGATGGTTCGACCGATCGAAGTCACTTGGATCGGTTGAACTTTAGGTCGGTTCTAGGAATCTATAAATAGGGCAGTTGCGTCCAAAAATAAGAGTTCGTCGCTTTAACACACCAAAAGCTATTGAAACTGTTTTTAGAGCTCCCAAACCTTCACCATCCTCTCTATTAGCGTTCCTACCAACCTTAGTCTTTCCGGCAGGCATCCGTAGGAGTCATAAGGGTGAAGACATCCTAGTGGAGGCTGCTGCATCATCCAGGAGAAAGAAATTCATAATTGGGTTCAAGACCTGAGGTATGATTTCTTGTTCCCCTCTTATGTACTCATCTATGGAATTGACGAGTAGTAGATCTTAAGCTACCAATAAGTTTTATAACTCAATATTTCCGCTGCGCGTTTAAAAATAATTTTTAAACCTGTTTTTCCTTCATCGTGCCTATATATAGAAACTCATGAATTGGTTTCATTAGTTCAAACCTAATTTGGAAATCAAGAGAGGGGAGATTTGGGGATTTGGTTACTATGAGCTTTCCGACACAAATCGACGACCTTCCGATCGTCAGTTTTTCTCCAAATTCTAGATTTGAACTCCTTGAGGTAAGGGCTTCATTTTGATACTAGTTAGGACTCATTTGGTTAAGTTTTTATAAAGGCCTAATGTTGAAATTTTGGGGAAAACATGTCTAAACTTTTATGAATCCCTTGTAATCGGAGATCCGATGTTTAATTGGTCTCCTAATTCATCCTTCAAAGTCATAGGGAAATCGCGCGAGGTATGAATTGTAAGCCTATGAATTATAGGAAATTTCATGTTTAATTATCGGACTTAATATTTTGGATCCGGGCGAAATTCATGTATTAAGTAGGCCCGTTAATTATGCACATGAAAATGCCATGAAAGCACGTATATGTGTCTATTTGGGTCAAAGGAGAGTTTGTTACAAGTTCATGCCGGGGTACGCCTCTCGATGTTTGAGAGTTACAATAGCGACAACTACTTGCTTGGTTTGGGATCCGGCCCTGCCAGAATAGTTGGGTGCAATGGTTGATAGACTCGGGGCTTGCCATTGGCATCGCGGTTGACAGACTTTGGGCTTGCCGATATACCGGATGAATGCGTGTCTCTCTCCCTAGAGACTATTTGATGTGATTTAGATGTTTAATGCATGAATTGTCATATAAGCATATGTTTAGAATTGTGCACTCAGCATATAGCTGAGCAGTGGAGATTTACTCCATTGTAGGTGAACGAAAGAAAGGAAATAAGAAGCGTGAGGAGTGAGACCGTGGGAGCGACGAGGATCCTTCTTTTGTATATGTTTTTGTTCTAATTTCCAAATGATGTAAAATAAAATTTTGAAAAGTTAGAACTGTTAACTTCAACTTGGGAGATTTGGAATGACTTAGAAGGTTGTAATAGGTCATAAAACTCTTTTGGTTATGTTGTAAGGAATCCGAACTTATGGATTCATGTTTTGAATGCTTACCTTGTCAAATTCGACGTTTTGGAGGATTGTAATAGTACCTTTATGTTTTAGATCCAAACAAATCTTGGCTTGTCCCGTCATCGTTTCTTTTTGTAGATTAGTATGTCTTAATGATGTTCTTGAATGTCTTATTATCACTTGTGAAGTTGGTTGGGTGTACTAATGCTTGGAGGAATGAAAGGAGTGATGGTTGTTTGTCCTCAGGCAAAATTCTGCTGCTAAGGAGGAATTCTGCTGAAGGGACATTTGACCGGTCGAAGGGGGCCGTTCGACCGGTCGAAATGACCCCTGCCAAAATTCTTTTTTTATACCTTCTGAAATTTTTTAAAAGGTTTTGATTGGTTCTTAGGGTACCTTTAGAGACCCCTTTTAACATATATTCATTCAATTCGAAATATAATTACATTTTCAATTTTATACGGATTTTACAACTCGGAGGGAAATGTTTCCTAAAGTTTTATACACTCAAGGTTGTTTTAAAGTTCTTTTTCGCTGCGTATAGTTATTAAATGGTGGGATGAGCCTTGGTGGCGTGCCACGTGTCCTATTTTCGCACGCTAGCGGGATGGGTCGTGACAACTATTACGCTGACGATCACATTTACCCCAGTTGAAGACAAAGATAGATATTTAGTTTTATATTTCTGTCTAACCTTATTATTTTTAGTACTTGGGCATCTGTTGCCTCCAGACCTTTTATATTCCTGTTGCAAATTCTGACGTTGTAATAACTAGGACTTGTGTAATATATGTACTCGGTTTGGTTTACTACTGTTTCTCTTTTAGTTATTTGTTGCTCAATACTGTGTGGTGTGGACAATTCAGTGACTTCACCAGTTATTCCCTATTGACCCAAAAATGAAATTTTATAATTAAATTTTTTTTCCTGTTCCGGGGTGTGATAGGATTTTTGGTATCAGAGCCTAGGTTTGATAGTTCCATTTATTAATTGTCCCACACCATCTAGTCGTACCATTTTAAGATTCCTGAGATGAGATATAAATTTAAGATAAGTTTGTCCTTCTTATCTTCATTATTTGCTCTGATGTTCTTTCCAGGCTAATTCACATAGATTCCTCTCAAGGGTTGATTCATGGTATCAAGGCTGCCAGAAATTACCCCTCCATCAACCATCTCCTTTTCGTAGATGATCTCATGATTTACCAACTATATAACTTTAAGTAATGTTATGCTTCCCAAATTTTTTTTAGGTAACTTTCATTTTGGAAACTTTATTTCGAAAGCTTTTAATAATTTTTTTTTATTTTTTATAAAAGGGTTCATTTTTTGTTGCTCTAAACAGCCTCTAACCCTAACTATAGACAAAAATCCTCAATCCCGACTCTAACGTAAACAACGCCTAATTCTTAATCCTAAGCCAAACATACCCTAACTAAATATCTTCAAAATTTTATTTAGAAAAACTTGTTTTTGGTTTCAAAACTGTTTGATTTACCAACAATATTACTTTAAATAATGCTATGCTTCCCAAATTTTCATCCCAAAAGTGATTCTAAAATGATGTAACAGTGGGACTAGGTAAATAACTTTCAATCAAAATTCAACTAGTTCCACTGTATTAGACCTGACCTACTGCCACATCATTTGAGAAGCACTTTTAGAATAAAAATTTGAAAAGTATAACATTACTCTTTAAATTTTGGCTATCTTAGTTTGGACTTAGAGGTTTCGAACTTGTGACCTGCATTAGGAAAGCAGGTGCTCTGGCCAACCAACCCAGCTCAGGACCGGACCCGAGTATTTGGAGGTCTGGGACGAACTACTAAAAGGGAGGCCCTTATACAGGGGTTTAGGGGCAGTGCCCCCGAGGCGATTCTTTTGGGGGTCTATTTATACATAATTGACAATTTTTTTTAGGGTTTACTTATACATAATTGACGATTTTTTTTGTGAAACTTAAACATTGTATGGTGTCTTTCAAAATTCTCAAGGGGCCTATTTTTAAAACTTAAAAAATTCTTATACTAAAAGTGAAATTTTAAAACTCTAGGGGCCTTCGCTTTTGAGTTTTATATACAACTATATCAATATATGTGTAGTTGATGACACTAAATTGGGCATTGGGGATGACCTAAATGTAAAACACTAAAAAATCTTAAGGTAAAAATATAATTATAAAAAATTTTATGAAGTCTCTGAAAATTTTGTGAACTTTGATGGTCCGAGACGGCTGCCTTTTTGCCCCCTTTGGCCGGCCATGACTCATCTTAGTTGCTCTAACCATCCTTAAGCACCACAAACAATTGTTTCCTACCCAGACTTGTTAAATGTTTGCTTAGAAATACAAAATTTATGAACGGATCCGAGGCAACTTGATCAAACAAGGGAATCTTTGAGAATTTCGGATACATCCAATGTCAAAATAATACATCACCCTTTTCAGCAAGAAGTAACTGCTGTATTTAATACTCAGCTCTTTTCAGCAAGAAGTAACAACTGTATTTAATACTCAGCAAGAAGTAACTGCTATATTTAATACTCAGCTCTTTTCAGCAAGAAGTAACAGCTGTATTTACTAGATGTTGGATCAATTATGGTATTCCTCTGTGTTGATAGTAATGGGCCTCTCAGCTTTACAACAGAGCAGGACCTGAGGCCTCGTTTGTTTGGCGGATAGGATAAAGGGGTATTGTATTAAAGTATAGTTAGTTATCTTGAGATAACTAACCGCAGGATAAAATAGTGCAGTATTATTTTTATACTGTGTTTGGTTCGTGCCGGATTATACTGGGGATAATATTCAATTAATCCAATACTGTGTTTGGATGTTCATGGTATAAGTCTGGATTAATCTGTAACTTTTCATAAATGCCCCTTTTGCTAAAAAATTACCAAATTGCCATGAATATACCAAAACACCTTCACAATAAAGCATTTTTCATAACATTAACTACAAAATACATATGTCACATACTTTTTTTAAGCAACAAAAAAAAACTACAAAATACAAAAAATACATAATAATAATAATATCAATAAAACGGAGTTCTAACATAAACAAAAAATACATAATAACATAATTTTAACATCCACAAACAACACCACCACCACATAACATAGTTTTAACATCCACAAATAGCACCGCCACATAGCAGAGTTCTAACATCAACAAAAACAAAGTTCTAACATCAAACAAAGCATAGTTTTAACATCCACAAATAACATCACCACATAAAATCACGTAAAATTATCGAACCTCTAAATGACCTACAACTCTCCCCTAAGTAGTAATGCAACCCATTCTGCCTTGAATTCATCTGGAAGACTAAAGAACATATCCATTTTTCCGGTATCATTTGCAATCATAGTGGCAGCCTTGAGTTTGTCGCTCATTCCCAAGTTCTCCAACTTCTCTATTTCTCCATAAATCTTCTTTCTAGCGTCACTCACATCATGTTGATAACCAATTCTTGTGCAGAACACTTGCATTTTATCCTTGGAGTCTTCGCAAAATTTGCTAATAGCTTTTGACATGTTCCCAAGTTCAGTAGCAATGATATCATTCCCTCGAACTCTCTTAAACTAGATGGTATAAGAAAAGGAACAAAAAATAAATATAACCAAAGGGCATGTAACCAAAGACCATGAAAATTGAAAGATGCAAATATGGTATAAGAAAAGGTAATTAGTGCCACGTATTGTAGGAATAAGAATGGGTTGATTAGGAGGTACGATGAAAGAAAAAAAATCATCTCAAAGACTCGGAAGGGCATTCAAGAACTATAAGGGAGCCAAAGGGGGTTTATAAATGCTCATATAGTTTCAAGAGGATTTGGAATTTTGGATTGTGAATTGGCCATTGGGTATGACCATCTTTTTAACAAAAGTGTGATATCTCATCAATTTTCAAAAAACTGTAAAATTAATGTATGTGTGCTTGTATTGTTGGAATGATATATGATTATGCTATATATGTTCTCAACCTTATTTATATCTTTCCAAGTTTATTTTTTAAAAGCTTAATGAGAAATGTTATGCCCTATATTTATAGTTATTTGCGATCACATAAAAAAATGAATTTTCTTTTATATTGAGGATTTCTCAATAAACATTGAGAATTTCTTAGTAAATATGAGAATTTTCTCATATTATATTAGAAATGTTTCACTAAACTATGAGAAATTTCTCAGTAAACATTGAGGATTTCTCAGTAAACATTGAGAATTTCTCAGTAAATATGAGAATTTTATCATATTATATGAGAAATGTTTCACTAAACTATGAGAAATTTCTCAGTAAACATTGAGGATTTCTTAGTAAACATTGAGAATTTCTCATTAAATATGAGAATTTTCTCATATTATATGAGAAATTTCTCAGTGAACATTGAGGATTTCTCAGTAAAGATTGAGAATTTCTGAGTAAACATTGAGAATTTCTCAGTATGAATGAGAAATTTCCCACTTGAAAAGAGTGAGAAATTCTCATTATATTATGAAAAACTGTAATTGTTAATTGAATTCTCCCAGTACTTTTTACCAAAAAAATACTTTTGTGAAATTGGGGGTTTTTGTGAAATTGGGGGACTGGGAATGATGGGTGGTTATATTACATGTTTGAACAATCCATACTAATATTGGCATGTTTATATTAATTTATACATGCTTGTGTTATAAGCAGGCCAACTTGTTTAATACAATTAATAAACATGTATAAGTCCTAGAAGACTTGCTTTATTTATGTAATATGTACTCAGCAAGAAGACTTGCTTTACTTGTGTTTGAGATTTGTATATATCCTCTTTAGACAACATTGATTCAAATTCATCTCTCAATCCTCCCTAAGCAAGTGTGCAGTGAAAAATACTCTCTATTTTGGGACAAGGCCATATTGCAAACAAGTGCTCTGTTTTGGGACAATGCCACAATCTAGTTTGAGAAACCAAAAGAACATGAGCTTCTAAGAACATGAGCTTTATCAGTCTTTAGCAATATAACCAAAATATAAAATATCAGCACCATCATACAGCAGTATCAGCAAATTAACAAACAGTGTTAATTAGTTTATATATATATATGTATATATAAACAAAAAACAGAAAAGTAGATAAGAAAATGAAACAAAAAATAGAAAAGTAGATAAGAAAATGAAACAAAAACATATCTACATATATATTAGCAGACAACTAAGATGAGCAAATGAGAAAAAAAAATGTAGATAAGAAAAGAAAAAACATATCTACAAAAACTAGGAAAAAAAATTGTTGATCTATGAACATGAAACCCTAGATATTAACACAAGTTTAAAATATTTTCATTAGGTATAGATCTAAGTAGGAGCCAACACAATCATTCTAGATCTGGCATTCAACAATCCAAACTTCAACCCAATTTTTTTTAAAAAAAAATAGAGAAAGAGAAAGAGAAAAAGAGGCCGAACCTCTTGCCTCTGCCGTCGCCGTGTATTGCCGCCGCCATAGACTGGAGTTGGAGACCTTGGGCGTCGTCTCTTTCTTCGGAGCAGATCGCTTGAGTCGTCTCTGTCTCTCTCTCTTCGCAGATCAACGAGAGTTATGATTTGTTGAATAAGAGTGAGGGGTGTGAGGCATATATATGGCAGGGGTAATTGGGTCTTTTGGGCATACAATACTACTTTTTCTTATCCCCGTGTGTTTTAATACCAGTCCCCTAGCATTCTTTTATCCCTCTCAAGGAGCATTATATTTAACCACACCAAAATAATACTTGAGTTAGATAATACTTAAAATACCTCAACCAAACACAGTATTATACCGGATTGGACTAAAATAGTCCAATCCCCCCAATTAATCCGGCAAACAAACGAGCCCTGATTGAATTATTTTATGTCCCACTGTATTCAACCTCATGTCTTATAAATATACATATATACAGAGCACTTCTCGTGCGGGCGTTCGGAACTTATTAAGGTGCGGATTTTTATTTTTAGCCACTAGATCCTATAAAATTACTATAATAACCTTAACAAAAATTGTATCCAATGGCTGAAACAGAAGTCCGTAACTTATTAAGTTGCGAACGGTCCGCACGAGAAGTGCTCCATATATACATTTATATATATATATATTGAAAATTCTCTAAAGAGGACACCCTCTCTTTATTAAAGAGAGGACCTCTTTTTGGCCGTCGGATCGTGTTTTTATTATGGGCAGTATTGACATTTCACAATTTTTAAACACGATCTGACGGTGAAAACAGAGGTCTCTCTTTAATAAATAGAGGGCGCCATCTTTAGAGCTGGCTGATATATATTTATATATATATATATATATAAAACTTCAATCTCATGTGCCTTGTTGATCTACCATTGAAATTGACATCCAACCGTAAATTGGAGGTGGCAAGTTTGGGTTAATACTCTCTACTTTGAATTCCGGTTCTGTTTATACTACCCTCTCTCTCTTTCTCTCTAACATTATCACACGACACACCCCCGAGTTTCCGAGCAACATTTTACTCTTCTCTCTCTCTATGTATCATCTGAGTTGTTCTCTCTTACCAAATCCATCTACTCTAACACCGTCGGACCACCATATCTTCTCTTCCATGGCCGGAACACCATATCTTGTCTCTCTCTACCATCGCTGGGCCGCCATCAAAACCGCGGACCCACCATCCGGACCACCACTCATGGTACTCACTCACTCTCTCTCTCTCTCAACCGTCTACCCCTCTTTACTACACTTAATAGATCATACTCTTAAAACCTCTCCCACCCACTGTGATGTGAACCCGTGGAATTGATATTCCTTGAACCCACGATCAGATTGTAAATAACCCAAGAAAGCCAATAACACAAAGATGATCTAGAACTGTTAAAATCCTGTTTCAAGAACCCAGATTTGGTGTGAACGCCACAAAGGAAAGCCTAGTCGTACCCTCTCATGAATGGACTTCACCAATTCAGCCTCTGTGTCCATCAAGCTACTCCTGTCATCAATAGGTAAAGACATCAAATCTAAAATAGTGAGTGGATTAAAACCATAAACAATTTGTAAGGGAAAACAAACACTCGTAAGGGAAAGAAATGTAAAGCTCTGTTTCCTTGCAACAACTCTCTTGTATTTTATAGACAATGGAGGGGTATTTACTTGATATATGTGCGATTTTCTATATTGTTTACTGGGTGTTTGAATTTTTTTTTTGACCAGCGATTGTATGTGTATTAAGAAGGCTAATAACAAGCTTTGTGCACATCTGATCAGACCAAATATAGGAGGTGGTGTAGTAGGAATAATCATAGTGGCTCAATTAACAATGGCGAATCGGTGCCGTTGAAGATCCCATGTTGGGGGTCCATCATCGGATTCGGTCATATATGTTCTCCTCAGCTCCGAAACCACTTTGATTGGTCTGTATATATATTCCCATCTCTTCGTCAATTTCTATTCCATACACACATACACATATTATTGCTATTATGGTATGAATTTATTAGTTTCTGTTTACTGTTGTTAGTGTTTTTTTTTTTTCAAAATATGTTGACAAAATAAGTAGTAATTTTCTCTTCAAAAAAAAAAAAAAAACTTAGTAATTTTCTGGACTAGTGCATTCAAAACATGACTGCTCAAGATCTAGGCTATGTATCTAGCTATGCCTTCTATGATTTGTCTTTTGACTGAGCTTCTGCACATTTTTTTTATGAGTATTTGTTTCAAGATTCATGTAAATCAAGCCATGTTTAAAACCTTGTGTCCGTCCATCCCCAAGTGGTAGGTTGTGGGTTCGAGCCTCTCTAGGTGCTCCTAAGAGGTGTTTAAGGGAGCCAATTGCTTTAAAGTGGGATATGCTCCCCCCGCCGTGTATTACTAACACTAACTACTAAACTCACTCATATAACAGAGATGGTTTGTTTCTCAGACACTTTTCAAAAAAAAAAAAAAACAGTCCCTTTATATGGTCTCGTAGTCATGCCATTTTACATCATAATAATCGTAACCTCAATCTCTTTTTGTTTCATAATATTGGTTCATTTGGCTCTCATAATAGCCATTGGTTCATTGAAATTGTTTTGTTCATGTAAGGAGGTCATTTCCTTTCTGTAGGGCCATCTAGTTGAATATTTGATTCAAATACGTACTTGAGGATAGTTTACCTCCCCGTCTATATAGTTGATCCTTTTTAAAATTAGATTTGAGTCTAATGATTGTTTCCTTAATATTGGTCACTTACCCCCTTTTAACTTTTGTCCATATTTATTAAATATTTTGTATTAAACTCTGTTTTGCAAAGCGCTGCCCGTATAACTCTCTTTATCTCTCTATTTTTGTAGATTTGTGTAGATCTCATGTGTTCCAAAGCTTACCAAGGAGGACAATATTTCTCTCTATTTTTGTAGAATTGGCCGATAAGTGTCCCCTTCCCCCCCTCTTTTGGTATTCTATTACATATATGGTTTTGAGACTTTGTTGCGGTAGTTCTATAGATTTGATATCTCAGTAAGATGTTTTTGTTAGCTGGCTAACTTTTTTGGTTCCATAAATCATTGGTTCATTGTCCAAACCAAAAACCAAAGTAACTTTGGCTGGTTTGGTTCAGTTTAGTTTGTAATGCTGTATCTTTAGATGTTATTTTTTGCAGAAATCGAATATACAATTGAATGCATTTGTAACGCTACAAACTGAACCAGACGTGGTACAGTAAAATTATTTTTTCTTGTGTAATTCACTTTCTATGCAAATTTTGGGGAGTATTAGACAAATTTTGCCCGCCTTGATCCCCCCCCCATGCATGCAAATGTTTCCATCCTCCTCCTTAATGGTGAATTACTTCAGGCGAAAAAAATTTCATGCCTTTTGAATATTCGAAAAGTAATTGAAGTTGAAACATATAAAGATCAACACCTAAAATTGTGGAATCCAACACTTACATGTCTCTTGAAGGAGCTATCAAGATTTTTGTCGATAACAAGTTTGCACTTGCACCCCAGTATCTCATGGAAGGTTTAAGCATATTGACTCACGCAATCACTTTATTAGAGAATGCATTGCAAGGAATGAGATAACGTGAAATACGTAAGATCCAAAGACCAAATGGTGGACATTCTCACCAAACCGCTCAAGTATGAAGTCTTCTAAAAATTAATAAGTCTACTTGGAGTCACTAAATCAAGTTTAAGTGAGATATTTGTTTTAGGCCAAAGATATATGTACAGGTCTAATTATGTAGAAGCCCCAATTGTAGAGACTAGAAGTATCAAGAGAAAAATCTAGGATAATCTTGTGTGTTGATAGTAATTGTACTAGAGTAGTTTTGGTAATTGGTGGTTGGAATTAATTTTAGATAGTTGGTTACAATCTTATCCTGAGGACTATATTGGAGTGATCCCAAGCCATTTGTAACAAGCGAAATTGAAGATCAATACTAATCAAGAAGTCCCTCTCATTCTCTTCCAAATTTCCACCAAATGCCAAATTGTCTTTGGCTCTTTGCCTGCTTCTAACATCAATAACTCTACCATTCTGACTTGTTAGAGACGGAGGGTTTGCCATTGTTCAAACATTTTTATTTGATTTCAACTAACTATCTATTAGGATTTGGATCAATTAGGGTTGCAATCAGATTTTGGGTATCTAGTCCTGATAAATTGATTTGGATCCAACGAATTTGGTTATTTTATTCATTACTCGACCTTTTAAGATTGGGGATAGAGGTTGGCGTCCAACATATTTACGAAGAGAAGAGTTTCAACACGGAGGCCCATTCTAGTGAATTATAGCTTTTAGCTTTTACCTTTTCAGAATACAACTTTTAGAGTTCAGAATAGTTTATGAATCTGTTTGGTGCAGCTTTTAAAAAACAATGATTAAGTTGTAGTGGTATTTGGTAGCATAAGCTGTTGAATAGCTTAGTTGTATAATTATCCAAAATGCCGTTAATTTGTGGTGTGCTTTTGGTCAAGTGAGGGTTATGGGGGCTGTTAACAGAAAGAAATATAAAGGACAAGTTTGTCCAATAAAATATTCATTGAATGACAAAGTAAGCTATAAGTCAGAGAAGCACCTCTAACCCAGCTTCATATAAGTTGGCTCTTGGGTCTTAAATATGTTGAGCAAAGTTATAACCTCTAAATCTATAAGCCACACCGAACATTTCATTTCATCTTTTTCTAAGCTATAAGTTAAAATTTGGTGTTTATAAGCTGCACCAAACAACAATGAACTATAACTGAAAGATATACATATACGTTGACAAAGTCAAAAAGTTAGTGCCAATATAATAACTGAATGCTAGGAATCACCGGTGACGGTGCGGAGATACGAACGTAGGTGCAGGGGATACGTCAATTTTCCAAATAGCAAGGGCGCGGGGGCGGGGGCACTTTCATAGATTATTAAAAATATATATTATATAATTGTATAAACTATATATTATCCTCTTCTTTTTTTTTTTTTATGCAATTACGACAAATAACAAGTATAACTAAGCCATATTAGTGTAGACACCCCATTTTGTCGGCTATCAGATTTAGGAGACCCATAGCTTGGTGGTTCACAATGATCGAAAAAGACTCAAAAAGGACTCCTGGAAGTTAGCTCTATTTCTCAAAATGCTCCGAATGACTAAAACGCCCCTGAAAGCCCAAAAACTCCCAGATTTGGACCAAAAGTTCTGGAAACATGCTACGTCGTAAGCAAAGTGATAAAATGAGTTTTTTTAAGTAAAACCGGAAGAAATCGTCAGCTCCCAGAGACCCCCGGAAGTCCCGAAAGTTCCCGGAAAGTCCCTGTTGACCGGTTTGACCAAGGTTTGCCCAGGTTAGACCAAGGTTTGACCAAGTTTGACCGAAATCGTCCAAATTCACCAGAATCATTCTGGGTCATGTGGGAAATATTAAAATCAGTTTTAAAAGAGAATCGAGCAAAAACGTCGGCTCCTGGGAGCTCCCGGAGGTTCCCAGAACTTCCAGGGAATCCCAGGTTTGACCAGTTTGACCAAGATTTGACTTTGGAATCGGGACAAAGAAACAATTTTCAAATATTTTTCATGGATACTAGAGGTCAATAGCTTTCCAACGGTATATCGCACATAATTCCTGGATTTAAAACGAATTTATTTTGAATTTCCGAAGGCGAAAAAGGCGATCAAATCAGCTTTTATCACAAATACCGCAAAACTTTTCAAAGTGACCTATCCCCGAAATATTTTTTATGTAAAGTAGACTCTATTACCTTTCCAACGGTATATCACAACCTCAATTTGGAGTTCGTATGCATTTTCTGTGAATTTCGGACAAAATAGGGCATTTTCGTGAATACTGGAACCTCTGGGGGCCTAAACATAAATTTCTGGGCGTCTGAGGAGCAGTGCCGCCGCGGCACTGGCCCACTGCCGTCGCGGCACAGGCCCAGTGCCGCCGCGGCACTCAACCCTCGCAGAGTCCATTTTTGTAATTTTTTGGGGGGTCCAATTTGATTAATTGAAAACCAAAACGACGTAGTTTTATGTTCACAGATGTTTGGGACTAATGGAAACACTTCTAAAATCCCAAAATCACCCCAAATTGGCCTATATAAACCCCCCATTGCTCTTCATTTTGGGGGGGGGGGGGGGGCAAGTGTAAAAGCTTGAAAAGTTGTAGAGAAGAAGAGAGATAGAGATAGGTTTAGAAGAGAGAAAAGGAGCTTCCTCCTACTATTTTGCTATAGAAAGTGAGTTCTAATCTTGTGTTCTTCCATTACCTCTCTTATACTTCACATCCCAAACACCCCCAATCACCATTCTTGAGCATTCTTGAGTTAGGAAGCTTCTTCCATGTCTAAATATCAAAATCTATGAGTGAAACACCAAGCTACTAGTCCAAAATCACATTGATTATCATCCATTGATTGTTATTTACTTGCTTGTTCATATTATGTTCATCTTTTCTTACCTCATTTCTTTTTTATTTTTCTTTATTTACTTACTTGTTCTTCATCATCTAAATGATGACATGAAGTTTGAGGTGAGTGAATCCTTATGGATAGTAGCTCTTGACCTCAAAAACATGTTTGATAGATGATGATCATAACTTCAATACCTCCAAGGTATTCTTGAAGTGTATTGAAGTTATGTTCTAATAAAAATAAATCTTTCCAACAATCTTGGAGGTTCTTGATGATGAGTTTGATGTTGAAATTTCAAGTGGCTATAATCTTCATTGAGTATTGAAAATATGCTTTCAAAACATCTACTTCAAAACCCCTCTTAAAACCCCTCATTTTAATCTCAAGAAAGAAAACTCTAGTTTTTCCCAAAACTTTCAAAACAGTGAGTCAAAACAGTGAATAATCTGAGTTCAAAGATTTTCCTAGAACTCAATACTCAACATATGGATGCAAGGCCACTTGGAAAGTCTTCCTAACCAATTGGAGAACACCCATGATTTTTGGTTTGACTTGGAAGTACTTGGAAATGGTCCATTTGGATCCAAACATTCCTTCCAGATATTCTGGTTTTGCTATCACAACAGCTAGGTCCGCTTCCAACCTCTTTTTCAGAAAACATTTCCAAACAGGGTGGTCCTAACTTATTTTTCCCTCAAACTTCAATGTCTTAGGAAACCGTCTGTATAAAATGGGCCTCTAGATCATTCGTTTACATTTTCTAAGATGTTTCAACATTTCAGTCAACAGTACAGACTCTGTTTCTGAGTGACCTCTGTTGTTCATATGATTTCTCTCAATCTGTAATAGTTATTCAAGATTGGCTTTTTGGGTTGTATTCTAGACACAATAAGGAACATCTCCATAACAAATCATGCATTGAAAGCATTCCTAACCCCTCTTTTCCATTTTTACAAGATCATGTTACTGTTCTGTCCACTATTCACAGCAAGCACATTTTAACTTTCATTCTTTGATTTGATGCTTATATGCCTTCCAAATTAGTTCATATCTTAGGAAGTAGTTCATACTACATTTGTACATATCCCATATTGAGTTCATCCATCCATTCATGCACATTTTAGATTTCTAAGTCATCCTAGGAATCCATGAACACAAAGCACACTACAACCTTGGCACATTTTAGATACATACATTGCATCCATGCAAAGATTTGGGGTTTTTGTAACTCCTAATCTAAGAAGGTTATAAGGAATGATCATGATCACACGTTCATGCCTCCCCTCGATCTAATCATCCTTTCTCATCCGTCCCGGGGATTGAGAGATCTTCTCTTCTCAAAGAATAACATGCATCATTCTAGCTTGCTAAGCATCTTTGTTTTATTTGATTTATTTGTTTCAAGAACAATTCATGCCCCCGTTTAGATTAGGAAGTCTTGATTATTTGATACATGATTAGACGTTTTTTCCTAGGTTTATTTGTGTGATCTTTCACTTTGCATTGTGTGATATTTGGCTTAGGTCTTATGAATGATATCTTATCTTTAGATCTTCCATTTTCAAATTTTCTTATGTGATGTAATATACTATCATAGTATTATTTGTCGAACCAAACGTAGTATAAGATGATTATTTGGATGCTTATTGAGGCCCGTCGAGAGACGGGGCGAGTTGAGGGTGTTTTAGTCGTGACAACGGCTCCTTCTTCTCTCGTACCAAAACCCCGAGCCAAGTTCTTTGGTTATGAAGGGCCGGTGCCCTTTATCAGTTTGGGTGAGTCAAAATTAAGTTTCTTGGTTCCTTAAAGACCAAGTGGCGACTCCGTATCTGTTTTCAATAGACCATTTCTCTTTCCTTGATCCAAATCAAACAAGTTTCAAAAGCAAACAAAGCGGTGGAATCCCGGTATCCACAATCTGGCGACTCCACTGGGGAATTTATTTTCAAAACAAAATAATATAGAAGTTTGACTCATAAGAAGCATCCTTAAAATCATCTTTTTACTGTGTATGGTTCACCGCATTGCACTCTGCATTTTACCCTCTCGACTGTGTCTGAAACGCGGCGCTGACATTGTTCAGGTCTTGCTGTGCCAGGGCACAAGTCACCGTTGATACTGTACCTTCTAAGGTATATCAAAAAGAGTAAACACTTCCGTACTGTCTCTCTGACGGTATATTGGAACTTTCGTCAACGGACCCTCTTTGACTAAACCCAGCCTTTGCATATAGATTCCTGTGGAACCTTTCATAGGGCTATTGATTTATCTTTTCAGATAAGACAATGTGATATAACTGTTGTATGCCCTGACAGGATTACCTGCGCGGTGTAGACGCTTATGTGGCATGAGGCAGAACTTCTTTCTTATGATCCCCAAGGAAATCACTCACATGTGATCACATTGAGTTGACCTGCCTAGGCACCATGACAAGGATGTCTGCTCCATGTTCACAAAGATATACACCGCAAACCTTGTTTGTTGGTCCTAGGACATAGGAGTATGAAAACTAGCTAAACAGTATGATCACCATCATAACCTGTTCCTCCCAGAAACTCTGTCCAGATATCCAGATATAACCATATTAACCAGTTTTTTCCAGAAACTCTGTCTAAATCTCCCTGATTTCCCAGATATACCAGTTTTTCCTAGAAACTCTGTCCTATCTCCCAGAAACTCTATCCAAATTTCCTAGAAATATCCAAAGTACCTGTTTTCCCAGAAGCTCTGCCCAAATCTCCCAGATTCTCCAAAAATCCCAGCATCTCTGCCTAAATCACCCAGAAATGCCCAGATATACTTGTTTCCCCTGGAAACTCTATCCATATTTCTCAGAAATACCCAAAATACCAGTTTCTCCTAAAATCTCAGTCCAAATCAACTAGAAATCCTTATTTCTCCTAGAAACTCAAATGACTTCTAGAAATTTCTCCGAATCTTCCAAACCCATGTTTCTCCCAGAAACTCTATCTGAAATTCCCAAAGTATCCCGGAAATCCCTGTTATCCCTTGGTGATCATACTGGAAAGTAAGGTTAGCACACTCTGTATGGCTAGGACCTTATTTGTTTAACTGCTATCTGTTAGAAGTAGGGGCATCATATAGATTAGGGCTTGCATCCGCATGCTTGTCTCATGTGCATGCACCATTCTCATCAGTCTGCGCACACTATCTCAGTCAGTCTGTACATAAGTCAGTCCATCTTCCTTAACCTCACTGTAATTGTCTCTCTAGTCATCACTATCAGAATCTGATACACTCCTCTCGAATCTATAGGTCATTATAGATTCCCAAAATCAGCCACTGAGATCCCCATCCTGGGTCAGAAGTTCGAACAATCATTTGGTTAGAATCAGTCCGCCGAGAAAATTCAACATGAATCAGGAAACTTTGGAAGCAAAGGTCACTGAATTAATCAATCAACAGTCAGATCGGCTGACCCAAGTTCTGAAATTTATGGAAGAGTTCCGACAACAGCAACCGCAGTACCCACCTAGGTTCCCACCACCACAAGGGTTCATGCCACCACCACCGCCTGGATTTGGACCGCCTCCCGAGAACAATGGGGAAGAAGAATGGTTTCAAGGAGTCCCACCGCCTGTATATGAGAAAAAGCTCTAAGAGAAAATGGACAAGGTCGACAAGCTTGAGAACATACTAAGGAAGAGTAAGGGAGTCGACGATTACATGTTAGATCTGGAAGGATTGTTTGAGCCCAACAAAGTAAGGCTACCCGAGAACTTCAAGATGCCTGAAATCGACCGTTTTGACGGAACTGGAAATCCGAAGAGCCATGTGAAGTTTTGTATGAGCATTTTCCAGTCAATGGGCTGCACCCATGAGCACATAGCTAGGTTGTTCCCTCAAACCCTCCAGAAAGCCGCACTTTCCTGGTTCCTAACCCTTGAAACTTCCAAGACCTGAGTTTGGGAAGACGTTGCTAGAACTTTCATTGATCACTACTCCTACAACCAAGAGCTTGATGTCACCATCCGAGATCTGGAAACTACCAGGCAGAATTTTAATGAGTCCTTCACTGCATTCTTGAGCAGATGGAGGACTAAAGTAGCCCAAATGATCCACAGGCCTGTTGAGAAAAAGCAAGTACGTATACTGGTCAAGAACCTGCAACCAGTATACCATGAAAAACTATTCTACCAGTCCATCTCAACATTTTGAAGAGTTGTTTGAGGTGATGGAAAAACCGGTTTAAGTTAAAAGTTTAAACGCGCAGCGGAAAATTCAAGTTGTAAAAACTTATTTGGTAGCCTATGATCTACTACTCGTCAATTCCATAGATGCGTACAAGAAGGGACAAGAGTTTATACCTTAGTGTCTTGAACCCAATTCTGAAATCTTCAACTTCCAGCAGCCTCCACTAGATGGCCTTCACTCTTATGACTCCTATGGATGCTCGCAGGAAGGACTAGGGTTGGTGGGAACCCTAATGGAGAGGATTGGAAGGTCTTAGGAAACCTAAACAGTTTCTGCAGCTTTTTCGTATAACAAACGACGAACATCTTTTCCAGAACGCAGCTGCCCTATTTATAGATTCCCAGAACCAACCTAGACTTTGAGCGATCGAAGTGGTTTCGATCGATCGAACATTCGATCGATCGAACCATCTTCAATCGATCGAACCTCTAGACTTCAATCGATCGAGACAACTTCGATCGATCGAACCTGTCTTGACATCATCCTCATTTGCCTTTCCAAGCATCCTAGCGGAGCTAAGAGTGGGACCTCCTAGGCTCTTTATTGTTGGCTCAGATCAGTTGATTAATTCCCATGACCAAACTCTTTGATCAGCAAATTAATCGACTGATCAGTTAACGTTTACTCCACTATAAAACAATAACTGAACTCCAACGCAAAAGAACATATCCGAAGCGATAACTAGACTTGTATGGTGTACTAATGTCCCTCTACCGTTAGCATTCGTAATCATATTCAGGTAGTCGGATAACTGTTACTGTCAACCTGAATCATGATTACTTCTTGTATTCCTTGAGTCCCATTCACCTCTCATGATTACCAAACATGTTGATAACTCTTATCAACAAGACTGCAGTACTCAGTAATCGACTTGGTGACATTCTCAAGGGAATGCTTACTCTGAAACAGAGGGTAGATTCTGTCTTGACAATATATGTTCACAACCCTATGAATATGACATACCCAAGATACCCAGGTGTTGATCTTCTATAGACCTCACTGATTGGTAAGTCAAAACAGCCATATCCACAGTCTGTGTTCATAAACATCTCAAGATTAAGAACACGTACCTTATACAAGTTATGAGTTCCTATCGACTGATTGACAGCCTTGAGTGTCAATAGGAAAGCTCAGGTCCGTCAATGCACTATAAGCACTAGCATATTAACTAAGAGTTACACTCTAGTGATTTGAGATTGATCACTCCATCCAATGGTAGTTAATCATGCTACAGTGTAAACCTGATGAGATATCCTAGTCTCAACATCCACTGTGACATGTTCTAAGTAACAAAGAATAGCAATTCATATCTCACTTGTATGTATCTCATACATACACGAATTACTTACTATGATACTTAGGGATAACAATCATCTCATGAAAGAAACATACATAACAAAATGTAAAGCTGATATCCATATATTAAAATGTCAATGTCTCCTATATAAAGTAATGGTTTGAGGGCACAAACCCAACAAACTCCCAATTGCACTCACAACCATACAGGATTACATCTGAGACCTAGACTATCTAGATGACGATCAAAGACCTTCTGTGGCAAGGCCTTTGTAAACGGATCAGCAAGATTGTCAGTGGTGGCAATCTTGGTGACAGTCACATCTCCACGTTGAACAATATCTCGGATAAGATGATATTTCCGCTCTACGTGCTTTCCCTTTCCGTGGTTCCTTGGCTCCTTGGACTGAGCCACTGCCCCACTATTATCACAATAAAGCGTAATAGGCAACAGCGACGCTGGTACCACCTCGAGTTCCATAAGGAACTTCTTGAGCCAAACAGCTTCCTTTACGGCTTCACAAGCAGCCACATACTCAGCTTCTGTAGTTGAGTCTGCAATGCATTTCT
Organism: Hydrangea macrophylla; assembly: GCA_033977485.1. Lineage (NCBI taxonomy): Eukaryota > Viridiplantae > Streptophyta > Magnoliopsida > Cornales > Hydrangeaceae > Hydrangea > Hydrangea macrophylla. The sequence goes on along the minus strand of CM066993.1, from coordinate 7,295,815 downwards.
GCTTAATGCTCCTCCAACTAACAGCACCACCTCCCAAGGTAAAGAGATGACCGGACGTCGACTTCCTCGAATCTTTATCTGACATAAAGTCTGAGTCAGTATATCCTACTGGAATTAACTCACTACCGCCGTACACAAGCATGCAATCTTTAGTTCTTCTCAAGTACTTAAGAATGTGCTTAACGGCTGTCCAGTGCTCTGGACCAGGATTCGATTGATATCTACTGACCATGCCAACGGCAAAGCAGATATCTGGTCTAGTGCATAACATCGCATACATGAGACTTCCAACCGCCGAAGCATATGGAATTTCTGCCATGCGATTCCTCTCCACCTGTGTCTTTGGACACTGGTCCTTGGAGAACGCTAAACCATGCCTGAAAGGTAACAAACCTTTCTTCGAATTATCCATAGAAAACCTAGTTAGCACCTTATCGATATAACCAGCTTGAGACAATCCCATTATCTTTCGCTTGCGATCCCGAAAGAGCTTTATCCCAAGAATATAGCTCGCCTCTCCTAGATCCTTCATATCGAAAGTACTAGCTAGCCAAACCTTGATTGTTGATAATGCCGCTACATCATTCCCAATGACTAGAATATCGTCAACGTAAAGCACAAGAAAGGCCACCACTTTTCCTTCACTCTTCTTGTATACACAATGTTCATCCAGATTCTGTATGAAACCAAACGACTTGACCGCTTGGTCAAATCGGATGTTCCAACTCCTGGATGCCTGCTTAAGCCCATAAATGGACTTTTGCAACTTGCATACCAAGTTACCTTTCCGACCAGCTATGAACCCTTCTGGTTGTTGCATATAGATGTCCTCCTCAAGATTGCCATTCAAGAATGCAGTCTTGACGTCCATCTGCCAGATCTCATAATCTAGGCATGCAGCAATGGATAAGAGTATCCTAATGGACTTGAGCATGGCCACCGGCGAGAAGGTTTCCTCATAGTCAATGCCCTCCCTCTGAGTATAACCTTTCGCTACAAGCCTAGCCTTAAAGGTCTCAACCTTTCCATCAGATCCTCTTTTCCTCTTGTAGACCCACTTACAGCCAATGGGTTTAATATTGGCTGGAAGTTCTACAATATCCCAGACCTGATTGGAATCCATAGATTCCAATTCAGCCTTCATAGCTTTAACCCAATGAGCTGAATCAACATCAGCCATTGCCTCTTCGTATGTGACAGGATCAGATTCAGATTCTATGGAGACAGCTTCAAAAACTTCTCCTAAGAACATGTATCTATCAGGCTGGCTGATCATCCTCCCACTACGATGAGGTACCGGTGCGGAAATAGGTGAAGAAATGGTGTTTTCTTGATTTACATCGTTATTAACTGCGGGTTGGACTGAGGGCTCTCCTTCTACTCTCTAAGATCTATCCTTCACTTAGGTTTATGGTTCATGATATAATCATCCTCTAAGAAAATAGCATTTGTACTAACAAACACTTTCTGTTCCCTTGGATCATAAAAATACCATCCATAAGTACCCTTTGGATAACCCACAAAGTAACATACTTCCGATCTAGAATCCAATTTGCTTATCTTTCCTTTCAGCACATGTGCCAGACACCCCCATATCCGGAGATGTTGCAAAGAAGGCTTGCGCCCAATCCACATCTCTCGTGGTGTCCTTGGACAGATTTGCTTAGTACTAGATTTAGTATGTAAGCAGCGATTTCCAAAGCATAACCCCAAAGGAATAATGGTAACTCAGAATAACTCATCATCGACCTAGTCATGTCTAAAAGAGTCCGATTCCTTCTCTCCGCTACACCATTCTGCTGAGGCGTACCAGGTGCAGTCAACTGTGACAGAATCCCATTCTGTACGAGGTGATCAATAAACTCATTAGAGAGGTACTCGCCACCTCGATCAGATCGAATGGCCTTGATATGTGTGCCCAATTGCTTCTCCACTTCAGTCCTAAACTCTTTGAACTTTTCAAAGGCTTCAGACTTGTGCTGCATTAGGTACACATATCCATACCTAGAGTGGTCATCGGTAAATGTTATGAAATACTCATAACCACCCCTTGCTCTAATATTTATTGGTTCACACACATCAGTATGAACTAATTCCAACAATGCATTGGTCCTATTGCCCTTTGTGGGAAAGGGCCTTTTGGTCATCTTACCCTCTAAACAAGACTCACAGACTTCCATTGGTTCGAGAACCAAATCGCCTAAGATCCCTTCTTTGACTAGTCTGCCAATCCTATTTAGATTGATATGGCCAAGCCTCATGTGCCAAAGCCTTGTTAGATTAGTGGAAGGTCTCTTTCTTTTAGATGGTATATTAACCACTGAGTTATTAAGTTCCATGCAAGAGTCTTTAGAAATATTGGGAGTAATCACATACAAACCATTTGATTTAACACCAGAACATATAAAAGAACTATTTCTTTTAATCACAACTTCAGTTCCAAAATGAAAAGAATAACCATTATTCGATAAATTAGAAACTGAAATTAAATTACGTCTCATTGAAGGGACGTAAAGTACATCTGATAAAATCAAAATTTTATTGTCTAGAAATTCTAAAACTACGACTCCTATAGCAACCGCAGAAACGGTTGCGCTAGAACCTAGAGTAAGTACGATTTCCCCATCACTGCACCTCCTGGTTGATCTGAACCCCTGCAATGAATTACAGATATGGTTAGTCGCACCAGAATCAATGCACCAAGTGTTTGAAGTATCCGTTATAAAACTTACTTCAATCACATGTGATTCAATCATACCTTGAACTCTTGTAGCTAAGAATTCTGGACAGTTCCTCTTCCAGTGGCCCTTCTCACCGCATTGGAAACACTTTCCTTTGCCTTGGCTACCCACCTTCCCTTTGCCCTTACCTTTTCCCTTAGATTTTGCAATCTTAGGGACTGGTCCAACACTTGAACCACCAGTGCTAGCTTTCTTCTTCCCTTTCTTTCCTTTCGGCACAGATCGGGAGGAGGAAGCGCTTTTCTCAACGTTCAAAACGTTGACCCCAGGTTTGATCACCCCTTCCGCTGCCAAAAGAGAACTCATCAATTCGCTCATTGAAAAATTTATTTGATTCATATTATAGTTAAGTTTAAATTGAGCGAATGAAGGCGACAGCGAATTAAGGATCATATCAACTTGGGTCTGTGCATCGATGTTGGCACCTAGGGTCTCCATCTCGTTTAAATAACCAATCATTTTTAAAACATGTTCCTTGACTGGAGTCCCTTCCGACATCTTTGCACTCATTATCTTTTGCATGGCTACCTGTCTGGCAGGCCTGCCATGCTCCCCAAACATCTTTTTCAGGGATGTGATAATGTCACTGGCAGAATCATTCGATTGGAATTGGTGTTGCAATACACCAGTCATTGAGGCCAGAATATAGCAATGAGCCATTCCATTCGACTTCTTCCATTTGTCGAACTCGCGTCTGGCAGCTGCCGAAGCATTTGCCGCGGGTTCTTCGGGGCATGGGGTGGTGAGGACATATATGTGATCCTCCGCAGTTAACACGATGTCAAGGTTACGTTTTCCATTCAGTGTAGTTGTTTCCAGTTAACTTGTTTTGAGTGAGTATGGTGGCAAGTGGACTAAATGCAGATCCAGACATTATGATTACTGAAAATCAAACAAACAAAAAAATATGGATATCAGGATTTGACAATTTGAAATAAAAGAATCCTTAAAACTCTTATTTTAAAACAAAGTCGCCGGAATATCGAAACAAAAGAGTAAAGCCTCCGTGTGGAGGTCAATTTTCTATTTTTCGATTAATCAAGACTTGTCCGCTATGCAACTCTTGCAAAACAAGTTATGACTCCCGATCCCTTTTGATCTCTAAGTTTCTGAACAATGCCCCGTGTGGGATCCCTTATCCGTAGCTTAGCTAGTGTGTACCATTAACTAGGATCCAATCACAACCGTCTCAAGTAGCGCCTCCGTGTGGTGGTCACCCTCTAACACGTCTGATTGATCCTATCATAAGAAGTTCACTCCTAGTAACCAATGAGTAATGCACCCTCCGTATGGAATGATCACCCTTGACGAGGTGACACAGAATGCACCACTCATCTTACAGTGAACCGTTAATGGAAGATCGTGGGTGTAATCAATAAGACCCTCTCCCACTAGTTTTAGTAAAAAGGATTTTGCTTTTTCAAAAAATCTGTTTCTACACACTTCCCATAAACATCTAATGTTTACTAATGTGTTGAAAACGGTTTTTTTTTTTTTTTTGAATTTTATTTTAGAAAACTTGTTTTGCGTGCATGCAACAATGTATTATACGCCAATCACAAACCAAGCACATAAAATAAAAAACTAAAATGAAATATAGGCATTCAAACAATGCCTCTATCTCCCATGGCTCTATCTCTATAGAACCTCCTTTTTGGTTTGATCGCCTCCAGCTCCATCTTTATGGACAACGGCTCCTTGCTCCATCTTCATGGATTTTCTAATTCTATTATATTTGTCCTATGCTTCTTTCGAAGTTTACAATTTATCTAGAAATAGAAATAACAACAAAATAAAAGGCTAGGGAAACCGGTGCGACTTTCCTTTTCGTAGGATTGAAGTCGCAGCGCCCTTTACATATGCCTTAAAACCAAACCAAACTTAAATCACAGCATGCACCAATCTCAAACAATTTAAATACAAATATTCAAATGATTTGGTGCCATGGGAGATAGCGACTAATCTAGCTGCAAAAGGGTTAGTCGTACACGCATCCATACATACATAACAAATATATGTAACTGTTGAAACACTTAATTGATTCACACAGTATATAAACTCTTTACATACTGAATTAGAACTTAAAACAACATCTTACTTCTTTGTCACAGTTCGATCGATCGAAGACCGTTCGATCGCTCGAACCTTCGATCGATTGAACACTGTTCAATCGCTTGAACATTCTGTTTCACAGAATGATTTGAAAATTTTACAGAATATTTTAAAATTAAAGTTTTTAATTTCAAAACACTTTAAAACTGTGAACAGAGAACCTGACAAAGACTCTGTCTCGATCGATCTAACTTCATTCGATCGATCGAATACCAGAGGTTTCGATCGATCGAATACTGTTCGATCGCTCGAGTACAGAGGATGTTCGATCGATCGAAACATGTTCGATCGATCGAACCCGCCTTGCATCCCATGCAATCACAGATTTGTATTCTGCTGCGATAACACTGCAGAAACAGATCTGTGACAATGCCGTTTTGAAAACAGTTCTAAAATCAACATGCAAATCAATATAGTGTTTCAAAAACGCATCTATAGATCCAAACGAGCGTGGCTCTGATACCAATTGTTGGAAAAACTGGTTTAAATTAATTTTCAAACGCACAACGGAAATAATCAAGTTATAAAACGTTTGGTATCCCAGGATCTACTACTCGTCAATTCCATAGATGCGTACAAGAGGGGACAAGAGTTATACCTTAGTGTCTTGAACCCAATTCTGATTTTCTTCTCCTTGGTGATGCAGCAGCCTCCACTAGGTTGTCTTCACCCTTATGTCTCCTGCGGATGCTTCCCGGAGAGACTAGAGATGGTGGGATCTCTAATAGAGTGGAAGGAGAAGGTTTGGTACTCTGAAACAGTTTCAGCAGCGTCTGGTTAATAAAAACGATGAACCTCATTTCCAGAACGCAGCTGCCCTATTTATAGATTCCCAGAACAGACCTAGACTTCGAGCGATCGAAGTGGTTTCGATCGATCGAACATTAGATCGATCGAACCTTCTTCAATCGATCGAACCTGTCTAGACTTCAATCGATCGAGACAACTTCGATCGATCGAACCTGTCTTGACATCATCCTCATTTGCCTTTCCAAGCATCCTAGCGGAGCTAAGAGTGGGACCTCCTAGGCTCTTTATTGTTGGCTCAGATCAGTTGATTAATTCCCATGACCAAACTCTTTGATCAGCAAATTAATCGACTGATCAGTTAACGTTTACTCCACTATAAAACAATAACTGAACTCCAACGCAAAAGAACATATCCGAAGCGATAACTAGACTTGTATGGTGTACTAATGTCCCTCTACCGTTAGCATTCGTAATCATATTCAGGTAGTCGGATAACTGTTACTGTCAACCTGAATCATGATTACTTCTTGTATTCCTTGAGTCCCATTCACCTCTCATGATTACCAAACATGTTGATAACTCTTATCAACAAGACTGCAGTACTCAGTAATCGACTTGGTGACATTCTCAAGGGAATGCTTACTCTGAAACAGAGGGTAGATTCTGTCTTGACAATATATGTTCACAACCCTATGAATATGACATACCCAAGATACCCAGGTGTTGATCTTCTATAGACCTCACTGATTGGTAAGTCAAAACAGCCATATCCACAGTCTGTGTTCATAAACATCTCAAGATTAAGAACACGTACCTTATACAAGTTATGAGTTCCTATCGACTGATTGACAGCCTTGAGTGTCAATAGGAAAGCTCAGGTCCGTCAATGCACTATAAGCACTAGCATATTAACTAAGAGTTACACTCTAGTGATTTGAGATTGATCACTCCATCCAATGGTAGTTAATCATGCTACAGTGTAAACCTGATGAGATATCCTAGTCTCAACATCCACTGTGACATGTTCTAAGTAACAAAGAATAGCAATTCATATCTCACTTGTATGTATCTCATACATACACGAATTACTTACTATGATACTTAAGGATAACAATCATCTCATGAAAGAAACATACATAACAAAATATAAAGCTGATATCCATATATTAAAATGTCAATGTCTCCTATATAAAGTAATGGTTTGAGGGCACAAACCCAACATGAGGTTGGAACTAGAATCGAGGATGCTATCTGTGAAGGAAAGATCAATGGAGCTGAGTCACTGAAAAAGGAGAAGAGACCCCACACCTTTGGTGAAGATCAAGAGAGCCTAGATGTCAATGCCTTAAGCCCATCATCAAGCCAAAATGACTGCAGTAAGCGGCACAAGAAAGGAAACCAAAGAGTCTTCACACCACTTGACATGAGCTTATCCTCCGCTCTCAATCACCTTGTTCAAAAGGGCCACCTTGTACCTTTGGAGCCCAGTAAGCCTCCTAATCACCCACCTCCTGGGTATAATGAATCCAAGTATTGTGATTACCACCAAGACCAAGGCCATGAGACCGACAACTGTAAGAGGCTCCATCACTCAATTCAGGATCTCTTAGATGATGCGCCGAACCCCAATCCAATCCACTACCTCGGTCTGGACCAACCCTCGACTTATCCGTTTAAATGATCCCCTTCGCTGAGGACCATGAATGTTGAACCTGTGCCGGTGAAGTGATGGTGTTTGGGACTTTTGCTAGCAAAACAAATGAGGATGCTCTTTCAAATAAAAAAAAAAAAGGCTAAGCGAGTCACTGTAACATTCCATTTGAGACCAGGTCAAGTCTAGTAGAGTCTGTTCTATGTTTCGAGTCTAGTTCAAGAGTAGTCTTGTTGTCAAGTCTGCCTGTCATCGAGGTGTGTTGAGTCTGTAATCTTTCTCTTTTGATGGAATGAAATTTTGTTTTGCTTAATCTGATGTGTGTAGTCATAAGTGCATGAATCGCTGAACTGAAAATGTCACTTTTCAAATTACCATTACTCTGCTAATAAATTTTTGCATCAAACAAAAAAAAAATCCTGAAGGTCAAAGTCAATTTTGCGCTGACACAGATGAAGAGCCAAGAATTGAATAGTCTTACTTTAAGAATTCAAAGATGTTCTTGCCTCAATCTTGAAAAGACATACTTGAAACTGACTTGGGGCTTGCCCAACACTTTTTTTTTCCACCATTTCAAAGCCTTAAGCCCAATCCAATTGGAAGCCATGCAATCTGTCCGATTGAAAGCAACACAGACTTAGTCCTTGATGGTAGCCAAACATTTTAGCAAGTTTCATCTCCACTTTCAAAAAAAAAAAAAAAAAAAAAGAAGAAAAAAAAAGAAAAAGAAAAAAAAAAGAAAAGAAAAGAAAAAGCTCGCTAGGTTGAAAACCCGAAAGGTCACATAGGCAAAAGTTAGAGCTGAAAAATGTGTTGATTTCCAAAATCTGACCCTAGCCAGTCAAAATGTTGGAAAAAATTTTGATGAAACAAATGAGAGAATCATACGCTTCAAGATACATCTTAAGAACGTGCCAGGATCACATTTCAAAAGGCACGTAATGACCACAAATAAATTCCGAGAACTGACATGCACATTCTGGAATTCTGAGATTGCGATTGAAAGATCTCAGAAGAATCGACTACATTAAAAAGCAAAATTGACTGGCTAGGCGAAAGTGAAAAGTATCAATCCTCAAAACAAAAAGAAGAAAGAAAAAGAAAAGAAGGGGAGATTGAAACTGAATCCTTTTATTTAAAGCTACCACAAATGGCTCAAGTTTGAACTTCTTTGATGATTGGTTTGAAAAACCCTCAACGAATTTCCTTCAAGCCTTGCCTTGAACTACGTTTGACCTGATTCCCACTCGGGGATACGTAGGCAACCACATCAGTTCGGTCGCTCCACCCACAAAAATAGCCCAATTTCTTTCAAACTTCGGCCCGAACTACGTTGGACCTGATCCCCACTTGGGGGTACGTAGGCAGACTTTTGAAAAAAGAAAAGAAGGATGGCTCGCTAGGTTGAAAATCTGAAAGGACACCTAGGTAAAAGTTAGAGCTGAATCCAAGGTGAGCAATAACAAAAGAGAGAAAAAAGCTCGCTAGGTCACCTCACTAGTACCTAGGCAAAAGTTATGAGCATTTGAGAGATTAAAGTCACGGTTCTTACCTCAAGCCAGAAATCACCTTCCACACTAGGGGCAAACTTCGGCTACCCGCCTCGTTTGCCTGACTTTTACTATCTACTCTTCATACAAGGGGCAAACTTCGATCACCTACCTCGTTTGCCCAAAACCTCCAATGAACCTTCCTCCAAATTAGGGGCAAACTTCGGTCATTTACCTCGTTTGCCTATCGACCCACTTCATGTCCTTCAAACTAGGGGCAAACTTTGTTTGCCACCCAATCCCTATAAGCCTTCAAGTCACAAGCATTGTCTTGAACAGATAGAAATGAAGCATCTTTTATTCTATAAGCTAAGGCACTAATTCAAAGCACATCTTGGGAGAAGCAAAGAAATTAATTAGATCAGTAGGGAGGAATTTTCAAAATAAGATTCACCATCAAAGTGATGCCACGTTAAGGTGAGAAGTAAACACAAAAGAGAAATGGTACATCATTTATGACAAGAGCACATTAAGTTTTGGCAAGTCGAGCTTGTTTCATTTCAATGTCGAATGTGTCGCCCTCGCGCATCGGTGTCTGTCAGTTTCTGAGTCTGTCATAGTCTTTTTTAGAAAAAGAGTCTGTCATAGTCTCAAATGTATAAGTCAATAGTGACGAATAATGAATTTTTCAAATCAAGTTATAAAGAGCATTCTAATGACAATGCAAGCAGGAGTACCAAACACTATTACTGCACCAGTCAAGGCGTCAGCATGAGAAGCGTCCAAACTTGGGGAAAATTTCATCCCTTTCCAAACTGCCAAAAGTTAACCATCACCTTCTAGCAACATAAGTCCATGAGTGGCTGTTGATCTTTCATCTTTCTTCATGCAACATAAGTCCATGAGTGGCTGTTGATGATCTTTCTTCCTTCCTGCAACATAAGTCCATGAGTGGCTATTGATCTTTCATCTTTCTTCATGCAACATAAGTCCATGAGTGGCTGTTGATGATCTTTCTTCCTTCCTGCAACATAAGTCCATGAGTGGCTGTTGATCTTTCATCTTTTTTCATGCAACATAAGTCCATGAGTGGCTGTTGATCTTTCATCTTTCTTCATGCAACATAAGTCCATGAGTGGCTGTTGATGATCTTTCTTCCTTCCTGCAACATAAGTCCATGAGTGGCTGTTGATCTTTCATCTTTTTTCATGCAACATAAGTCCATGAGTGGCTGTTGATCTTTCATCTTTCTTCATGCAACATAAGTCCATGAGTGGCTGTTGATGATCTTTCTTCATTCCTGCAACATAAGTCCATGAGTGGCTGTTGATCTTTCATCTTTCTTCATGGAACATAAGACCATGAGTGGCTGTTGATTTTTCATCTTTCTTCATGCAACATAAGTCCATGAGTGGCTATTGATGATCTTTCTTCCTTCCTGCAACATAAGTCCATGAGTGGCTGTTGATCTTTCATCGTTCTTCCTGCAACATAAGTCCATGAGTGGCTGTTGATCTTTCATCTTTCTTCATGCAACATAAGTCCATGAGTGGCTGTTGATGATCTTTCTTCCTTCCTGCAACATAAGTCCATGAGTGGCTGTTGATCTTTCATCTTTCTTCATGGAACATAAGTCCATGAGTGGCTGTTGATCTTTCATCTTTCTTCATGCAACATAAGTCCATGAGTGGCTGTTGATGATCTTTCTTCCTTCCTGCAACATAAGTCCATGAGTGGCTGTTGATCTTTCATCTTTCTTCATGCTACATAAGTCCATGAGTGGCTGTTGATCTTTCATCTTTCTTCATGCAACATAAGTCCATGAGTGGCTGTTGATGATCTTTCTTTCTTCATGCAACATAAGTCCATGAGTGGCTGTTGATGATCTTTCTTCCTTCCTGCAACATAAGTCCATGAGTGGCTGTTGATATTTCATCTTTCTTCATGCAACATAAGTCCATGAGTGGTTATTGATGAGCTTCCTTTCTCCTAGCAACATAAGTCCATGAGTGGCTGTTGATCTTTCATCTTCCTTCGTCCTAGCAACATAAGTCCATGAGTGGCTGTTGACTGTCTTCCTTCGCTTTGTCCAACATAAGTCCAAAAGTGGTCGTTGATGACCTTCTTTCATCCTAAAGCAACATAAGTCCATCACCCTCCTCTTTCAATATCAAAACCTTAACTGCCACAGAGATTTCCCGAGAACCCCGCATCATCCCCGAGGACAGAAGCAGAAAGATACCAGCTCCCGGAGGCCCCAACCGGCCCGCAAGATTTGATCAAGAGAAGTAGTTGAAGAGAGATCCCAGAAAGAGTCGCTTCATCCCCAGCAGATTCAGATTAATTCTCAGCGGATTCGTACACCGTCAGTTCAATCACAGTAGTCCATTGTCGACTCATCATCTCGATTCAAACATCGTCGATTCATTAATCATCATCGCTCTCATTCAAAATATGCCATGGCTTCTATCAACGGGACTTCCATGTTCATCGCGTGACATCTCAGGATTTCATGATCATCCCTTGACTTCTGTGTCCGTCTCTTAATTTCCAGGGCTTCCGTGTCCGTCGGTTATTTTCCAAAAGATGTCTTCGATTATAGTCCCCTGAGACCCCTCACCCAATTACGTTCGCTTACGAAGCACACTTCCCAAAATTTAGAAGTTTGCCCCTAGACTCAGAGCCTTCTAAAATCTTGGTATCCCTATTCGGGTCAATAACTGCATCATAGTCAGAAACACCAGCACGACACCAGTCCACTCGGAGTGGCACACCCTACAGCATACTAGGATTAAAACACTAGGTATGATAGGACTCGTGACACAATTCATATCACATCCATGCATTGCATATCATCCTCATAGCATAGCATCTGCCTGTCTCGTTGTGCATATGTGATTTGTTCCTTTGTGCCCCGAACTACGTCCTGGTCTGATTCCCCTTGGGATACGTAGGCAGCTCACGCAGAGCACGACCAGCATTAGCCTCAGCATCATTGCATTGTTTGCAACGCTTTTTTTAATCCTAAATCTATAGCCTCCAAAAAGTCCTGTCTCTTCAAAACTTTGGCACTCGCTTGCGACATGCGTTGCCTCGCAAGTTCCTGTCAAAGAGGGGCAAACTGTAGACACCCCATTTTGTCGGCTATCAGATTTAGGAGACCCATACCTTGGTGGTTGACAATGATCAAAAAAGACTCAAAAGGACTCCTGAAAGTTAGTTCTATTTCTCAAAATGCTCAGAATGACCAAAATGCCCCTGAAAGCCCAAAAACTCCCAAATTTGGACCAAAAGTTCTGAAAACATGCTACGTCGTAAGCAAAGTGATAAAATGAGTTTTTAAGTAAAATCGGAAGAAATCGTCAGCTCCCAGAGACCCCCAGAAGTCCCGGAAGTGCCCGAAAAGTCCCTGTTGACCGGTTTGACCAAGATTTGACCAGGTTTGACCAAGGTTGACCAAGTTTGACCGAAATCGTCAAAATTCACCGGAATCATTCTGGATCATGTGAGAAATATTATAATCAGTTTTAAAAGAGAATCGAGCAAAAACGTTGGCTCCTGGGAGCTCCCGGAGGTTCCCAGAACTTCCCGGGAATCCCAGGTTTGACCAGTTTGACCAAGATTTGACTTTGGAATCGGGGCACCGAAACAATTTTCAAATATTTTTCATGGATACTAGAGGTCAATAGCTTTCCAACGGTATATCGCACATAATTTCTGGATTTAAAACGAATTTATTTTGAATTTTCGAAGGTGAAAAAGGCGATCAAATCGGCTTTTATCGCAAATACCGCAAAAATTTTCAAAGTGACCTATCCCCAAACTATTTTTTTATGTAAATTAGACTCCATTACCTTTCCAACGGTATATCACAACCTCAATTTGGAGTTCGTATGCATTTTCTGTGAATTTCGGACAAAATAGGGCCTTTTCGCGAATACCGGAACCTCTGGGGGCCAAAACGTAAATTTTTGGGCGTCTGAGGAGCAGTGCCGCCGCGGCACTAGCCCACTGCCGCCGCGGAACTCAACCCTCGAAGAGTCCATTTTTATAATTTTTTTGGGGGTCCAATTTGATTAATTGAAAACCAAAACGACGTAGTTTTATGTTCACTGATGTTTGGGACCAATGGGAACACTTCTAAAATCCCAAAACCACCCCCAAATTGGCCTATATAAACCCCCCATTGCTCTTCATTTTGGGGGGGGGGGCAAGTGTAAAAGCTTGAAAAGTTGTAGAGAAGAAGAGAGATAGAGATAGGTTTAGAAGAGAGAAAATGAGCTTCCTCCTACTATTTTGCTATAGAAAGTGAGTTCTAATCTTGTGTTCTTCCATTACCTCTCTTATACTTCACATCCCAAACACCCCCAATCACCATTCTTGAGCATTCTTGAGTTAGGAAGCTACTTCCATGTCTAAATATCAAAATCTATGAGTGAAACACCAAGCTACAAGTCCAAAATCACATTGATTATCATCCACTGATTGTTATTTACTTGCTTGTTCATATTATGTTCATCTTTTCTTACCTCATTTCTTTTTTATTTTTCTTAATTTAATTACTTGTTCTTCATCATCTAAATGATGACATGAAGTTTGAGGTGAGTGAATCCTTATGGATAGTAGCTCTTGACCTCAAAAACATGTTTGATAGATGATGATCATAACTTCAATACCTCCAAGGTATTCTTGAAGTGTATTGAAGTTATGTTCTAATAAAAATAAATCTTTCCAACAATCTTGGAGGTTCTTGATGATGAGTTTGATGTTGAAATTTCAAGTGGCTATAATCTTCATTGAGTATTGAAAATATGCTTTCAAAACATCTACTTCAAAACCCCTCTTAAAACCCCTCATTTTAATCTCAAGAAAGAAAACTCTAATTTTTCCCAAAACTTTCAAAACAGTGAGTCAAAACAGTGAATAATCCGAGTTCAAAGATTTTCCTAGAACTCAATACTCACCATATGGATGCAAGGCCACTTGGAAAGTCTTCCTAACCCATTGGAGAACACCCATGATTTTTGGTTTGACTTGGAAGTACTTGGAAATGGTCCATTTGGATCCAAACATTCCTTCCAGACATTATGTTTTTGCTGTCATAGCAGCTAGGTCCACTTCCAACCTCTTTTTCAGAAAACATTTCCAAAAGGGGTGGTCCTAACTTATTTTTCCCTCAAACTTCAATGTCTTAGGAAACCCTTTTTATAAAATGGGCCTCTAGATCATTCGTTTTCATTTTCTTAGATGTTTCAACATTTCAGTAAATAGTACATACTCTGTTTCTGAGTGACCTCTGTTGTTCATATGATTTCTCTCAATCTGTGATAGTTATTCAAGATTGGCTTTTTGGGTTGTATTCTAGACACAATAAGGAACATCTCCATAACAAATCATGCATTGAAAGTATTCCTAACCCCTCTTTTCCATTTTTACAAGATTATGTTACTGTTCTGTCCACTATTCACAGCAAGCACATTTTAACTTTCATTCTTTGATTTGATGCTTATATGCCTTCCAAATTAGTTCATATCTTAGGAAGTAGTTCATACAACATTTGTACATATCCCATATTGAGTTCATCCATCCATTCATGCACAATTTAGACTTCTAAGTCATCCTAGGAATCCATTAACACAAAGCACACTACAACCTTGGCACATTTTAGATACATACATTGCATCCATGCAAAGATTTGGGGTTTTTGTAACTCCTAATCTAAGAAGGTTATAAGGAATGATCATGATCACACGTTCATGCCTCCCCTCGATCTAATCATCCTTTCTCATCCGTCCCGGGGATTGAGAGATCTTCTCTTCTCAAAGAATAACATGCATCATTCTAGCTTGCTAAGCATCTTTGTTTTATTTGATTTATTTGTTTCAAGAACAATTCATGCCCCCTTTAGATTAGGAAGTCTTGATTATTTGATACATGATTAGACGATTTTTCCTAGGTTTATTTGTGTGATCTTTCACTTTGCATTGTGTGATATTTGGCTTAGGTTTTATGAATGATATCTTATCTTTAGATCTTCCATTTTCAAATTTTCTTATGTGATGTAATATACTATCATAGTATTATTTTTCGAACCAAACGTAGTATAAGATGATTATTTGGATGCTTATTGAGGCCCGTCGAGAGACGGGGCGAGTTGAGGGTGTTTTAGTCGTGACAAAGGCTCCTTCCTCTCTCGTACCAAAACCCCGAGCCAAGTTCTTTGGTTATGAAGGGCCGGTGCCCTTTATCCGTTTAGGTGAGTCAAAATTAGGTTTCTTGGTTCCTTAAAGACCAAGTGACGAATCCGTATCTGTTTTCAACAGACCTTTTCTCTTTCCTTGATCCGAATCAAACAAGTTTCAAAAGCAAACAAAGCGGTGGAATCCCGGTATCCACAATTAGCCTTTTGACATGTAATCTAACTCCTAAACATTCTTAAATTGGCTCCAAAGTTTCCAAAATTATATTAGAGTCCCTTTCTTTTATAGGAAATAATTAACTTGAAGAAACACCATGCCGCATCCGGGAAGAATCAACACCAGTGCAGGTGCAGGTGCGCATTCGGTGCGGACACTTTGAGCTTGTAGAAGAGCCCTTTCTTCCTTGATTGAATGTAATAATATATATCAGTTGATGACATAATAGTTGGAGTCACACATCCTTGTGCAAAATAAGAGTAAAAACACTACGTCCAATATAATTCAATGGCAGTTACGTTAAAGTGAGATTTTTATATTCAAAGGACAATAGAGTTTCACTATCATTTGTCTATAATTATACTATAATTTTTGTTTGTTTTGATGAAAATGTGGGAGGAACAAATTTTAAAAATAAATGAGATGTTTTGAAACCTATATTAACGCGTCGTTTACAAGCCACCGTTGATATGCGCCACGAGGAACTTTTGGGGCTATTTTGGTCCATCAAGGATTTTTGGGTAAGTAAAAGTAAGTTGGACTTGTAGTTGGAAACTTTGATGTTGAGGGACCTATGGCCCTAACACCCATCTTTTTAAATAGATTTTTACTTTAGACATGGAAGAGGAATGCCTTGATGGTGAGTAGGTGAGTCAGGTGACTAATAATGAGGCTTCATAGTGATGCGATGGATGAACCCAAGATTATTTATGTATCTTCTTATTTTGCATAGATATGGTGATATGATTTTCTTGGGTGATAGGGATATATACTAAAAGTCATGCTTTATGTAGTTGATTTATTATTCATTTAATAAAATCAGTTATTTCATTTTTATGAGAATTTGTGTGGGCAATGTTTGTATTATATTATTTATTTAATATTATGCATGTGTGTCTCTCATTCTATATAGTAGGTGGTTTGGTGTGTAGAGTTCGGCTTACACACGGAAGATCAAGCCATCAGATATTATAGAATGTAAGATTTTGGTTTACAGTCTTAGATGGGATTGGACACACCATCGGTAGGACTGCAGCATGGTGTTGTAGTAGGTTTGTCTTGACTGCGGGAAACGGTATAGTTTCAACTCACCATGCTGGTACATTTTGTGTATTAAACAGGACCGACTTGGGGTAATTATCTTTATACTGACTTATAAGATAATTAATACCTCATGGCTATTATGAGTGCTTATGCTCTAAATCCTAATTTAATTTATAGACACGTACATTTAATATTTATACTTTGATCCCTAAAAGAGTGAGATCCTTAAATGGGTCAATATCTCATTGGATTGGGTGGCAATATTAATTGTGTGGTGGATATTAATTAATGATGGAATCCATGTCTCAATTTTGGGATTGATGATATCCCCTTGAGAAAGCTTATAAGTTTTGATTATGTCAAACCCTGCAGGTGGATTTTGTATCCGACATATCAGATAAGTTAAGCAGAGGATCTCAAGGAATTTTAAGAGATTAATTAAATATGATTGTCAGTAATTATATTTAATTAATGGATATCTGTAATCTTAACATGGGGAGATAATAAGCATTTAATAACATGGAGCTCGAAATATATTTTTGAGATAAGGGTAGGAGTGCAATTATAATTCTTTAGTGGTATGAATTATAATTTATGGAAATAGGAATCTGATTCAGTTCGAATTAGGGTTTCCTAATTCCATAAGGAAGCCTATTCCTTATTGACTTCTTATGGTCCCTATCGTAGCCTATATATATGCTGCCTTGGCTCTTCTCTCAGGTTGCATGATTTCATATTCTAAGCTTCCCTTGACCTCCTAGCTTTCTTCTAGAAGGGTTTCCACCAAACCCTAGTCTCTGTGAGCATTCAAGAGACATAGGAGTGTAGATCGCTAGCGTCGGACAACGCTCACTAAAAGAGCTTCGGACTGCTCGATACTGATCGAAAGTTGCTGAATTTTGTTACACAACGTTCCTGACGTCGAGACGGAGCTGCTGTTAAAAATTCAGGTAAATCGGAGATCGTTTGATTCTCCTGACGAACACATCTTTGTCGGATCAATGTGATCAGGATTGAATCGTCACATCAATCAAAGAGAGTGTTATAACTAGGAATAGAAAATAGAACGTAAAGAGGGAAGAGCAGAAAACTAAAAGGATTTCGAAATAGCCCACACTCAGTTCGATATTCTGGCAGCAAAGGAATACGGTAGAAGATCGTGAGCTGTTATCGAGCCCGTGTTCTCGATTCGTCTACTACAGCAATCCAATTTTGCAGTTCAAGGTAACCCTAGTTCCGCCTTTGTAGGGTTATTGTAGCTCTCACCTAAATTTTTTGCAGTACCAACTTATACCCACTGTCAACGGATTCTGGGAACGCAGTTTCCCAACAGTGGTATCAGAGCAACGTTGATTCTGCCTATGGGTTGGACGCAACCATGTTGTCCAATAATACAGATCTTATGCGTGTTTTGATAGATGGATAGAACGTAGAGCTGTGCTAACCCTTGTTTTGCAGCGTTCTTATTCCACTATTATGGTCACTGATTTTGTGTGATTGGATCCCACGATGGTTTTATCCGTGGTTAATTTTGCTGTTTTAATATAGCATGTGAACTCCTTTATGGAGGCATAGGATTTGTGTGTATTGGATCCCACGCTTGATTGATGTGTGGTTAATTTACTGCAAAGAAATAGCATGTGAACTCCTTTATGGAGGCATAGGGTTTGTGTAATATATCTCAAGTAAATCCGTGAAGACAGTTCGTGAAGATAGTTTACAAGCAGTTTCAGAAAGCAATCTAGAGGCAATTTCTGGAGGCTATTTCAGAAAACAGTTCTGGAAGGCAGTTGCGTAGTTGCGACATAGAGCTAATCGGGTTCCATGAAGATTTCTTCACAAGAGTTGCAGCTTGACCATAATAGTGGGATTCCTATTTTATTGTGGTTTCCTTATTTATGTGTGATTGAATGATTATTATTGTTTCATGTTTAATGAATATGACAACATGGATAATTGTTCCTAGACCTATTTCAGATGTCTAGCTGCATGTTTAATTTATATTAATTTAAAATGATGGACAACTACATGTGTATTTAGAAATAAAACTAATTCCATAATTTGAAAACATAAGTACTTATTTTCTAAAATCATGAGAATAGAATAATTTTATTATCTACACATGTGGGTTTCACAAGTAAGGATGAATTAATCCTTGTCAAGTATTCCATTATTTTTTATTAATTAAATTAAAAGTTTTTCTAAAAAAATTATAACTCTCAAATTTTTAAAAAAATTCTAAGTGGGAGAGGGAATTTATCAAGTATAAATCCCATGGTCTCCATCACTGGTTTGTAGATGATATGATTAATTTTATGTGATGGCTCTAGTGTCATCCTCCCCATCGGATGTAGTTGATCATGGAATCATCAGTACAAACTTCTTTAAAAGAATGTTTTGGGTGATTGTTGGTGTGGGTCACCTCTCCATCAGAGGTGTTCCTCACAGAACTCTTGACCTAGAATTAAGTGATGGTATACACTTAGCTATAAATAATAATATCCTCTCCATCTGAGTCACTGTTATTATTTATAGGACCAAAGCAAGTCAGCAGTTTAATTTTATTAGGCAAAGTACATTGCCTGGATAGTAAAATTAAAAGGCAATTGTCTATCTGAACAAATGATGGATAGTATATGGCTTCCCATCGAGTCATACTATTCGCGGTGTATCAGGTTGCTGGCGGATTCCTTTCAAATATGGTAGAGGGAACCAATATTTTCAACTCGAATTCATAGTAAATTTTGCCCAAACGTAATTATTTATGTTATGTGATTCTCAGGCTTTCAAATGGGTACTTGCTGTTATACTTAAAGAAAACAAACTTACTGGACCAAACTATATAGACTGGAAAAGGAATTTGGATATTGTGTTAACTGCTGAAGAGCACAAGTTTGTGCTTACTCAAGAATGTCCTGAGCAACCTGGTGAGG
Organism: Hydrangea macrophylla; assembly: GCA_033977485.1. NCBI lineage: Eukaryota > Viridiplantae > Streptophyta > Magnoliopsida > Cornales > Hydrangeaceae > Hydrangea > Hydrangea macrophylla. The sequence continues at coordinate 7,276,678 of CM066993.1, read as the reverse complement.
GGGCAACCGCTGAGGAAACCCAGGCTCACAAGAAATGGGTCAAGGCTGATGAGATGGTGCGGTGTTACATTTTGGCATCCATGTCAAATGCTCTGCAACATCAGCATCAGTCAATGATCAGTGCCTATGACATGATGGAGAGCCTCCGAGAGATGTTCGGGGATCAAAGTCGTGCTGCTAGGCAGGTTGCTATGAAAGACTTGATGAACACAACCATGGCTGAGGGGACGCCTGTAAGGGATCATGTTCTTAAGATGATATCTCTTCTTAATGAACTAGAGATCCTTGGAGCTGAAATCGACGGGGAAACCCAGGTCGATATCGTACTCCAGTCACTGCCAGAGTCTTTTAAGCAATTCCGCCTCAATTACAACATGAATAAATTTAAATATACTTTGGCGGAGCTGCTTAAAGAACTCCAAGCAGCTGAGGGTCTCAACAGAAAGTCAGGGAGTGTTCTTGTGTTTGAGAAAGGTTCTGCTTCAAAGCCGAAAGGCAAGAAGAAAATGAACAAGGCTCAAAAGAAGGCCGCGGGTCCTCCGCCAATCCAAAGGCCACGAGGACAACCGGGAAAGCCTAAAGGCAAATGTTTTGTTTGCAAGTAGCCAGGACACTGGAAGAAGCAATGTCCAGTTTATCTCGCCAGACAGAACAATCAAGGTAAATCTCATTTACTAGTTGTTGAATCGTGTTTAGCGGTCCGATCTACCGGTACCTAGTGTGTAGATACGGGAGGCACTAATCATGTATGCAATTCTTTGCAGGGGTTCCAGGGAACCAGGCAGCTCAGTGATGGAGAGATTTATCTATATATGGGAAATGCTACGAGAGTAGCGGCAGTTGCAGTAGGAGATCTACATCTTAGTTTTGGTAGAGATAAGATTTTAATATTAAGAAATTGCTTTTTTGTACCTTCTATAAGAAGGAATTTAGTTTCAGTTTCTAGTTTAGTAAAGAATGGATATTCAGTTCATTTTAATAAAATAGTAGTTATTAAAGAAAATAAACGTTTTATTTGTTTTAGTCTATTGGTGGATGATCTTTATATTATAAATCCTGTCTCTCCTATACTGCAACTTAATAAATTGAATAACACAAATAGTTTGTCATTTAAGAGAAAAGAACCTTCGAGGATGAACCAAACGTATCTTTGGCACTTACGCCTTGGTCATATTAATTTGAAAAGGATTCAAAGACTGGTTCAAAATGGGCCATTAGGCTCATTGGAAGTGGAGGCACTTACAGTTTGTGAATCCTGCTTGGAAGGTAAAATGACCAAGAGGTCATTCTCGGCCAAGGGCTATAGAGCAAAAGAGCTGTTGGAACTGGTTCACTCTGATTTGTGTTGTCCTATGACTGTCCAAGCAAGAGGGGGATTTGAGAACTTTGTCACTTTCATCGATGATTACTCAAGGTATGGGTACATTTATTTGATGCGGCGTAAGTCTAAATGTTTTGAGAAATTCAAAGACTTCAAGGCTGAAACAGAGAAGCGTCTAGGTAAATGTATCAAGACACTACGATCTGATCGTGGTGGAGAGTACCTCTTGGGAGAGTTTAGGGAATACTTATTGGAGCAAGGGATTACATCCCAATTGTCTGCACCCCGTATGCCTCAGCAGAACAGTGTAGTAGAAAGAAGGAACAGGACTCTCATGGATATGGTAAGATCTATGATGAGTTACTCGGATTTACCAATTTCCTTTTGGGGACACGCATTAGAGACAGTTGCATACATTCTAAACTTGGTACCATCTAAGTCAGTACCTACTACTCCCACAGAATTGTGGACTGGGCGAAAGCCTAGTCTGCGGCATGTTCGGATCTGGGGTAGTTCAGCACATGTGCTGAAAGGGAACGCAGAAAAGTTGGAATCAAGAACAGATGTATGTTTCTTTGCTGGGTATCCAAGAGGAACTAAAGGTGGTCTGTTTTATAGTCCTAAGGATCAGAAGGTTATTGTTAGCACCAATGCCACATTCTTAGAAGAGGACTATGTTATGGACCACAAGCCCAGAAGCCGTAATGTTCTAGAGGAAATGAGAGGAGAGACACCGAGACATACTTCTTCGATACCAACGGTACGAGAAGAAACACCACAAGAAAGAGTTATCGATATTCCATTACCACGTCGTAGTGGGAGGATTATCGAAACTCGTGTAGATCCCGAACCAACCATTAACACGCAGGTTCATGAACCAGTACAGCGTGCAGATAATGGTGTATTAGGTTCAGAATCTTCAGAACGAAATATCAGTGATACACAGACACGGGTTGTGCCTCGTCGTAGTGGGAGGGTTATTATTCAACCTGACCGGTATATGTTCTTGGGAGAGTCTTATGACCGGGTCCCTGATGAACAAGGTACCGACCCCTGTAACTACAATGAAGCACTCCAAGATAAAGATGCAGATCTTTGACAAAAGGCTATGAAGTCTGAAATGGAGTCCATGTACTCCAATCAAGTCTGGGATCTTGTAGAACCACCCAATGAAATAAAACCCATTGGATGTAAGTGGATCTATAAGAAGAAGAGAGGAGCAGATGGTAAGGTGGAAACCTTTAAAGCAAGTCTTGTTGCGAAAGGGTTCACTCAAAAAGAAGGAATCGATTATGAGGAAACTTTTTCGCCGGTGGCAATGCTGAAGTTTATCCGGATTCTCTTATCCATTGCTGCACATTTCGATTATGAAATTTGACAAATGGATGTCAAGACAGCATTTCTAAATGGAAATCTTGACGAGTGCATCTATATGATGCAACCAGACGGGTTCATTGCGAAAGGCCAAGAACACATGTTGTGTAAGCTTAAGAAGTCCATTTATGGACTTAAGCAGGCATCTAGGTCTTGGAATATCTGCTTTGATCAAGCAATCAAGTCTTTTGGTTTCGATCAATGTGCGGATCAATCTTGTGTGTACAAGAAACATGATGGAAGAGTGGTGGTGTTCTTAGTACTGTATGTGGATGATATCTTGCTAATCGGAAACGATGTGGGGGTATTATCTTCTGTAAGGGTATGGTTATCCAGTCAATTCGATATGAAGGACTTGGGAGAAGCCGGTCATATCCTAGGGATCAAGCTTATGCGAGATCGCAAGAATAGGATGTTGGGTTTGTCACAAGGCACTTATATTGACAATATTCTTGCAAGGTTTAGCATGCAAGATTCCAAGAAGGGATTCCTTCCCTTCAGACATGGAATTACTCTAAGGATCAGTGTCCTAAGACACCTGATGAGATAGAGAAGATGAAGGCAGTTCCTTATGCATCGGCAGTAGGAAGCCTAATGTATGCTATGCTATGTACTAGACCTGACATCTGCTTTGCTGTTGGCATGGTTAGTAGATATCAGTCTAATCCAGGGCAAGAACATTGGACTGCGGTGAAAAATATTCTCAAGTACTTGAAAAGGACTCGAGACTATATGTTAGTTTACCAAGCAGACAGTCTTGTACCCATTGGGTACACAGATTCTGATTTCATGTCAGATAGGGATTCCAGAAAGTCTACCTCAGGATATGTGTTTACCCTAGGAGGTAGAGCCATTAGTTGGAGTGAGGCGTGTCACTTCATGGCTTTGAGTTTAAGTGGGAGATTGTTAGGGATATATACTAAAAGCCATACTTTATGTAGTTGATTTATTATTCATTTAATAAAATCAGTTATTCCATTTTTATGAGAATCTGTGTGGGCAATGTTTGTATTATATTATTTATATAATATTATGCATGTGTGTCTCTCATTCTATATAGTAGGTGGTTTGGTGTGTAGAGTTCGGCTTACACACGGAAGATCAGGCCATCAGATATTATAGAATGTAAGATTTTGATTTACAGTCTTAGATGGGATTGGACACACCATCGGTAGGACTGCAGCATGGTGTTGTAGTAGGTTTGTCTTGACTGCGGGAAACGGTATAGTTTCAACTCACCATGCTGGTACATTTTGTGTATTAAACAGGACCGACTTGGGGTAATTATCTTTATACTGACTTATAAGATAATTAATACCTCATGGCTATTATGAGTGCTTATGCTCTAAATCCTAATTTAATTTATAGACACGTACATTTAATATTTATACTTTGATCCCTAAAAGAGTGAGATCCTTAAATGGGTCAATATCTCATTGGATTGGGTGGCAATATTAATTGTGTGGTGGATATTAATTAATGATGGAATCCATGTCTCAATTTTGGGATTGATGATATCCCCTTGAGAAAGCTTATAAGTTTTGATTATGTCAAACCCTGCAGGTGGATTTTGTATCCGACATATCAGATAAGTTAAGCAGAGGATCTCAAGGAATTTTAAGAGATTAATTAAATATGATTGTCAGTAATTATATTTAATTAATGGATATCTGTAATCTTAACATGGGGAGATAATAAGCATTTAATAACATGGAGCTCGAAATATATTTTTGAGATAAGGGTAGGAGTGCAATTATAATTCTTTAGTAGTATGAATTATAATTTATGGAAATAGGAATCTGATTCAGTTCGAATTACGGTTTCCTAATTCCATAAGGAAGCCTATTCCTTATTGACTTCTTATGGTCCCTATCGTAGCCTATATATATGCTGCTTTGGCTCTTCTCTCAGGTTGCATGATTTCATATTCTAAGCTTCTCTTGACCTCCTAGCTTTCTTCTAGAAGGGTTTCCACCAAACACTAGTCTCTGTGAGCATTCAAGAGATATAGGAGTGTAGATCGCTAGCGTCGGACAACGCTCACTAAAAGAGTTTCGGACTGCTCGATACTGATCGAAAGTTGCTGAATTTTGTTACACAACGTTCCTGACGTCGAGACGGAGCTGCTGTTAAAAATTCAAGTAAATCGGAGATCGTTTGATCCTCCTGACAAACTCATCTTTGTCGGATCAATGTGATCAGGATTGAATCGTCACAGCAATCAAAGAGAGTGTTATAATTGGGAATAGAAAATAGAACGTAAAGAGGGAAGAGCAGAAAACTAAAAGGATTTCGAAAGAGCCCACACTCAGTTCGATATTCTGGCAGCAAAGGAATACGATAGAAGATCGTGAGCTGTTATCGAGCCCGTGTTCTCGATTCATCTACTACAGCAATCCAATTTTACAGTTCAAGGTAACCCTAGTTCCGCCCTTGTAGGGTTATTGTATCTCTCACCTAAATTTTTTGCAGTACCAACTTATACCCACTGTCAACGGATTCTGAGAACGCAGTTTCCCAACATTGGGAACATAAAAAGGACAAGAAAATAAAATCCTTGGTGTATAGTCAATACATACTACATGACTACTACAATGTTGAATTCAGCGGACAGTATGAATATATGTAACCTTGAAGCCCAACGGTGATACATATTTAGCTCTTTTTTTCATTCCAACATAGGACTAGTGCGTGTTGCTTGCGGTGAAGCGTCATTACTCACTTCTACGATCTCATCCTACATAGACGGAAGATTTTAACTCAGTTAATAAAATGGGAAAAAATTATCAAGAAACTCACTAATTTTGGTGGGGACACTCTTTTGATGCAAGTGTGATTGGATTGAGAGTGGGGTTGCCTATCTTTTGGATGACAAGGACTAGAATTGTCCCTTTATGACGACTTAATCAATAATTTGGTATAAGATTTTTTTATGTTCTTTATAAATATTATTATGACAAGTCGTGATTATGGAACCGTTTTGCAACTATTTTGGTAGCCGTGTGGTAATCCTCCTGCTGGTGCACTTTATGTATGCCTCTATTGTGATCGAGAGCCACTGGATAGACGAATAGAAGAATTGAGGCATCAAAAAATGCTTCAGCAGAGAGGAGTACCACATGCACGACTTGTCATGACTTGTTATAATAATATTTGTTTAAAAAATATATACTTAATGCAATATATTGCTTATAGTAAACTAGTTATAAAGTTGTGGAAAATAGAAAGTTCCAGTCCTTATAAATTGTAAGACGAGCAAACCCATTCTCATTCAATACCATTCACAGAGTAAGAATGTTTCTAGTAAAATTTATGTGTGTCCCAACATTTCTTTTTTTTCAATTTTAATAACTGAGTTAAGATCAAATATGTTGAATTGGAGCATCCAACCCAAAACCAATTGGCAGTGGGTGGAGTAATCCCTTGAACTTATATATTGAGTAGCTGCGTTATAAGTCCCCGATGTGGGAAAGACAATCTCAACATGCCCCCGCACGTGTGACATGACTGGGAGCCAAATACGTGGATTACCGAGATAGGGTGACGTGAAGTACACGTGGACAAATTTGGCCCAACAACAACCTGCTCTGATACTATGTAAACTTGGAGTATCTAACCCAAAACCAATTGGCAATGGGTATAGTAGCCCCTTGACCTTATATATTGAGTAGCTAGGTTGTAAGTCCCTGATGTGGGACAGACAATCGCAACATTATTTTTTAATTGCAAACATAATTATATATAAGAATAGTGAAGATAGCAAGTTAGCATCCCACTAATATTTTTTTTTTTTTTTTGCTAGTGGTCAAAGCACCCGCAGGCGCCACACACACACAATTGCAGTCAGACTGCAAACAGCCAGGGGGGCCACGGGCCCACTTCGAAGGGACTTCCTCCCATAGAGGGCTGAGGGGTAAACAATACCCCCGATTCCCCACGAGGGGAATCGAACCCCCCACCTCCCACTTGGGAGAGATGGGGTAAGACCAGCTGGGCTAGGCCCACTGATCAGCAACCCACTAATAAATATCACCAAACATTAGCGATAAGTATCTACCATAGGTCCACATACAGTACTAACATACACCATTAAACAATAACAAACCACAATAGAAACATGTTCAGTACTTCATTCACCAAATCAAATAGTCAACCATAAACTACTCAGTTGTTTGCAAAGGTGGGCTGCCTCAGCTGCTGCTGCCATCACTTCCTCAACTGTCTGTTGCTGTGTCTCTTAAATGCAGCTGATTCGCTGCCCTTTGCAAAAGCATCTTTGGCTTTCTCGAATTTGTTTTTCTTAAGCCAATCAATCAATTCCTTACATTTCTTATTATACCAATCTTTTTGTTTGGGATCCCTATGGATTGATTGTGGCCTTTTAGGATATTGGGGTTTGCTAGCTTCAACATTGAAGCTAAACGAACCAGAACAGCAACCATTGTTTGAATCAGAATCATGAATCACACGGTTCTAACAACCATGTCAATCATTTTCCATCTACAACTCCAATTTCAAGAAAAGTCTTCACATTAGTAATATAGAAGACAAGATCCATGTTGACAAACAGATTTTAAAATAAAAACTCAAATTTTACAACTCTTAAGGCTTAGTTTGGCCCCCATTTGGTGCTTCTCCTTTTTTAAAGCACAATTTCATAATAATTCATTTGGTAACTAGTTTATGAGCTTTACAAAAATTGAACTTGGGGCTTTTTTGGGGGGAGCTTTTAAAAGCTCTAGAAGAGCTTTTAAAAGGTCAAGGCTGGTTTTTGGTTTCATGATATTTTTTTGAAGAGTAGTGTGTCACTTGTATAAAATTATCAATCAACTTAGTAATAAATTTCATAAGCTCTTTTTAAAAAGCCACGTGGGGGCCAAACTAAGCCAAAGAATAGGCGTCAATGTGTGTGTGTGTGTGTTTTTTTTTTAACTTTTATATCTCCATGTCCACTGCATAGATCTTGAAAAGTTAGTGGCAAATAATTTTTTTGGTCAAAAATGACCAAAAATTGCAAAGTTATTTTAAGAAAATGTCACTACCTTTGCTGTAGTGTCTAAATTGTGACGGCGATACAATTTTATTCTCATCAAATTGTTTTTTTGATTGCATTTGCATTTCACGTTCTTATTCACAAGTCAAAAGTGAAATATCACCCACTTTTGGGCAAAAAAAATATATATTAAATTTGGCTTTAATTATCGAAAGATTACGACATTTTATGCAATTTCGTCAAACAAACAAAAGAATAATACTATGCTTCTCAGATTTCGAATCCCAAATTGGTTCCCACGTGCTTTGTTAGTTGTACCACATGCTGTAATAGTTATTGGTAAGTGACAATTGACAAAGCATTTGGGAACCGATTTGGGATTCAAAATTTGGAAAGCATAACATTAGTCACTACAATTGCATACAAAGATAGTTAAACTCTATTGTATTATTTGAATAAAAAATCTCACTTCAATGTACCTACAATTTGTTAGTAGTTGGATTTTCTGGCCACGAAAGGAGGAAAGTTTGGATATGTTTGCAATAAATATCTGGTGTTGGTGTGTGCTGGGCGTGCCAGAGTCCACGTGGACTCGAAAAGAGGTTGAGGCAACCTAATCTAACTTCTAGATCAAACGACAGCTAATAAATGTGATTTACTAACAGTAAATGGGTCTTCACTCTACTCTGATGCAAGTAAGTAAAACTACAAATGGAAAGCAAGGAACAAATTAATTACTGGAAATCAAGAATACCTTCAACGACATCTTCATTGATGGATTTAAATACGATTACAATCACTCGAAGCAAGCTAAGAAAAGAAATTCTCAAAATCACTCAAGAACAAAATATTGTTATGAGGAAAAGATAAAAGTCTGCCAGAGCAGAAGTGGCGTGTGTGTTAGCCCCTTTTAAATGTTGCACACCCTGCTCTATTTATAGATTTTTGGAGTAACCGCTGTCAATGGTAGTGGGTAAGTGGGTAGTGGCCCCTGATTTCTAGGCACGATTAGGTTACTGTATGCTCTTTCTGCCTCATGACCAGCTCCCATGATCTGTAGTGTACCCACCTTTGCCATGTTCTCTTTTCGTGCAACTACTTTTTCTTCCAGCTCAGCATATTTTGTGCCCACGTTCTTCACTTCAACCGTCCAAAGATCTAGTTTCATTTTTCTTTGAACTGCTTGACGTATACTAGCTGAAATACCTCGGTCTTAATTCTTGTGAGTTATCCGCTACCCTATCGGTATCGGTGACCGATATCTTCACGTGGATACCTCTCTGGATCTTTACCTGTTTATCAAGCCCGATCTTGTGCCACTCATCTACTGTTGGTCACTCTCAGATCCTATAACACCAATCACGCAATCATCGGCCTTATTTGTTGAGGCCGATGTGTTTTCACCGATTCCCTCTTACGTTATTTGCCCTTCAACCTCGGTCTTAGATATTATGACCGAGGTTTCCTTTGGGTCTTCAACTACGCTTATGCTGGGGATATGTTACTTCGTAGATGGCCCTTAATTACATCGGCCTTATCCTGTCCATTTTCCATTTGATGACCTCATTATCCCATGTGATTGTCCTGTGCCTTGAGAAACCCTAAATTAGGGTGTAAACAATGCCCCCCAAACGTCTTGTCAAACGTTGCGTCGTCAGTTTGATGAGACGTTTGAAATTCAAATTTAATGCCACCCTGCAGTTGACGGCGTACGGCTCCACGTGGCATCACCCCAGTAGCCTTCTTTGCCTCGTTTCCAGAATCAAGGCACGCCTCTTGGGACTCCGTGCTCCCCAGTCATGATTACTCTTTCCCCTTCCTATATAAGCCATCCTCTCATCACTCCTCTCACCTTTTCTTGCCTTTGCTTTTAAATTTAGTTGGGAAATTTTCTTTTCCCTAAACTTTCCCGGAAAATTTCTTTTCTATCTGTTCTTGGACTTCCATGGCTTCTTCCTCCGCATGCCACCAGCGCTACTGCGTCTTCTCCCGCCGCTACTGGTACCGCGCCGGCGGTCAAAACCAATGCTACTGCCGTCAAACAAGCCCTCGAAACAATTCCTGGGCTAATCAATCCTCAGGTATTGATTCCTTCATCTTCTGGTTCAACGGGACTTGGTCCCTCCTTCGATTCTTTCCCCCCATCTTCTTTAGACCCATACTTCCCTTTAGTTGTAGATGATAAAGAATTGCTTTATCGCTCCTCTTCCTTTGATTGGGGCTCTCAGTACGCCCCTTCCAACCCTTTGAGGAATTGGCCTATTCCTTCTCCTGATTGGATTTCATGGGTGGACCGATTGGTGGAGGTGAAAAATGACTTGTGGAAGGCCCTTGACATCTATGATGCCATTATGCTGAGCCGCGAGAAGTTCCTTCTTGATAAACCTCTCTTCTTTTCTTCTTTATTCTTCTAGTCAACCTCGGCCAATGCTTTCTTCTTTCGTTGCGGCCTCATGAGCCCGACAATTCAAGATGTTTGCTTCCTTACCGGTCTTTCCGCTCACGGTGAGGAAATCACTCCCAGCCTTTCCTCCAATCTCGAATTCGAATACCCCAGGACCACATCGGGCAAGGGTTCCAGGGTTGTTACTGGCTTTGGTCCTTTCATAACAGCCTGCATGGGACAAGGGGATGTCTCTGACCAGGAGCACGTTGCTTTCCTGGTCTACTGGCTGAACCGCTTTGTGTTTTGCTCAGCCTCATACGCCGTTACCCAAGAGTATACCCATATCGCCCTTGCATTGGCCGAGGGTCGAAGACTTGCTCTTGCTCCTCTCGCCCTTTCTCATCTTTACCGGGGTATTCTTGAACTCATTTTTTCAGAGTTCAAGAACTCGGGGGGTCCCTTCTGGCTCCTCCAGTGTTGGCTCCAATCTTATTTCCCCGAGAAATGCTCAGTTGACCACTTCGATCCCACCATTCTACCAGAGCATTCCTCGGCCTTCGCTTTTCATCTTACCGGTATCAGCCCCATGGGCCTTTCTTTTGAGCACATTTTTTCCTTCTTCTATGAACACATGGGGAACCGATCCACCCAGCAGTTCCTCCCTTTTCATCCTCGGCTTAGATGTCCGAGCTGGCTTCTCCACAGTCTAGGCCAGGCTCCTGAGGCCGAGACAAAAGAGCATGAATCAATCTGGGCCAACTTCCTAGTTGGCCGAGATCTATTGTATAGTCCTGTTGTGCCCCCACGTAATAACAAGTGTGGGGTGGAGTATTATAATGCTCCCGCTTTAGCCCGACAACTCGGGCTAAAGCAACTTATTCCTATTCCCCCTTTCCGGACCTTCAATCGTTCCATGTCAGGGCGGTCTCTCCTTTCCGACCTCGCCAAGGTCGAGAAGTGCCGAGCTTTTGGCAGAATGGCCTATGAAGGATTGGAATTCATCCCCTTCCAAGAGCTTCCTTCAACATCCACCGAGTTTGAGACTTGGTGGTCCAAAATATTGTCGGGCTTACGTTCTGAGCCCCTTTTTTCTGTACTTAGACGTATTTCTCATCCTGTTGCTGAGAAACCATCCTGTTCCACTAACCCTTCTCTGGTTCAGGCTGCAGGTCACAAAAGGAAAGCGGCCACCTCCAAAGGTAAAACACCGTACCAAGCCGTTCTGGCTTTTAAAAAATTCTTTAAATTCAAGTTTGATCCCAGGCACCCCGAGATCATGCGGTCCAACATGAAGTGGCATTTGAGGGTGCTTGAACAGGAACACAGGGAGAAAACGGCACGGGTATATAAGAAGTACCTTGAGACGGCTGACTACACCTCTGTCATGTCCTTTGAGTAGTTCCTCAAGCCCTTTGAATGTCGACCACCTCCCTTAGCCGAGGCCGATTTTGCAATTGCAATTTCGATGGTGGACAAGCAAGCATCGTCCACGAAGGAACATTGGGAGAGAGTTACTTTTACCGGCTGGCATGATCTCGGGGTTATTGATCATTCGTCGACCATATGGGTTGTAAAAACTGGAGCCCCAGTTTTAGGTACTCCCTTTTTATGGTTCACTACCACTTCCATTTCTCTAACTGATTTTATTTTCATTCTTGTTCAGAGGCTCTTCCGAGGGAGAATCCATCTGGCGTGACCGATATCGAATCAGAGGAGGATATCCCTCTCTCAACTCGTCAACGTCGCAACGTTGCCACGGCCGCATCTAAATCGGGCAAGGTATGAAATTTCCCCAAGCATATCCTTTTCCTTTTAAATCAGTGTAGATAATTCTGAAACTGATTTCTACCCTTTTGATGGCAGGGAGCTGGGGGTACGGCCCCCAAAAAGACAGGGAAAGCAGCGTCGAAGCCTACCTCTCGGTCAACAATGCCACCCCCTCCATCTCCTCTCAAGCCACCATCAGCAGCCCCCACTGTGGTCACTCCCCAAACTGTTCCGGTCGAGGTCACGGTGACGCCTGATGTCGTCAATATCAAGATATAAAAGTATTCTTTACTTTTCAAAGGATTTGCAGTGTGGAAGTAAAGGTCGAACCCACAGAGATTGATTACTACAGCAACTTAATTTTAAAACCTAAGTCTAATTAATTAGGAAAAACGGATTTTGATTTGGATTTAATTAAACTAATAACAATAAAAATAAATCTAAACTATGAAAGCAATTAAAAGTGTTTTTAATGAATGTTTAAGGGAACCTAGGATTGCAAATCCACCACTAGATTCATAATAGGAATATTTATGAATTACTTTAGCCTATTACGTTGGATGAATATGGGAAATTGTAGCTACAAGCCCAATTCCTCCGACAAGAAGATAATCATGGTTCAAGCACCAACATAATCCATCTGCGGATAGCACGAATTATCTCACACTAAACTAGGGTTGTGATCTAATCCGTCTAACCTAGGCATGGACTATTCGGATACTTGATAGCACGAATCAATAAAGCACCATCACATGTAAACAACCTAAACAAGCACAGCAAGAATAGATCGTTGAGCACATCACAGTCAAAATAGATCTAAGACAAGAATAAATTCTGAAAGTAATGATTTAATCACTAGAAGTACGATTTATTTATAAAAATCCTCTAAACATGTGACTGTCATCCATACACAATAAAACTAAAATAAAAGCAAAAATAAAACCCTATTACTCATCTAGGGCTTCATTGAAACCCTAGATCGATGATCTAAGCTGCCATAGGAGTAGAGATCGGCAAGTAGTTGATGGAGGAGGCCATGGAAATCCTTGGTCTTCTTCTTCTTCTCCTTGCTTCTCCCTCTTCAATGGCTGGAAGTATGTGTATATGGCTGTATATGAATGTGTATAATAGTTGCCAACCCCATAATTGAGTAAATTTGGAGTTTATATAGAGTTTGTACAAGCTTTGGAAGGCTTCCTAACCCGAAACGAACTGAAACGCATGTAATTTACAGTCTGGACGTCGTTCAGCAGTTTCGTTTGCACAGGAGTCTTCAGTACACTGAAATACGCAACATTGGTTTTTGGACATATCGCGCGAGCGCGACGTTTGGATCTTCGCGCGCGCGGATCGCGCGAGCGATTCTGGGATTCTCGCGCGAGCGATTTCTCGGATTTCGCGGGCGCGGGTCGCGCGCGCGACTTGGCTTTTTCAGCTTCTTTAGTTCTGACTTTTCACCCTGTTTAACCTGGTTTAGTTGATTTCTTCCAAAACCTGTCAGAAACTAGAAAACAAAGTAAAAATATACAAAAACAGGATAAAAAGGTACTAACAAATGCTCGTTAAGGCGTATAAATAGGATTAGTTCTCTCCCGATCACACCCCCAAACCTACATTTTGCTAGTCCTCGAGCAAAACTAAAATAAAAACTACTAATAAAAATCTATTCCATTTTCGTATGGATCACGATTGCATTTAGCATATGCAACAAGCCTTTTAAACCCCTAGGTGTCCCTAGTCGGACGAGTGAAGTCTCGTGAGGGTTCTCGTCACCAAGTTACCCACAACCATCTTTATTAACTTATAAATTTAAAAACTTTTATTAAAACTAAAGAACATAATATTCAATACTCCTTATTATAACACAATGATTTGAAATAGAATAACAAACAAGAAGAAACGGAATCAAACGTCTACCTACATCATGAAAAACAATCAAGTGTATGCAATGTAAGAATCAATAGAGTTCCTCATAAGATTGCACGTGTGTGATGTAGTAGTCAATTAAACACGCGTATGTCATGAACATGGAATATAACTCGGATAACCATATAACTATGTCTCGACTACGAATCTCACAATGAATTACACTCTCAAATGAAACACTCAGAAACAGGTGTAATTTTTTCTAAAATATGTGAGTAAAGGAATTCTGTTTTCAAGACGAGAAATGCTCACATATGACTCGAAAAAGACGCATGACACGACAGAACAGTAGTCTCATGGATAGGACGCCAATAATCAAGAGAAATTAATCATTACCATGTTTTAATCTCCCTCCCATCGTTTTCATATCCAAACCATGTTTCCTAGGATCAAATAGGACTTTTCAAAGGTTGTAATGTGGCTCAGGTAATGAAAAAGGATAGAATGGATATAACAAGTAGTTTCAGAATGGCATTGTAAGGCATGTTCGATTTCTTTCATTCTTCTTCTACAAACTTTCATCTTTTCTTTCTCTTCATTCCTTTTCATTCATTTTTTCTTCTTTTCTTTCATCATCATTTTTCCAACCTTCCTCTTCTTTATTATTTTCTTTTCCTTTTTCTTTTCTTGCTTCTTAAATGACTATTTATCGAATTTCAAGCAACTACCCCAATAGCATCTTATTTTCTTCTTCCTCTCAATCACACATCGCCTTAACAACACTAAAAGGTGACGAATCTTTCAGTGGTGAACTCCAATTTGGTCAAGTTGGAGCAAAAACAAGGATAATGGTAATCAAAGAAAGAAATGGCATTTTAACGGCTCAAAGGGCGAACTAAGGAAATTTTTATCTTTTATCAGTCGGTAGTAAACAAAGAGGGCCTAAAATCATTTCCTCAAGTCGTATAGTTCTTCAATGCTTATGATGGAAGATTATTTAGTATGGTAGCAAATATTTTAACTTGACTATCAACCAAAACAAGAATACTGAGACTAAACAACAAGTAGATGCGCTATTTCAATGAAATTCGACAAACACAATGTATTTATAACCCTCTAAAAAGAAAAGATAGGCTCAAAAGCTCACTGGGTTTAGTCTCCACCCTGTGTTATCTAGAAATCCGAATCATATTATAGTTCACAACCAACATGTATTCAAGCGACTACGTACAGTGCATAAGTTTATGTGCAAATCTATGATATAAAACTACGATTCAAACAATCCATAACCTAAAACATTTCAACATGACTTTAGTAAATGTTTAATCACATACTCTCTTGTTTACCATTCTATAACAATTCAAAGTTATTGAACAAGAAGTATCAAATTAATCTTGCAAAAACATCGGTAATCATCGTTTATTTAAACACACTTATTGAAAAATTTTAAAATTTAGCATAAACTAATGTGCATGTGTGTGCATACCCCCAAACCTAAACCTTTCATTGTCCCCAATGAAACAATAAAACGAAAGAACAGAGAGTACATAAGGAAAGAAACGATAGCACCTTAATCTTGACAAGCATAGCACAGGTGACACAAAGGAATATGTCAATACAGTTCAATGTTACCTGTTACTGTGTAATAAAAAAAAAAAACAAACTAACAAAAGAATATTAAAAGTAAATAAACAGAAATATACAAAAAAAACTAATCGAAACTAAACGAAACGACTAACCGGAATAAAACATAAAAGTATAAATGGAATAAAGAAAACAACAACTAACTCGATCTAAAATGGCTTAATAAACAAAAAACAGAAACGAAAACATTGTCAGAACAAGTATGGGGGAAAATACAGAAAACAAAAGAGAAAAACAAGAATTGGGATAATCGCGAGAGCGGTCCGCGTGAGCGGCCGTCGCGCGCGCGAATTCCCAGGAAATTTTTTTTTTTTTTTGAAATTTTTCGCGCGAGCGAGGTACCTCGCGCCCGCGAGATCAGGCGCGAGAAGAACCTGAGGCTCATAATAAAGAAAAACAAAGAAAAACGTCTAAGGCACATTCTCGCGCCAGCGGGCCGCGCGAGCGATGTCTCGCGCGAGCGGGCCGCGCGCGCGAGAATGGTTTTTTTCATTTTTTGGTTAAAATTTTGTATATACTATTAAAATAACTTAATTCTACCCCCCAAACCTATCCAGAATGTCCAAAACGGACTCAAACAGACTCAAAAACGACCAAAAACAAGAAAAAACGAATGAAATAAAGCTTGGGTTGCCTCCCAAGAAGCGCTATCTTTAACGTCTTTAGCTAGACCGTTCTAGCTCAAGACTTACGGAGGTTGAAAATCAGACTTCGTACCCCTAAGAATGTCAGGCAGAGCTCGATGGTAAGCAGAAATTACGTCGCTTTGAATTAATTCAATTGACGGTTTATCAGTATTTTCAAATCGATTTCTTACCTTTCGAGTAGATTCAGAATTAGGGTCCGAAGTATTAGGATTCATCCACTCATCATCCTCTATATTATTCCCCGCACTTATATTTATTACGTTCTTAGGCTCACTATTCCGTTTAACCTCACTACCCTCCACACATAGGTAATCGTCATCTTTAGGAGGTTGATCGACCGCATTAAAAATATTTAATTTTAATTTTATATTTCCGAACGACACTTTCATTACCCCTGTTCTACAATTGACACGTGCGTTGGCCGTGGCTAAGAATGGACGACCAAGAATGACAGGAGTGTGTTTCCTAGTATCTAGCACGGGTTCAGTGTCAAGGACCATAAAATCAACGGGATAGAAGCATTGATCAACTTTTACTAGCACGTCTTCGACGATTCCTCTAGGTATTTTGACAGAACGATCCGCTAACTGAATAGTAGCGGCCGTAGGCTTGAGTTCACCTAATCCTAATTGTTTATAGACGTGATAGGGTAAAAGGTTAACACTTGCTCCTAAGTCAAGGAGAGCCCGATGAATGATAGTGTCACCTATGACACATGAAATTGTAGGCGTACCTGGATCTTTATATTTTGGAGGAGCGTGTTGGAATATAGAGCTTACTTTTTCCGTGAGAAAGACCTTTTTAGGAGTATGACTCCGTATTTTGCGCTTTTGAGTACAAAGGTCTTTTAGACATTTAGCATAAGCGGGAATTTGTTTTATAGCGTCGAGGAAAGGAATATTTATTTTGACTTGTTTAAATACCTCGAGTATATCCTCAGTTTTTGAGTTTTTCTTTGAAAAATTAGACGGTTCCTCAACATTAGGTGGATATGGCATTCTCGGAATAAAGTTAGTTGGGACCGATTCTTTATCTTTCTTATTTTGATTCACTTCTTCACTTTTTCCTTTATTCAAATTTAAATTTTCATTTTTCTCACCCCCATCCGGAATTACAACAACTTCCTCATCTCGAGTAGTCGTCCTAGTCGAAACGGCGTTCACGCTCTCACTCGTACTACCCACTGCGTGTTGCCCCTTAGGTTGCTGAGTAGGTTGACTTGGCAACTTACTCTCAGTTAAACGGTTTAATGTAGTAACTACTTGTCCCATTTGGGACTCGAGCTTTGCGATAGACTGAGTGTGAGAGTGCACTAACTGAATCACCGACCCAAAGTTTTCAAGTGAGGCCAACACCTTCTCCTCAAATGCATTATTGCGTGGAGGTGGAGGAGGTGGTTGGTATTGACCTTGTTGGTATTGGGGTCGGTACGTATTAGGAAAATTAGTCGACCTAGGATTATAATTATTTTGTGGGAATTGTTGCATAGAATTAACGTGTTGTTCAACAAATTCCGGATATTGAGGTGCGGAAGGACATGCAAAAATATTATGTGACGGTTCAGAACATAATGCACATACTTCTGAAGAAGGTGGATTAGACGGTTTGTTCATTTGCATAAGTCGGTCAAGTTTTCTATTTAATTCTTGTATTTGAATTGATTGACTTGACTCAACTGTCACCTCTCGCTTAGGTTGAAGGTATCCCTCAGAACGTACCAACACAGCCTGATGCATCGAATTCTCGCTTAATGTTTTAAATATTTTCCAGGCCTCGTCGGCGCTTTTGTGTAGGAAGGTTCCCGCACAAACGGCATCGACGGTATTCCTAACAGAGGGAATAAGCCCCTCATAGAAGACTTGAACCAATTGCCACTTGGGAACCTGATGATGTGGACACGAACGTAATAATTCTTTAAATTTTTCCCACGTGTCATAAAGAGTCTCCCCATCTTGCATCACAAAATTAGTTATAGCTTTTCTTATCTTATTTGTACGCATAATAGGGAAAAACTTTTGTAAAAAGGCGGTGTGTAAGGCTTCCCATGTTTTTATTGTGTTTGGCTCCAAAGATTGAAGCCAATATTTAGCTTTGTCTCTTAAAGAGAATGGGAAGAGCCGCAATTTTAATTCATCATTATTTAGGTTTTGTATTTTCAAAGTAGAGCATATACCCTGAAAATCCCCTAAGTGTTGGTAAGGGTCTTCATTTAGACGGCCATGGAAAGATGGAAGTAGCGAGATGGTAGACGACTTTATCTCAAAGTGAGATGCCGTCGCCTCCGGTAATTCGATACCGGCTTGTGGCGTGTAAGTAGTAGGAATAAAATAATTTATAAGTGGCGGAGGTGGAGGGATATTAGGATTATTCATATTAGCTCCGTTGTTATTTTGATTATTTTCGTTATTATTTCCAATGTCTGCCATTTTAATTGGTTCTATGTTATTAAAGCGTGGTTTCTTTAGTTTTTGAAGAGTACTACGTATTTCAGATTCAAATAAAGACGTTGGTTTTGGTGTCAACTCGTCGTCTATTATCCTAGTTCTAGAAGTTAAGTTTGAAGACTTGTTAAGTCTTAATGTACGTTCAAGTTCAGAGTCGAAAGGTTATAATTCCGGTTTATTTGAACGTGTACTTAACATAAACTAAAACAAAAGAAAAGAAACTAAAAACAAAGACTAACTAAACAAAAGAAACAAATAGCAAGCAATCACGCAATTAAGATAACAAGCACTCAACTACTATGATGCATGCAAATTATCCTGTAATGCAATGACCGCGTCAAGCCCAGCGCCCTGGGTTTCCTAACTAATGCAATGCAATTAACCCTAAACTAATGCAAATAGTGCGTCACAGCGCCCTGACTTACAGTGGTTTAAAGCGAATTCCAAAGGAAGCAATTTACTTAATTTTTATTTATTTTATTTTTGCGTATGCTCCTTTGATGTAATTAGCTGCTCCACTCGGAAACGTTGACTACAAAATAAAAAAAAACAAGTTAGTAACTAAAAATAAAACGAAAAATAAGAAAAGGAAACCTAATCTAATATTTACGAATTAACTAAACTACGATTATAAAACTAAGAGTAGTAATACAATCCCCGGCAACGGCGCCAAAAATTGATGTCGTCAATATCAAGATATAAAAGTATTCTTTACTTTTCAAAGGATTTGCAGTGTGGAAGTAAAGGTCGAACCCACAGAGATTGATTACTACAACAACTTAATTTTAAAACCTAAGTCTAATTAATTAGGAAAAACGGATTTTGATTTGGATTTAATTAAACTAATAACAATAAAAATAAATCTAAACTATGAAAGCAATTAAAAGTGTTTTTAATGAATGTTTAAGGGAACCTAGGATTGCAAATCCACCACTAGATTCATAATAGGAATATTTATGAATTACTTTAGCCTATTACGTTGGATGAATATGGGAAATTGTAGCTACAAGCCCAATTCCTCCGACAAGAAGATAATCATGGTTCAAGCACCAACATAATCCATCTGCGGATAGCACGAATTATCTCACACTAAACTAGGGTTGTGATCTAATCCGTCTAACCTAGGCATGGACTATTCGGATACTTGATAGCACGAATCAATAAAGCACCATCACATGTAAACAACCTAAACAAGCACAGCAAGAATAGATCGTTGAGCACATCACAGTCAAAATAGATCTAAGACAAGAATAAATTCTGAAAGTAATGATTTAATCACTAGAAGTACGATTTATTTATAAAAATCCTCTAAACATGTGACTGTCATCCATACACAATAAAACTAAAATAAAAGCAAAAATAAAACCCTATTACTCATCTAGGGCTTCATTGAAACCCTAGATCGATGATCTAAGCTGCCATAGGAGTAGAGATCGGCAAGTAGTTGATGAGGAGGCCATGGAAATCCTTGGTCTTCTTCTTCTTCTCCTTGCTTCTCCCTCTTCAATGGCTGGAAGTATGTGTATATGGCTGTATATGAATGTGTATAATAGTTGCCAACCCCATAATTGAGTAAATTTGGAGTTTATATAGAGTTTGTACAAGCTTTGGAAGGCTTCCTAACCCGAAACGAACTGAAACGCATGTAATTTACAGTCTGGACGTCGTTCAGCAGTTTCGTTTGCACAGGAGTCTTCAGTACACTGAAATACGCAACATTGGTTTTTGGACATATCGCGCGAGCGGGTCGCGCGAGCGCGACGTTTGGATCTTCGCGCGCGCGGATCGCGCGAGCGATTCTGGGATTCTCGCGCGAGTGGATTGCGCGAGCGATTTCTCGGATTTTGCGGGTGCGGGTCGCGCGCGCGACTTGGCTTTTTCAGCTTCTTTAGTTCTGACTTTTCACCCTGTTTAACCTGGTTTAGTTGATTTCTTCCAAAACCTGTCAGAAACTAGAAAACAAAGTAAAAATATACAAAAACAGGATAAAAAGGTACTAACAAATGCTCGTTAAGGCGTATAAATAGGATTAGTTCTCTCCCGATCAACGCCGACCTATGAGGAATTGATGGCCGAGCTCCAACGGCTTAGGGATCTTGATGCGGCCAGGGAGGCCACCTTAAAGGGTGCGGCCGACGTTTCCACGCCGAGCATAGATGAGACGATCGCCGGTGGCTCTTCTGAACAGGCTGGTGAAGAAAGACCTTTGGGATCAGATTTAAATGATCCCATGGACTTCAGCGAATCTGAAACACGGGCTGCTGATATCTTGGGTGAGGACGTCCCAGAACAACCTCCTTCCACCGATGGTTCTCATACTGAGACTTCGGCCTCCCCACAAGCTCATCTTCAGGCTCCAGCTGCACCGCCACCACCGGTCACCACCTCGACCAGCTCACCCTCGGTCCAGGTAGCTTAGCTCATCAAATGGCCTTCTCCTGATTGCTCCGTTATTGTACTTGTGCCTGATAATTGTGTTTTTGTGCAGGTTCCCAATTCTTTTCCCATTCCTGATTTTAGTTCGGTTACTTCCATTGACGCCTTTTTCGCTCTTCTTGACCCTGAGAAGCTTCTTCAGGCCGAGTCCACTGTAGCTCAGGCCAGCGCTGCTCCCTCCACGGCTGAATATCAAAGGGCTGAGGAATGGTTCAGGACTACTGTTCAGAGGAAACTTTCCCAGCTTCCTGATTTCGAAGAATTTCATTCGGCTATGGGCCTTTTGCTCTCTTGTCTGGACATATCCGATGAGATGAAGGCCGATCTACGGAGTCTGCAGGTTAGATTGCCCGATTACCTTAATAGGCACCGGGTAGCCACCAAGGTCGTGTCTGAGATCGAGGAGAAATCCCGAAAGCGAAAAGCCCGAGTGGACAGTCTTGCGTCCTGCAAGTCGCAATATGGGACTTCTAAAGCCATGAAGGAGCGCCTTCTGCAGGAGAAAACAAGGCTCGAGTCTGAGCTGGCCCAGATTCAGAAAGAGCTAGACAATGTCGATGCTGGCTTGGCTTTATCTGAGAATTCCATCCTTGACATCGGCCGAACCGCGCAAGAGCATGTCGAGGTTCTGACTAGGACTGCTGCAGAAGCGAGTCGATGGGAGGCCGATAAGACTAACGCCGAGAAGGAACTGGAATACCTTGATCAAGCTTGGGAGGAGCTCAGACTTAAATTTGCTAAGAAATGATGTATACCTTTTTTTTTCTCTGAGTGTAGCCGTTTATATTACGGCCATATTTTGTAACTTTACACCATCAATAAAATGTTTCGGTTTTTTTTTTTTTTCAATCTAATTTTGCTGTCTCCCAGAGTGAAGGAGCGTACTGCTTTAGATATTTCCCATTTATCGGTCGTGCATGCATTTCTCCATCTAAATCCATTAACCGATATGCACCTCCCGTAATAACCGATATTACCTGATACGGACCTTCCCATTTAGACGACCACTTTCCATATCGGGCATCTTTTTCCCCCAAAGGTAATACAGTTTTCCAAACTAGGTCTCCTTCGCCAAATGACTTAGGTTTGACCCTCTTATTGTATGCCCGAGTAACTCTATTCTTTTGTGCTTTGATGCAATCCAACGCTTTAAGGCGGAAATCATCGAGTTCTTCTAACTCGGCCAACATTGCCTCAGTGTACCCGGCGGATTCCAGACCGAGTTGAAATGCCCGTCTTACTGACCGAACGGTGACTTCCATAGGTAACATTGCGTCGTGACCGTAGGTAAGCATGAAAGGGGTTATATTTGTGGCCGATATTTTAGATGTCCGATACGCCCACAACGCCTCAGATAACAACTCATGCAATACCCTAGGATTGCCTTCCACCATTTTCTCGATTATTCCTTTGATTGTTTTGTTGGATGATTCGGCCTGCCCATTCCCTTTGAGCAAAATACGGAGTTGAGTTAAGGATTTTGATACCTCGGCTTTCAGTAAATGTCTTGACTTCATCTCCAGTGAAGACCGAACCTTGATCTGCTGTAATTGTTTTTGGAAGCCCGAATCGGTGAATTATGTGTTCATTGATGAATTTTATCACGTATGCTTGATTTATCGATTTAGCAGGTACAACCTCTACCCATTTTGTAAAGTAATCCGTGGCCACCACAATAAAACAGTGTTGGCTTGATGATGGTGGGTATATTTTACCAATCAGATCCATGGCCCAGCCCCGGAATGGCCACGGTCTAACGATTACCTGCATATCGGTCGCAGGTACCCTCTGTATCGGCCCATGCCTTTGACAAGCCTGGCATCCCTTTGCATAATCAATGCAGTCTTTTAACATACTTGGCCAATAGTAATTGTATCTTCTAAGAAGCCACTTCATTTTTGTCCCCGCTTGATGTGCCCCGCAGATACCTTCATGTATTTCGGCCATTACTTTCATGGCCTCGGTCTTATCTAGGCATCTTAACAAATTTTCATCCTTTAAGCTCTTTTTAAACAATTCACCATCCAATAAGACATAGTTGACTGACGACAGCTTGGTTTTCCTCTCGGTCACTCTATTTGGGCATAAGAGGCACCTAATTATTGGATCTCTCCAATCTTGATCATCCGTGATCACCGAGAAAATCTCTGTTGCCATTTCTCGTTGCCTTACTGACGGCAAGATTCTTCTTTGCACTCTTATCAATTTTTCGCTATCGGTTACCTCCAATTTCGTTCCTGATGCCACTTGTGCTAGATTATCGGCCTCGTCATTATAAGCACGAGCAACGTGTTGGACCCTAACATCATCAAACTCTCGTAATAACTGCAAGGCGATTGAGTTGAAAGGGAGCAACTCCCAACTCTTACACCTAAACTCACCACTTAGTTGGCCAATCATTAAGTTTGAATCGCCGATGATATGGATTGCTGATATATCCATCTCGGCCATGATTTCAAGGCCGATGATCAGTGCTTCGTATTCAGCCTGGTTACTAGAGCATTCAAACTCTAGTTTAAACGAGAAGACGGCTTTCCGTTTTCTCGGCGATACTATAATTATCCCTGCTCCTGCGCCGTCGGCATTTTTGGACCCGTCAAATATTAACGTCCAAGGGGTCAGAGAGATTGTTGATAATAGCGTGGAATCAATTGCCTCATTAAGTTCTGGGCCGACATCCAAACAAGGGTGATCGGCCAAAAAATCAGCGACGGCTTGGCCTTTTACTGATCTTTGTGGGACGAATTGGAATGTGAACTCCATCATAGCTAGAGTCCATTTTCCTATACGCCCATGCATAATCGGTCTTGATAGCATGTATTTAATGACGTCTGTCTGACAAATCAAGTAAACCAAGACCGGAAGCATATATACTCTTAATTTTTGTGAAGAAAAATACAAAGCTAGGCATAATTTTTCTATCGGTGTATATTTACGCTCGACAGGAGTTGACACTCTACTTAAATAATAAACAGCCTGTTCTTTTCCCCATTCATTATCCTGTGCTAACATGCACGCTATAGATTCTTCGGAAGCCGATAAGTACAACTTAAGCGGCCTTTTTCTTCTTGGAGGCATGATTACTGGTGGTTCAGACAAATATTGTTTGATAGCTTCAAAGGCCTTTTGATGCTGACTTTCCCATTTGAATTCTTCTTCGGCCTTAAGCTTGAGTAACGGGGACCAAACATGTGTTCGTCCAGCACAATTTGAAATGAACCTCCGCAAAAAGTTAATCTGACCGAGCAACCTTTGTAGTTCCTTCTTGTTCCTTGGGGGCTCAGCTGATTGAATGGATTGGACTTTATTTTTGTCGATTTCGATCCCCCTTTGGTGTACTAGAAATCCGAGGAAGTTTCCTGCCGATACTCCGAAGGCACACTTCAGCGGATTCATTTTCAGCCCATGGAATCTCATCCTTTCGAAGGATCGCCTCAAATCGGCCAAGTGCTTTGCTTGTGTGGCCGATTTTACCACAACATCATCTATGTATACTTCCATGATTTTCCCAATCATATCATGGAAGATTGCATTCATAGCCCGTTGATACGTAGCCCCCGCATTCTTCAATCCAAAAGGCATCACAATCCATTCGAATGTCCCAATCGCTCCTGGACATCTGAAGGCAGTTTTTGGGACATCCTCTTCAGCTATAAGTATCTGATTATAGCCCGAGTGCCCATCCATAAAGGATAAAATCTTATGTTTGGCCGCGGCGTCAATAAGTTGATCGGCTATCGGCATCGGGTATTCATCCTTTGGCGTTGCCATGTTTAGATTTCTAAAATCTATACATACCCTTATTTTGCCGTTTTTCTTGACTACAGGCACAATATTGGAAACCCACTCCACATACCTGGTTGTTCTTATGAAACCGGCCTTCAAAAGTCGTTCGATTTCCTCCTTTACTTTGAGAACGACCTCTGGAGACATTCTTCTCGGTAGTTGCTTGAACGGCCTGAAGCCTTCCTTAATCGGCAACCGATGTTCAACCAATTCCCTGGACAACCCTGGCATTTCATGGTAATTCTAGGCAAAACAATCTTTGAATTCCCTTAAGAGGGAAATCAAAGATGCTTGGAAATCGGGTTCGAGTAATTGATTTATGAATGTTGGCTGATATTCTCCACTTGCCCCCAAATTAACCTCCAGGAGAGGATCATGTACATCGGCTTTCAGATCATCAAGCTTCGCGGGAGCCGACGCTAACTCATCCAAGTTGATGCAATCGTCTAGCATTTCTTCCTGACATTCGACGGTGACATCGACCATACTAGCCGATGATGCTAATGCCTGTTTGTCCGCCAGAAATGCCTGCATCCTAGCCACACTGGCCTGTACGGCCTGCGCCCTTCTATGCTTCAGTAATAATTGGTTCAGGTCCATTGGAGGTATGTTCTTCGTCGTTATCAATCGGCGTAATCACAATGGATGGCCGATCAAGTTGTCTGTATACCTGTATTAACTGGTTCTTCTGCTCCCTCACCATGGTGGCAGATTTAGGCCTTCCGTTCTTGTCTGTTCCGATGAACTTAACGGGACCGATATTGTCCTCATATAAGACAGCTTCCGAGCAATGGACTCTGGCAACGAAAGGCTTGTGATCAGCCCAAACTACTTCCACCTCATCACCATTCCAGAAAATCAGGAATTGGTGCAAAGTGGAAGGGATACACCAACTAGTGTGAATCCAATCTCTTCCGAGCAGAGCGTTATATGATGCCCCCGAATCCACAACAAAGAAGGCCGTCATGGTGGTCTTTTTTCCCACTGTGAGCTCAACTGGAAGAATTCCCTTGGTCTTTGTAGGGGTGCCAGTGAATCCGCAAACTGTGAGTTCAGTTGGGATCAACTCGCTCTCATCACGTTGTAGCTTCAGCAGCATGATCGAGGGGAGGATGTTTACAGCTGCTCCATTGTCGATTAACACCCTTGAGTATGGCATACCGTCGATATTCGCATTGATGTATAACGGCTTCAGATGTTGAGACATCCCTTCCGCAGGTTTTTCAAAGATTACTTTGGCGGGTTTTTTCCCTGCTTCATTCTCAGCCTTCGGCCTTATCACCGAAACCTTTGGTTTTTCCGCCTTTACTCCATGATCAACGAATACAGGTGTTGACGGACCGATGTGATCCTCATGCACGTCACCTTCCATTTGATTTTCCTAGTTGGATTTCGCTCCAAATGACATCGGCAAGGTATAAACCATGTTTACCGACAAATCTTTCGGGATGCTACCGAATTGGATACGTCGCCTTGACTCTTCTTCGTATCTTGAATCAAAATCGGTCATTTCCACGTCCGATTCGTTGACCTCGGGAACAGATGGCTCATACAACCTTCGTAGTTTGTTGCTTTCCCCTTCAATCTGCACTTTTCCCTTTTCTTTATGGCTTGGGGTCACCTTCGATCCCACATCTTTCTTCTTGCAAATTTCCTTGTCTGCCCGTTTTTTCTCCATGCGGTACTTGGCCTCCCATTCTCGAGCAGACTGCCTCAAACGTTGTACTCTTCTCTTTTGTGTTTTCGTAAAATAAGCCTGCTCCGGGAATTTTGGGTGTTCCACTCTTTTCCAGCGATTTACTTCTGGACGTGATGGAACAATCATTCGTGGAGATCGAGCTCGGTGTTGGTAGGTTTCCTTTGGGTAATCCTTCGTCTTAACATCCCTACGTTCCTACCTCGGCTCTTCTCGCCGATATTCCGTCCGTCCAAACTCGGGCTTTCTGTAGTATTGACTTGGATAGGTCAAACGGCTCTGAATCGGCCTCCTTGGGCTACAAGACCGATAAGCCGTTTCAGTCACTGGCTTGGGTTGATTAGTCACACTGGCTTTGCATTTAGGACAAAGTCCTTTCTCAAATAGATCGATCATCCACTGCAATGGTGTTGGGACTGCTGAATCTGCTTTAGGAACCTCTGTCGTGACTTGGGAAGCCACCCTTGCCTTTGGTTTCTGGTTACTCGCTTTTGTGCTTGATTCAGCAACCTCAGCTCTCCGATTGTCAATTTTTTCCCCCGTCCTTCGCAGAATGGTGAAATCTAGTGAAACCATGTTTGCTCCCAATGTTTTCGGAAACGGATTGCCATCCACTACCATTTCTTTTTCCTTTTCGGCGAACTTCAGGTTCCCCTTATCGATCATATCCTGCAGAACATTACGAAATACCAAACAATTGTTAGTAGCGTGGCGCCAGGAGTTGTGCCACTTGCAATACTCCTTCCCCTTTAACTCGTTTGCCGATGGTAGCTTCACATCATGAGGCAACCGAATCTGTCTATCGGCTATCATGAAGTCAAAAATTTGGTCGGCCATAGCAATGTTAAATGAGTATTGTTTGCCGGCCTCAAAGGGTTGTTTTTTAACCGACGACAATTGTGCCTCGGTCGGCTTTGGCAATGGCTGACACATATATGGCCGTTTTGACACAATCTCGGCCACATCTATCTCAGTGTTGATCTCACACTCTGTATTATGTATATCGTAGTTGGGATCTCTATAATACGTCCCCTTGGACGAGTTTTTCTTTTCTTGTTCTTCCTCGAGCATGCGTTCATATCGGGCAGCCCGTGTTGCGAGTTCGAAGAGATCACGGAATCCCATTCCCTCAAACTTTTTTCTGAGTTCAAAGGTAAGTCCGCCTAACGCTATGTTGACGAATTCGTCTTCAGGCAACGTAATCTTGCACCGATGTTTAGCCCGTTTAAACCTGGCTATGTATGCTTCTGCTGACTCATTCGGAAGTTGATATAACCGAGTTAAATCGGCCATAGAAACTTCGGGCTCAGTCCGATAAAACTGGGCATGGAATGCTTCCTCCATTTGATTCCAGGTGTAGAAGGAGTTAGGAGGCAGATTAATATACCAACTGAAAGCTACCCTTGTTAGGGAATTGGGGAATAACTTCAGCAGCAAATCTCCTTGGTGATTCAACTCTCCACTCTGGAGCAAGAAACGACCGATATGCTCTACGGTCGATTGCTCGCTCTCACCTGAGAACATAGTGAAGTTAGGCACCTTATACCCTCGGGGAAAAGGCACTCTCTCAACCGCGTCGCAATGAGGCCTCCGATACACAGGCCTCTGGGTCCTACGGAATAAACCACCGAAGTCTTGGCGAATAACCTCGGCTATCTGCTCCCGATTAACCCTTACCGGCTGATCAGGGGTTATCAGATTTTCGCCTCTGTCATAGGCCAAGAGAGGCCTTTCACAACCGAATATTTCTTGATCGGTTTCTTCGTGGTTTCCGTACAACGGGTTGACTCTTCCCCACTGTTGGTCTTTTCCCAGCCCATTCTGGCCGAGCGGTTCTATAAAAGGAATTCTTATCGGGATCGAGGTCTGTTTAGGATTCGAGGTCTCAACTAACACCTCTTTGCCACTTCTTTTAGGAGGAGTGACATATTTCTCGGCCTGGGAGCCTGGGGGAGCCTCATGACTTGCCCCCACCCCAACCTGAGACAGCGAGGTTGGTGGTACCAGTGGTTGTGAGGAAGCCTTTGCCTGATGTTCTCTCATCTCTCTGACTTCACGCAGCACTTCACTCACGTGAGTAAATGTTTGGTCCTGTCTGCTAGACATTGCAGCGAACCGTTGATTGAAATGGTCTAACATGCTTGCTCTCAGATTAGCCAAATCAGCCTGACTTGCTAATAAACTATCCGGGGATTCCACAGTAGGCTCTCGTGAGCCCACCTCCTGGGATTGTCCCCTTGATTTCGTTCCTTTTCCAGCCATTTGACACTGTCCCACCGGGCGTGCCAAAAATTGTTTGCAATAAATATCTGGTGTTGGTGTGTGCTGGGCGTGCCAGAGTCCACGTGGACTCGAAAAGAGGTTGAGGCAACCTAATCTAACTTCTAGATCAAACGACAGCTAATAAATGTGATTTACTAACAGTAAATGGGTCTTCACTCTACTCTGATGCAAGTAAGTAAAACTACAAATGGAAAGCAAGGAACAAATTAATTACGGGAAATCAAGAATACCTTCAACGACATCTTCATTGATGGATTTAAATACGATTACAATCACTTGAAGCAAGCTAAGAAAAGAAATTCTCAAAATCACTCAAGAACAAAATATTGTTATGAGGAAAAGAGAAAAGTCTACCAGAGCAGAAGTGGCGTGTGTGTTAACCCCTTTTAAATGTTGCACACCCTGCTCTATTTATAGATTTTTGGAGTAACCGCTGTCAATGGTAGTGGGTAAGTGGGTAGTGGCCCCTGATTTCTAGGCACGAATAGGTTACTGTATGCTCTTTCTGCCTCATGACCAGCTCCCATGATCTGTAGTGTACCCACCTTTGCCATGTTCTCTTTTCGTGCAACTACTTTTTCTTCCAGCTCAGCATATTTTGTGCCCACGTTCTTCACTTCAACCGTCCAAAGATCTAGTTTCATTTTTCTTTGAACTGCTTGACGTATACTAGCTGAAATACCTCGGTCTTAATTCTTGTGAGTTATCCGCTACCCTATCGGTATCGGTGACCGATATCTTCACGTGGATACCTCTCTGGATCTTTACCTGTTTATCAAGCCCGATCTTGTGCCACTCATCTACTGTTGGTCACTCTCAGATCCTATAACACCAATCACGCAATCATCGGTCTTATTTGTTGAGGCCGATGTGTTTTCACCGATTCCCTCTTACGTTATTTGCCCTTCAACCTCGGTCTTAGATATTATGACCGAGGTTTCCTTTGGGTCTTCAACTACGCTTATGCTGGGGATATGTTACTTCGTAGATGGCCCTTAATTACATCGGCCTTATCCTGCCCATTTTCCATTTGATGACCTCATTATCCCATGTGATTGTCCTGTGCCTTGAGAAACCCTAAATTAGGGTGTAAACAGGATACTTCGAGAAAAACAAAATCACTTATGGCAACTGGTTCACTTTAAACTACCGCATAAAAAAAAAAAAAAAATTCACATGCTTCCACCCTTGCAATCTTGTTGTCATACTTCTCATTTATTGGCAACTGGATGTTTAAATATTTTAAAATAGAATATGCTGAATTTCGCATGACACCATTGTTGCATTTAAAAGATTTAACAATATTTGGCTTGTAATATTTTTCATGCAATTGCTTTCTTGAATATATGAGTCAGTTTCCATTTCCCGCTTGTGTTGACGTAGCTTATCAGTTGTGCGAAAACTTTTGTGGACACCTGCACTGGCATCTAGTAATTTTAGTGTGGATTTTCCTGTTTGAAAGTGTTTATTCAGCTTTATTTGGTAAATAAATACTTGATTTGAACACATTTTTGTACTTCTACTTACTGGGGAGTGTGCCACACTTTGGCACTTTGCATCAGCCTGAGTTAAACTTGAAGCAAAGTTTAATACCTTGAGTGCTTATTTCAAAACTTGGCAATCTTTAATTACAGTATTAAGTTCTACTTCTGTAAGTGATCAAGGCATGACACAGCATTGATTATGTATTTGGCATTAAAATACTGTAGTGGGGAGTTTTTGGTAGATGATTTTATATCAAGGATTCTTTAATTTCTAACCTGTTAGGATGCGTGTTGAAACCTTTCGAATTATTAGCAGAGCTTTGATCAGAAGTCTGGGAGAGATATTGTTTCTATGCGGTAGCAATAAAGTGGCTGTGATTGCAACTCTTGAGTATTCTTGACCATGAAATTGAGGGTCTGACAACTGTTTGAGGGATGGGGTAAGTTTCTTAAGGCTTTGTCTGGTTCATGGATTTTGTGAGGGAAAGGAAAGGCGAAAGGAAAACAAGAAGGAAAACTAGTCCCATCTGTAAGGTAAAAGGGACTAGTTTTCCATCTTTCCTTTCCCCTTTCGTTTCCTTAACAAAAGGGACTAGTCCCATTTGTTTTGTTTGGTTTGCGGATTTGGAAGGAAAAGAAAAAGGAAAGGACAACGAGAAGGAAAACTAGTTCCCTTGTGTTTTCCTCCATGCTTAAATGAAATAAAAAATAAAAAAATTTTGAAATACAGATGTAACTTGAGAAAAAGGGATAGAAGTGATTTATAAGGTTGAAAATTCTTTATTTCTTTTTCACTATGTTTTCTTTTCCTTTATACTTTCCTTACCAAAGCACCAAACAGAGGAAAGTGTTTTCCTTTCCTTACCCTTGCCACAGTAAATCCATGATCCAAAGAGAGCCTAAAGCTTGATACTGATTCACGTCTGCAGCATTTAGTCTGGAACTAAGTGAAATAGACATTGTGTTGGCATCACTTTTCTGCATAATAGATTTTGCTGACTTTCTTTGTTTCCTATCTGACAGATTAGTACAAAGGCACCTGAAGGTCTGTTGCACAAAGTTTTGACAGTTAACACATACTTCTCACAGGTGAGTGCTTTGCAGAGGCTCGAAGTAATGCTTCCTGTTTTCCGAAGCCACTTGGGGCAATGCTATTCCTTATTTCTGCTCTACTTTCCCGAGGCCTTGTATGCTTCCAAGTTAAAATGGAAAGAGAAGCTCTATTTTTAAGTTTAGTACCGTATTTCTAAATTTACTTTCTCTACTTTTGCATTATAACGACATATGGGCTTGTAAAATTTCTAAGAAAAAATGTTCACTGCCAATCAACTTATAAACCAGGGAATGCATGATCTTACACTAAGCTCAAACAAAACAGTTATATTAACAAATGTGACCTCTAAAAACTGCTAGCTTAACCTAACATACCAAAGATTTGTCCGAAGCATTTATAAGCTGCATGTGTTTATTTGTAACTTTATACTTTTTTGACTGTTGCTTCTCCAGATAAGTAATATTATCCATTTTTTCTCATCATGTATAGTTTGTTTCAAGGTTACCCGGATCCAAGATCAGTTTGGTACAAGGAACAGGAATGGGAAAGTGGATCACCACCGGCTATAGAATGTGGTACGCTGGGGGTATTCTCCTGATAGCTAAGACAGAACAGAATATAGTAGATTGAGACGTGGAACGATTTTTTAGATCATTATCATGTTTGTTCATATAAATATATGTAAAAATATGCACATATTCAAAGTCAAAGCTTAAATAGGTTGGTGGTATCTTTACAATATGACTAGATTTTGGTGGTGTTATTACAATATCACATGAATTTAAGTCGGAACACCAAAAGAGGCATTCCAATTCGCTAAAGTACCATGATCTGGAACGATCGATCCAAAACGGGGATCGCTATGGTTTGAACGTTTTTTGGTAACACTGGTTTGTTTTCAATAGCTGGAAAGAAAAATGAGAGTATGTTCAGTTAGCTGAAAACCAGAGTAAAAAACCTTGTGAACATGACGTAATTACTAAGCTATTGAGAAATATATTTTTGTGGCATGATTGATATGCTATTAGTTGGTCTCTTGTTAATTTGATTAATTTTGGTAGCACTTGGCTACTAGAAATGCTTGTTACATGGAGAGTTAAGTTAATTAACTTAAAATAATTGGAAGAGAAAATATTAGACGGGTTTTTGTAAAATATGGAGTGAAGCGGAACGCTTAGAAATTCTTTTAATGAACAAAATAAAAGTCCGTGTGTGTACTAGTTGTCCACTAGGCAGCCACGACACCTGAGGCGCCATCCCAACATCACATTGATACAACTTCACCGAACTAGAACTGTTTTCTGAACTATTGGTTTTGTGTGGGTTTAGATTGAACAAAGATTATAAGTTGAAGGTTTCAAAATGTAGAAGAGAATAGATTGGATGAAAAGGAGAGAATGGGCTGGGTTTTTTTGAATAGCACTTGTACGATTTTCTGAAATGGAGTGTTCAAGCCCTTGCACAACCAGTGTTCTCAAGAGTTTTAGGGTTTATGTGATAATCCAATTTAATGGTGAAAATGAAAATTTTCAGTATTCAATTTTTTTTCTGTACCACTTAATTGAAAAAGCAGTAAAAAATTCACTGAAAACGTTAAGTAAAATTTTTTTACTGACAATAATCACTGAATGTAGTCTATTTTAGCTCTCGAAATACTGTTTTTAGTTTTGCTAATACAAATCACTTAAAATTTTTAACACTTTAATTCAACACTTAATTTTTAATACTTAATTTTTAATTTTATCAAACGCACCCTTAATCTTAAAATAGAAAGCCAATAGAAGTGTCGGGCTAAAATGGGCTGTACGGGCCTGTGAAGTGTAACCCAAATTTAGAAGTCTGTAGAGATAGGAGGGGGATGAGGACTCCAAATAAAAACTTCGTAACATACTTGGCTCCAAAGATGACCCATGGAGTACATCCACAAGCCTCGTTGAACAAATATCCAAATTACCCCATGGAACATTGGAACTTGGTACATATATATACACTAGTCTTAAAGCACGTGCTTTGCATGTGGTTGGTGCACAAAAATATAAATAATGACAAATAGAATGAGTAAATTGGCTAAACATTTGACTTAAAAGTATTAAAAGCTAAGAAAATCACATCAGACACCTAATATTAAATTATTTAGATTACAAAATATATTTCAAGTGTTGAAGTGAAGTCCTAAAATACTTTTAATTGTCTACTTTAATTTATGTGATTGTTTTTGAAAAAATCCTAACAATTTTAACTATGTTCCGTTATTACTGATTATGTGGTTATGTGGATGTAAAGGTGGAACCGAAATTTTGAAACCAATTCAGAAGACTATGATTACGGAATCGTAAAATTAATTCTGAATTGCAAAAATATAATAATAATAATAATAACCTGAAATTTTAAAATATAAAAAAAAAAAAAAATGTATTCGAATCAAAATGGTGATGGAAACTTTTAAATTTTAATTCCAAAATATTATAAACAACTTCCAACCAGAGAATTCT
The DNA here is from genome assembly GCA_033977485.1 of Hydrangea macrophylla. Taxonomy (NCBI): domain Eukaryota; kingdom Viridiplantae; phylum Streptophyta; class Magnoliopsida; order Cornales; family Hydrangeaceae; genus Hydrangea; species Hydrangea macrophylla. Next base: position 7,243,005 of record CM066993.1, on the reverse strand, counting down.
GGCATAAATTAAATATATGCCTATACATATATATATATATATATATATGTATATATTATTTTCAATACTTATGGCATGAAAGGTTTTATTTTAAAATTCCAATATGCAGTAAAATTCCAAAATTTTGGAATCCGATTGAAATTTTGAAGTTTCAGAATGAGAATGAGTTTCTCTATTCCAGAAATTATGAAATATTTTTTGAATACATCAACTCTTATTTGATCCACCCGAAAATTAGTGCTTTGTGTTTATACTTTTATAGATGATATGTAGAGGGAGAAGTAATGTTTTTTCTATTCTTCATTGGGTTCTAGAGATGAGTAATTATAGAGTAAATACTTTTTGATGAGCATAATTTTAGTTGTGATAACATGGAGAAGGGATTTGTTAAATACTTGTTTTAGAAAATGATGGAAATTGTTTTATAGTTTCCACTTTGAAAAAAAAAATACATCTTCTCTCATTAGCCCACAAAGGATAATAGAGATAAATTAAGTTTGTCTAAAGTCTATTTTGTAAACTAAAAATCCTTTTATTTACAGATTTTTCCTGTAATATACTGATACCAACGTATACACACATATATAAACGATCGTATTCACATGCCTAAAATAATCATGAAAATAAAAGGTTTCCTAAATTAATGGAAGTAAAACTAATAGATTCTAGTGTACTACAATAGTAGGACTTTTGAAAACTTAATGTTTCCAAAACCTATCAAGTTTTCTAGATAGTTGTAAAAATATGAAGTACCAACAAGTAATATGACGCAGGAAAGTGTTGATTATTTGGTAAAACATTGGAAAACTAATCCAATGAACTAAAATTCAGGAAGTATATATAGGACACATGAAATGTAGAAGTAATGCTTAATAAAAATAATACGAACGTGATGCTTTAAATAATATATTATCCTCACAAAAAATAGAAGATAGTTGTTCATTTGGTAAAATAAGAGATTTTTATTTATCTATAATCTTTCGATATTGTAGTTTTAGAATAATTAGAGTCTTCTAATTGTTACCATTAAAAAAGAAAAAGAAAAAACACACACATAGAGTCTTCTAATTGTAAGGCTACAAGTACGCATAAATTACACTAAAATTTATTTTGGACCATGTATTATTAATTGAAACACTTAAGGCCTCAAGTTCACCAACGCTTATCATTTAAAGACAATCTTTAAGAACGATACGATTTTATCATTTAAAGACAATCTTTAAGAACGATACGATTATGTGGATGTTTTCATATCCAATTACTCAATTATATCACTGTCTTAAACAAAGACCATACCTTGTTCAATATATTCTTAAAAGAGCTGAAAAACATAAACAAAGAATAACTAACACAGAGTGATTAAATATCATGTATGATCTATATATGATGTATAAATTACAAATTTAGATTTCATTCACTTGTTGCAGATCATTATCTTTGCCTAAAAATTTGGTTACAAATTTGTAGTTTTTCCACGTATTTAATTGCTTAAGTTGTAAGACATGATGTTGCAGTGATCGGTACCATATGCCACTACATGTCATTTTTGATCATTTGGTGTATTGGTCTCGAGTGAGGACATATTTGCCAAGGTTTGGGAGAGGGGACAAGGTTCGAACCCTGATATGAGCATGACTTGGAGATTTTTTTTACCACCACATGCATGTAGTACTATAATGGACAAAGCATTTGAAAACCAAAATTGTATTCAGTTTTGGGAAGTATAGCACTGCTCAAAGTAAAAATAAGGGTAAAAAATATTTTGTCCCCTCAAACTATACACACTTTTGCAATTCACACCCCAAACTTTAAAAAGTTGCAATGCCCCCCCTGTACTATCTTTAGGGTTGCAATGTCCCCCTGTACTTCAAAAAGTTGAAATATCCCCTTGAACTATCGTCTGTGTTACAATGTCCTCCCTGAACTATCTTTCTTGTTGCAATGTCAACCCTACCATCACATTCCGTCAAGAATTGTGATGGAATTTGCTAATGTGGGACACACATGCCAAATTTCAAGGGCATTATGACAATTCACATCTAAATTAACAGTCATAAAAATCATAAATACTCAGTTAATTTCACTGGGCTGCCCTTTTCTTTAATCTGTTAATTTGTTGTGTAGCAAGAAAAAGTTGAAATTTTTATGATTGTTAATTTAGATGGGATAATGAAATGTCATAAATGCCTTTGAAATTTAGCATGTAGATCGCACATGAGCAAATTCCATCCTATTTCTTGACGGAATAGGGATGGTAGGATTGACATTGCAACACGAAAGATAGTTCAGGGGAAACATTGCAACACAGACGATAGTTTAGGGGGGACATTTCAACTTTTTGAAGTTCAGGAGGGACATTGCAACCCTAGAGATAATTTAGGGGGACATTGCAAGTTTTTAAAATTTGGGGTGTGAATTACAAAAGCGTGCATAGTTTGAGGGGACAAAATACTGTTTACCCTAAAGATAAATTTCATTTTAAAAGTAATACCATTTTTTTAATTTTTCAAATAAAATATGGCTTTCGAAATACCAATATTTTAAATGATTTGCGATTGGAATCAATCCCTAATTGATGCAATATGACTATTGTGCATAGAGTGACTCCTAAAAGAAGTGTAGATCAACATTTGACTCCTAAATTGCTTGAATAATTAAGGAAGTGTTATAAAATTATAGGACTCCTTTTAGGGAGGGGCACCAATTGTAAGAATAGTCGTAAGCGCCAAGAAGAAGTCTTGAAGACTTGAGCAAAGCGTCATAAATTGTCCTAATACAATTGTACTCAGTTTTAAGGGGTTGACCAACAACAAAAAAAGAAAAAAAGTGGCATACCAAACTTATTAAAATTCTAAGGAAAATAGATAAGGAAAAGTGCACCGATTGATAAAAGTGTAAAACACTTATGAACATTGGTACATTTATAGATATAGATATAGATTATAGATATAGATATAGATATAGATATATATATCTATACACTCCAGTCTCCCGCCGTCCCAATATAAGAGCCAGTTATTCCATTTTCAGATGTCCCAAGTTAAGTAGGACAAGCAGATTGATATTCCAGTAGAGTTACATAAAAGTAGGACTAATCTACCCTAAAAAATCAATTACCTTAATATAATGCATGGACTTCATGTAAATTCTTGGTTTGCCCCACTTTTAAAGAAAATATTCTTGATTTGCCGTGTTGATTATGGTAATAATTTGAATTGGAATTCATAATCAGAGGCAACATGGACTCTGTCGAGGAGTCCCGTCTTGGGTTTTTCACTCTACCATCCTATCATCATGGAATTATGAAATCAATAATGGAGTTGGCTTGCAAATCATGGGTTTTTTTAGTGTCTGTTGGAATTGCTTTCTCAGCCACTTTAACCAATTTCGTGAAACATACTTCTAAAGTTTAAGAAGGAAAGCATGCAAAAGGTGCAATTGTTAAACGGATCATCTTACGTTTAACCTTGAGCAAAAATTGTGTTAGAAAATCAACCCCAAAACAAGGCCTTACAGTGTTTTGGACCAGTTTGTTTAGCTGTATTCTTATCCATTTCTTTGATGTCCTCTTCTTTAACCTATTGATCACACCTCTCCTTTCTGTGTTTCTTAGGATCTGAGACAATCTTATCCTTGGTTAACTATAAATCATCTTTGTCCGTTGGTCTTTATGATTCGTTTACATTAGGAATGAAGTTAAACCAGAATTATTTAATTCTCAACTTGAAATTGGTTTCAGGGTATTCTTACCTATAAAAACAGCTACCATAGCCTCTAAAACAATCTTTAGTAAGCCATTGATACAAGTAGTGGGCCAGAATGCCGAGGTCTCTATTTAATTTATGTAAGGCTTTTGTGCATCGGTAGCCATATTTTTGTGGCTTGCTTAATTTGTTTTGTGTAGTTATTGGTTGAGTCATATACTTAAGACTTAAGAGGTTGAGGTGATAGGAAAAATGTAGCACTCAGTTATAAGACCAACATGCTCTACGATATGTTGGCAGCTATGAGACAAAAAGTTTGTAAAACGGGGTTGACTATAATGCTTCTGTACGTTGAATGCATTGTTGTCTTGTAGAAGTAGCGCCGATTGGAGGGAAATGAGTGAAAACCTACTAAACTAGTTATGTATGACAATGGTCTACTTGTCAAAGAGAAATGTTGAAGCTTGATAGATATTGTTGGGCCTATTACTTAAGGCCACATTTGTTGTCTGGGATTAAAGGGGAATTGGACTGTTAGTCCATTTTAATTGAACTAGTCCGACGGTTGGGATGCCATTGAGACCGTGATAAATAATTTGCACTGTTAAGCAGAGCTGTGGTAATTTTGGACTCAGGGTTCTCGGTAACAGATACTATTTCGTTACCTATAAGAGAACTCTTCACTTCGGTAGACTTCGTAGGCAAATCATCTTTCATCATCTTGAAAATGACACTCTTACAGTTGTAATGGTGGTGGAATCAAGTTACCTAGTAATCACAAGCACCACTCTAGTATAATTGTCCAATCTATGGACAAATCATGTCGCCCAAATATGAACCTAAGAATAGATGATTACAAAGGTTGTGATCAGATTGAAGCAATTTTTGGACCCCAATTAATCTGATCTAGGTAAGAAAGATGGAGAGAGGATGTTCGATGAGAGTTTACCAAGCCAGGGTGGTTGCGAAGAGGCTGCGATGGGGTGGTTGGGTCGTGGCGAGTCTGGTGGGGTTGGGTAGGGTTGCGGCAAAGCTGGTGGTGGTGTGTAGGGTTACGACGAAGCTTGTGGTGGTGTGTAGGGTTGTGGCGAAGCTGGTGGTGGTGGTGTGGTGGTGCAGCGAGACAGGTGGTGACATGGAGTGGCTCGGTGAGGCAGGTGGTGGTGGTTGTTTGGTGGTTTAGGTTGGGTTGATCGACTCCCTCCCTTGGGGTGGCTTTGATACTATGTTGCTTTGCAGAAAGCTTAGAGAGAGCAATTGCCACTCTCTCATTATATTATTCAGATAAAGAACCCTAGCGGATAAATTACAAGAGTACCCTTAGGTACAAAATATAAAATAAAACAAAGAAAAAAATCACTCTCAACACTGTGGAAGTTAGGTTCCTAACTTTACTAGAATACCTTAATTTTTGTAAGGTAGGCCAATCTATAAAGATGCCCAAAATGGCCAATATGGGTAGTTGGAAGTGAGTCTCATTACGCAGTTCTATACCACCGTTCAAGATAAAAACGAACTTGAAGAGAGAGAATCGCATGTCCGGAGAGCTTTTGTTGCCCAAGATCAGAGTGTATGTGGTGGGTTTTTTTAGTGCAGAAGGGTTCCATCAAGTCCATAGGGAAACCAGTATTAACCTTCCATCTGAAAAGCCGGATCACCTTTGTAGCACATGCTTTTATCGTTTGGAGTGAGTTCTGGCAAATTCTTTTTGATTCAGACAAGTTTGGGAAATCTTAAAGGATTCAATGGGGATGATGGGTTAAAAAGGTATTTGATCTTTACCAATTTAATAAGATTGCAGAATCGGTATCAAATGGCAGCCAAACAAGCCTTGGTGGTGAGTCTCCAATCCAAAGACCAAGACTCATTAAATTGAAGGTTTCGTTTCCCTCGAGGTGGACCCTAGAGGAGTTCATGGCTGATGTAGCAGTGTCCTCGTTTGAGGTGGGAATGACTCAAGCGGGAAAGATATTGTTGTTGAAATGTCTAAACCCAAGCCTATACAGCACGCGCCTTTGGTGAACTGCATTGAGAAGTGCTGGGCACGAGCCGTTTGCAATTGGGTCGGAGATCCACCTAACTGTAGTACGTTTACCACTCCAAGGCTCAACAACCCTTGTAATTTTCATTTAATTATTTGTAATTGCATTTGTCATATTTAAATTCAAAACTTGTAAATGTCTGCTTTTATTAAATTCCCTGTGTAATCTTGTGGTTGGTCTTATTTCATAATAAAATTATTTTTGGGGGTTCAACTGCAATTTTATGAATTTAAGAAATACCTGTGTCGAATTTCAAATCTGTATTTCAAAATGGTGGAAATGTTTTCTTTTAACTCAAGCAGTATTTTTATAAAACTGGAAAATCATTTCTTACGTTAAAATGAATTTTCTGTATCTTTGTGGTGACCACTACGACCCGAAAATACCAGTTTATGTTCAAAACTGTCTGTGCTGCGCTGGGATTACACAGATTTTGGAATTGACATAAAGCATGAAATGACTTGTACTTTATTTCTACTAATGGCAAGTAATGATTTGCTTATACCTTGTTGGGTTAATGCATTTTGGTGTGTATTTGGTCTGTGCCCATAAGCTGAGTTCCCAAACAACTCAACTTGACCCCTATACGCCTATACTTGGCTCTTGATTAACTGATTGAGTTATATCTGTGAATATTCGTATATCACTTAAGCTGTGATTTAGCAAATTAGAGAACAAGTGAGTTTGTTGAGTATAGATCACTAAACTTGGCCTCCAAGTTCTTATACTCCTATATATTCACACACTCCATCTCATTACACACACAACCTGGAAGAAGTACAGAGAATTAGAGAGTATTCAGAGAGATAAGAACTTTCAGAATTTGTAGAAAGAGAGAGAAAGAACATCAACTTTATAGCTTACAAGCTTCATTTGGGTTTCTTTATTTTGCTACTCTTTCTCAACAATCTCTACTCTCCAAATCTCAGTGAGTATTTATAACTCACTCAGAATGTAATTCATGCTTTAATTTCTTTTGTGCTTGTCTAATTTTGAAATCTCCATTGATGGTCATACGTTTGAAGTTTCATAGCTTGAAATCAAGATTTTTCAAACTCAACCAAAATTCGTTTTCTTAGATAATTATGAAAGATCACATGTGGTAGATACTATGTTAAAGTATAAGAGCTTAATTCATTCATAGGAGGACGTATATTAAAAAAGAAGTTTTGACGTCTTTCGATTTTTCATAGAATTCGTGAGCTACGGATCGATTCAAGTAAAATTGGTGGTGGATTCATAATCCTTGCGAAAAATCGGAGAGATCCATATATAATAAGGCTTGGTTATTGTCAAATTTCAAAATGGGTCAAAAAGACCCCTTAAAACTAAAATAGGGGAAAACCAGCGAGGAAGACGAAGACACTGCCTGAACTCACGCGCGCGATCGCGCGCGTGAGGTTTGTGTTCCCAGGCAGACAGAAAAGTTTTGTAAAAGAAAATTGAAAAATAGGCATGTCGCGCGAGCGGACCGCAGGAGCGAATCACGCGCGCGTGACTTTGGACAGTTTCTAGTTTTTGCTTATTTCATGTTAAGGAACTGTTTGGGTGATGTTTCATGGACTTTAAAGCACTGTTTGGGAAATTTACTAAAACGAAAACCTATTTGATTATGTTTGGACGATTGAAATGATGTATTACGACTTAACAATCCCCGTACTTACGTTGTTATAATTCAGCATTTTACTTTTGTTTAAGGGTCATGACATACATGTGAAGTCAGTTGTACATGCATGGTGAGTGTAAATGTTGGGCAGTGTAGAAAAGAATAATGGTCAGTGTGGAAAAGAGTGTGTGTTTAGGATTGTGTTGTGGACACTCCCTGGTAATTGTGTACCAAAGTGTGACGTGTTGAGATTGCGGTGAGAGTATCTTTGTAATACAACGGTGGCAAAACTGGACACTCCCTGACGCCCATGGAAGCGTTAAAGTGTGTGACGCCGAACTTGGACATTCCCTGACACCCATGGTAGTGCTAAAGTGTGGCCTACGGACACTCCCTAGTACCCGAGTCTGGATACTGCGTGAGGTTACCTCCGGTATTTGCGAGGCGGATTAGGTACTAAAGTGTGAGGCATTGGACACTCCCTGGTTCCTCGGACCAAAGTGTGAGGCAAACTGGACATTCCCTGGCACCCCTGTGCTAAAGTGTGGCTATCGGAGTATTATAAGGATACTGGTGTGAGATAGTAGGTTGTTGTGTTTGTCGAGAGAAAAGAGTCGGTAAGATGAGATGGTGCATTGTTTTCATACACGGTCAGATATATGTATTATATCTTTCAAATGATATTGTGGTTGTTTTCTAAAATGAACTCTTTACTTTAATATAAACTTGTTGAATTAAAATGGGAATTGGAAAATGGTAAATGAGTATGTGTTACATTCAAAGTTATGTTTTTAATACTCACCAGCTTCTTGAAGCTGACGACGTCGATGCGTCCTGGACATTCGTGTCTAGGCTTTTCAGGTTATGATATTACTGGACCATACGACTACGTAAATTGAGAAACACTGCTGGAAAGAGAGTTTACTTTGGTGTTTTAAGTTTATTAATTGTTTTGGATGACTATAATAGACGATAGATATTGTTTTAATTTAAGACGGTTTGTGCCTCTAGAGACCCCGTGTTGTAATAACTGTTAAGTTAGAAAAACTTTGTAAGCCTTGATTGCTCTGCTCTGATTATTATGCTTATGTTGTTCGACGTTTGGGACAGAATCGATCCTTCAAACTGTCGCGACCTACGGGTCCATAAAGGAAATTAGACGCTTTCCTTATTTATGCTACGTCGGGGCGTGACTGGATTTAGTGGTATCAGAGCTCGGTTATCTCAAGATAGTTTAGCCAGGTTAGGGTTTACAGGTTTAGACCCGATTCCACAGTTCTGCAAACTTAAGCTTTGCACCCCGATGATACGACAGAGAGGATAGACTCAGAACCCAAACGCCTAAGATTATCTCTGTCCTGAGTTAAGTTAGTGCCTTTTTCAGGTATGGATCCAGCTCAGCCCCTTTTTGTACCTAATGCTTTTGGAGGGCATTGGGTTACCTTGGGAGCGATAGTACCAGCTTCGGCGATACTTTATTTCACCGGTGTCGTGTAGCGTGTAGCCGCGACCATCGAGTTAGATCTCTGGCACCAGATCCACGTGTTAGGGCTGGTTGATTTACCCCGTGCTCGCCTCGAGATCCTGTACTATATCGAGATTCAGTGCTTAGTGCTTGTAGAGATGGTTCGTTTGGTTAACAATGATGCTTTCTATTTACCCCTTGAGGTTCAGGTTGTGCAAGCTCACCTTACACAACTGGATATGCCTCCACCAGTTGTCCTCGCTGATGAGGACGACGCTAAGGTGGTTCATTTGACTCCTATAGGTGGGAAGGGTGTTGATGAGGAGGATGACATAGGTTGGGACGACCTCGCAGTTGACCTTGAGGAGGCACTAACACTTGAGCTAGCTTTGCCAGAGGCAGATGCCCCTGGACCTGCTTTGTTGTTGACCTCACATAGCTGTAATTTTGGGGCAGGCCTCTCTCATGTTCAGCGACTTCATTAGGCTGACTCGCTTGACCTTTTGATGGCTACCTACGGAGATAACTGACCATTAGATATCGCCTTGTATATATTGACTATTTTTTTTTACTAGTAGCTCTATTATCTTTTTGCAAACCATATTTACATGCATTCGAGTATAGGGCAATGACCCCATTTTTGTAACTCTAACTCTTGCATGGACATATGCATCCTAACCCATATAGCTAGGGTAGGCATTGACTTATCATACATGCTTTTTGTATCAACTTGATAAGAAGTTGTATATAGAAATACCCTTTTTGATATTGTCGCTGCTAAAACTGCTTTACATTTCTGCTTCATGCATTTTCCTCAATCTACGATGACTATCATGCATAGAATGGCTGGAAGACCAATGAGGAATAGGAATTTGATTGAGGGAGTACCTGAGGCTGCCGATCCCACAGGAATGTTTGAAGCTTTCGTCAGACGTCTCGAAAGGGTTAGTAATTAGAATGAAAACCGACGAGACCGACAAATTGGAGATAAGCTGCTGGAGAGATTCCGTACGCTAAGGCCTGAGCAGTTTGCGAGTACCGCGGAACCATGGAAAGCGGAACAATAGTTAAGACAAATGGACCGCATGTTCGAGGCTGTCCAGTACAATGAGATGGACAAGAGGAGGTTAGCTACTTTTCAATTGACTGATGCCGCCGCAAATTGGTGGGATTCAGTCACAGCTACCATCAGGAATGAAGCTGCGACGGGAATGACATGGACTGCATTTAAGGGGAGGTTTCTGAAAAAGTATTTTTCGGTTACAGAAAGGCACAGGAGGGAGAATGAATTCATTTACTTGACTCAGGGAACTAAATCGGTGCAAGAGTACACCACTCAGTTCGAGAGACTGTCCTGGTTTGCCCCTTATATGGTTGATACTGAGGAAAAGAGGATCCGTAAGTATAACCAAGGGCTGACACCGCAGATTCACCGCATAACTCTCGATCACCTAGATAAGTCTTTCGAGGGACTAGTTGGCATGGTTACCGATCTAGAAGAGGACGCTCGAGTGAACCGAAAGCAATTCAAATTCTGACCGCCTCAAAGGGGTAACTTTGGGAATAGACCACCAATGAATCGTACCCAAGGGCAAAAGAGGAATTTTGACGGAAGCAAAAAGACCCAAGCTACCACCTATCCCACTCAACCTCGAGTTGGTGAAGAAAGTAGCACTGGGAAATGTTTCAACTGTGGCAACCCCGGTCATCTGGCTCGAGATTGCAAGGCACAAAGGCGTGCTGCTCAGCAATGCATAGTCTGCTACAACTGTGGTGAACCAGGTCATATCAGCAAGTTCTGTACTGCCCCTAAGCAAGTGACTTATGGTCAGCAAAGTCAGACTCATGAATGCTGTTATCCCTGATGCCGCTGGATATGATGGGATTGTACAAAGAAAAAAACTATGAAGAAGCTCAACCTGATCAACAAGCGGTAGAAGGTACCTTGACTCTGTTTAACTCCCATGTTAAAGTGTTATTTGATACGGGTGCTGCTCTTTCATTCATATCTGTTAATACGATTAAGAGATTAGGTATCTTACCTCATCGTTTAGAGAAAGCTTTGAGGGCTACCTTACCATTAGGAGCCGCAGTCAAGTTAGGACAGGTGTGCAAGGATTGTCCCTTACGGCTAGGAAACCGTGAAATCCCTACAAGGTTGATTGTCCTATCGATGAAGGAGTTTGACATAATCCTAGGAATGGATTGGCTCTCTCAGAATCAAGTGAAGTTGGATTGTGCAAGGAATAAAATTACGTTCCCCGACAATGAGAATCAACCCTTTGATTTTCAATGTAACCCTTCGGGAGATATGTTCCTCACAAGGTGTTTGGCTAACATCGAAGTCGTCAGTACAGAAGCGACGATGTCGTCTATACCTGTAGTCAAGGACTTTGAAGAAGTATTTCAAGACGTTTCTGGCCTGCCGCCCGAGAGAAGTATAGAGTTCTGTATTGAGCTTATACCAGGTATTGTTCCAATCACCAAGGTCCCCTACAGAATGGCCCCCACCAAACTGTTGGAATTAAAGGAACAAGTTCAAGAGCTCGAGAACGTAGGTTTTGTATGTCCAAGTACATCGCCTTGGGGAGCACCGGTGATATTCGTGAAGAAGAAGGATGGGACACTTCAGTTGTGTATCGATTACAGAGAATTGAATCGCGTGACTATCAAGAACAAGTATCTCTTACCCCGGATCAATGACTTATTTGATCAACTACAAGGAGCTACGGCATTTTCCAAGATAGACCTAAGGTCGGGATATCATCAGTTGAGGGTACGGAAGGAAGATATACCTAAGACTGCATTCAGAACCCGATATGGTCACTAGGAATTTTTGGTAATGCTGTTTGGAATGACGAATGCCCCGGCAGTGTTTATGGATCTGATGAACAGAGTGTTCAAGCCTTACTTGGATCATTTTGTCATCATCTTCATTGATGATATTTTGATCTATTCTAAGTCAGAGGAAGAACATGAACAACATCTACGGATTGCAATGCAGATGCTTAAGGACCACCACTTGTATGCCAAGTTTAGTAAATGTGAGTTCTGGTTACAAGAAGTAAAATTTTTGGGACACAAGGTGTCATCTCAAGGAATTTCTATGGATTCGTCCAAGACAGATGTTGTAGCGAATTGGGTCAGACCGAGCAACCCTACAGAAGTTCAGAGCTTTCTTGGACTCGCAGGCTATTATCGGAGGTTTGTTGAGGGATTTTCTAAGATAGCGGCACTGTTGACCGGTTTGACGAAGAAGAATTTGAAATTCGAATGGATAGAGAAACATGAGTGCACTTTCCTAGAGTTGAAAGAGAGACTCACCACCGCACCAGTGCTAGCAATACCCAAGCCTGATGAGAAGTTCACTATCTTTAGTGACACATCATATCAAGGATTGGGATGTGTACTTATGCAAGATGGTAGAGTTATCGCTTATGGATCTAGACAGTTGAAGCCAAACGAGTTGAACTATCCCATTCATGATTTGGAGTTGGCGGCAGTAGTTTTTGCACTCAAGATTTGGAGACACTATCTCTACGGTGAGAAGTTTGATTTATTCTTCGATCACAAGAGTCAGAAATTTTTGTTCAGACAGAAACAGTTGAACATGAGACAACGCAGATGGATGGAGCTGATCAAAGATTACGACCTCACGTTAGAGTACCACCCTGGTAAAGCTAATGTGGTCGCTGATGCTTTGAGTCGGCAGATTCGTGAGACGATCGCTTCCTTAATGGTTAGAGAATGGTGAGCATTGGAAACGTTGGCAGAGTTCGACGTACAGAGTGCTGAAGAAGGAGGACAACTTTTTGGATGTCTGATCCTAAAGCCTATCCTCATCGACCGCATTATTGGAGCACATAAAGAAGATGAGAAGTTTCAAACATGGTTAGTGAAAATGTCAGAAAAAGATCTGACAAAATGGAAGGTGGGAATCGATGGAGGATATCGATGCAGAAACAGGTTATGTGTACCAGATTGTGGGGATTTGAGAAATGATATTCTGCCAGAAGCACATATGTCAAGGTATACAATTCACCCAGGAGGAACGAAAATGTACAAGGATTTGAAAAGAAATTTCTGGTGGGAAGGTATGAAGAAGAGTCGAACATCAGAGACCGTCAGGATTGTTGCAACCGCTACCTATTCCTGGTTGGAAGTGGGAGCACATAACCATGGATTTTGTAGTGGGATTGCCTCGATCACAACAGAATGATGACGCCATTTGGGAAATTGTGGACCGACTGACGAAGTCTGCTCATTTCATCGCTTATAGTATGACATACCCGGTAGAAAAGATGAGCCGGATGTACATACAACAGGTTGTATGACTTCACGGTGAACCTGTGTCGATTGTGTCAGACCGTGACGCACGTTTTACTTCTGAATTTTGGGATAGTTTGCAAGAAGCTATGGGAACCTCGCTCAAGATGAGTACTGCTTTTCACCCTCAGACAGATGGGCAGACCAAGGGTGTTAATCAGATCATGGAGGATATGCTTAGGGCTTGTGTCATCGATTTTGAAGAATCTTGGGAGACACACTTGCCTTTAGTTGAATTTGCCTATAACAATAGTTATCACACGAGTATCGGGATGGCTCCGTTCGAAGCATTGTACGGACGGTCATGTCGTTCTCCATTGTGTTGGGCAGAGGTGGGAGATACGGAGTTGTTGGGACTAGATTTGGTTAGAGAAACCAAAGAGAAAATTTCCTTGGTCAAGGAAAGGATGGGAACCGCTCAAAGCCGGTATAAGAGTTATGCCGATCGACGCCGGAAAGATTTGGAGTTTAGCGTTAGAGATCACGTACTTCTGAAGGTTTCACCGACCCGAGGATTAGTAAGCTTCGGTCTCAAGAGAGGAAAGTTAGCCCCGCGTTTCATTGGACCGTTCGAGATTTTGGAACGTGTCGGGAAAGTAGCCTATTGACTCGCACTACCACCGAAGATGTCTGGGGTTCACAATGTATTCCATGTGAGTATGCTGAGAAAGTACATACGAGATCCCTCACATGTGGTTAGTTATGACTATATTGAGACGAGTCATAACGTTTCCTACAAGGAGAGGCTCGTGAAGATTCTAGATCAGAGTATCAAGAAGCTGAGGAATAAGGACATTCCGTTGGTGATGGTTCAGTGGAATCACCATGACGAGAGTGAAGCCTCGTGGGAAGTTGAAGCTGACGTGAGGAAGAAGTACCCGGAGTTGTTTCATGACTAGTTAGTCTTGATTTCTGGGGCGAAATCCTATTTAAGGGAGGAAGGGTGTAATAACATGCATTTTCATTTAATTATTTGTAATTGCATTTGTCATATTTAAATTCAAAACTTGTAAATATCTGCTTTTATTAAATTCCTTGTGTAATCTTGTGGTTGGTCTTATTTCATAATAAAATTATTTTTGGGGGTTCAACTGCGATTTTATGAATTTAAGAAATACCTGTGTCGGATTTCAAATATGTATTTCAAAACGGTGGAAATGTTTTCTTTTAACTCAAGCAGTATTTTTGTAAAACCGGGAAATCATTTCTTACGCTAAAATGAATTTTCTGTATCTTTATGGTGACCACCGCGACCCGAAAATACCAGTTTACCACCCATAGTCGAAAAAGACTTAGTTTTATTTCTTAGTTTGTTAACCTTTCATCACACTGTAATTGGTTATTAAGCGACCTCCAATCGTTGTTCCATCCTAATCCCTGTGGACTCGACACCCTACTTTCAACATACTACGTTTTTAATAGAGTTAAATAAGAACTTGATTTTGACGCAATCACTACGCTCTTCGAAAATCTACAAAAATTTACACCTCAGTTCAGTTCTTTCAAATTATTCATAATTTCTGCAATGATTCAAATTTTGTTTGAGTATATTCAATTACAGAATTTGGAGGACTAAAATTCGACTGGAACTTTAGGAAAAATTTCAATCCCTTCATTTCACTCCCTTCAATTCTAGGGTTTTTTCAATTGAGAGCTGCGAATTTCAGCCTAAATTCCACAATTCGTATCAGATTGAAGAACATATGTTACTGCGATTGAACCCAAGGCGCAAAATTCTTCAGGTTCGGAGGTATCAACTCAGAAATTTTCTTCGTTTCCTGTTAGCTAAACCAATCTAATATTTGCACATTCAGTGGACTATTGAGTCAAGCATTGCAACGAATTTGCATCTGAATCTTAGAGTCTTGCATAAATGCCACTTTGGGAATTTACATGCGATGGCATTATTGCAAAGTTAGATTTGTAGTTTATGGTGTTCCCAAGATAAATGCTCAGACAGAGGAAGCGAGGCCCTTGCTAGGTCTACTTTTGTGTCACAAGGGACTGATTCTGTGTATGAGTATGTAGCCAGATTTGAGGAATGGGAATCAATGGTATAGGTAAGAGATATGGATGTTCCCGAGAGCTACTTTGTATCAGTTTTCATCAGTGGGTTGAGGGAAGAAATCAGAGTCTTGGTACAGGTATTAGAGCCCCAAACCGTGTCACATGCATGGGCCATAGCCCAGCTGTAAGAGAGTTACCTTAAATCCATTAACAAGAATTCCTCATCAACTTCTCTATAGAAATCTGACGAAATTGGGCATAAATTCAACGAAAAATGGATAGTGAAAAATGGGGTTTCTGCCAAGAGTTCTTCTAAGGAAATGGGCACCAACAAGTTCCTTCAAGAACATCAAGAAACAGTTGAGTCCCTTAGGAAGAGTCCAGAAAATGGGTTGATAACCCCTTCAAATGACAAGCATATTATTTAAAATTCTAATGAGAATTATGACAATGTGGGTATAAAATTAAGTGAGGAATTAGCACCTGCAAATGAGGTTCTTGTCAAGGGATATTTTTCTGAAGAATTGTCTACATGCAAATGAGGAATTAGCTAATCAAATTAAACAAACTATGGTCACTGAGGTTGTTGAAGCTAGGCAAAAGGTTGACCCATTTGAGCAGGAATTTATGGGGAAAAAGATACACAAAAGGGTGTTTCCTGCTATGAATTCATTTTTGGCAGAAATTGATACCAAAACAGTCATTCAAAAGGAGAAGAAAATGAGTCATAAGGAAGCTAAGGACCCCATGACTGTTGCAGCCGAAGGTCTATTATCGATTATTGGTCAAAATGATAACCAAGTAAGGCTGTGTATTGAAAAAGAAATGACACATGAACAAGAGGTTCCTGCCACTCATTCTTCTTCTGATAAGTTTGATACCAGCCAGACTCAAGAAGACCCAAGAGTTGCTGATCATAGGCATAAGTTGTTCTCTAGAGATGTTGGTGATCAAAGCCACCAAGAAGTTGAAGTTAGGACAGGTCACTTTGTGACTGTGTTTATTGACAATTTAAGTCCAAAACAGTATATTGTTGAAGCACTAAGAGTCATCATCCATAGATCCCTCTTTTTGGTAAATTGGGAAGAAGAAGCTCATTCAAATTGCAGGTCAAGTATGGCTACTCTTGTTTGGTTTAAAAGTCCAGACCCAGAAGGAACAAAATGGGTCCCTTCCCTTTCCTTCCTCATCTCATCCTTGAGGACAAGGATGTTTTGAAGAAGGGAGTATTTGTCATGAACCAGAGAATCGAGTTCAATTAGAGGACTACAATGTTGTCTCAATGATGAGGGTTAAGCAATAGTTAGCTTAACAAATAGTGCACGTGTCTCTTTGTAATTGGGTGATTAGTTGTTAGTTAGTTTAATATGTTAATGTAGTCTATATAAGCTGAAGGTGTGTTCTTTGCTGGGATTATGTATGTAATGAAAATTGTTTTCTTCTCTCTCTAATCTTCTCTTTCTACTTTCTCCCTCTATTCTCTTTTGGTTCATCTTCAACTTTTATCTTCTTTTTCTCTGGTAGCTATTCATTCTTTATTCTCTCCATTTCTTCTTCGATTCTCTGTAATTTCTGGAAAATCATCAGTAACTCAAGAGGTAAGAACTGGGTTTCTTACAAGTGGTATCAAAACATGAACTGGGCAAACCTTTCTAATCTTCTTCTTCTTGTTCTTCATTTTCTTTGAATTAGGTTCTCTTATATCTCTCTTCTTTCATCCTCTTCATTCCTTTGTATTTTCTTGAGGAATTGACCGACCTAGGGTTAATTTTAGGACCCAAATTGGTATAAATCCTGCAAATTCATTTTCTCACTTCTCTCTCTATTCCTCCCCTCATCTACACTCTTCGAAAATCTGCAGAAATTTACAGCTCAGTTCAGTTCTTCAATTGATTCATCATTTCTGCAATATTCAAATTTTGTTTGAGTGTATTCAATTACAGAAATTTGGAGGACCTAAAATTCGACTGGAACCTTAGGGAAAAATTTCAATCCCTTCATTTCACCCCCTTCAATTCTAAGGTTTATTCGATTGAGAGCTACGAATTTCAGCCTAAATTCCATAATTCGTATCAGATTGAAGAACATATGTTACTGCGATTGAAGCCAAGGCGCAAAATTCTTCAGGTTTGGAGGTCTCTACTCAGAAATTTTCTTCGTTTTCTGTTAGCTAAACAAATCTATTTTTTGCACATTCAGTGGACTATTGAGTCTCGCATTGCATCAAATTTGCACCTGAATCTTAGTCTTGCATAAATGCCGAATTTTGAATTTACATGCGATTGCATTATTGCAAAGTTAGATTACATTTTACGATGTTCCCAAGATAAATGCTCAGATAGAGGAAGCGAGGCCCTTGCTAGGTTTACTTCTGTGTCACAAGGGGCTGATTCTGTGTATGAGTATGTAGCTAGATTTGAGGAATGGAAATCAAGGGTTTGGGCAAGAGAATTGGATATTCCCGAGAGCTACTTTGTATCAGTTTTCATCAACGGGTTGAGGGAAGAAATCAGAGTCTTGGTACAGCTATTAGAGTCCCAAAGTGTGTCACATGCATGGGCCATAGCCTAGCTGCAAGAGAGTTACCTTAAATCCATTAACAAGAATTCCTCATCAACTTCTCTACAAAAATCTTACCAAGTTAGGCATAAATTCAAAGATAAGTGGACAGTGAAAAATGGGGTTTCTGCCAAGAGTTCTTCTAAGAGAATGGGCGCCAACAAGTTCCTTCAAGAACATCAAGAAACACTTGAGTCCCTTAGGAAAAGTCCAGAAAATGGGTTGATAACCCCTTCAAATGACAAGCATAGTATTTCAAATTCTGATGAGAATTATGACAATGTGGGAATGAAATTAAGTGAGGAATTAGCATCTACAAATGAGGTTCTTGTCAAGGGATAATCTTTTGAAGAAATTGATCTACATGCGAATGAGGAATTAGCTAATCAAAGTAAACAAACCATGGTCAATGAGGTTGTTGAAGCTAGGCAAAAGGGTGACCCATTTAAGCAGGAATTTATAGGGAAAAAGGTACCCCAAAAGGGTGTTTCCTATAATGAATTCATTTTCGGCAAAAATTGATACCAAAATAGTCATTCAAAAGGAGAAGAAAATGAGTCATGAAGAAGCTAAGGACCCCATGACTGTTGCAGCCGAAGGTCTATTATCGATTATTGGTCAAAATGATAACCAAGTGAGGCTGTGCATTGCAAAAGAAATGACACATGAACAAAAGGTTCCTGCCACTCATTCTTCTTCTGATAAGTTTGATACCAGCTAGAGTCAAGAACACCCAAGAGTTGCTGATTATAGGCATAAGTTGTTCTCTAGAGATGTTGGCGATCAAAGCCACCAAGAAGTTAAAGTTAGAACGGGTCACTTTGTGATTGTTTTGATTGACAATTTGAGTCCAAAACAGTATATTGTTGAAGCACTAAGGGTCATCATCCAAGGATCCCTCTTTTTGGTAAATTGGGAAGAAGAACCTCATTCAAATTGCAGGTCAAGTATGGCTACTCTTGTTTGGTTTAAAGGTCCAGACCTAGGAGGAACAAACTGGGTCCCTTTCCCTATCTCATCGAACAAGGATGTTTTGAAGAATGGAGTATTTGTCATGAGCCAGAGAATTGAGCTCAACTAGAGGGCTACGACGTCATCTCAATGATGAGGGTTAAACAATAATTAGCTTAGCAAACAGTGCACATATCTCTTTGTAATTGGGTGATTAGTTGATATTTAGTTTAATCTGTTAATTTAGTCTATATATAAGCTGAAGTTGTGTTCTTTGCTGGGATTATGTGAAATGTAATGAAAATTGTTTTCTTCTCTCTCTAATCTTCTCTTTCTAATTTCTCTCTCTAATCTCTTTTGGTTCATCTTCAACCTTTTCTCTTCTTTCTCTCTGCTATTCATTCTTTATTCTCTCCATTTCTTCTTCTATTCTCTGCAATTTCTAGAAAATCAGCGGTATCTCATGAGGTAAGAACTGGGTTTCTTACAAAATCCTTCACCACCCACTTTATACATTTATAAAATATTTAAAATATGTTTTCAGGAATGAATCCCTGGCTAATTAAAGAGAAGTTGTTTAAGCCATTTGACTTGTTGACCACTCCATATCTATAATATATATAAATGTATCAATGGGTATAAGTGTTTTACACTTTTATCAATCGGTGCACTTTTACTTAACTATTTTTCTTAAGAATTTTAAAAGTTTAGTACACCACTTTTTTATTTGTAGTGTGTCCAGTCATAACCTTTTTTTGTTAGATATAATGTGTATAATGATTGTATAAGGACTCCAAATTGATAAGAACCTTGCATACTCACGTTTTTTGCCTATTTTTTTGGGGAGGTAGTGAGGAACCTTCCATTTGCATTGGTAGGCCTCACGTTTCTATTGCCTTTTTTTTTTTTTTTTTTTTTTTGGGAGGAGTCCATCCATTGACAGTCTTCATGAGTCCTAATTTTGATGAAATAACGATTCGTAAAAGATATAGACTCTAATTGGGTTTAAAAATGGATATTAGATGATAGATCCATCAATATTAGGTGTATTAGCCAAAAATCCATACGATTTGGCTATTTTTTTTTAAGTCCCTCCCTCGCTACTTTTTCAATTTGGCAAAAAGCCTCTCGCTACTTTTGTAATTCAGCGAAAAACCCTTTGTTTCTAAGCAAAAAATGGCTAACACAATACTATCTGTCAACTTTAAACCACCATAACTTACTCAATTTTTTTGCCTTTTGGGTATTTTTGTTATATTTTTTTTGGATTTCATGTATTTAGTCGAGATTTACGCATTGGACTTGAAAATTGTACCCAAAAAAAATAATTTGGAAACTCATTTTTTGATTTTATTTGTCAAAATAGACAATATTATCTATTGACTGACAGATAATATTGACGAAAAAAAACCATAATCTCCTCATTTTTTTTTTTTTTTTTTTTTTTTACATTTTTGGATGATTTTTTTTCTTCGTATTTCATGTATTTCCCCGAGATCTACGCATTAGACTTGAAAATTTTACAAAAAAAAAAGAAGATAAGTTGCAGCCTAAATTTGAGATTGTAACTGTCTTCAACAAGTAATATTATCTTTTTGCATTAACGACGATAACTTTATCAATTCTTGGGCTTTGTGGGTGACTTTTTTTTTTTTGTTTTGTTTTTTATTTTTTTATTTTTATTTTTTAGACCTACGCATGAGAGTTGAAAACTTTACAAAAACAAGTAATTTGCAGCCTCATTTTGGGATTTTATCTGTCTGCAAATAGATAATTTTATCACTTTTTGGAGTTTGTGTGTGTGCGTGTGTGTGTGTGTGTGTGTGTGTGTGTGTGTGTGTGTGTGTGTGTGTGTTTGTTTGTTTATCTCATGTATTTTTTTTTTGTTTGAGATCTATGCATCTATTGTGCAAATTTTACAAATTATATATGTTTTTGTTGTAGGAACTTAAAGTTTCTTAGGTATAAAAGGGCATTCTTGACCAAAACGAATAAAAAGACCTAATGAGTTAAAGAAAAGTAGCTTGAATTTTAGCTTGGACGTGTTTTATTAGAGGGGGCTATAGTTGAGGACCCCATTAAAAAATAACTCAACATCATCAAATAAATAAATAAGAAAAAAAAAAGTCACCACACGCATGTAAAACTATAAGGTGAGTTTTAAATGTATCTCTTTTTTTGTATGTTAAAATCTTTAGTATATTGCTTTTCAGAGATATTATTACTCTCACCTTGGCCCCCTCGACAAGAACTTTGCTTGGCCCACTAATATGCAAAAGCAAAACACAGGGCCGGTCTCAAGTATTTGGAGGCCCGAGATGAACTACTAAAAGGAGGCCCTTATATGGGGGATCGGGGCAATGCCCCCGAGACGATTTTTTTGGGGTCTACTTATACATAATTGACAATTTTTTTTAGGGTTTATTTATGCATAATTGACGATTTTTTTGGGTCTACTTATAATATGAGTCTACTTGTGAAACTTTAACATTATATGGTGTCTTTCAAAATTCTAGAGGGGCCTATTTCTAAAACTCAAAACATTCTTACACTAAAAGTGTAATTTTCAAAATTCTAAGAACCTTTGTTTTTTAGTTTGATATACATCTATGATTCTATAGCAATATATATGTAGTTGATAACACTATGGGCCTTAGGAGGCATAAATATAAAACACTAAAAACTCTCAGGGTAAAAATGTAATTATGAAATTTGATGGAGGCACTTAATAAACTTTGGTGGTCCAGGGCAGTTGCCCCTTTTGCCATCCCTTTGGGCCGGCCATGCCAAAGCATCCAACACCACCACTACAAGACTTCTTACACAAATACATTTTTTTTTTTTTGTTTGTTGCGTGCATGTTCTTGAGATTTTTAGCCATCATATGCCATTGAGAGTATAAGGTATGGTTTCCTTTGGTTCTAATCACTTTTTTTTCAATTTTTTTAAAAAAAAATTTTTTATCATTCTTCTTGATAAAAGTGTGTTGGGATCATAAACAACCATTGAAGAATCATCCTGTTTTCTCACCGAAATATAATATTTTTAGTTAAGGTTATGTTTGATTTATAGATTTAGTGAAAGGGGGGAAAAAGTAAGACAATGCTTAAGAAAGATTTTGAGGCGAAGAAAAATATCTTCAATAATGTTCAATACGTCAATACAAGGCTTAACGTCATAGTATATACCTGTGTACATATCTTACATTTATACATTACATATAGGGTAAATTGGCAATTTTTTGGGAGTCTACTTATACATAATTGACAATTTTTTGGGGTCTATTTATGCATAATTAGCGATTTTTGAGGGGTTTACTTATAGTATGAATCTAAACATAAGTTGAGGGGGAGCCTAAACATAATTAAGAGGGGCCTAAATGTAAAATACTAAAAAAATCTCAAGGTAAAAATGTAATTATAAAATTTTCATAGGGGCCCTCAAAATTTAATAAAATGTTCTTGGCTTTAAATGAATCTCCACCCTCACTAATAGCTAAATTCATGGAAAACTCTTCCATCCGCTGGGCAAATGTCCCTTTTACTTTTCTTTTATCACTCAAATTTATATAGGTTTTAATTGCTATTTGAGTCTTCTATAATTTTAATTGTACTATAATATTTATACGGACTATTCTTATAAAGTTAATAATTTAGAGCAGCCAATATGTTACATTGAAAATTCAACTTTTATAAAGTTAATAATTTAGAGTAACCAACATGTTATGTTGGAAATTCAAATAGCGTGACATTTTCACTTAGACTCGCCTTCATTGAATTCATCCTAGGCTAATATTTTTGGGAGCTTCGGCTATAGCCCCCTTCAAATAAAACCCTTTCAAGCTAAAACTCATACTACCTTTCTTTAACTCATTATGTCCCTTTTATGCCTAAAAAACTTCAAATTGCTATATCTTAATTCTGTTCTATAAGTCTGTTTTTCGTAAAATTTAATTTTGAAATCAGCAAAATGAGATCTATCAAACGAGATCAATATTCACTATGAAATATTGGGAAAAAAATACAGAAAATAAAAAAAAAATCACCAAAAAGCCCAAGAATTGAGAAAGTTATCGCCGTTAATACAACAGAATTGAGACAGATAATATTATCTGCTAGACAGATAAAATCTCAAAATCAGGCTGCAACGTATATTTTTTGTAAAATTTCCAATCACATTGCGTAGATCTTGAAGAAATACATGAAATAAAAATTAAAATAAAAAAATCACCCAAAAAGGCCAAAAAATAATAATAAAATTATGGTTGTTTAACTCAATATTATCTGTCTATGCACAGATAATATTATCTATTTTGACAGATAAAATTGAAAAACAAGGTTCCAAATTACTTTTTTTTTGTACAATTTTGAATTCCAATGCGTAGATCTCAAACAAATACATTAAATCTAAAAACAAATCACTCGTAAAGGCTAAAAAAAAATGAGTGAATTACGGTGGTTTTAAATTGATAGATAATATTATCTGTGGAATAATCAAAACTGAGAGATGTTATCAATTGGGATCAAAATTCCAAAACAATGCTTAAAGAAAATTCCAGCATGTGTTCCACGAGTGAAAAGGCCGGAGCACTTGTTTATAGTGATTTCTAGAGTACTATGTGTGGGATACTAAAAAATAAACGTTGGTATGAATGAAAGAAAGAGTACTATGTGTAAGATACTAAAAATAAATGTTGATATGAATCAAAGAAAGGGGAAGTGATTGGTCGAATAAATGGAGCAAATCCAGCGGAAGGTGAGAGATATTATTTGAGAGCACTACTACTTCATGTCAGAGGTCCAACATCATATGAGGATTTGTTAATGGTTAACGGTACTAGTTGTCAATTTTTTAAAGAATTTGCACAAAAAAAAAGGCTTGAATCTAATCAAAGTATTTTAGAGTGCTTAAATGAGGTAACCATCTTCCAAATGCCTCATGCCTTTCGCAGATTATTTGTAACAATATTGATTTATTGTAAACCAACTGATGTAAGGAAATTATGAGATAAACATTTGAGGTAATGTCTAAAGATTTTAGATGTGATGACAATTCAACGAAGTTGCAAATTTCAAAGACCCTTACAAGTTTAAACTTTTACTTGAGAATTATGACCTACCAAGTATATAGCATGATGCCTTTCACCCTGAACAAACTTATCCAAGAGAAATCAGAGATGAAATGTCAATTGATGTTCATCCAGAAGATTGTTACTCAGAGTCAAGCATAAATAGAGAGTAACAAATAGCATTCACAGAGATACCAGACCGACTTAATGCTGGAGAAGTGGTGTATTATTCATTGCCCTAGAGGAACTGGTAAAACATATCTTTACCGTGCCTTACTTGCAATAATAAGATAGTGGAAAACGATAGCTCTTGCTACAACAACATTAGGAGTAGTAGCTGCGATAATGCCTGGTGGACGAACACCGCATTCATGCTTTAAAATACCCATCAGTGCTAATGAGATCAGTACGTGCAACATACCAAAACAAAGTGGAACAACAAAGTTATTACGTGAATCAAAGTTAATTATTTGGGATGAAGCACCAATAGCAAGACGTTGGGCTATTGAGACAATTGATAGAACATTGAAAGACATCTTAGACAACCAAGAAGATTTTGGAGGAAAACTTATCGTGTTTGGAGGGGATTTCTGCATAAGTATTTCCAAAAGTGTCTCGAGCTACAAGAGAACAAACCATTAATGCAAGTCTGGTAAAGTCATATCTCTGGCCAAGAACGAAGATGTTAACCTTTACCAAAAATATGACTGCAGGAACTTATCCATACTTTAGCCAACTGCTTCTACGAATTGGAAATGGTGATGACCCAACAAATGATGATGATATGATTGTAATTCCAAATGAAATGGTGATTGAATACGTCAATGAAGTGTTATCAGAGCAGCGAATTATAGATTGCATCTTCCCATCTTTGCATCAAAACTTTAAATCACCAGACTACATGACAAATCGAGCAATACTAGCGACCACAAAATGAATATGTGGACAAAATGAATGAGAAAATGATTAGACCTTTTCTGGATGATGCCAAAACATCCATAAGCTTTGATGAAGCAGTTGATGACACTTGCAACTATTATCAAGAAGAGTTTTTGAATTCTTTGACTCCGAATGGACTACCTCCACATAGGTTGATTTTGAAGGTGAGCTGTCCGATTATGCTACTAAGAAATTTAGATCCATCAAATGGTTTATGCATTGGGACTTGCATAGTGTGTACTAATTTTGTGGATAATGTTATCCATGTAGAAATCACAATTAGAGAACATGCAGAAAACACGTTTTACTTCCACGAATTCCTCTGTCCTCAGCAGAGAATGAAGGCTAGCTATCCTTTTCAATTCAAATGTAAGCAATATCTAATTCGTTTTTGATTTGCAATGACCATGAACGAAGCACAAGGACAACATATGCCAAATGTGGGAATCTATTTGACTCAACTGATGTTTTGTCATGGACAATTTTAAATTTTATGTTACCTTGTCAAGTTAGAAGCTACAAACAAAGAAAATGAGGCATAAACAAAAATGTCATTTATAAAGAGGTTCTAAATTCAAATAGGCGAATTAGGTAAATGTATAGTTAATTTATTTTGATTGATATACAATTGCCCTTTTTACCCTATAATATTTTTAGCAACTTCGCTAACTTTTAGTTGAAAAGGAGCGTCACTTTACTTGGTTTTCCTTATTGTTCCATATTGAACTGATAGAAAGAGGTTCTCGCTATACACTCTTACAAACTTTCTGGTCTTTTATTTTGTAGAAACTGCTCCTGAGCGATAATGTTATATTAGATGACTCCTTCGCCTGGAAAGGACTGAAATCTCTAAAGCTAGAAACCTGCATGTCTTTGAGCCAAAACTTAAAAAATTTTGGTACTATAATAAAGTCCTTATTTTCCAGTTTAATTTGGAGTGTGTTTCGGCCGGAACGATAAGTTTAATCAAACGGGACATTATGATTGGCATTTTAATTACTTATAAAGTACCTTATGTTTGTCTTTAAAATCTTTCCTTGATCACAGTTATTCTTTAATGCAATGTTATTAAACATTTGTCTTAATTTTAGTATTAACATAATAATTTTTTGATAATATCCAAGTTGCGATTTGAGTTTGAGATTAATCATTTTTCCAAGAAAATCATATTGGCAATGCATTATTTGTTTGCTCTATATTCTTTCCATTATTTCTCTGGAACATGTGTTGAAGAACACATGTAGGGTGTTTATAGAAAGGTTCTGATAAATTACTTGAAATGGTAGTTAGGTAAGGGTTTTTTTCTCATCAAGGGTTGTTTCTACTAAGTTTTCCCTAACTGCAATGACTGAAAGAAAACATCCTCCAACAACATCCAGTCTAAGTTTTAAGTTTATTTTACTGTCTTTAGTTTTTTTAACATTCATTGTTCTTTGTGGAGCAACAATTAAAGTACTTTTCTGTGATTTTTTTAATTCTAGACTAAAAAATTTAAATATTATCAACATATCCTTCACATGAGCCACGCCTTTAGCCAAGTTGGAAAGGATCTACATGCCTGACGCATTACCAGGGTTCAAACTCTGCACCCCCCTCCCCCGACTTCACTGGTCTCGACACTTAATTCCTCACATAAGACCACTACACCAAAAGTGTCAAACAAACTATTCTCAAGGTTAAAGATATTTATAAATATGTACCAACCACGTGCAACGCACGTGTTGTATGACTAGTTTGTGACAAATTTGCCAATCCAAAGTGTGTGTCCTCAAGTTTCACTGCCAACTGTACAATTAGATACACCTAACTTTTCACAAATTTTTTCAAAGTTTAAAATCCAACTATCAATCTACAAATCCTTTTTAAAATTTAATTTTATAAAAGTTAAATTTCTAAGAATCTATTCAACAAGATCTATAAACAATTACCATTGTCAATACAAACTTCTGAAAAGGATGCAAGAAAGTTCTCATAATGAGATGAGAAATTTCTCATATGCTCCTACACCAGTTACAACCACCAATTTGACTTGTTTATTAATTTTCTTATTTTTTATTCTTGTTCATACAATCTATTAGTAGAGCCAGAAGATTAGGTTGTTTAACCTAAGGCAATGAAATGGTTGTAGGATGGGGAAAACAACTCACTTATCCAACACTTCTATAATCTCCTTGCCTTGACTACAAGCTCTCCTTGGTTTGTATCTAACTTTATGGAAGATCCAAGTGTTAGACCAAGCTCGGGTAAACAATAACAAATACAGTAGTAAAATCCAACTACTATTGAATAGTTGGATGTGTTAAAAAAAACTATAAATGTGGTATAACGCAAGTACAATGTTATAAATGCGGTTATGAGATATTTCTCACGACATATTTTGTTTTAAGGTTTGGGGAAAATCTAAGAAAGTTATTTAGAAAAGTAAAGACGGTCAATTCGGGGGAATAAAGAAAAGAACGTGAAAGATACGGATGGGCAATTTTTTTTTCCTTTCTAATTTTAGTGAGGGATTGATGTCGAAAAATGTTTTGGCTCATGAACTTATTTCCATAAAAACCCAGTCGACTAGTGTAAATTAGATATACCATTGGGCTATATAACTCTAGCTTCCCTTAACACGCTAAAAAATAACCGATAAAAACCTTGCTTATTTTTTCATGTAGCAAATCATATATGATACAGTTCAAAAAATAATCAAGTGGTTCCTATTTCATTTGGTCAAATATTACATTTTCATTTACAAGGGACACATGTCAATTTTATAATTTAGACTATATTTTCTTATGCTTACCCAAGGCAAAGCCGTGGTTTCTTCTTTACTCAATATCTTTTATAGCATCCTGCATCATAAAAAGCAAAATCATATCCGTCAGCCGGGATACCCTTTTCATGTAGCTTTCTTTGGTTCATGAGGGAGAAGAAAAGAAAACACCAAGTAGTGAGGAAGATAAGGAAAGAAAATAAAATATTTTGAGGGATAAATTAAACATTTTGAGTCGTGTGACTCATTCCCCTGCCTTCCCCCAACATCACAAGTTTACAACTATATTTTGGAAATTTTAATTTTTAATGGTAGTTACGCACACGGGAAAACCCAAGGGAACTAGTTTCCTTTCCCTCTTCTTTTTCATTCAATCACCGCAAACCAAACAGAGCCCTTGTGTTTTCGCCTGTGCTTAAATAGCCGGCAATGTTAAAAAATCTCAAAATATAATTGTAACTTTAAAAAAATTAAAAATATAAATATAAAATATTAACAAAAAAAAAAAAAAAAAAAAAGAGAGAGGAAAACGAATTACTTCTTCAATATTTTAAAAATATTTTGAGTCTTGACTATATTTCTTTCCTTCCCTATTTTCCTCGCTATTTTCCTTAGTAACCAAACAAATGAAAGCATTTCCTTAGTGTATTCCTTTCTTTTCCCTCACTAAACCGATGAACCAAACAAGGCCATCGTTACACACATGCGCGCGCACACCAAAGAAAAACATGGCAAGTTCGGTTCATAGAGCATTTTTAAGACAATGTAAACATGAAATTCATCCATGTACATTTCAAGGAGAATGATTCCTTTGTTAGATAATAAAGATAACTGGAAAAGTATTTGACACAAATACAGGCTAGATTTGAAAAATAACCAGCAAAGCATGGGTAGAAATACAATCACTTCATTATGGCCTGTTTGGACGTCCAATGAATTTGACTTGACTAAATGTTTACATCATTTAACATGTTAATCCCTCAACTTGAATCAGTCCCTTGAGAAAAAGGAAAACTCCATCAAGTTTATTCTTAAATGGTCATTTCTAGATTTCTTAAGAGAATATGACTGATACTTCTATGCATAAATTCTTACATATAACTACCAATTTTTCACAATGCCCTCATTCAAGATGATGAATTAACATTGAAGCGCTTTTCAAACTAAGAATGAGCATAGTCATATTTATGGGACGCGTAAACAGGCAAGTAGTAAGCACTTAGATTTGAAAGAAAACCAAAAAAAGAATAGGTAAAAATTCAACCCCTTTTTCAGTAAATACAAACCAGCATTTTGGAAGAAAATGTTCAACATATACAGCTAAAAGAATGCTACAATGAGATTACCTTAGCTAACCGTGTTACATAAGAAGCAGCCAATGCTGTTGCCAATAGTCCTAAACCAAGTGTCCATATCTGGCCATTTCCTCCGGGTAAACCAACTTCTGATTCTTCTTGCTGAAACACCCAAACAAAGACAAAGGAAGGTGTTCATAAGTTGTAAAATTGTTAGTAAGTCCTACAATAGAGAAGCCACTATCCAAAAGTATAATCAACTAATGTCCGGAGTAAACTCTATGGGTCATCCACATCCCATATTAGTTGGACCATCATGAGCAAGTTTCAGAGATCGTTTGGGTGAGCTTTCAAAATAATCGCAATTTGCAATAATAGATCTTTAAAAGCTACAAATTGGAGGCTTTTAGAGAAGTTGCATTTTAGCCTTAATAAGGAATCAGATTTGTTAAAATGCCAAGAAAACTAAAATTAGTTCAAACGGTAGAGAAAGCTGTCCCAAATGTGCTGAGTGTTTTAGCAGAAAATCAGCCACTGATATAGTGTCACACATCTGTCCCAGTCGACCACACCTTACTATCATTTCTTGGGGGAAAAAAATGATGCAATCCACAAGAAGCCCAACAAAAGCATCTTAAAAGAAGAAATAAATAGCAGAAATCGGTACAATTTAAAAGCAAGGACCCCCACTTGGGCCCCTTCAGAGCCGAAGGTTAGTCACTCCTATTAGTCTGGTGCTATGAAAGAAATCCTATTTTACATTTATATCTTAGGATAGGACAGCCATTAGGACAGGTATGCTCTATGGGACAGAGTGTTGGGCAACTAAGAAACAACACATTAGCAAAGTGAGCATAGCTGAGATAAGGATACTAAGGTGGATGTGTGATAAGACTAGGAAAGATAGAATTAGAAATGAGTACATCTGAGAGACTATAGGAGTGGCACATATTGAGGATAAGTTGAGGGAGAATAGACTTAGATGGTTCGATCATGTGCAACGAAGACCTGTAGATGCACCTGTGCGAAAGAGTGATAAGATCGTAGTGCCTGGAATGGTTAGAGGGAGAGGTAGACCTAGATAGACCTTGGAGTATGTAGTGGAACAAGATATGAATATATATAATTTAAATGAGCATATAGCTCTTGATCGTGCAGAATGAAGAAAAAGGATTCATACAGCCGACCCCAATTGATTGGGACACAAGCTTGGTTTGGTTTGGATAGCATGTTTGTGTCCTATGAAGCACGGACACAGACACACCGACACGGATACGACATGACACGGACACAACAACAGGACAAAATCCTAGAAAAATTGCATGTCGACTCGTGTCCGTGTGTCGGACACGATACGACACGGTATACGTTACCTACTTAGAAGTGTCGGCGCTTCCTAGTTTGTGTTAGTTCCGCGTGTACTTACAGATAGTAGCACTTCGGTTATGTCTAGATTTGATGAACATGGGCTGTAGTAGTGGCCCAAATTTTGTAACTGGACATCTTACAATCTTGAGTCTGTGTATGCGGTTCTTAGTAGGTGTATATGAGTTCTATTAGGTAAGTGGTTAAGTTTTAAAATATGGAGTCCTCTTCCCGTTACTGTAAGTATTAGCTAGAAGTTTACATAAAACTGCATAATTCTTCAAAATCTAAGGATATTTAAAAGCTCAGAGTATTTCAAGACACATTTCTAGCTATGTTGGATTTTGATGTGAGTTTGAGCCTAAAGGTGATGCCTCTGGAATTCTAGGAATGAATTTAAAAATTTATTCTATTTTCTAGCGGCCTTTAAAAGCTCACAACCCAAAAAAAAAAAAAAAACAAAAGAAAGAAAGAAAGATTTCTTACTGTTATTTGCTTGAAATTCCATCCAACAAGTCTTATCGACCATTCAACTATAATAAAAAAAAAAAGAACAAAAAATCAACTAGGTAAATCTTCACTGGTATTATTCACAGCCCAAGAAGCGCCAAAGAGGCTTCTCTGCTGAATTAAAGCCTAAAATTTTACCCTTTCACCTTTACAAACCCCGTTCCTGTCACCTATTTAGGCCAAAATAAAAAAGAAAGAGAAATCATATTACGCTCTAAAAGAATGGTCCTTTAAAAGTACCGCCTTACATCAATTGCGTGTCACAGTTAAAATCTCCATGCTGGAATTGGCATATTGTGATGGAGCTATAATTTTTTATTTTTATTTTCTCTCTCTAAGTTTTCACTTGTATACATATCATGGAACTCATCCCACATTTTGACCCCTTTTATTTTTCATCCGATCCTTGAAGTATTCTCAGTAAATGCTATAATAAACAACATTTCTAATAACTGAACTACAAAGAAAACAAGACTAGTCAGTAGCAGCTGGTTAATTACTATGGCATATGATACACCAATGTTCTCATTCCATTTATCTTGCTCTGTTAGGGCCGGTCAGCCATAGTTCCTTCAGCAGGAGTTTTTGGGATGTAAAGTCCACGCGTGTAAACAATAACCAGGAGGTCCTTTGACAGGTTTCCTTCTATAACTTCAAAGCTTCCCATTCATCAGTTTTTCTTACAAAAAATCAAATTTGCAAATATCTTATGTTATACAAGCCCCTATTTTTCAGTTTTCACCGTAGTTTGATGTTTTGGAATCTAAAAAGAAGATCTATCACACAAGATCTATAAAGACTGAATTTCCGTGGGGTAAAAAATTAGCAAAGTTTGAACTAAATAGGCCAAAAAAAAAAACCATGATATTTGCAAAGATTGGCTTGCACAGATGCATAGATCTCAAAGAATTAAATAAAAAAAACTAATAACATACATATATACACATATATATAATATGCACCCCCAGGAATTGAAAAAGTTGTGACAATTTCAAACTATCGTCTTTTATCAATATGTTCAATTGTTATAACAGATAATATTATATGTTACCTGCTGCTATAACAGATAACTGATAACAACTACAATATGTGTTTTAACAACTATAATAGATATTATTGGATGATATAATTCTGTTCTGTTTTTAGAACAGATAAAACTCTGATTTTTTCTTTCACACATCTCTAACCATATGAAACTTTCTCAATTTTCATAAGAGACCTTCAACTCTCTCCGAGCTAAAATTTTGAGGATGCAGGGCTAAAAATTGGTTACAGTGGCTGAATCACGATGAGAGAAACCAAACATATCATCTTACACACACAAACACATACACAAACACACACACTGAGAGACACGAACACGTATATAACTTATGTTTGCCTGTTTGGTAGTCCCAATGGAGAAAACTGTGTTACTATGCTATAACAAGAAAAGGGCATAGAAATACTCACAATAATTGCACGACCAAATGCTCCAGCACTCACATATGCCCATGTTCCAGGAAGCATGCCTAACCAACTGCACGTGGATGATTGGGAATTTGTTTCAGTAAATAGAAAGCTATTCAAGTGGATTTGAAACTTCCAAAATAGATCGTATTTGACTAAAATCCTTAGTACGAACACAATGCATCCATAACAATTCCACTAGCTAGCAAATATTTGACATTATTGAGAATCATTTGGATGCATTTCCAGGTTGAACAAAAATGAAAATTGAATGCAATGCTTACAACCATGGGTCCATGACCCTTTTTTTTTTTTTTTGGGTTTTAAATCACATTATTCTACAGAGTCGAGACGATTTCTAATATTGATATACGTCGTATTTCTGATCCCATGTAAAGATTTACTTTTGCTTCTCAGTAGCAAGCTTGAGAAAAAAAAAACAGCCCAGAAATTCAAGCGCTTCCATTCTTTTTCATTTTCAAGCCATATGCAAATGCCAATACTTAAATTGACGCATGGCCTGCTGAACCAATCTCCACAGGCTAAATAATGGGCAATCCATACCTACCAGTCTACCACGGTAACTTTTCACTTTTTCTCATGAAAGTGATGGTCCAATTGTGTTTCATTTCCTCATTTATAACCAAAATCATAGATACTTCGCTTATTTCAGGCGTAAAGGTGTACTAAATGAGTTCAGACATATTGACAAGGTTTTCAAATCGTGAACCAGTGTACCAAAAAATTATGAATCGTGAATCGCATCGCGTTGTATCAAACTCGAACCGACTCGTGAATCGACGGATACTAACAATCATGCTAGTGACAATAACTAGACGAGAATATACCTAAAGAACTATGGAAAGTTAAAAATCGATGTAAGAACAAAACATCAAATATGAGAGAACAAGAAACAGACCTTCCCAACACGTAAGGAACAAACTTGACTGATGTAAGCCCATACAAGTAATTCCCAAGAGAAAATGGAAGCAAAGGGCTCAATCGGAGTAGCGTAACAACTCTGAAGCCATTTTCTCCTATGGCTTTGTCAATAGCAAGAAATTTCTTGTTTCCTTCGACCAATTTAAGAATACGTTCACGAGCAAAATATCTGGCAATTAGGAAGGCAATGCTTGCTGCCATCTGAAAAGAAATTCAACATATGTAAATTCAAAACGTGATGGTAATGATTTTGTTTCTATTAGACTTGTAAACAATGTTGTCAGAAAGTGACTTGAGCCATGAACCAGTTTCCCAATACTATGAATGACTCTCATTAAAAAATAAGTGAAAATTTATATGTATACATTGTATGCATATAAAAACACATGTGCATGCTTAAAAAAATAAAATTAAAAAATTAAAAACTTAAAAAAAAAAAAAAAAAAAAAAAGAAAAAAAAGAAAAAAAAAAAAGAAAAGGAGCAATTTAAAATAAGTTTCTTGCAATATCAAGGCTTAAAATATTGAAAGCTTTCTATTTAAAACTTCAGAATTCAAAATTACTTATCATCAATTGAATTGGGTAGTATGAAACTCGAATTGACTCATATGCACCTGATATGCAAGTCAAACAATTCTATCAACCATGCTCGCAAAAGATTGACTTACTGTTCCACTGATAGATACAATAATCGTTCCGATAAGCGAGCCAAACAGAAGACCAGCAGACATGGTCAATGGAATGGCTGGTATTGCAAGGATCTACGACAATAGAATTATTCAGCGTCAGTTTACAGTCATATGAGG
Organism: Hydrangea macrophylla; assembly: GCA_033977485.1. NCBI lineage: Eukaryota > Viridiplantae > Streptophyta > Magnoliopsida > Cornales > Hydrangeaceae > Hydrangea > Hydrangea macrophylla. Next base: position 7,209,210 of record CM066993.1, on the reverse strand, counting down.
AAACCTTCAACAAGAACTATAATAAGATCAATATACACGGGTAAGTGTTTTTTGCACCCTCAAACTGCACAATGTTTTGCACATTGGTCCCTAACCTTTCATTTGAAACAATTTGATAATATCAAACTTGTTGCAATTCACCCCTTCCGCCACTATTCGTCTGCTATTTTACTGAGTTTATACTTCAGGGACCAAAGTACAAAAAGGTTTTAGTTTGAGGGTGCAAATTGCATTTACCCTAGTGATTTTTTACATAGGTCTTAAGGGCAGGACGGAGATTAAGTCACCAATACGCCCTTAAAAATGGGTCATCTGGTGCCTGCTTGATGAATTTTAGTCTATTTTGACATCCTGTAGACAGTTCGTGACAGGCAGGAGATAGGATGGTAAGCAGGCCAGGGCAAGGGCAGTCGACCTAAGAAATAGGAAAAAAGACGGGGCCAACTCTTCAAGTGGCGCCTATATCTCTTAGGAGGCACTACATCCAAACCTGCCTGACTACCTCAACCTATAAGTTCAGTCTACCAACTGCTCAGGTGGGAGAAAGGAGATGGAATCAACTTGGCCGCTCTACTTTCCCTTTTCTTTTCCTCAAAGAGTTTCTCGCTTTCGTAGTCTAGCATAATAATACGGATATTCCAAAATCTTAAGCTATTACGAAATGGATAATGTTTATCAAGCTTCAACTATGCATTTTACCCAGTATATGTGTGGTTGTGTGTGTATAAGTTTTCCTGAGAACTAGATATTGTTATTGTTATTTAGAGATGTGATTAACAAAACACATAGCATTCGCCTTTGAGCAAGTCCACGAAAACAGTTAAGGATTTTGAAATGGGAAAAGGCCGATTTCTTTGAAGAATGTACTATTCTCAACAAAAAGAAAGTCAAGTTCTTACTTCTAATCCAGCGTAGACCGCTACAAATAGAGCATATCCAGCTGGCCCATAACCTGTGCACCAAACAAATTTAATGAGACTTTTGTGCAGTCAAAAAAGGTTAAATCTGTCTACATAGTAAAGAGAGTAAAAGTCAACAGAGCTATACATTCTGTATAAATTTTAAGATAACTCGAGAAAAATCATGGAGAGAACTCAAAAGTTACTTGGCAAAGAGTTCTCATGGCAGTATGAGTCCATAAATCAGGTACAAATTATTGCTCCGTTTGGAGCGGAGATAACTTTTTATTTAAGTACATGTCTCAATATCGATCTATTTCAAATAAAGGGAGAGGTAGAGCGAGAGAGAGAAGAAACCATATGGAAATTTGTAAACGCCTCCTTTACCCTTTATTTTCTTATTTTCATCTTCTCTGTACATATGTATCCATACATATATACTCATACACTTGTGCATATTATAATGAGAGAACACAGAGGCAGAGATTGAGAAAACGCGGAGACAGAAAAGAAGCACCATCACCTCATCCTCCACCACCGCCACCATCACCATATGTAGCATGGGTACTTCAATTAGGCCCCCGCACCCGTACTGGGTGCATTCAGGACACCGACACGCGTTGAACAAGCTAGGGTACGTACCTGAAACTTCAAAAAACATGCCCGCTTATTTAATTCAACTTTTTGTCAGTGTGTGTCATGGGTACGACACAGAAACGTGTGGACACGGCACGAGTACAGCACGGTGGCTTTTCTGTAAACGATTTTTGCCCTTTTTTTTTAGGATTGTGGTTTTGTGCCCTTGTTTAGGATGAATCTTTTCTTTTCTTGTTTTGGACTTGTCGTTTTTTATGATTTGGTAGTGATATTAATGTTGTAATGATGTTTAATTATAACAATCTTGTTATACTTATTGTTAAATTGGAGCATCGAACCCAAAACCAATTGGCAATGGGTGGAGTGGCCCCTTGAACTTATATATTGAGTAGCAAGGTCATGTCCCCGATGTGGGACAAACGATCTCAACATGCCACCGCACGTATGACATGACTGAGAGCCAAACACGTGAATTACTGAGATAGGGTGACGTGGTGCACACGTGGACAAATTGGGCCCAACAATAACCTGCTTTGATACTATGTTGAATTGGAGCATCCAACCCAAAACCAATTGGCAATGGGTGGAGTGGCCCCTTGAACTTATGTATTGAGTAGCAAGGTCATATGTCCCCGATGTGGGACAAATAATCTCAATACGCCCCCGCACGTGTGGCATGACTGAGAGCCAAACATGTGGATTACTGAGATAGGTGACATGGAGCACACGTAGACAAATTAGGCTCAACAATAACCTGCTTTGATACCATGTAAAATTGGAGCATCCAATCCAAAACCAATTGGCAATGGGTGGAGTGGCCCCTTGAACTTACATACTGAGTAGCAAGGTCATATGTCCCCGATGTGGGACAAACAATCTCAACACGCCCTCGTACGTGTGGCATGACTGAGAGCCAAACACGTGGATTACTAACATAGGGTGACGTGGAGCACACATTGACAAATTGGGCCCAACAATAACCTGCTCTGATACCATGCTAAATTGGAGCATCCAACCCAAAACCAATTGGCAATGGGTGGAGTGGCCCCTTAAACTTATATATTGAGTACCAAGGTCATATGTCCCCGATGTGGGACAAACAATCTCAACACTTATGAACCTTGTAAATGATTTTGTAATAGTGAAACATTCTTGCTATGGATGGATTTGTAACGTTGATCCTTAATTGTAAAACATTATTGTTATAATACTCATGGTTCTTGCTATGCGACTATTTGGACTTGTTTTTTTTTTTTTCAATACTAAATTATTAATTAAAAAATAACATTTTTTCCTTCGTACCCTAGCTATACCCGTACCCAACATTTTTAGGATTTGTCATACCCCTGTACTCGTATCATGGCGTACCCATGTCCCATATCCTATACTCTCTCTCTCTCTCTCTCTCTCCACCACAGCCACCCATTCCTCAACCGCCATTGTAATTTATGTTGCACAAAAATTGATTCAGTGAATTTAAAAGAGAAACTAAACTAGTGCAAGGTACGAACCTTTCATGTTAGCTTTATAACACAGTAATCTCTATTATTGAAAAACCCTTTCCGTATTGTTTATTCCAAAAAGAATAGAGGATATATTCCATGCTTTTGACGTTCAAATTGAGCAGAGTCGAAGTTATGCACGTTGTGAGCATATAAACCAATGTTCTTGTTGGATGTTAAGTGGCAGTGTAGCTTGTAGCGTAGAAGTTTTCTTAGGAAGCTATGAAGTGGTGGATAGGGGCTTTGGATGGTGACATATCATTTCTCTTTGCCTTTGAATAATCTTTGTGTAAACAAGTGCAGAAAGGTATTGCATCCTAGAAGACCCATGAAATGAAACTATACGAGTATGGAAGGGAGAAAAAAGTGGTTTACCTTAGTATCTCTTTTACATTCATTGGATCAAGTATGGAAGAGACAAAAGTGGACTTGTGGCGAGAGAGAGAGAGAGAGAGAGAGAGAGAGAGAGAGAGAGACTTGTATAGAAGGGAGAAAAAGTTGGTTTACCTTAGTATCTCTTTTACATTCATTGGATCAAGTATGGAAGAGAGAAAAGTGGACTTGTGAGAGAGCGAGAGAGAGAGAGAACGGGTTTGTGCATGGCTTTGGTGGTAACGGTGGAATGTAGGTGGCGATACTCCAGAGGAATGGGGGTACGTCTTCTTTGCACACAGAGAGACAGAAATGGAAGGGTGTCTGACAAGCCTATAAGAAAATCCTTTTAACTCAATTTGCTAGATAGAACAAGACGACACTCCTATTTCAATTGGGTATTCCTTTGGCTATTCCTGGAGTGGCTATGGTAGTTTTTATTTTGATATCTTGTTTGCGCTATTGGATTCATGTTCTTAATTTCATCACATAATTATATTTTGTTTCAACAAACCTCTCATACATCACTTTTTCTGAATCCTCAAGTTATGCCAACAAGAAATTGCTAAATTTCCACTGTTGCTGCAATCCCTTTAAAAATTAAATGTGTGTGCCATCATTATTAGTATATGAATCCTAGGGAAGCAGTATCAGAGTAGAACCAAACTTGAATATGAAGCAGTAAAACCTTGACGTTCTGTTGAATTGGAGCATCCAACCAAAAACCAATTGGCTATGGGTGGAGAAGCCCCTTGAACTTATATATTAAGTAGCTAGGTTATAAGTCCCTGATGTGGGACAGACAATCTCAACACACCCCCGCACATGTGGCATGACTGAGAGCCAAACACATGGATTACTGAGATAGGGTGACGTGGAGCACACATGGACAAATTGGCCCAACAATAACCTGCTTTGATACCATGCTAAATTGGAGCATCCAATCCAAAACCAATTGGCTATGGGTGGAGTACCCCATTGAATTTATATATTGACTAGCTAGGTTATAAATCCCCGATGTGGGACAGACAATCTCAACACGTTCCATAAAAATCAACCCACACTACTCAATGAGATATGGAAAGACAAGAGAAACTCCTCTTTGGGATAGCTTTTTTGGGGCTAACAAACACTAGTAAGTGTGACTGTTTAACAAGCTACGACCTTTTCGATTAGTTGCTTCACAGCTTTTTCTTTTTCAAAAAATTCTCTAATCTAGGAGTAGCATTTTGAAAAGTCTGAGTCTGCAAATGATTATTTTAAAAGCTAACCCAAATGAGCTCTTACACTGACTACTTACATTTTCATAAAATAAAGAATAAAACAGCAAATACAACCAAATTTAGCTCCAATTTCTCATCAATTCACAAATAGGTCTTGAATTCGTTCAAACTTAGCTCCAGTGCAACCAAATTTCAACCCCAATTCCCCAAAACCGAAACACAAATTCTCAATAATAATTTTCATATGGGTATTGAATTCTGTAAAAACTAAAAATTAACCTTCAATGAAACCCGAAAATTGCGTCAAGAATGCATTGATCTGGTCCTTATAGACAAACCCAACTGCTCCAAATCCACCAACAACACCCACAAGCAATAGACCAGCCAAAAGGGTGCCTTTAACAGCAGTGCCACCTTCCAACCCTCCATTGCCGCTTTCACCGCCTTCATCCTCGCTCTTAGGGTTAAAACTGAAGGGCTTTGTAATGCTCGGTGGTGGTGGGGGGCTATTAGGAGTCTTTTGGAGGGTCTGCCTTTTCTTGGTTTCTTTGAGGGAAGAGGATGGTCTGAACCGCCTGGGTCTGAAACTGAAGAGGAAAGAGGTTGTGGAAGTAGAGAGAGAGAAATGGAATATGGGTCTGAGAGGTTGGAGGAGTGATGATGGTGGTGGAGGAGAGGAGAGGCACGGTGGCCTCACCACAGGGATGCGCATTCTATATCGCACTCAAGTTTTGGTCCAAAGATAAGAGTTTTCTTATCTTATTTTTTAGTGTGAGGAGCGTGTGTGCGCCATTTGTTTGACATGAAATTTTTTTTGTGTGATCTTTTTGAGCCAGGTCACAGCACTTCCTACTGGTTAGTTACCATAATATATCTCGCCATCACCATATTTATTTATGGGGCCATTTTCCTTACTCATTCCTCACCCATATCTTTATGAGTAATATTTGGGGCACTAACAACTTCCACTAACACTTACTAACACACTCTATCTCTCTCCTAGTGGCATTGTGGGATCCGCAGTGGACCCCGCAGTACCACTAGGAGAGAGATAGAGTGTGTTAGTAAGTGTTAGTAGAAATTGTTAGTGCCCCTAGCAAGACCCTATCTTTATTGGATCACACACATGTTTTAACTAGATGACATGTGTCAATTTCATTCTTATTTTGCTCTTGTATTATCAACATAATTACTAGAATCAGACATATCACTCAATAGATGCCTTGGTGAACAAAAATGCTCTTTTTATTTATTTGCCTATAAAATTGTGTCTTGTATTTAATTTTTTATTTACTTTTTTTTTTTTTTGAGTAAATTGCAATTTTCATTTCCATAATTTGGAGGTTGTGACACTATGGTCCATGCATTTTCAATTTTCACACGTTGGACCGTAGAGTCTCATTAGTGTGCCAATCTAGTCCAATCTTCACATTGGACTAAATTAGCACACTACAACAAATAGGCTCGTGATCTTTTTTGTTGCCGGCTATTCTATTACGGAGTATTTCATAAATGAAACTGTATGGTCTAATGTGTCAAAATTGAAAATACAAGGACCAATTATCACAACCCCTAAACTAAAGGGAGTGAAAAGTGCAATTTAACCTTTTTAATAAGTTTTTTTTTATTCTTCCCATCAGGTGGGTGGCTTCAAGTTTTGATATTGGAACTCAACAGGAAGCCCTAATCACTTGGTCTATCCCGTATGTTTATGTTCTTATATTTATTTATTTTTTAGCTTAGAGTTAAGGACACTAAAATTATTAATTTGGGAAAAGTTCCTCCTTATATGAATATTAACTGAAATTTTCTCTTTCAAGAACTTTTAACAAATTAAGAATCATATTGGATTGGAATTGTCACACTCCGGAATCACCCATATGGCTTTAGGATACATAGCACGCCACCAATACAGACACGATACTCCTAAAGGTTCAATATAACCATAAAAATACAAAGTTATAAAAAGTTTGTCCATGTAAAACACTTATAAAAATTTCATTTTGAAACAGGGAAATCTAGTGAATTGATCGGGGACCTAGTCGACTGTTTTGGAAACTACAAAGAGCCTGAAATCTCAGAGTCCCAATCCAATCGACTGACCCATATCCTGTCGACTACATCTGCATAGGGTAGTGCCAAATCTGGTCCACTGGTACTTATCTAGTCGACTATACTCGTAGTTCCAGAATATCCTATTTTGAAAATGGATCTAGTCGACTGGATTAGCACTCCCAGTCGACTGGTTTAGGAAAAACCGAAACATGACTTCATTATGTTCACGAATCTAGCGACTAGTTTGGAAATCGGTCGACTGCATTAGGCAGTAGATCCAATTCTGCAGCAACACCAATTCTAAAACTAACACCAACCAAACACGCACAACTTTTGATAAACGTGAACACAACCATCACTAACAACTTATATAAACACGAGTTAACGTTAACACGACCAACACAAGTTGTCAATCTAAAGTTATTACAAGTCTTAAGCCCAGATAAAGATCTGATACAACATAACCAAATTCTACAAGTTTGAACATTAAATATGGAAATAACATAAGCTACTCTCAACCCCGTTCTTGCCCAGCCCATTGAATCATTTCTTCGGGTTCTCACGAGCATGATTACCTGCAATAGTTATTGTAATACCCCGACCCGAAAAAGAAGGTTTAATAACATTTTTTGCATTATTTTAGTATTAATGATAATAAACACTAATAGTACATTTAAGTGGAGTAACTACGGACCAAACAATGTGGAAAAATGTTCGGGTAGGAACACAGATAAAAGTCCCATTATGGATGGGACATATATAAGTTGGGTCTGATGAGGGTCAAATTACATAAATTGCATATATTTGCATTTATGTGCATAAATGGTAGATATGTAACTTTAATTATTTAATTATAATACTGTTGAAACCGTGTGACTATTTTATATACTTACAAGAGGATAAGTGCTTTAATATTATATTGTTGCTCATGTTTAGTTATGAAGCCAGTTTGGAGACCCTTGTGAGAGTGTAATATGAACACGTTCATAATGGGTAAGTTAATTAGTAATTTTATTTAATATATGATACCATGTTTGGGATCCATATGAGATTTAAACTTAGATTCACCTAGATATTTAGATAGTATTATAATTAGTTTAGATGTTATAATACAACTTAGAAAACATTACGAGGTGTAAATGGAATTATGGATAAGTGAGTTAAATATTCCAAAATAATATTCCCTTGGCATCTCTAAAACCCATCTAAATGAATAAACAAAGGAAAGAACAACAAAGTTAAAAAAAAAAAAAAAAAAAAAGAGAACAGAGAAGGTTCCACGGAAAGGGGAAAAAAAGGGGGTTTGGGGATTGTTTAGTTTTGCCCTTGATCCATCTACCAAACTTCATTTAGAATTCAAATTGAAGACATATTTGTGATCTAGGAGGTAAGACGTACAGTTGGGTATTATTTTCATTGAGTTTCTTGATAGTTTTTTCTTGATCCAATTTGGGGGATAATCCATAAATTGCTTAAAATCTTGTAGGATTCGTATAGAAGGTAGACTTGAGTTTGGTATTGTTAGAAATCAACTTCTAGGAGATTGATTTGCTACATTTCTAAGGTTAGTGATTCTAATCTTGTTTTAGAATGTGTAAATATATTTAATGTGGCAATGTGAATTTTAGTAAGTTGAATCTATATGTGTTATAGCTTCTTTATGCTAGAAAATGAAAAAGCATGTTTAAATATTTAATAATTGTTATATTGAGTTGATTATATGTTTATGTGAGTATGTGGGTCGAAAGTTACCCGGTAGTGGTTCACCAAGTATGAAGTTCAAATAAGAAAAGAAAAGCCCTTTTGTGTAGGGGTAAGTGGAACCCTTTGTGTAGGTGTAAGATTAAGGCCTTTGTGTAGGGGCAAGGCAAGATTAAATCATTTGTGTAGGAATAAAAAGAAAAAAAATATAAGTGGTAGAACCACGTAAACCAATACTTGGAAGTTCGAGACTATAAATTATGCTTTACATGAGTGGTTGTTGCATTAGAATATTTATGGCATTCAATCACATGAAGCAAAATTATAATTTTCTGCTCTGGTTATTGAATAACCATCGCAGGTACGGACCAAGGCGAGGGAAGGAGGTGAACAGAGCATTGAGAAAAGCACTCTTGCTAAATATCTATATGTTAGTTGTAAATATGCAACTTTAGGGAAAGACTGTGATACGGAATGGTGGTATTTCCGCATGATAGGATTTGGTGCGGACAAACAATGAATGGACAAGATTGATCAAGGTATACCATCCAAGGGTGGCTGTTAATCCAACACATGGTCACTGACAGCATTTACTTTACAGATGGCGCATTAAATGTGCATTTAATGCCCACTAAACTGGTGTAGCCGGTTGTTATAACAGGTTGTAATATATTTCGTTCCTTCTGTAAGAAATTGTGTTCCTCGTGTAAGAAATTGTGTTCCTCTATAATAAAAATTGTTCCCACTAAACTGTCACTGACAGCATTTACTTTACAGATGGCGCATTAAATGTGCATTTAATGCCCACTAAACTGGTGTAGCCGGTTGTTATAACAGGTTGTAATATATTTTGTTCCTTCTGTAAGAAATTGTGTTCCTCGTGTAAGAAATTGTGTTCCTCTATAATAAAAATTGTTTCTCAGCTTCATTTGTTGTACTTATTGTGTTCCTAATGTACTTACTGTTTAAGGTTGTTGGAGATGGCTGTTTATTAAATAGGAACAAGCTGTTTATTAATAACACATACCAACCACATCATTTATTGAATAACAACACAAATGTTATAAACAACCTAAAACAAAACACACAGATTGTTTCTTCCATTTATTTTTTCTTCATTTGTTGCTTATCATTTCAAGCATAAACAGATCATTCCTTTCATTCATTTTAATTTTCATTTCAAGCATAATTCATAGACATTTGGATTATACTTGAAGCCAATTGGATTACAACTGAAGCCATTTGAAGTTCTCCCAACAAGAGAAGACAATAGTGTTTTAGGTAATATTTATATTTGATGACTAATTTTTTTTTTTTTTGGAGTGTTCATCCTTTATTAGGTATTTGTTTCAACATTTTTGAAGTTACTTTAGTGTAGTGAAATAAAAAATGTGATACCTACAACACTTTTTTATGCATTCTCTTACAAACATGATGTGAAAATAAATGTGATACCCCACTCGTACAAACATTTGTAGTAATATGAGTGTTTTTACATGTATACTGAATAGTATATATGGAACAATAAGGGTACAATATTTCTTATTTATGGAACAATATGGGTACAATATATCTTAATTATGAAACAATACGGGTACAGAATATCTTTATCATAGAACAATAAGGGTACATAATATATTAATCATGAAACAATAAGGATACAAAATTTCTTCATCACAAAACAACAAGGGTACAAAATATATTAACCATGGAACAACAACGGTACAGAATTTACTAATCATGAAACTAAAAGGGTACATAATATATTACATGCATACTTAAATAGCTTACTACACAACCTTGTCTTGAAAAAATATACTTAAAGCTAAACAAAGCATACCATAACGAAACTAATCAGAAAGGAGGTCCAAACCAGATAAATCGCCATAGTATTCATAGCAACAGAAAGGTTGTCCATCATCTCTGATTAGACACCCAGGAAGAAAACGTTGAAAATCCCGATCAACATCATCTTCAGTATAATCCGGTAGATTGGGATATACATCAGCATAAGATGGATCATCTTCAATATCTTGTATAGCAAAGACTGGGCGGTCATAATATTTTTTTACATCTTCGATTGCGTGAAAACGCATCAATCGTCGTTTCATCTGTCGAATCTCTTGCTTCAGCAAATGTATGACCCGATCGTCATCCCTATTAGGATTTCGCATGAAATCAGGAACACGAGAAATCGGTACTGGTAACCCATGCCAACGACAATATACTTCGCACTCACACCTTATGCTAAACAATTTTGTCCATCGCAGATCATCTCCAATAAGAACTGCATTGTTTGGTAGTTGAGTGTGAGCATCACCAATGATTATGTGTCCAACATTTGAGAAAGAGAAATTATAAGGTATTGGGGTGTTGACAAAAGAACATCTTTTTCCATACCAAGTTTGACCTTTAGGATCTGTGTAAGAGCAATATATATGCCATACATCGCTAATTGAAGGAGCATTACTGGCTCTTCTTCCCCTTCCTCCACTTCTCCCTCCACCTCTACCTCTTCTCATCCTTAGGAGATTTGAGTACACATTATGTTGCTTGCAACCCCTCTTGCTTTTTATAGAGTAGGAATTGTGCACTGTCAATAAATTTTAACTTGGAAATGACTACACTATGAATGAAGGTTTCATAGGAGGGACAGTAGTATGAATAGGATACAGTGAATTGTCGACTTCAATCACTCACTCAGAAAGTTTAGTCACATCACTGAGAAACTGGAGCCTTTTCAATTTATTGAAAGCTACAGTAGGTTTTGGACATCATTAATCAGACAGTTTAGTCACATCACTACGGACATTTCCAGTGAAAGTTAGTCACATCACTCAGCTTTTAAACTTTTTGTAAACTTTTTGTAAAATTAATATTTAATTAATTAAAAAAATAGTATATTGCTAAGGAACTATTCCGAAGTAGGATACAATAAGTGTTTTGGTTAGTAAGCAACAAGAAGGGTGTAGAATTTCTTAAGCATGGAACAAGAAGGGTACAAAATTTATTATCACTAGAACTATAAGGGTACATAATTTCTTAATCATGGAACAATAAGGGTACATAATTTCTTAATCTTAGAACAAGAAGGGTACATATTTTCTTAATCATGGAACAATAAGGGTACATAATTTCTTAATCATGGAACAATAATGGTACATAATTTCTTAATCTTGGAACAAGAAGGGTACAAAATTTCTAATTCATGGAACAATAAGGGTACATAATTTCTTAATCATGGAATAATATTGGTACATAATTTCTTAATCTTAGAACAAGAAGGGTACATAATTTCTTAATTTTGGAACAACAAGGGTACATAATTTCTTAATCATGGAACAATAAGGGTACATAATTTCTTAATAATGGAACAATAATGGTACATAATTTCTTAATCTTGGAACAAGAAGGGTACATATTTTCTTAATTTTGGAACAACAAGGGTACATAATTTCTTAATCATGGAACAATAAGGGTACATAATTTCTTAATCTTGGAACAACAAAGGTACATAATTTATTAATCATGGAACAATAAGGGTACAAAATTTCTTAATAATGGAATTTCATTAAACATAGTCCATATTACACGCATACTTGTCATTTACTAATTTTGTTTGTTTTCTAACAGCGTAAATTCCAATGGATGGTATGCGGAGATCCAAGGGAAAGTCGGTATGCACAGATTTGGATGAAGAAACTTGTTTGGGGAAAGATTTATATGATGAAAGCGGATTGGATTACACATATAATGTTCACACGGGGGTTGACAGTAATGACCCAGAAGCTGTACAGAGTAATGTCGTCCAACAAATCTTCGAATGTGGTTCAGATCAAGCACTACATGAAATGACCGAAGATGAAGTCCTTCGCATGACATTCAAATCCGAGGGTGAAGGGGACAAATTTTACAATAGTTATGCGAAGATGGTGGGTTTTAGTGTACGAAAGGATGAATTAAAATACGGAAGGGACCAAATAGTCGTATCGAGACGTTGGGTGTGTTCTAGAGAAAGGAAAGATGCCAAAAATATTTAGACCGTGAAGACAGGTTGAGGGAGCCGAAGGCCCTTACTAGAGTTAAATGTGGTGCATGCCTCCGTATCCGATTGGATAAAGCTAAGCAATATTATGTTGTGACAAATTTCGTTAAAGACCATAGCCATCCGCTATGTCCTCCTCTCTTCATATGTTAGCCTCACAACCGCAAGGTTGATTATCTACACAATTTGTAGCATGTTAATATTCTTATTCGATGAAATGCTAACTGTAGGGCATTGGAAGGGTATTACAAAATGTTAACGAATTTTCTTGAATCCTTACAAGGTCAGTGACCCACTCTCCTTCCCGTAGCCACAAGAGCGTCTCACGGTCCCCCTGCTCCAACTCATATCTTACAATGATATCCCTGCATTTTTTTTAAAGAACAAATTAGTGAAATGAAAATTAATATGTATTGGTTAGAATGGTCACTTATGACATACTTTAGAGGTTAACTCTGGTCGAGAACGTAGTCGACAATGTTCCTCTCTTCTTGCGTGATTGCTGGTAGCGTAATCTCAATAGTTGGGGGATCGGGCACCAAGTGCTGAACACGTTCAATAGATGGGGGAACTATTTAGAAGTGTTCAGAAGTAGGCCACAATAAGTGTTTTAGTGAGTAAGCAACAAGAAGGGTGTAGAATTTCTTAATCATGGAACAAGAAGGGTACAAAATTTATCATCACTGGAACAATAAGGGTACATAATTTCTTAATCATGGAACAAGAAGGGTACAAAATTTCTTAATCATAGAACAATAAGGGTACATAATTTCTTAATCTTGGAACAATAAGGGTACATAATTTCTTAATCATAGAACAATAAGGGTACATGGATTTCTTAATAATGGAACAACAAGGGTACAATATTTATTAATTATGAAACATCAAGGATACATAATTTCTTAATCATGGAACAATAAGGGTACAAAATTTCTTAATCACAAAACAATAAGGGTACAAAATTTCTTAATCATGGAACAACAAGTGTACAAAATATCTTAATCATGGAACAATCAGGGTACATAATATCTTAATTACAAAACATACTTAAATCTAAACAAAGCATACCATAATGGAACTAATCAGCAAGGCTCCCCAAAGCAGATAGGTCACCATAGTATTCATAACAACATAAAAACTGTCCATCATCTCTGATTAGATAACTAGGAAGAAAACGTTGAAAATCCCCATCAACATCACCGCTTTTAAGAACTCTTACTGTTCACCACTTTTAAGAACGGTTGCGAGTATCGTCCGTTCATAATCAATATGTATTGGTACTCTTGTTCACTGCATTTCGCTTTTAAGAACTCTTGCGAGTACAATCATAACGCCCACATCCCAAGCAGATGTACTCACGACCAATCCCTGACACTGACAGACTTGTATCGAAAATACTAATACCCCACTGACTCAGTCATCCGGTTATCCAATGTTACCTACCGTTACCTCAAACCATATCTCGTTATTGCGTCGTAATATTAGTAACGTTCCGAACTTGACCCCGTTACTCACCATATTATCTCAATCTCATTATCATATCCCATTGAACAAAGTGAAGTTCGATCGATTGAAGTGTTCTCGATCGATTGAAGTGAAGGTGGTCTCAATCGATTGATGTCATTTCGATCGATTGAGACTCGGTGTGTTCGATCGATTGAACTTGGTTCGATCGCTCGAACGTCTTTCCAGCAGTTCTGGACAGTGAACGTCCAGAGATGCTAGGAGGTGTTTGGGTCATCTTTAAAATGTCCAAAACATGTAAAACATTACACAAATGCTACTGAGTGAGTTTGGAACTCACCGAACGTTGTTAAGGGCGCGTTTGGCTCGTCAAGCTTTGAGCTCTCTCTCTCTCCAATGGTGATCTTGTCTCCTCTGTCTCTGTCTTCTCTCTCTGTCTTCTTTCTTTTCATTCTCTTCTTCTTCTCCTTATCTGTCTGTCTCTCTCTGACTGAATATATATATGTGTGTATATATATGGATGTGTGTGTGTGTGTGTATATATATATATATCAAAACACAAGCACACAACCTCTCTCTCTCTCTCTCACACAACTCTGGTTTTCCAAACACACTACACACACGAACACAATGTATTTATATAGGAAAGGAGGTGCAAGTGGCAATGTTTGCGCAGAAACTGGGATTCGTGATGATAACAAGTTCGATCGATTGAGACTCTTTCGATCGATTGAAAGTAGATCGGCCAATTTTGATCAATTGAAAAGGGGTTTGATCGATTGAAGTGGGGACTACGTCATAAATTCAGGTCGGTAGGGTTTCGATCGCTTGAACTCTGAAATGCTCGATCCCTCGAAGGGACTTCGATCGATTGAAAGTAAAACTTCAAGTATGATCAAGAGAAGTATATAGAATCTCTGTGCATAAATAATTATTGAAAATACAAGATATTACATATGATGCGCTCACTCATACCGTGCAAGCGCCTAGGGAAGTGGGCTACCCGTGGTTCTGATGGCTAAGGTTCCTTTTGTGGGCAAATTTGGCACTTCACCTGTTTGTTTCTAATAATTACCATAATTTATAAGTGTATTTTAACCCGTCCTTCCAAAATTATTGTCACACTTTCTATTTATAGAGTAATGTTATGATTCTCAAATTTTGTATCCCAAATACTTTCCAAATGCATGTGACAGTGAGACCACTCTAACATTCCACAATCAAAATCAGGTGAATCTACTGCCACGTGTATTTGGGAAGCATTTGAGATATAAATTTTGAAAAGCATACAATAGTTGTATTTTTTTTAACACTTAATACTCATAAGATTATAATTATATTATATAATTTACTACGCCTTTTTGTAAAGTAATTTTAATGTTCTTGTTTTAATGACGTGAAATGGATTTAATTTGTCCAAAAAGTAAAATCAAAGCCTTAGATATATATGTAATAAGTTAGCATTTCTTTTTAAAGTTATAATTGTAAATGGAAAATATTAACCCTTTCATTCCAAAATTATTGTCAAACTTTCCATTTATAGATTAATGCTATGCTTTTCAAATTTTGCATCTCAAACACTTCTCAAATACATGTGGAAGTGAGACCAACTTCAATAATGGTGGGACAACTCTATCATTCCATAATCAAAATCATGTGGATCCACTGTCACATGTATTTGAAAAGCATTTGTAATATAGATTTTGGAAAGCATAGCATTATTGTATTTTTTTTTTAAACACTTAATATACTTTTAAGATTGTAATTATATTGTATAATTTATTTATCCTCTTTTATAAGATAAATTTATTGTTCTTGTTTTAAGAGTGCAGTTTTGCTCACCCCAAAATTGCTCACTCTTTGCTCACTCTCTTTTTCCATTGACCAATGTAGTGGGGTCCATTACTTTATACTATTAATTAATTCTTATTTAATTATGGGTCTTACTGTATTAGCCAATGGGAGAGGAGAGTGAGCAAAGAGTGAGCTATTTTGGGGTAAGCAAAAATGTATTATTATTTTACTTAGGTGAAATGAATTTTATTTGCCCAAAAAGGAAAATAAGAACCTTAGATATTTAATAAGTTAGCATTTATTTTTAAAGTAATAATTGTTAAAATTTAAATAAAATAGATTGTTTTATAGAAGAGAGGAGATTTTTTTAGATATTTTGGTGACCGGATACCTCTTTTGCAGGTGAAAGTTGAAAACCAATAGTTGGTTTTTTTGGAAAACTATGGTTTTTGTCATGAATGGTCAAGATTCTATCCACCACCAATCCAATGGTGGAACACTAGGGGGACAAGATCTCCGCATGTCCGGACAAAACCACACATCCGTATGGTAGCCAGCTCCTGCAACTTTACGTTACTAGTTGTAGCTTAAATTTGTAGTTGTAACTAGGAGAATTAGAAACAAGTGATGTAATATAAATACATGGGACTGGGAACTTGTAAAAATTATATTTGTATCTTTGTATGAACTTTGGGATTCATCGAGTCAACGTGTCCAACACCCATTTTTGTTGCAACATTTGTAAATTATTTGGTTACTCCTAGAGACTTCATGTTTTTCAAATGAGGTATAAAAGTTATGTTTAGTGTTGGGAATGTGCGGATTATGTTTCAGGATTTAATGTATTACTTGTTTCTAATATTCCTAAATGCTCCTAGATGTTGTGCAGATTGGGTAAAATGCTTTTAAATGTTTTACTAAAATTTTAGGAATGGTTTAAACTTTTGAATTGCTTCAAACTTATGCAAAACTGAGAAATGTTGTGCTGTAACAGAGGGGATTCTGCCTAGGTGCCTTTCGACCGATTGAGCACCCCTCTGACTTGATTTATTAAAGTTTGTTATTTTGAACTTTTGATTTGATGGCAGGGTATCTTTGGGGTCCCTAATACCCACAAAAATAATTCTTTTGGTTTCTAAACCTTTAAAGTATTTTTTTTTATTTTTTTTATTGTCTCTATTTGTCGTTATGTGGCTTAGAGAGCTATATTACTTAAACTTGTTTAGTACGTTAATGAGTTGGATTAGCCTCGATAGCATTGTCATAAGCCCTAAATACGCCCGTGGCGGGTCGGGGTGTGGTAGTTATTCAATAACCTCTAAAATATATAAGCTACATACTTGTGAATGATAATAATTGAAAACATGGGCTAACACTAAGTCTCAATCCATCATATTACACTCAACTATAGTTGCCAAGAATACATCGCTGTCACCCTCAATCTGGTTCGCGATTCCACCATTGAATCCACGCAATCGGTAGATACCCACGCCCTCTCTTTCAGACGACCAGTACCCAATAGCCTCTAGTGGCTCGATATCCAACACACACGATGAACATCACAAGTACCCCATTGACCCAATTAGACAACTTAACATGCCCATATATGTTCATCACACCATGCATTTAACATACAATTGGGCCTAATTAACCGCATGAATTTGTCCAATATTGACTAAACAAGCTAAATTACACAAGTAAATATACTTAGCATACAAATGAATCAAAATAGGGTATCAACCCATTGAATCCCCAATTAGTATCACTCACCTCGTATAATTCGCTCCTAATTTTTAGATTATTATTCCCTTAATCGCTAGGTATAAATCCTATCATAAAATTATAGATTATAAGCAAAACCCCCGAAATGGGTCGTAGAAAAACTATCACAGAACTTGACCAATTTTGTATCTACGCATTAGACTCGCCTCCAGGAGTCTGAATATGCAGTCAAAATTAAAATTGATCGTCGAATGATGTGGCAATTGACGTCGAACGGTTCGTTGAATTTTCCATCGAAACTCTCGACCTCTCTCTGTATCTAACCGAAAATTGTAGGACAAATGGAATTGACAAGTGTCATCCTTAACACATGTCTCCTAACATGTAACCTAAGTTTCATTAATTGTGTTTACATCCCCACAAGTTCTAAAGTATTACAATTACACCCCTACCATTTATAAAACCGTAATAAAACTATTCCAAACCTTAAAGGGTATTTGTCTATGTCTCACATGGGTCCAATAAGTGGTCCCGTATAATATTATGAAGTTGCTAATTAACCTACTAATTATGTAGCATATCCAATTCGTACTCACAAAGGTACCCTAAACCCACTAACATGAAATAAGATAATATAATAGAATATTTCATATAAGCCCTTAATAAACACATAAGCACATAAAGTGATTCCACATCACCGTCCCATCATACAAGCACTTCACAGCTCATGTGCCAATCGGGCACTGCCACATTGGCCACATCTGGGTTCCTAAACGGATACCCATAATCGACTCAGTGGGTCAAATCTCACATCACAAATGCATTTCCAACATTATTATATAAACAAAAATGCATGGTAATATAATAATAATTAACCTCGGGAGCAGGTGTCACTGCTCTTTCCCCCTTAAAAGGAGTTTGTCCGCAAACTCAGACTCATAGTACCTCAAGTCTCAAATAGATAGGGATACTTCTCCCGCATTTCAGCCTCTCTCTGTCTCTCCCACGTGCCTCCTCAACCTTGTGATTCTGCCACAATACCATTACCAATGGAATGGTCTTCGTCTGAAGAACTTGATCCTTCCTGTCTAGAATTCTGAATGGATACTCAATGTCTATCAAGTCTTCTCGTATCTCCAATAGTTCTGGTTCCAGTACTTGACTAAATTCCCCAACACATCATCGTAGCAATGATACGTGGAACACAGTGTGAACACTTGCCAATTCTTGTGGTAGCTCCCAACAATAAGCCATCAGTCCCACCTTACTAATAATCTCATATGGCCCCTACATACCTGGGATTCAACTTCCCACGCTTACCAAAATGAATAATGCACTTCGAAGGCAACACCTTCAGAAAAACTCGATCTCCCAATTCAAAAGCCAAAGGTCTTCTACCCTTATTGGGTTAACTCTTATTACGAGTTTGAGCTGTTTGCAAATGTTGTTTAATCACTTTGATCTTCTCAGTTGTTAACTGAACTAACTCAGGTCCCAATAACTTCCTTTCACCTACCTTATTCCAACAAACAAGTGAATGAAATTTTCACCCGTAAAGTGCTTCATAAGGAGCCATTTCAACACTTGCTTGGAAACTGTTATTATATGAGAATTCGATCAATGGATGATGCTGCTCCTAATCTCCTTTAAAATCAAGAACACATAATCGAAGCATATCCTCCAACGTTTGTATCACTCTTTCTGACTGGCCATCCGTCTGAGGATGAAAAGCAATACTGAAATTCAACTTCGTTCCCATAGCTTCTTACAAACCTTACCAAAACTTAGCTGTAAACCTACTATCTCGATCAGAGATAATAGAAATTGGAGCTCCATAAAGTTGCAATATCTCTGCTACATATACTTTTGCTTATCTTGTCGGATCATTGGCCCTAATCGGCAGAAAATGAGCTGACTTGGTCAATCTGTCCGCAATCACCCTAATATTATCATTTGCCTTCGTTGACTTTGGTAAACTCACTACAAAGTCCATCATAATATTCTATCTTCCCCACATGCCTCTGATGTTCCGACTTTACCCTCTGACAAGCTATGCACTTGGACACATGCTCAGCCGTTTCTCACTTTATACCCGACCACCAATAAACTTCACGTAGATCACAGTACATTTCACACTTCCGGGATATACTGAGTACTTGGTATTATGAGCTTCCTCTAAGTTAGTTTCTCTCAGCTTATCCACATTGGGTACAAACCCATTTTCCAAACTTTAGCAACTCATTTCAAAAGTAAACTCTAAATGTTTGCTCTTAGGCATTTCATCATAAATCTTCTTCAACGCTGGATCTTGTAATTGTTTTGCTTTTATTTCATCCACTAGAGACGGTTGAGCTACTATAGCTGCCATCAATGCACCTCCTATTTCTGGAATTACTTCCAACTCCAATTACTCCATTTCATGAATCAACTTCTCTGGAGTGGTCAACTTATGAGCTAAATTGTTGGTTGTCTTTCGGCTCAATGCATCGGCTACTATATTAGCCTTCCCTGGGTGATAATGGATAGAAATTTTATAGTCTTTCATCAACTCCAACAAACATCTTTGTCTCATGTTTAGGTCCCTATGAGTGAATAAGTATTTCAAACTTTTGTGATCCGTGTAAATCTCATATTTCTCACTGTACAAGTAATGTCTTCAAATTTTGAGTGCAAATATCATTGCAGTTAATTCCAAGTCGTGAGTAGGGCATTTAACTTTTTGCGATCTTAATTGACGTGAAGCATAAGCAATTACTTTATCTCCCTACATCAACACACATCCTAGCCCTCGATAAGAAGCATCAATGAATACAATAAATCCTTCATTACCCGTTGGAATAGCCAAAATATGTGTCGTCATCAAACAAGCCTTCAATTTATTAAATTTGTCCTCACATTCTGGACTCCTATGAAACAGTACATTCTTTCTCATCAACTGTCTCATAGGCATGGCAAATCTAGAATTTTTTTTTATAAACCTCCAATAATAACCGACAAATCCCAAGAAACTTCTAATTTCAGATACATTGGTCGGTGGTGACCAATTAGCCACGGCTTCAATCTTTTGTGGATCTACTTCACACCTTCCTTGGAAAATGACATGCCCTAGAAAGACTATCTCCATTAATCAAAACTCAAAGTTCTTTAGTTTTCAAAATATGTTCTTCTCTCAGAGCCTTTGTAATACAAATCGAAGATGCTTCTCGTGATCTTCAACGCTCTTGGAATAAACCAAGATGTCTTCTATAAAAACAATCACCATCTCATTCAAGTAGTCTTTGAATACCCAGTTTATAAGGTCCACAAAAGCTACTGATGCATTAGTAACCCCAAATGGCATACCCAGGAACTCATAGTGGCCATAACGAGTCCTGAATGTCATCTTCTCCACATCTTCCTCTTTTACCTTTAGTTGGTGGTAGCCCGATCACAAATTGATCTTCGAGAATACTTGAGCTCCTTGAAGTTGATCAAATAGGTCATCAATCCTCGGCAACGGATACTTGTTCTTTATTGTTAACTTATTCAATTCCCGGTAATCAATACACATTCTCATAGTTCTGTCCTTCTTCTTCACAAATGAGACCGGTGCACCTCACAGTGATACACTAAGTCAAATAAACCCTTTGTCCAGAAGTTCTTATAGCTGAATCTTCAGTTCCTTTAACTCCACCGGTGCCATTCTATATGGAAACTCGATTTCCCTTCCTATCAAAACATCTAGCAAGTCATCAGGAAATACATCTGGAAATTCCCACATTATATATATATCTTCAACCCTTTCTCCGGTCAGACTTGTGTCGATGATCGAAAAAGGAATAAGGTCGTCCAACAAAACCCGAGACCCGACACGCCCGACCTACCCTGACTGGCCCGAAGGAAATCTGGCCGATTTTGTGATTTTTCGGATGAGTCAAGGGTTGAGAAAGGCCAACCCGATTAGATCCGATTCAGATGTCAATTTTTCTTATGCCAAACCTAATATCAATTGACCTGAACTGACCCGAACATTAGCTCCTTTGTGATTTGTAACAAATATATATATCATATATTCACATTTTCCAATAAGATCTAAAGAATCTGAAACCCTAAACGTATGCAACTCCTTTTCTACCCTCTTCTTCTTCATCTTCTTCTTCTTCTTCTTCTTCTTCTTTGTCGTCACAAACCCTAACTAATCCTTGAAATTCTCTAAGTGTTGCCATCTCACTCCTCAAACACAAACCCAACAAAAATCTCTTTGCTCTTTTCTCTTTCATCTCCACTTTCTTCTCCTTTGTGATTTTTTTTTTCAATTAATTGGTATTTTGAATGGTAGAGGAGATCAGATCGAGACTGATTCAGTCCATAAAAATAGACCGAATCAACTTGTGTTGATGGTTATGGCATCGACTCCAATCTCAAATCCTATAACAAACCCAAGCTCGCGAGTCATCGACGATGACAACGACGAAGACGAAGAAGAAGAAGAAGAAGAAGAAAAGCTAAGCCACCATCGATTCACCAAAGAAATTCAAGGTACTTCTAAATCTGAATCTTGTAGATTTGAATCTTTTTTCTTGTAGATCTTATAGAAATTCATGGTATTAAGACATGTAGATCTGAAACTTTTTTCTTTTTTGTGTTCTTGGTTCTGAGATGAGCAGCTATTAGCTAATGTTTGGTTAATAGAAATGAAATGTAACCAAATTTCAAACAAAAATTTGAGATTTGGGTAGGATTTTGGTTCATTTTAAAACAAATTAAAATTTCAAAAATCTATTTTATGAGTTTTGATTTTGAGATATGCCACAGTTGATTTTCACCCGAACCCGACCTGAACCAACTTGAGCCCGAGGGTCTGTTTCACCCGATGTTATGAGTGGTTGATGGGTGAAAGAGGTCCAACCTGACCTATACACGAGTGAGTGATCGGGTGAGGGCCAACCCCGACTCACCCGACCCATGAACACCCCTACAAAGGAAACCTTGACAACTTTTCTTCAATAATTTACCTGTCTGAATAGCTGATACCAAATACAGTGGTGCGACGGCACTAATTCCCTGGAAATTGAACTCCCTGTACATCGGTGATCAAAAAGCAACCCTATTCTATTCACAATCAATAATGGCTTGGCTTGTGGATAACCAATCCATACCCAGATTAACATCAAAATAATGAACAGTCAATGGTATCAAATCTACTGCTAGACCTTTATCACCTATTTGGATCACATGCTTTGAATATTGATGAGGTCACCAAACGTTTACTTAAGGGTAATGATACAAACAATTCATACCATAAGGGTTCGGACATACCATCTAAGTGTTTAATAAATTCATGTGCAACGAATGAGTGTGTGGATCCTGAATCAATTAAAACATGTGTTGGGTGTGCATAGATAGGTAATATACCTTAAACCATGGTGTTGGCCGTTGACACATCACCCGACCTGAGCTGAAAGAACCTCCCTTGCCTTTGCTCTACCCCTTTACCCTTGTCCACATTATGTCTCGATCTTGGTCCAGACGATGCCATTGAACTTGTCCCTTGTTGATGACCCTTCAGACAATCCTTAGCATAATGCCCAACATCACTATAATCAAAACATCCTCTCCTTGGGCCCAGAGTTAAGCTTTACGTGCCTCGACCTCTCATTTGTGGACAATTTCTTGATGAATGCCCCACTTGCTTACAAATGTTGCAGGTTATGGTTAGGAAGCACACTCCCCCATGCCTACGATTATAAGTTGGACACAATGGTCGAGCTTCTAATGTTGCAAAACTTCCTCCTTGACTACCTAAACCTATCCCCGATCCAGAACCTCATGAAACATCTTCTTGGAAAACCCTTACCCTTTACGTTTTCCTTCCATTAGACGCTTGCCTTGTTATTCTTATTTATATTTGTCAATATCTCTCTCCACAAATAGTGCCACATCTTGCACTGCCACCACAGACCAAAGTTGATGAGTATCCACCTGACTTTTGATATTATCTCTTAAACCTTCCTCAAACTTTCTAGCTTTGTCCACCTTTCTTGGAACGATACGATGCCCAACTTGGAGTAAGCTATTATACTTGGCAACATATTTGTTCACAGCTATATCCCCTTACTGAAGATTTGCAAACACCTGTGCCAATTGAGTCAAAAAATATCGCTTATAAACCACTTTCACAAATCATCCACATATCTCTGGTGTCCCTTGTGTCAACACATTGGTCCACCAGGTTTGAGCCTCGCCCTTCAGAGTTTTGGTTACTCACATGATCTTTTCCTCATCCTTACAATCCACTGCTCGGAAAATCTGATTCATGTCCATCACCCAGTGATCAACTTGTGATGAATCAGGACCCCTAACAAACTGACTCATCTTTTTTTTAAAAAAATTACTCAATTACTCTATATTTTACCCGTTGTCGTGGATTTGTAGGTTCAATTTCACCCTTCAGTACTCTATCACTGACGACCCTTTCAAAATTACTCACTACATCATCCAAATGATCCATTCTTGAGTGTTGTGAATGTTCCTGGTTTGGATCCATTCTTTACCTATCAATCAAATTCGTATAAATACAATGCATGCTATGCCAATATATCATGCCATGCTCTTGTTACAACATCACAATATGGCAGTAACTACTCATATTCATGTACAAATGTGTCTACATACTCAATATAATGCATACTCTCATGTCGTCATCTCTCATACCCAAGCTTTTAAGCCCGTTGCTTTGATGCCGCTAAATGTCACGCCCCGGAACCACCCATATGGCTCTAGGACACGTTGCACACCACCAAGCCATGCACGATACTCCTAAAGGTTCAATCTAATTATAAAAATACAGAGTTATAAAAAGTTTTCCCATGTAAAACACTTATAAAACATTTCATTTTAAAACAGGGAAATCCAGTCGACTAATTAGAGAACCAGTTGATTGCTTTGGAAACTACAAAGAACCTGAAATCTCAGAGTCCCAATCCAGTCAACTGACCCATATCCAGTCGACTACATCTGTATGGGGTAGTGCTAAAATTCAGTCGATTGGTACCTATCCGGTCGACTGTACTCATAGTTCCAAAATGTCTGGTTTTGAAAATGGATCTAGCCGATTGGATTAGTACTGCCAGTCAACTGGTTTAGGAAAAATAGAAACACGACTTCATTATGTTCAAGATCCAGTCGACTAGTTTGGAAAGTGGTCGACTGCATTAGGAAGCAGAGCCAATTCTGCAGCAACACCAATTCTAAACTAACTCCAACCAAACGTGCACAACTTCTGATAAACGTGAACACAACCAACACTAACAACTTATATAAACATGAGTTAACGTTAACACGATCAACATAAGTGGCTAATCTAAAGTTATTATAGGTCTTAATCCCAGATAAAGATCCGATACAACATAACTAAATTCTATAAGTTTGAAAATTAAATATGGAAATAACATAAGCTACTCTCAACCCCGTTCTTGCCCAGCCCATTGAATCATTTCTTTGGGTTCTCACCGACATGATCACCTGCAATGGTTATTCAATAACCACTATAATATATAAGCTATATGCTTGTGAATGATAATAATTGAAAACATGGGCTAAATGCAAGTCACAATCCATCATATTACACTCAACTATAGTCGCTAGGAATACATTACTATCACCCTCAACCCGTTTTGTGATTCTATCACTGAATCTACGCAACCGGTAGATACCCATGCCTCTTCTTTCAGACAAGCAATACCCAATATCCTCTGGCGGCTCGATATTCAACACACTCAATGAATATCACAAGTACTTCATTAACCCAATTAGATAACTTAACATGCCCATATTATAACACCCATGTACGGGTTTGTAGCACTCTTACATTTGTCTTGTATGATAATGTGATGTGATGTGTTTTACGACACATGTGTGAGTGAGTTATGACTCACGAGTTAACTTGGGTGTCTGTGTAAGAGAACCCTCTGACACTGTGTGAAGTGGATGTTTTGACATTGTGAAGTCTCTCTAAGATTGACACGTTCATTGTGGAATACCCTAAATGTTTACTTGTGTATTTCACTATCTCTATTATTATTTGGTTTAGAATATATTTTTATCGTTAATTTTAGCATCCTTGTGAGGACGAATTAAGATGCTACATAACTGGTAGGCTAATTAGTTATTTCGTAAAATCATGTGGAACTGCATTTTAGCAACCAAACAGAAATTAGGTAAAAACTTTTATTTATACTTTTCACTCGTGAAGCAATGAATTAGACATAGAAGGCATTTTAGAGAGTAATTAGAAGTTTTGAGAACTCGTAGGGAGGTAAAACACAATTTTTGAGAGTCGTGCCTATATATATAAAGAGGTGAGATATTTTCATAAGTTCTAACCTAAATTAAAAATCGAGGGGGAATTGGGGATTTTTTGGCTTAGAGCTTCAAGACACAAATCAATAGACTTCTGCCCGTTTGTTTATTCTAAATTTCATATTTGAACTCCTCGAGGTAAGACCGTCATTTTGATATCCATTAGGACTCGTTTGGATAAGTTTTTCAAAAACTCATTTTCTAGAGTTTTCATAGAATGATGATAATTGAACTTTTGATCCATAGGAATTGTACTAGATGGACTTCTGCATGTTCCTTGTGCTCAAGTTTTCCTTAGAACTGGATTTAGGAGCGTTAATCAGAGGTGAGTGATTCAACTATGTGTTTTGGGATAATTTCTTGACATGTATTCATGTTTTGTATAGAAAGCATGTTTTAATTCATGGTTATATATTGTGTAGTTCATATTGGACGACTATATTGATAAGTAGGCCCAATTGTACGATGAAATGTTTTATCGGTAGCACGGTGAAATGTGTTTTGAGCATGTTTAGTTGCTATTTAGGTCAAAGGAGTACGTGGTACTAAGCCATTGTTGTGGAGCCATTATAGGCATAAGGTCTCACGTTTGAAGAAAAGAAACATGAGTCTTACCTAGTCGCATGGACTTATTGGCGAGGAGTCGCGGACTAGGAGTATGGATTGTACACGTAAGACTCCAGAGACTAGTATGAAATGTAGAGAATGTGAATGCGAGCATTTTTATCATTCATGTGCATCGTTGCTTTATTCACTAAGCGTTAGCTTAAACAAATCAAAGTATGTGTGGTTATTCAAATAACCATTACAGGTGTAAATGTCGACGAGGAATCAGAGAAGTGAGCACGTGAGATTGGGAGTTCACTTAGAAGGCAACTTGAAAGCCTAACTTGTAGTTTTCGTGATAGAACGATTGTTCAATTGTTTTGAGACTTGTATTGTAATAGGATTTGGAGATTAAAAGCTTGGGATGTGTTGGGATGGGTGTAATATATATATATATATTTGTATGTTTCTTAATGGTTTGGAATTGGTACATGAGCTCATGGATAAGATCTGTCAAGTTTGGATTGGGAAATTCTATAGAATGTTCTACTGTAGGTTAAACCAGTTGACCGAAAGTGTATAAACAGTCGACTGGATTCTTTTTGAAGTGAGACACTGCCTCAACTTGTGAAAAACAGTCGACTGGATTCTTTTTGAAGTGAAACACTGCCTCAATTTGTGAAAAACAGTCGACTCAATTATGTTTCAAAATCAAAATTTTTTGCTTAGGCTATAGTTTAGTCGACCAGACAGTACCAGTTGACTGGAAATTTGACACCCCAGTTGACTGGACATGGGAGACAGTCGACTGGATTGAGTAGCTGAGGGGTTGGAAATCTTTGGGACTCAAAGCAGTCGACTAGGTCCGCGACTTAGTCGACTGGATTGAGGTTTTCAAAATGGATCTTTTCTTTCAAGTGTTTAAATGAGAAAACTTTGCTTATTCAAATTGATATGGGTTGTTATGAACTTGTAGCCCAATGTGTTTCCAAGTGGACTTTAATTTAAAGAGATTGATTCGTTTGTTTTCCGCTGCATGTTTTTAAACTAATTCTTTTGGGAACGTTAATGAACTGAATTGGCCTCGGTGGCGTGCCACGGCTTCGGTTCCACTTTTGTGGGACCGGGCTATGATATATATATATGCTCATAACACCATGCTTTTAACAAACAATTGGGCCTAATTAACCACATGAATTTTCCCGATATTGACTAAACAAGCTAAATTACACAAGTAGATATGCTTAGCATACAAATGAACCAAAATAGGGTATCAACCTATTGAATCCCCAATTAGTGTCACTCACCTCGTATAATTTGCTCCTAATTTCCAAATTATTATTCCCCTAATCGCTAGATACAAATCCTATTACAAAATTACAGATTATAAGCAAAACTCCCGAAATGGGTCGCAGAAAAAACTATAACATAACTTAACCAATTTTGGTATCTACGAATTAGACTCACCTCCCGGAGTCCGAATATATAGTTAGAATTAAAATTGAATGTCAATGGTGTGGCAATTGACATCGAACAGTTCGTTGAATTTTTCGTCGAAACTCTCAAACTCTCTCTGTATCTAACCGAAAATTGAAGAAGGACAATTGGAATTGACATGTGTCATCCTTAACACATGTCTCCTAACATTGCAAATTCATTTCCAACATTATTATATAGATAATAATGCACGCTAATATAATAACAATTAACCGTGGGAGTGGGTGTGATAGGAATTTGGTCTAAATTTTTATTTTCTGAAAGTCAAATAAGTGCTCCAATTACCACTGATTACCAATAGGTGGGGTGTTACTTTGGTCACACTTAATGCATACACGCATATTTCGAGAAAAAATAAATAATAATAATAAGAGTAAATATCACTAACCTCCCTTGAGGTTTGCCAATATATCAAGCGCCACCCTCGTGTTTTCAAAAATATCATTGAGCTCTCTTGTCACTTGTCAGGAACACTCGTTAACCTACCATTCTTATTTACTATTTTGTCCCTAAACTTCCTTTAACCTTATCTTCTCTCTAAAACTCTCTGAGGTGGAGTAAACATTTTTTTAGCCATTCACAATCTCCTTCATTTTTCTTAAGTAACATGTGACAGGTAAGCATTATGCGTAGCTCACATGACAATTTCCGCTAGTTTAAGCCAACAGTGTCAGAATTTAGGTCTGGTTGAATGAATTTTTTGAAGTTCAAGAGTTCAATTGAACAATTAAAAGCATATGTATCCAAATGAAAACACAATATAGCATAAGGGTGTAAAGTATAATTAGGCCTTTTTTTTTGGTTAAATTGAAATTTTCATTTCCATAGTTTGGAGATCATGACACAATGATCCATGCATTTTCAAGTTTGACGCATTAGACCGTAGAGTTTCATTAGTGTACCAATCTATTCCAATCTTCACAGTGGACTAGCACACTAAAAGAAAGAGGATCATGATCTTTTTTTTGTCGCCTATTCTGTTCTTCGACGAATGAACCTATAGGGTCTAATGTGTTAAAATTGAAAATATAGGGACCTATTGTCACAACCCCCGAAATTACAAGGGGTGAATAGTGCAATTTATCCTTGTTATGAGGGTTTTTTTTTTATCTTTCTTATCGGGTGTGTGGCCTCAAGGTTTGATCTTGGAATTTAACGCGAAGCTCCAATCATTTGGTCTATCCCTTCAGGTTGGTGTATGTCTATCCTCTTTTATTATTTTTCCTTCTACTTCTTCTTCTTCTTCTTCTTAACTTTAGAGTTAAGGACAATTAAGATTGTTAATGAGAGAAAGTATTTTCCTTACATGAATATTAAGTGACATTTCACTGGACCTACATGAATATTTAAGTGAAATTTTTTCTATTAAAGGATTTTTTTAACAAATTAAGAATCAAATTGACTTTGAACTCTGAACAGATTGCTTCTAGGGATTTTTTTTTGCCTAAATGTCTATTTTTCTAATTATTCTTAAAAGACAAATAAGTGCTCCTACTGCCATTGATTATCAATAGGTGGGGTGTTAATTTGGTCACAGTACACTTTTATTTCAAAAAATACAAATAGAAATTGTCACGCACCAGCATAGCAAAATTAGGAAAAATTTTCATTTTCGTTTTGGACCCGTAGGTCATGACAGGTGATGGATCAATTTGTAATATCCTGTATTTTCAGTGTACTTTTTGTACTACTTATAATAAATGAGATTCAATATACTTGTATTTACATTTCCTGTGATTTCAAGTTCAAGCGATCGAACCTCTTTCGATCGATCAAACTTTGGTTTTTTCAATCGATCAAACGTCCTTTGAGCGATCGAAACTCTGCCGACCTGAATTGATGATGTGTCCCTTTTCACAAGCAATCGAACTACTATCAATTGATCGAACACTAACTAACCCGTTCTCAATTGATCAAACTCACTTCGATCGATTGAACTCTGTCATATCAGTATACGTGTTCTGCCATGTGCACCCTCTCCCTCCTTATATACATGTTGGTGAAGTTGAGAGAGAGTTAGAGAGAGGGAGATATACCATTATATATATACAAACTTATATATATACACAAACATACCTGGATATATATATATATATACATATACACAATACTCACACACTCTCAAGGAAGAAGAGGAGAAGAAGACAGGAGGAGAGAAAGAGAAGAGACAGAGAAAGAGAAGGAGAAAGAGGAAAAAGGAGAGGATGAGACCACCCCGAGACCACCCGCGACCACTCCACATGTCACCGGCATCACTGTCTTTACCAGTGAGTGTCCATACTCACTTAGTAGCATAGATATTTATGTATATATATGTTTTGGTAAGATTGGATGGACCTTGAATGTGCATGATTGATCCAGTTCATTCTGAGAAGAAAACCGGCGTTCAATCGATCGAACTGCTTTCGAGCGATTGAACATAGGCCGATCTCGATCGATCAAAAATACTTTAATCGATCAAACTTCGTATTCTTCAATCGATCGAACTTACTTCAATTGATCGAACTTGGTAGAATATTAATTGTTTAGTTGTTTATATCTAATGAACTGTTAACCTGTTTATTATCATACGTTGATGCTGAAAAGCTATGTTGGAATAATATACTCGTGGAATAATGGATGTAATGCATTAAATAGTGAGACCTTTTGATCAATGAGATAATAATGAGATTGAGAATCCGACATTCATAGTAGTGGGTCTGTCGACCACGAAGATCATTACTATTTATAATTGTGCGTATGAATGCGGTTGCTAAGATCGTAAGATGTCAAGTGTGGGATCTTAAGGTACTGGGATAGGATCGGGACTACGTGTTAGGTTTATGTGTGATAGAGTTGGACTACGTGTCATGTTGACATATGATAGAGTTCGACTATGTGTTAGGTGTTACATATGATAGAGTTGGATTGCATGTTGTCACAGTATTGTGGAGCTAAGTGTTGAGGTATTTCAGAGCTGAGTACTGTGATATTGCTGAGTGCTAAAGTATTGCTGAGTGCTATGATATTACTGAGTGCTGAAGTATCACTGAGTATTATGATATTACTGAGTGTTGAAGTATTGCTGAGTACTGTGGTATTGCTAAGTGCTGTGATATTGTGGAGCTGAATGCCGTAAGATCGTGGAGCTGAGTGCTGTGGTATGATAGAGCTGAGTGCGGTGGGATAGTGGAGCTAAGTTCGGTAGTATGTCAAGGCTGCATGCTGTATTATATCAGGGCCATGTGCTATAACAATATATCAGGGCGGGCTAGCCAGAACGTTAGGACTATGTGTGAAGATTTGATAGCTTGTGTGATATAGGACTACGTGTTTGATTTATATGTTAAAGCATGGGACTTCGTGTCAAGTCTGATAGACTGTGGGGATGGGACTACTTGTCTGATTAATATGGACCTAAGAGTCTATGTTATGTTTGGAATGGATTGGGATGACGTCCGTTGTTACATTTTGAGTTGGTACATACATGCATGCAAACAATGAGATGATCCTTTTGTTGATGTTGTTATATATGCTGCATGTCTATAGATACTCTATTAGTATTTGCACTCACTTAGCTTTCGTAGCTGATGATGTTTTATGTCACTGGATATTCTACATTCAGCTAGCCAGAGTTATGAGTATGTAAGTGATGCATACATGGATAGGGCCTACAAGGTTGGAGGCTACGATGACGGAGGCTATGCTGGTGTTGACTACGTGAGCTGAAGGCTAGAAGTTGTACGTAGTTAGTTGTGTTTATGTTTTAGAGACTTTTGTATTAGTTAAGGTTGTAATCGGCAAGTGTGCTGTAAAACTTTATATTCCACTGCTACTAAAGTTTTGTAATAGCTAGTAAACTCTGATTATAATGTAGAACTTAGAATTTCCCAATCCGTGGTTTAATCCATTACTTTGATGGTTTGACTTTGGTTATGGACAATGTGGTAACTTTTTACTATCATGGCCTATGGGTCCAAAAAGGAATTTTTTTTCTCTATTTTTGCTACTACGAGGCATGACAGGATTTTTGGTAATAGAGCCAGGTTTAGTAGTCGCGTTCACCAATTGTTCAAAATTTATTGAGTATGAACCTAAGATTCCTTGAGATAAGGGGTTGATTCTGTAAGTGATCATTTTTGTGTTTTTCGTATATAGTTGCTTTACTATTAATGTGATAATAGTTCTAACTATTATGTTTAGTTGCGAATTACTTTCTATAATTATTTTTGGGGTTGACGACTAACCGAGAGATGTCTGTATAGCTACCCAACCTTTACTGCATCGATGGCAAGAATGCCTACTCAAAATCGTACCGCTCAGATTGAAGATGTCCCCTAAGCTCCTCAAGCTATTGATCCAACCAGACTGTTCGAAGCCTTTGTGCGTAGGATGGAATGGATCAACAATCCTAATGTGCATAACAAAAATAACCATGGATCACTCCTGAGGCCAGTTGAGGATAGAATAGTAGAGTGTTTTTTGTCATTTTTGTCCAAAGAAGATTGACGGGAATACTGAACCGTGGCAAGCAGAATAGTGGCTCCGAGAGATGGAAGAAATCTTCGACACCCTGGGATGTAATTAGATTGAGAAGTGTCAACTGGAGACATTCCAGTTAACTTCTGCAGCTCTCGATTGGTGGAAATCGGAGAAGGCGTCCGTAGGAGAAGACACAACTAAAAGGATGCCCTGGATTACATTTAAAGGGCTATTTTTTTGAGAACTACTTTCCTTAAAAAGAAAGGAATAGGAAGGAGAGAGAATTTATCGAGCTCAGGCAAGGGAACCAGACTGTAAGAGAATATACGGTGTAGTTTGAACAGTTGTCTCGATTTGCCCTACATATTATTGATACTCCAGAGAAGA
The DNA here is from genome assembly GCA_033977485.1 of Hydrangea macrophylla. Classification (NCBI taxonomy): domain Eukaryota; kingdom Viridiplantae; phylum Streptophyta; class Magnoliopsida; order Cornales; family Hydrangeaceae; genus Hydrangea; species Hydrangea macrophylla. The sequence continues at coordinate 7,176,605 of CM066993.1, read as the reverse complement.
AGAATAGGAAGTATCATGAAGGTCTTTCGCTACCACTACAACGGATAACGTTGAATCATCAGGGTCAAACCTTCAAAGCCATGGTATGAAAGGCAATTATTCATGAGGATATCAACGGTCAGGAGCAAGGAAGTTTTGGGAATCGGCTACCTGACGTAACCAAGGTCCAAGACCTTCAATGCAGTTCCAAGGAAATAAGCGTAACTGGGTTAGAGAGAGGAAGTCACAACATGCGTTTCCCTAGAATCGCTACGCTGTGAACCAAGCACCTCCCCCATAAGGACTCCTTGCTACTACTGAAGGCAATACTGGTGGATGCTTTAACTGTGGTAAGCCAGGCCATGTGGTTAAGGGTTGCCGAGCTCCCAAAAATTATAACCAGTCTAGCACTCGCTGCTATAACTGTGGTAATCACAGCCACATCAGTAATGACTATAGAGCATCCCGTAGGGCATACAATGGATCAATTGCTCAGGGTCATGTTGGACAGGCTCATTTGGAGGCTATCATCCCAGAAAATGCTAGATTTAATGGGACTAAATAGCAGAACATGGAAGGTACTCTTACGTTATTTAGTACTCGAGTTAAAGTTCTATTTGATACTGGTGCTTCGAATTCATTTATTGCTATCAAAATTGTTAAACTTTTGGGTTTAGTACCCCAGGCACTTGACAGTGGTATCACCTTTGGGGGAGACCGTAAGATAAGGAAAGGTATGCAAGGACTGTGCCTTAACCCTTGAGTATAGAATTGCTCTTGCAGATCTAATCGTTTTGTTAATGAAGAATTTTAACATCATCTTAGGATTTGATTGGCTCACAAAGTATCGTGCTAAGTTGGATTGTGCCAATAAGATGATTACATTTCTAGTATCGAGAAGTCAACCTTTTGATTTTCAATACAACCCCTCTAGTGATGCTTTTCTCAGTAGGCGTTTAGCAGCGATCGAGAGCTTAAGTTCAGAACTCACGGTTACACAGATTTCTGTAGTCCGAGGCGTTGAGGATGTGTTTTGGAACATTTTAGGATTACCAACTAAGTGGAAGATTGACTTCTGTATCGAGTTAGTGCCTAGTACTTTACCATAATTGAAGGCTCCTTATCGGATGGCACCAACGGAGATGCAAGAACTGAAGATGCAAGTACAGGAGTTAGAAGATCTCAAGTTTGTTCGCCCTAACATGTCACGTTGGGGAGTGCCAGTGCTATTAGTTAAGAAGAAGGACGGAACTCAGCAACTTTGTATCGACTATAGGGAGCTCAACAAGGTCATGATTAAGAATAAGTACCCACTCCCTAGAATTGATGATCTGTTTGATTAGTTCTAAGGGGCGACTTTCTCAAAACCAACTATTGGTTTGTCCTGAAGATATTTCAAAGATTGCTTTTAGGACGAGGTATGGGCATTATGAATTCTTGGTTATGTCTTTTAGATTAACCAATTCCCCAGCGGTATTCGTGGACCTAATGAATAGAGTCTTTAGACCCTACTTGGACCAGTTCATTATCATGTTCATAGATGATATTCTAATCTACTACTGAGGAGGAACACGAGAAGCATGTAAGGATTGCACTACAAACTCTTCGAGATAACCAATTATATGCAAAGTTCAATAAGTGAGAGTTCTGGCCGAAAGAGGTCAAGTTCCTAGTGCATGTCGTCTCGCAGGATGGAATAACCGTAGACTTGGCAAAGACAGACGCAGTTCTAGATTGGAATTTGCCAACCACCACAACGGAAGTTAGAAGTTTTCTTGGTTTGGTTGGATATTATCACATATTTGTGGAAGGATTCTCCAAGATCACAGCTCCTCTTATCGGACTAATGAAGAAGGATTTGAAGTTTGAGTGGGGTAACAAGCATAAACACGCATTCCAAGAATTAAAGGAGAGATTAACTATTGTGCCAGTGTTGGTGATATCTAAGAGCGGTGAGCAGGTCACCATATATAGCGTCGCATCACACTAGGGTCTTAGATATGCTTTAATGCAAGATGGAAAGGTAATCGCATACGGATTACGGCTTGAAACCTCACAAGTTGAACTATCCGACGCATGACCTCGAGATAGCCGCGATTGTTTTTGCTCTCAAGATTTGGAGGCATTACCTCTAAGGTGAGAAGTTTGATCTATTTTCAGACCACAAGAGTTTGAGATACTTGTTCTCTCAAAAGGAGTTGAACATGAGGTAATGGCGTTGGATGAAATTGTTAAAGGATTATGATTTCATGTTGCAGTATCACCCTGGAAAGGCGAACGTGGTGGCCGATGCATGGAGTTGGAAACCCCGGAGGATGACAGTAGCTTCTCTTATGGTAAAAGAGTGGCAAGCATTGGAAACTTTGGTTGAATTCGGTATTCAAGCGTCAGATTCAAGTGAAGGACAACACTTTGGATGTCTGGTAGTACAACCGACACTCATCAGTCATATCCTTGAACCACAGATAAAGAATGAAGGACTTCAGGAGTGGTTTCAAGCAATGTAGTAAAAGAACCCGAGACTTGGGGTATTGTTTTGGACGGAGCACTCAGATGTAGAGAGACAGACTATGTGTGCTAGATGAATATATTCTCAAAAACGATATACTAGACAAAGCTCATAAGTCATGAATGACTATCCACCCACGGGGTACAAAGATGTTCAAAGATTTGAACAGAAACTTTTTGTGGGAAGGAATGAAGTGAGAAGTTGCTGAGCACGTGTCTCAATGTCTTACGTGGAAGCAAGTGAAGGCGGAACATCAGAAGCCACCCAGACTTCTACAACCGTTACCAGTTCTCAAATGGAAGTGGGATCATATAACTATGGATTTTGTGGTAGGATCGCCAAGATCATAGCAAAACCACGACACTATTTGGGTAGTTATGGATCAACTTACCAAATCGGCGCACTTCATAACATACAGTATATCGTACCCGATCGAACGTTTGAGCCAAATGTACATACAACAAATCGTGCGACTGCACGATGTGCCAGTCTCTATCGTATTCGACCGTGATTCGAGTTTTATTGCTGAGTTTTAGAAGAGTCTACAGTTAGCTTTGGGAACTTTGTTAAGCTTGAGCACTACTTTTCATCCACAGACTGATAGGTTGACTCAATGAGTCAACCAAGTGATGGAGGACATACTTCAAGCGTGTGTTATTATTTTTGAGAGCTCAAGGGAGACTCACCTACCGCTGATAGAATCTGCATACAACAGCAGTCACCACTCGAGTACAGGAATGGCACCCTTTGAGGCATTATACGGAAGACCGTGTCGATCACCTTAGTGTTAGGCAGAGGTTGGTGACAATTAACTGCTTGGACCTGAATTTGTTTGAAAAACAAACAAGAAGATCCAGATCGTGAAAGAAAGGATGCGAACGACACAGAGTAGACACAAAAGTTATGTAGATAAACGTCACCGAAGTTTGGAATTCAATGTTGGAGATCATGTGCTACTCAAGGTATCTCCGGTGCGTGGAATCGTCAGATTTGGATAGAAAAAAAGAAAGCTAGCACTGCATATCATTAGACCGTTTAAGATCCTTGAACGTGTAGGAAAGGTTGCCTATAGACTTGCATTACCACCTAGGATGTCAGGAGTACACAATGTGTTTCACTTTAGCATGTTGAGGAAGTGTGCTCACAATTCGAGTTACGAGATCAACTTTGAAGACATCGAAGTTAACGACAATGTGTCATTCCTCGAAGGACTAGTGCAAATTCTGGATCAGGGAATTAGATCCGGTCACCCTGGGACCCAGCTGGATGGACCCGCTCATGACATTCTTGACGACAAGTGTGCTACCAGACGAGAAAGAAGAGGCCCGTCGGGTCAAGTACCGGGCGGCCCGATACCACCTCGTTGACGGCATCCTCTACAAGAGGGGATTCTCTATCCTATACCTCCGTTGTGTCCACCCCGCACAGGTCCAAGTGATAATGTTTGAAATCCACAAAGGAGTGTGCGGGAATCACATCGGAGGCCGGGCACTCTCCAGAAAGGCCCTATTGCAAGGTTACTACTGGCCAACCATGGCCCGGGATTCGCAAGAGTACGTCAGAAGGTGCGATAAGTGTCAGAGATACTCTCCTATGATCAATCAACCAGGAGAGCTCCAAACACCAATCCATAGCCCTTGGCCATTCGCCCAGTGGGGAATCAACATTGTCGGTCCCTTGCCGATGGGAAAGGGCAGGTCAAGTTCACCGTCATTGCTGTTGATTACTTTACCAAATGGGCGGAGGCCGAGTCCTTGGCGACAATAACTAAACGGAAAATGGAAAGCTTCGTGGAAAGGAATATTCTCAGTAGGTTCGGCATTCCCCGGGTCCTGGTTAGCGATAACGACAGATAATTCGACACCCCTATCTTCAAGCAGTTCTGCTCGGGCGACGGGATACTAAATCATTACTCCTCCTCCGAGCACCCTCAAGCCAACGGTCAAGCCGAGGTGACAAACCGGACAATCTTACAGTCAATCAAAACAAGGCTTGAAGGTGCCAAAGGGCTGTGGCCTGAAGAACTACCAACCCTCCTGTGGGCCTACCGCACTACACCCCGAGCAGCAACAGGCGAGACGCCATTCTCTTTAACCTACGGATTCGAGCCGGTGGTCCCCACAGAGCTCGGGTTGCCTACATATCGGGTGGCTAACTTCAGTGCGCCGGATAACGAAGACGCTCTCAGATTAGAACTGGATCTAGTGGAGGAAAAAAGAGACTGAGCCTATCTAAAGGTGGCAGCCTACATGCAACGGGTCTCGCAATACTACAACAGCAAGGTGAAGCACCGCAGTTTTCAAGTCAGAGACCTCGTCCTTAAGGCAGTGAACCAGTCCACCCGAATCCTGAGCCATGGAAAATTGGGGGCAAACTGGGAAGGCCCGTATAAAATAACCCAGGTCAACCGACCAGGAACTTACTGGCTACAGAGCATGGACGGGCACGATCTCTCTCATCCTTGGAATGTGCAACACCTCCGCAAGTATTATAAGTACATTTGGCCACAGGAATTTAGTATTGGTAGAGAAATTTGTTTTTATAGCTCTAATTGAGCAACCGCTATAAATTTTTGTTTTTAAATGAAATTGAATAGTTTACTTTGCAAATTTACTCCTGTCAGTACCCCGTGTAATGCAGAAAAGTCCTCGGGCCTAACCCTGAGGTAGAAAAGACCTCGGGCTCCGAACCCAGGCACAAAAAGACCTCAAGCTCCGAACCCAGACACAAAAGACCTCGGGGTCATCCCCACGGCACCGGCTTCGCCTAGGTCCAGCCGACGATAGGGGCAAACCCCTAGGTGGCTGTGGACACGCGGAATCGGACCACTTCTCTCGTTTGAGATTGTTTTTGAAACTTTATTTGAATCAAAGAAAGAAAACGAAAGGTCTGTTGAAAACAGATACAGAGTCGCCACTTGGTCTTTAAGGAACCAAGAAACCTAATTTTGACTCACCCAAGCGGATAAGGGCACCGGCCCTTCATAACCAAAGAACTTGGTTCGGGGTTTTGGTACGAGAGAGGAAGGAGCCTTTGTGACGACTAAAACACCCTCAACTCGCCCCGTCTTTCGACGGGCCTCAATTAGCATCCAAATAATCATCTTATACTATGTTTGGTTCGACAAATAATACTATGATAGTATATTACATCACATAAGAAACTTAGAAATGGAAGATCTAAAGGTAAGATATCATTCATAAGATCTAAGTCAAATATCATGCAATGTGAAGTGAAAGATCACACAAATCAACCTAGGAAAAAAATCGTCTAATCATGTATCAAGTAATTAAGTTTCCTTAATCTAAAGGGGACATGAATTGTTCTTGAAACAAATAAACAAAGAAATCAAAATATGCTTAACAAGCTAATATGATGCATGTTATTCTTTGAGAAAAGAAGATCTCTCAATCCCCGGGACGGATGAGAAAGGATGATTAGATCAAGGGGAAGCATGAATGTGTGATCAAGTTCATTCCTTATAATCTTCTTAGATTAAGAGTTACAAAAACCCCAAATCTTGCATGAATGTATTGTATGTATCTAAAAATGTGCAAAGGTTGTAGTGTGTTTTGTGTACATGGATCTCTAAAATGACTTAGAAGTCTAAAAATGTGCATGAATGAATGGATTAAATCAACATGGGATATATACAAATGTAGTATGAACTACTTCCTAAGATATGAGCTAATTTGGAATGCATATGAGCATCAAATCAAAGAATAAAAGTTGAAATGTGCTTGCTGTGAATAGTGGACAGACTGCTTGTATTACTTTGCAACATTATAATGGGAGGTCAAACGTACCTAGAAAAATATGATAAAAATCTGAGATCATCCTTATTGTGTCTAGAAAATAACCCAAAAAGCCAAACATCAATAGCTATCACAGATTAAAAGAAATAAATCAGAATGTACACATGACTCAGAAACAAAAGCTGCACTGTTGACTGATTTTGTATGATTTTTCATAAATCAAAGAAAAGGTTTATGATAACCCATTATATACCAAAAGTTTCCTAAGACACCCAAGTTTTATAAAAAAAATAGAAAAGATATATGTACAGTGATGAAAATATACAGAATAAGTGCAAGAAGTTGGGTGAACATTCTGTGAGAACAGAGGCAGATTATGAATATGAACTTCTCACATCCAAAACAAATACTTTCACATCTCTATAATTGATGGGAAAAATTGGGGACAACCTATGATGTATTAGGAAGATTTTCCAAGTGGTTTCATCATTATAACTCGAGTATTTAATTCAAAAAAAATCATTGAATCTGAACAGCTCACTGTTTTGGATCATTCTTGAAGAAAATGGATTTGGGTTTGAAATAGAGTTTGAGTTCTTGATTGGGGGTTTTGAAATAGATGTTCAAAGCATGAACTTAAACTCTTGAGATGACCATGTGACCACTTAGAACCTCATCCAACCTTGAATCATCAAAGAACTCCCAATATTATTGGAGAGATTCATTTTTATTTTGAACATAACTTCAATACATTCCAAGAATACCTTGGAAGTATTGAGGTTATGATCATCATCTATCAAACATGTTTTTGAGGTCAAGAGCTACTATCCATAAGGATTCACTCACCCCAAACTTCATGTCATCACTTAGATGATGATGAACTAGTAAATAAATAAAGAAAATCAAAAAGAAATGAGATAAGAAGAGATGAACATATATAATCAAAGCAAGTAAATAGCAATCAATAGATGATAATCAATGTGATTTTGGACTTGTAGCTTGGTGTTTCACTCATAGGTTTTGACATTTGGACATGGAAGTAGCTTCCTAACTCAAGAATGCTCAAGAATGGTGATTGGGGGTGTTTGGGATGTGAAGTATAAGAGAGGTAATGGAAGAACACAAGATTAGAACTCACTTTCTATAGCAAAATAGTAGGAGGAAGCTCCTTTTCTCTCTTCTAAACCTATCTCTACCTCTCTTCTTCTCTACAACTTTTCAAGCTTTTGCACTTGGCCCCCCCAAAATGAAGAGCAATGGGGGGTTTAAATAGGCCAATTTGGGGTGGTTTTGGGGTTTTAAAAGTGTTCCCATTGGTCCTAAACATCTGAAAACATAAAACTATGTCGTTTTGGTTTTTAATTAATCAAAATGGACCCCCAAAAATAATTACAAAAACACACTGTTCTGGAGGAGAGTGCCGCGGCGGCACTGGGCCAGTGCCGCGGCGGCAGTGGGCCAGTGCCGCGGCGGCACTGCTCTTCCTTCGTCTAGATAATGCTGTTTAGGCCCCCAGAGGTTCCGGTATTCGCGAAAAGGCCCTATTTCGTCCGAAATTCACAGAAAATGCATATGAACTCCAAACTGAGGTTGTGATATACCGTTGGAAAGGTATTGGAGTCTAATTTACATAAAAAATAGTTCGGGGATAGGTCACTTTGAAAAGTTTTGCGGTATTTGCGATAAAAGCCGATTTGATCGCCTTTTTCGCCTTTGGAAATTCATAATAAATTCGTTTTAGATCCAGAAATTATGTGCGATATACCGTTGGAAAGCTATTGACCTCTAGTATCAATGAAAAATATTTGAAAATTGTTTCGGCACCCCGGTTCCAAAGTCAAATTCTGGTCAAACTGGTCAAACCTGCGATTCCCGGGAAGTCCTAGAAACCTCCGGGAGTTCCCGGGAGCTGATGTTTTCGCTCGATTTTCTTTTGGAACTTGTTTTAACACTTTTAAAATGATTCCGGTGAATTCGGACGATTTCGGTCAAACTTGGTCAAACCTGGTCAAACCTTGGTCAAACCTAGTCAAACCTTGGTCAAACCAGTCAACGGGGACTTTTCGGGAACTTCCGGGACTTCCGGGGGTCTCTGGGAGCCGACGATTTCATAAATCTGGGAGTTTTCAGGTTTTCAGGGGCATTTTGGTCATTTTGAGCATTCTGAGAGATAGAGCTGTCTTCCAGGAGTCCTTTTGAGTCTTTTACGATCATTGTGAACCACCAAGCTATGGGTCTCCTAAATCTGATAGCCGACAAAATGGGGTGTCTACAGTTTGCCCCTCTTTGGCATGAACTTGCGAGGCAACGCATGTCGCAAGCGAGTGCCAAAGCTTTGAAGAGACAGGACTTTTTGGAGGCTATAGATTTAGGATAAAAACGTTGCAAAAGATGCAATGAAGAAAAAAAGAAAGATGCTGAGGTCAGTGCTGGTCGTGCTCTGCGTGAGCTGCCTACGTATCCCAAGGGGAATCAGACCAGGACGTAGTTCAGGGCAAAAAGGAATAAATCACACATGCACATACACAACAATCAGGCGGATGCTATGCTATAAGAGTGATATGCAATGCATGGATGTGATATGAATTGTGTCATGAGTCTTATCATGCCTAGTGTTATGACCCTAGTATGAGCAAGTGCTGTGGGGTGTGCCACTCCGAGTGGCTGGTGTTGTGCTAGTGTTTGCGACTGTGATGTGGTGGATGACTTGGATAAGGACAGGAAGGTTTAGAAGACTCTGGGTCTAGGGGCAAACTTCTAGAATTACGGGAAGTGTGCTTTACAAGCGAATGGGATCGGATGTGGGGTCTTTGAGGATGACAACTAAAGATAACCCATAGGTGAGGGAGTTTATGATAACCTACAGTATTATAATAACCAAAGTGAGGAGGCTCATGATAAGTGGGGTAGCTCACGATAATAGACAGGTGAGATAACCGGAGTGAAGAGGCTCACGATAAGTGAGGAAACTCATAATGACTGACAGGTGAGAAAGCTCATGATAATCAGTGGACACGGGTCCTTAAATTATGAATAGACAGTGCTTGCCATGGGAATCGGGGTAATTTGACTGCGGGTGATGTTTTGGCCGATCCTTATGATGACAAGTACGAAGAATCGGTTCGGACTTCTGCTATCTTCTGCTGGGATGGCAGGGGACTCTCTGAGAATCTCTCTTCAATTCTTGACCTAGAACCAGGATCCACCTCTGAATCTCTCGTGGTTGGTCAGATCTCGCAATGCTCAATCCAAAAGAGCCGGTTAGGGCTTATCGGTTTCTGTCCTCGGAGGATGATGTATGGTTCTCGGAGAATCTCTTTTGGCGCTCAATCCAAGGGGGCCGGTCAGGGCCTCCGGGAGCTGCTATCTATCGGTTTCTGTCCTCGGGGGATGATGTAGGGTTCTCGGAGAATCTCTTTTGGCGCTCAATCCAAGGGGGCCGGTCAGGGCCTTCGGGAGCTGGTATCTATCGGTTTCTATCCTCGGGGGATGATGTAGGGTTCTCGGAGAATCTCTTTTGGCGCTCAATCCAAGGGGGCCGGTCAGGGCCTCCGGGAGCTGGTATCTATCGGTTTCTTTCCTCGGGGGATGATGTAGGGTTCTCGGAGAATCTCTTTTGGCGCTCAATCCAAGGGGGCCGGTCAGGGCCTCCGGGAGCTGGTATCTATCGATTTCTGTCCTCGGGGGATGATGTAGGGTTCTCGGAGAATCTCTTTTGGCGCTCAATCCAAGGGGGCCGGTCAGGGCCTCCGGGAGCTGGTATCTATCGGTTTCTGTCCTCGGGGGATGATGTAGGGTTCTCGGAGAATCTCTTTTTTTTGGCGCTCAATCCAAGGGGGCCGGTCAGGGCCTCCGGGAGCTGGTATCTATCGGTTTCTGTCCTCGGGGGATGATGTAGGGTTCTCGGAGAATCTTTTTTTTGGCGCTCAATCCAAGGGGGCCGGTCAGGGCCTCCGGGAGCTGGTATCTATCGGTTTCTGTCCTCGGGGGATGATGTAGGGTTCTCGAAGAATCTCTTTTGGCGCTCAATCCAAGGGGGCCGGTCAGGGCCTCCGGGAGCTGGTATCTATCGGTTTCTGTCCTCGGGGGATGATGTACTCTGCTAGGAAGAAGGAAATACGTCCATTAAATGGGAGTAAAGGTATCATTCTATTTGTGATGAGGGATACAGAGATGGTCCGCGGCAGTTAAGGTTTTGATTATTGAAAGAGGAGGGTGATCAACAATCACTCATGGACTTATGTTGCTAGGATGAAAGAAGATCATCAACAGCCACTCATGGACTTATGTTGCATGAACGAAAGATGAAAGATCAACAGCCACTCATGGACTTATGTTGCTAGGATGAAAGAAGATCATCAACAGCCACTCATGGACTTATGTTGCATGAACAAAGGAAGGAAATCAACAACCACTCATGGACTTATGTTGCATGAAGGAAGATCAACAGCCACTCATGGACTTATGTTGCAAGGAGATGAAAGAAGATCATCAACAGCCACTCATGGACTTATGTTGCAAGGAGATGAAAGAAGATCATCAACAGCCACTCATGGACTTATGTTGCAAGGAGATGAAAGAAGATCATCAACAGCCACTCATGGACTTATGTTGCAAGGAGATGAAAGAAGATCATCAACAGCCACTCATGGGAGTTTTCGGGCTTTCAGGGGCATTTTGGTCATTTTGAGCATTCTGAGAGATAGAGCTGTCTTCCAGGAGTCCTTTTGAGTCTTTTACGATCATTGTGAACCACCAAGCTATGGGTCTCCTAAATCTGATAGCCGACAAAATGGGGTGTCTACAGTGGCTGATGATGGCAAGCCTAAAAGGACCCTGCAACCACCCATGTTCTAGGTCAGTTTCCTACGGTCACTCCTCACCATGCCCCCGCCTTCGCAGGTCGCTCGGGGGGCAAGGGGATACCAGACCCAAACAGGAAATTACATAAAGCTTTGCTTAGGTCCAGCCAACGACGGGGGCAAACCCCTAGGTGGCCGACGATGGCAAGCTTCAAAGGACCCTGCAAGCACCCATGTTCTAGGTCGGTTTCCTATGGCCACTCACTCCTGCACTCCCGTCTTAGCAAAATGCTTGGGGGGCAGGGGAATATTAGGCCAAAATAGGAAATCACACCGGTCACTAAAAGAACTTGGAAGATATTCCTAAGCACTTACAGTGATCAGAGATAGATACCCCGGACGGTAAAATAGGATACTCCTATAATACACCGAGACATCCCAGACGGTAAAGCAGGGTATTCCTATAATACACCGGGACATCCCGAACGCTAAACAGGACAAGTTCCTATGGCACACTGGGCAATTACCTTTAAAATAGGTCAAGAAGACTAGGTGTTCTATTGGTTATGGTCCTAAACCATTTGCTAAGGCAGGGGCTTAGGTCAGCTAAAAATCGGGTGGATACAAGCAATCACAAACAGGCACAGTGCAGACAAAAGTGAGCAGTTAATGGAAAGAAAAGTGGCCTCGAGGGCCTTTTCATTAATAAAAAAAACTGTACAAAGCCTGGGGGGCAGTTGTAGTAGCCTCCCCACAAAAAAAAAAAAACACACCCATAGGTCATGGGTTATCCACAAAGACCACCTCTTCCTCCCCAGCGGCCTGCTCTTCCACAACAGGGTCCCCGATCGGTGCAACTTCAGCAGCGACCTCGGTGTCAGCTTGGCGCTCCTTCCAGTAACTGGACTCTGCCCAAGAGTAGCCAGACAGGTCCCAGTTGGGGTGGTCAGCAATAGCCCGCTTAGCCAAATCAGCGTAGCCAGTAAGGAATCCTGCCTCGAACTCCTCCTGGCATCCTTGGCTTCAGCATCCCGAGTAGCAGAGAGCTCAGAAAGCGTAGCCGTCATGGCCGCCAGGTCTTTGTCGGCAGTGATCCTCCCGGCTTCCACGGCTGCAACTTTCATCTCTGCAACCTTCCGGGCAGCCCGCTCGGTTGAAAAAGAGTCACGAGTCTCCCCCAGCTCTAGGGCCGCTGCCCGGGATTTTTCCTCCTCCACGGAGAGAGCAAACTTCGCAGACTCCCAGGCAGCCCTCTCCACAGACAAGTCAGCCTCCGTAGCAGCCAACCTCTCGGCAATGCTGGGAAGGGTGGCTTTAACCCCGGCCGCAATGCAACCAATCTGCAAGATCAAAACAACGTCAGTATACACATGGAAGATTGGCTAATGTTCATGTTACAAAATGACTCACCATGTGGCTGATGCTGTAGAGCCAACCGATTATGGCCTCGGGACTTAGCAGAGTGTATTTGTCGATCTGACTTTGCAGCAGCCCGGGCCGGACCGGACCCTTCCGTGGACGTCGTCTGCCATCTTGACTGCCGGCCTCGAGGAGGGGCCCGCGCGAGCTGTCTCCTCCATGCTGAGGAAGGATACCCCAGACGACTTGGCGGCGGGAGGAAGAGGTGATGGCACGGCGATAGTAACACCGAGCGTCAAGGTCGCAGCAGCCTCCTTCTTTGCCCAAATCGAGATCCCCCGGGAGATCCTTTTGATAGGCTGGCCCTCGGCGGGGTCTTGCTTCTTCCTCTTCTGGCCAGCCCGAGCCATCAGGGCTGCCTCTTTTTCCTTCAAAGCCACCGCACTCTTGGGAGCCAATTCTATAAAATCAGAGAAGAGCACATGAGAACTCAACAAAGTGCCAAATAAAAAAATAACCGGAAGGTCTAGTAATGGAATTTACCAGGAATGATCGACGGGCATATGGGAGCTACGAAGTGGTGCTTGGGCTCTTAAGAAACCTTCGGACTTCCCAACCGGGTCAGCACCTTATTGATGTCGGTCAGGTCCTCTACCAAAGACAAGATTCTTGCTTGGAACTCATCGGGAAGACTGGGCGAGTCAACTGATCCCACTGCAAAGCAAACATACAAACGGGTTAGACATGGTAAAATAAAGAGACTAATGATGAAAGGAAAGTGATTGGGCTTATTCCTCAACTTCCCCGCCTAGGAGGTCCTTAACTGCATACCCGGTGCCTTTTCACATAGCCCCAGGGTGGATACTTGGAAGAATTTCTTCTTCCATCCCTTATTATTGCTCGGGCAGTTGACTATTATCTTTTGCCCCTGCCTGGCCCCGAGCGAGAAGAAACCAGACTCCCTATGAACTTGGAATGGTCGGTGGGTCCAAAAGAACTCTTGTAGGGTGACCTCGTACCCGAGAACTTGAGGCCACAAGGATATGGACCCCATCAGATACCAGCAACCGTTCGGGGCGAGCTGCCCGGGGGAGATCCCGAGGTAGATGAGTGCGTCTCGGGCAACAGGATGGAGCGGTAGGCGAAGGCCTTCCATAAAAGCATCTTCGTATAAGGTAACGAAGCCCGACTTGTGGAAGTGAGCCCCGCCGTCGTGGACCGACAGAGAGAAAGGGCCGGGAATATCGTATCTCTCCCTGATCCGACACAAATCAGGGCCGCGCAGGGTGCTGTGGATATCGCAGGTTGACTTACCCACAGCTTTTCAAAATCAATTTCTAAAACAAAATGAATGAGTCGCCACTTAATTAAAAGGAAAATTAAGAAACCATTTAAAAGGAAACTGATCTTTTGCGAAACCAAAGATTAACTAAGTCCGGGGATTATGGAATGAGAGAGGAAGGAGCCCTTCGGACTAAAACACCCTCTCTCATCCTATCTTACGATAGGCCTCTACTCAAGATCCTTTTAATCAAATTTATTAATCTAAGCATGCCCTCAATTAATACATATATATATACATCACAAAAACATGTCCAAAGGGGTGTAAAATTGCAATTGACAAAATATCATTCATAAGCCAAGTAATTCGAATAGCAAGCAACATGATACGCAATAGGGAACAAGAGAGCTTACCCGGGATCCAGCTGCGAATATTAAACGTGCAATGCATGCGATTAAATAAAAAAAAACCTAGGAAAAGAGTCTCTAATCCATATATACACATAAGGCAAATCTTAACTCTAAGGTGTCGCGCATGAGGTCGAAAATCAAATAAAATCAATGAATTTAATAAATTAGAGAGGGACTGAGAAATCGTACCTTAATAGGGCTACAAAACAAGGGATTAGTTCACATGGTATGCAAAATATGATGTTAGAAATATCCATCCTAAATTTCTAGCTTAAATCTATCTAATGTAATTAAATCCAAAGCAAATAAATCCTAATTACAAGTGTCAAACCATATGGATGAATATGTACATAGGCAAGAACAAACCATGAAATACTCTTAAATTTTGAATTCAAGCTCAACTAATCATTATTGAAGCATGGTTTAAGCCTTAAGTTATAGGAAAACCTTTTGACCCATTATTAACAAAATTGGTCAAGTGTGTCATAAAACTCTGAAAATTGCAGAGAGCAGACCAGACCTTTAAGAAAATAAAAAGCACGTCTCTTATGGTTTGATGTTGATGATTTTTAGACACAAGATGCCTCTGTGAGTCTAGTTTTCAAATCAAAAAGAAAATCAAAGTTCCAACGGTTGGATCTCCGGGAATATGCAAAATACTAGACGTCACTCAGCACTTTACAACCTTCTGTCCAGAATTCTTGCACGATTTATTAAAAATAGCAAAAAAATCCGAATTGCTTTGTTCTTTTTAGGGTGACTTCCTAACACATTAATCTTCATAGAAAAAATTATTTGGAGCCACAAACACTTTATTAGAACTCTGAGTTAATTATTTCAAAAGAGTGCCACTATTCTGAAACTATTCTGAAATTCTGGACAGATTGTATTTGTGTCACAAAACTCATGATCAAACCATGCTAAAAGTGAAACCACCTTAAAACAAATATTACAGCGGTAGAATATTGTGTTATTGACACTTTCCCGTTGGTTTCACTTGATTTCAACGGTTAGATTTCGAACTAAAAATCTTTGATTAAAAACAGTTTATGGATTCACTGTTTTTATTTTGCTTGTTCAACTTCTATTTGGTAACTCCAACTATTAAACTATGAAGTTGAGTTGAACCAAACCACTTCTCCTACCATTTGATTGGCCATGGGAGACTACAAACCTTTATTCTTCATAGATTTCAAATGAAATATGGATAGACTTCATGAAATCTATAAGATATAGAATCTAAACCATGGAGGTGGGTTTAGACTTCAAAACTACATTCTCCTACCATTTAATGGTCATTGGAAAAGGGGGGCATGACCATGACTCATGAGTCTTAAAGGAATATTGAATGGATTCCTCAAGACATCAAGTTTAGAAGATCCAAATCATGGGTGTGGACTTGGAGCCTCTTATGAAGTGTTGATCAAACTTTGACTCCTATGTGAAGCACAAGCCTACATAGGGTTCAAAAGATCATGCTCTAGAGGTCGAAAGAGATATTGAAGATCTCCAAGACCTCCAAGAGAAGAAAATAAACAAAAGAATGGAAGAGAATAACATGGAAACAAAAGAAACTCCTAAGTTTTACTTGATGAACAAAGAAAATAATGAAAGATTTTAAGACTAGAGATGAGAAGAAAGGATAAGCTAATAATCTATGGTTAGAGGATCACCTCCAAATTATCCTCAAAGTTTTCTTTTCTTTGAAGATCTTCCAAGCTCTTCTCTCTAATTCTCTAAACACTTGTTTTTCTCTAAAAAAAAATGTTGGTGAAATGGAAGTATATGCTCTCTCTCCCAATATGTCTCTTGGTGTTCTTCTTGGTCTCTCTATTTTTTTGGTTCCTCCCCTCTCCATGAAGATACCTCTTCATTTATAGGCAAAATCAACAGATATTTTTGGTGAATTTCGGAGTAAAAAACAAGTGTAATTCCCTCATTAGTTGGTACAATGTGTACTTTCTGAAATTATGCAGACTGCTGTCCAGCGCGGCAGTCCAGACACTGACGCGACAGTCCGTGACTGCCGCTGCGGCATTCATCAAATGCCGTTGCGGCACTTAATGACTGCCGCGCGGCATTCACCAAATGCCGCGCCAATTAATGGATTGCCGCAACTTTGTCAGTCTTACTTTATCAGTTTTTTGTTCTTATTTGCATGTGCATACGTATTGCTCTGCAAAATACAGATTTTAAAAGCGAACGGCAGTCAGAAACCTGCGGCGGCACTTGATGAGTGCCGTGCCGGCACTCTGTGACTGCCGCACGTGCCGCGGAAGCCCGCCGTGTGCCGTTTTTTGACTAAAATTCCCCTTTTAGATCTTTTCTCTTTTTGAAACAAATTATTTTTGAATATCTTTTCCAAAAGTTGTATTTTTATATCAGCATTTTCCTAAATACCTGGTATTTCCCTTTTCCTGTGAAATTTTATCGCGTTTTGGAGAATTTTCTGAAGAGCTTGGAATACTTCGAATTTTTCGGTCATTGTCATCATCGGACGTGGAGGTGACGCTCTCCTAAATTCGACGGTCGGTCAAAATTGGGGTGTCTACAGTTTGCCCCTCTTTGACAGAGATTGTGGAGCAACGCGTCCCATAAGTGAATGTCGAAGCCTGTGTGAAGACAAGCCTTTGACCTGACTGTCGAATTTAGGCGAAAACAAAAATGCGTTGCAAAATGGGCGTGCAGCGGAATCCTAATTGGTCGGGCTCCCTGACGAGCTGCCTACGTATCCCTGTCAGGAATCAGACCAAAGCGTAGTTCAGGCACGGGTCGATCATTCACAGACGCAAATAGTCATACGGATGGATGCACCTATCCTGTCGTGATGCACGTGCTATGCAATGGTGTTGTCTGAGTTAACCTGGTTATGTAAATGTCATGCTTATCACATTTTCCCTGTGTATGACGCGCATTTCGTGGCGTGTTAGTCAGGGAAGATTATCTATTGAAAATCTGTCACAGGAGTCATGAGAGTGCTTTTGATTTGATCACGAGGGTTAATCGCAAGTCCGTTGCGAAAACCGGGAATATAAATCCGTTATATTCTCCAAAAGAGGGTTAATCGCAAGTCTGTTGCGAAAACCGGGAATATAAATCCGTTATATTCTCCAAAAGAGGGTTAATCGCAAGTCCGTTGCGAAAACCGGGAATATAAATCCGTTATATTCTCCAAAAGAGGGTTAATCGCAAGTCTGTTGCGAAAACCGGGAATATAAATCCGTTATATTCTCCAAAAGAGGGTTAATCGCAAGTCCGTTGCGAAAACCGGGAATATAAATCCGTTATATTCTCCAAAAGAGGGTTGATCGCAAGTCCGTTGTGAAAACCGGGAATATAAATCCGTTATATTCTCCGAACGAGGGTTAATCGCAAGTCTGTTGCGAAAACCGGGAATATAAATCCGTTATATTCTCCAAACGAGGGTTAATCGCAAGTCTGTTGCAAAAACCGGGAATATAAATCCGTTATATTCTCCGAACGAGGGTTAATCGCAAGTCTGTTGCGAAAACCGGGAATATAAATCCGTTATATTCTCCGAACGAGGGTTAATCGCAAGTCTGTTGCGAAAACCGGGAATATAAATCCATTATATTCTCCAAACGAGGGTTAATCGCAAGTCTGTTGCGAAAACCGGGAATATAAATCCGTTATATTCTCCAAAAGAGGGTTAATCGCAAGTCTGTTGCGAAAACCGGGAATATAAATCCGTTATATTCTCCAAAAGAGGGTTAATCGCAAGTCCGTTGCGAAAACCGGGAATATAAATCCGTTATATTCTCCGAAAGAGGGTTAATCGCAAGTCCGTTGCGAAAACCGGGAATATAAATCCGTTATATTCTCCGAAAGAGGGTTAATCGCAAGTCTGTTGCGAAAACCGGGAATATAAATCCGTTATATTCTCCGAACGAGGGTTAATCGCAAGTCTGTTGCGAAAACTGGGAATATAAATCCGTTATATTCTCCAAAAGAGGGTTAATCGCAAGTCCGTTGCGAAAATCGGGAATATAAATCCGTTATATTCTCCAAACGAGGGTTAATCGCAAGTCCGTTGCGAAAACTGGGAATATAAATCCGTTATATTCTCCGAAAGAGGGTTAATCGCAAGTCTGTTGCGAAAACCGGGAATATAAATCCGTTATATTCTCCGAAAGAGGGTTAATCGCAAGTCCGTTGCGAAAACCGGGAATATAAATCCGTTATATTCTCCGAAAGAGGGTTAATCGCAAGTCTGTTGCAAAAACCGGGAATATAAATCCGTTATATTCTCCGAAAGAGGGTTAATCGCAAGTCTGTTGCGAAAACCGGGAATATAAATCCGTTATATTCTCCGAACGAGGGTTAATCGCAAGTCCGTTGCGAAAACCGGGAATATAAATCCGTTATATTCTCCGAACGAGGGTTAATCTCAAGTCTGTTGCGAAAACCGGGAATATAAATCCGTTATATTCTCCGAAAGAGGGTTAATCGCAAGTCCGTTGCGAAAACCGGGAATATAAATCCGTTATATTCTCCGAAAGAGGGTTAATCGCAAGTCTGTTGCGAAAACCGGGAATATAAATCCGTTATATTCTCCGAAAGAGGGTTAATCGCAAGTCTGTTGCGAAAACCGGGAATATAAATCCGTTATATTCTCCGAACGAGGGTTAATCGCAAGTCCGTTGCGAAAACCGGGAATATAAATCCGTTATATTCTCCAAACGAGGGTTAATCGCAAGTCCGTTGCGAAAATCGGGAATATAAATCCGGGCCCACAGGCTTAAATATTTTCAATTTTTAAAGAGTCGGAGCCCGCGGGCTCAAGTACTGCGATTTTCAAAATTGGGAACCCAACGGGCCCAAATATTTTAATTTTCATAAATTGGGAGCCCACGAGCTCAAACATCTCCAATTTTCAAAAATGGGGGGGGGGGGGGGGGGGCCCACGGGCTCGAATATTTTTGAACTCCAAAATTTGTAGTCAATGTGTACCTAAGAAACGACCCTGAGGGCCAAAAGCGCAAATGAGGGCAATTTTGGGGCCTCAAATTCAATTTTTGGGACTTGATTCGAATTTTTGGGGGGACTGTAAATATCTATGAACCGCCATAATCGCGGCACACGCGGTTTTTCGCGGCAGTCCGTGACTGCCGCGCGGCACTCACGGAGTGCCGTTGCGGCACTCGGCGAGTGCCGCGCGGCAGTTGACTGACTGTCGCGCACGGAAAAATGAGTGCCGCGTTTGAGGGCAGTGGCTTAAACCGCCGGGGTTCTCCTCTCATTCTCTCATTCTCTTCATCTCGAGATCTCTCTGGAGAAATTTTTCCCTCATTCTTTCTTTGCCTCTATAACGATCCACGACATTCACAGGTTAGTTTTGCTAGATCAGAGCTTGATTAAACTTGTTTATTTCACTGTTTTTCCAAAATTTTCATGAATCTAACGCTCGAATTCTCTCTTTTCTTTGACAGTGTTATGGCGAGTGGTTCAGGACGCAAGAAGAGGGCTAGGTATACTGCCACGCATCACCCAGACGCCACGCTTTTATTGAGGGATCCTGACGAGCATCTGTCGGCCCGCGCGTTCAAGCGCGAGGTAAACACCCTTCTTCTCTTATTTTTGTATTCTTTTCTTGCATTTCCTTTCCTGTGTGGATATACCGTAGGGTTGCTATGACTTTAGATACCCTGTTCCGGACGACATGCTTGTGGTGTTTTGAACGCCCCACTTCATGCCCCTTGCAAAGAAGTTTTTTATTTCGAGAACAAATTGGATGTTACATTGGAATTCTTTCAAATACTCATCCTTTTATTTGTTACTATTTTCATTTCTTTCAACTTTTAATTTCTCATCAAAGGTTTTGAAAATTGAAAATTTCAAACATCCAATGTCCATGAATGCACGATCCTGAACTTTCTCCCGTATCTTATTACACTTGTGAATTTCTCTGAGCGTTCCAGGTGCCCTTCTATTATTTGAAATTGACTCTTGAATGCTTGCGACCACGTACTTCCTTGTACTTATTTTGGATTCAGAAATGCGGACAAACTACTTTTTCTCTTTCCTTTTCTTTTCGAAACCTCGCTATAACATTGAATGTTTCTCTTTTATTCATTTCAAACAAACGTGAAATCCTTTATGAACACTTCTGGACTTTCTTTTCTTTTATTTATTACTTATCTCTTCCTTCATTGCTTTCTTCCTTTATTCGTTCTCTAACGACAAATCTTGTAATTCTTTCTTGCAGCTGCAGCCTAAGGTGCTGAAGGGTCATGGCAGCCTCGCACATGGCCACGAGTGGTACACCCAGCTGAGCCCGACTGTGAGGGCTATGGTGGACGCAGCGGGTTTTGGAGACTTCGTCAAACTCTTGACGAAGAGCTCCAACGACTTGCAGCAGATACTTGCGTTGGCCGAGCGGTGGTGGGATACTACGAGCACCTTCCACTTCGACTTTGGGGAGATGACGATGACCCCCCCTAGATTTCAGCATGATTACGGGGATCCCGTTCGGAGGAGAGCCCCTGAGGCATCTCACGGACCAGGAGTGGGATCAGATGGAGCCGCTGCTAGGAGTGGTCCCGGAGGAGGCCCTGGTTACAGCTCGGTGGTTCATGGATACTTTCCGGGGAAAACCCGGCTTTACGGACGAGCAGATGGCCCGCGGCTTCTTGATGTACGTGCTGGGGTGCTCCTTGTTGAGCACCAGGTGTGACCGGATTTCTGCTTCCCTGGTGGCGTCGCTGGAGCATCTGGATCGGGTCACCGAGTTTGATTGGGCTGGTACAGGTTTAGCTATCCTGTACAGGCATATGAGTGACATTTCCCGGGGCAGGTCGACAGCCACCAGTGGGTATTGGAGAGCGTGGGAGGTATATACATATCTTATTTATTTTTTACATTCCATCGCTTATTTTTCTTTCAGAAATTTATTTACACTGCGATACTAATTTCTCTTTTCTTTCTCCCTTTTCATTACAGATTTGGTCCCATGAGTATCTCCGCATGATGTCTCCTGAGACACGTGCAGCCGACGCCCTCATCATGCCCCAGGGGCTGAAGTGGGCGAAGGACAGGGTCGGGCGGAAGACCGGGGCTCATGACTTTGTTTCGTTCAGGAACTTCCTGACGAACCTACGGGAGGAGCATGTACAGTGGCAGCCGTGGCTCAGGGCGCTACCCGAGGCTAGCGCGGGGATTCAGGAGTCGGCCGGGTATGACCCGATGAGACGGCTTCTCGATGATGGGTCAGAGGGTATGGCGTGGTACTTGGGAGAGAGGGTGACCAGGCAGTCTATAGCAGCTCCCAGATTCTTCGTGCCGTTCCCTCCTCCCGACTCTATGAAGGCTACAGACACACTTCAGGGCGGCGACTACTCAGCTGCCCGAGCTGGCTTTGGTATCCACGGCTTCTTGGACGACCCTGACGGTTATGCGGCCTTCCGTGCCGCCAAGCTGATGCCGAACTTCCCGCTGATGGAAGTGACTCGGGTGAGTAAATGATTCCTTTATTATTTTTGTGAGTTCTTCCTTTTACTCTTCACCCATGTTTTATTACTTTTGTTGGCAGCATGTCCCTGCTGCGCCCCGCCCCCCTGGCCTACCTGAGTGGGACTGGACTATGTCTACCGTCTCATTTGGCGAGCCCCTTGTGACGACGGTCCCCCGACTCTCCCAGGGCGCCCCTACCATTCCTATTCACTATGATCTTGTCCCGCGCGCTTACGCGGAGGAGGGCCTGGCGTACGCCCATAGCGTGCGACAGTGGGTTCTTGGGCGCGAGTGGATGGTAAGAAATTCATTCTCACTCCTATCTTTGACTGGAATTGTATCTCTTTTTTTTTTTTTTTTTTTTTTTTTTTTTTTTTTTTTTTACTGATCTTTATTTCCGTTTCTTGTTTTCAGGCCGAGGGAGCTCGAGCGACCGCCGCGGTTCAGTCGAGGGCCCTGGTATGATCTCTACCCTTTCCATATTCTTAGCATTCCAAATCCCTTTTCAATGATTTTCATGGACTCATCCCTTCTCTTCCAGATGGAGGAGAACAGAGTCTTATCTCAGCAGGTGGGGCAGCTCCAGCATCGGCTTCAGCAGTTCGGCATCTCTTTCAGCGACGCCCCCGGAGGTAGCGGTGCTGGGCGTGGCGGAGGCGTTGGCGAGGGCACTAGCGGTGGCAGGGGCCGAGGCAGCGGGCGTGGAGAGAGTGGAGGAGGCAGCGGGACTGAGTCAGAGGAGGAGCCTCTCAGACGCACGACTCGCCAGACTCGCGGCCGGGGTCGGGGTCGGAGTTGATCCTGCTTATATTTTTGCTTTCTTTTGAGAGGATTTTTTTTTATTGTACATATTTGGGTGGATGACTGTATAAATATACAAATATGCTTTATTTTGATGGCTGCTTCCTTTTATTATGCTTTCTGCTTTATTCACCGTATGTGTGACCATAGCGTGGTCCAAATTTTGCCGTATGTGGGACCATGGCTTGGTCCCGATTTTATTTCTATCTTTGAATGCTTCTGCTTCTTTTACTTATTTGATATATACAAATGAATGAAATGAATGAATGAATGTATGTATTTGCACGTGCTGCATGATGCGCACGTTTTATTGCTTCTCAATTAATTTTCTGTTTGCAGGTGGGCTGATCGTGTTACAAACAGATTCTGGCCAATGAAAAACTCAGAACGGCACTCGGTTAAGCCTCCGCGGCACTCAACGAATGCCGCAACGGCAGTCAGTGAATGCCGTGCGGCACTCACGAACTGCCGCGCGGCACTTCACGGAGTGCCGCTGCACTTTATCGAGTGCCGCGATCTAGTGGGCAGCTCTATTTCCCTACTTATACCCCTCCTCTTCTAACACTCCGCAAAACATCTCTCTCTCTTTCCACCCTCCTTTCAAATGGCCCCCATTAGCTCCCAAACTCTCTTCCCATGGATGGACACTCTCTCAGGTATTGAAAGGCTCAATTTTGAATGCTTCAGATTGAATGATCTCTTCTCTTTCCGACGCATGAATTTGAACGAGGGCTTACTTCGAGCTGCTATTCAGTGTTGGGACCCTGCTCTCAACGTCTTTCGTTTCGGCTTTCAGGAGATTTGTCCTTTGTTCGAGGAATTTAGCGCTATTCTCCACACTGATCCTTTTGCTGAACTGACGGTTCCTCAGATTCAGGCTGGGTATGTCCGCGACTTAGCCACTCTTCTCCACATATCTCGAAATGCGGCGGGCTCCCTTATTTGTGACAGGCATATCGATTTTGAGCGCCTCGCCTCTGTTTATGCTCCCATAGGGGACCCTTACAATGGTGAGTATCAGATCATCCGGCGTAGTGCCTTGTCGATTGCCATGCTCTCTTACTTCCTCTTCCAGTCATCTTCTGACATTCTCATACCTATCGTCTGCGGTTTGCGGGAGATGAAGAGTGTTGTTATGCTGGTTCTTGGCGAAACTTTGATTGGATTGAGCCATGCTAATGTTACCGGGGCCATGTTATCTGCTGGGGCACCTTTCGTCTTGCAGGTCTGGCTCATGGAACGCCTCGACCTCTTTATTCACCCCTCGCATCTTCGTGGGCCACTTCCTTACGACCGCATGGAGGTCCATTGCTTATTCCATTCTGCCGATGCATGGCTTGGTTGGCTCCAGGGTCTCTCTTCTAGTGACATCTGTTGGATCTGCCCTCAGTGGACTCATTGTTCTGTTGCTGTACGTCTTCCTGGGCGACCTGGCATCTGGCTGCCGGGCCTGTGTGCTACCACTTTCTACATTCCTGACCGGGTGGTCCGCCAGTTTGGGCTTTTGCAGGATGTTACTGAATCTGTGACTGCTGATTTCACCAGGGGTTCTACTCTGCGTCCTTCTATTGTGAAGGCTTTTCTTGAGGTTTGGCATAGCAGGATTGCTGCTCCGTTCTCGATGGTTCCTGCTCCGACCGTGCCTACTACCCAGTATCTTCTAGAGACCCAGGCCTTGGTTGCAACGCGAGCTTGACAGACATATGCATAATAAAGTAGACGAAAACAGGGAAAAGCTTGCCATTTTTACAAAACTTTCTGACAGACCCTGCCTACTCTTTTCACGCTTTTGAATGTGATTTTTATTATTATTTTTTCTTTTCAAGAAATGTTGTCATGATAAAATCAGAAGTGTTCACCCCTTCAATTAATCTTTTATGAAGTATTCTCCTTTCAATGTCTTTACTTGGCTCTTTACTCTGCTGTTTTGTTTTTTACTCATTCTATTCCATGAATTTTCATTTGTTCCTTTATAGTACTTATTTTGACAGCCAGGTGACCTGAGGGATGGTTTTGTATCTGGGTTCTTTGGCTAGCAAACGAAGTTTGCCCCTGGTTTTAGGGCCTTTAAGTGGTTCCGGGCAAACGCCAGTTTGCCCCTAGTTTAGCACAGTTTTTTTTTTTTTTTTTTTTTTTTTGAAATGACCGAACCAAGTTGGTTGCCTACGTATCCCCTAGCGGGAATCAGGTCAAGCGTAGTTCATCAAGGTAGGAGGCTTTGAAAGAAATGGTTTCAAGCAAAGTATTTCTTGAGGCGATCGAGGTTAATCGGCTGTTTAAATTCAACCCCGTCCAGGTCCATGAGATAAGCCGCTCCTCCGGAGAGGAGGGTCTTAATGATGTACGGCCCGACCCAGTTGGGTTTGAATTTTCCTCTAGGGTCATAAACGGGCACTTTGAGTTCTTTGAGGACCAGGTCACCCTCAGCAAGCTTCCTTGGGCGAACCTTTTTGTTGAAAGCACGAGCTATCCTCTTCTGGTACCCCCGAGTATGGTTTATCGCAGTCAGCCTCTTTTCATCAAGCAACATCAATTCTTCATATCTTCCCCGTATCCATTCTAATTCGGTGACTTCGCACTCTGCCAAAACCCTGAGAGAGGGTATTTCCACCTCGACTGGAAGGACTGCTTCCATCCCGTACACTAATGAATATGGTGTAGCACCCGTTGAAGTTCTCACTGAGGTCCGGTATCCCCATAAAGCGAACGGCAGCTTCTCATGCCAATCTTTGTATGTGTCCGTCGTTTTTCCCAAGATTGCTTTAACATTTTTATTCGCTGCCTCCACTGCTCCATTTGTCTGCGGCCTATATGGGGACGACTGATGGCGGGTGATCTTATACTTTTCTAGAAGTGGGATAACTTCTCCTTGGAAATGACTGCCGTGATCGGATATGAATTCGTTCGGGACCCCATACCTGCAGATTATGTTCTTCTCGATGAAACTCACCACGTCTTTGGCTTTCAAAGTTGCATATGAGGCTGCCTCTACCCATTTGGTAAAATAATCAATTGCCACGATTATGTATCGATGCCCATTGGAGGCCTTTGGGACTATCTCACCGATGATATCAATCCCCCACACGGAGAACGGCCAAGGGGTGGTCAGGCTGTAGAGTTGCGACGGCGGGGTATGCATCAGATTCGCATGAATCTGACACTTGTGACACCTTCTGACATATTCACAACAGTCTTTGTCCAAGGTAGTCCAATAGTACCCTTGTCGAATGATCTTCTTTGCCAGCATGTGCCCGTTCATGTGGGGCCCGCATACTCCCTCATGTATTTTCTCCATCATTCTCTTGGCTTCCCTTCCGTATAAACACTCTAAATTATACCCGGTGTAGGACTTCTTCCATAGTTTATCCGCGTAGATCACAAATTGAGCAGCAAATCGCCGTATCGCCTTCTTGTCCTTTTCTGAGGCTCCTTCAGGGTATTCTCCTTCTTTAATGAACTTCCACACGTCCGCATACCAAGGCACTTCATCTTCTCTCTC
Organism: Hydrangea macrophylla; assembly: GCA_033977485.1. NCBI lineage: Eukaryota > Viridiplantae > Streptophyta > Magnoliopsida > Cornales > Hydrangeaceae > Hydrangea > Hydrangea macrophylla. The sequence continues at coordinate 7,150,739 of CM066993.1, read as the reverse complement.
TATGGCTGCGATCATTTCAAATGACGGTCTATTCCTCACTTCTACGGATAACGGGACCATAGCAATTTTGGAAGGAATTTGGATCATTGAGGCCAAGGTAGCCAAAGAGTCGGCTAGCTGGTTTTCTTCACGGGGGAGATAGTAGAAAGAAATCTTTTGGAATTGTGCCTTCAGGCTTTCCAGATAGTCATGATAAGGTCTTAATTTCTCATGTTTTACCCTCCAATCTCCCCGTACCTGGGATATGATCAAATTGGAATCCCCGAAGACATCAATTTTTCCGACCTTTAAAGCCAGGGCTGCTTCCATTCCGATTATGCATGCTTCGTACTCCGCGGTGTTGTTGGTTGAGTTATACTTGAGCTTGGCGGCTAGTGGGGTAGGGGTCCCATCGGGTGCTATCAGAATGATTCCAACTCCATAACCTAATTGATTGGCTGCTCCGTCGAAATACATCCTCCACAGATCCTCTCTTACCTCCATAATTCCTTCATCCGGGAACTTGAAGTCTCCCTTGTCCTCAGATTCTACAGCGAGGTCGGCTAAAAACTCGGCGACAGCCCTTCCTTTTACGGACTTGGCGGTAACATATCTGATGTCGAACTCGGCCTGCATCATGGTCCAACGGGAAATCCTACTGGTCAAGACGGGTTTTTCGAACAGGTATTTTAACGGGTCCATTCGGGATATCAGGATTACAGGGAAGGCTAGCATATAGTGGCGGAGGCGACGGGTACACCAAACCAAGGCCCAACAGGCCTTCTCCAAGGGCGAATACTTTAACTCATATCCGACCATTCTCTTGCTTAAGTAGTAAATGGCCTTTTCCACGTGCCCCTCTTCTCCTTCTTGGGCCAGCATACATCCCATTGAATCTTCGGATACGGAGAGATAGAGCAACAGGGGTCTCCCAGGCGAAGGTGGTGACAGGACAGGCGGGTTTTGGAGGTAGGTTTTGATTTTGTCGAAGGCTTGTTGACACGGGGCGTCCCATTTGAATCTCTCTCCCTTTCTGAGTAGTTTAAAAAGCGGGTCGCAGGTCAAGGTGAGTTTGGAAATGAAACGGCTGATGAACTGTATTCTCCCCAAGAATCCCCTCAGTTCTTTTTCATTTTTTGGTGGCTGCATTTCGATTATGGCCTTTATCTTGGTGGGATCCACCTCTATTCCCCTCTGAGTAATAAGGAAACCCAATAACTTCCCGGTGGTGACTCCGAACGTGCATTTCTGTGGGTTCAGCCTCATCTTGAATTCCCTCAATCTCCCAAAGAACTTTCTCAAAGCCTCTAGGTGTCCTCCCCTCTCCTTGGATTTCACAATCATATCGTCCACATACACCTCCACTTCTTTGTGGATCATGTCGTGCAGTAAAGTGGTGGCAGCCCTTTGATAGGTTGTGCCCGCATTCTTGAGTCCGAATGGCATGACCCTATAGCAATATGTTCCCCACGGAGTGATGAACGTGGTTTTCTCTCTATCCTCGGGAGCCATGAGGATTTGATTATACCCGGAGAACCCATCCATGAAAGATAGGAGCTCGTGTCCCGCAGTGTTATCAACCAACACGTCGATGTGGGGTAATGGGAAATCGTCTTTAGGGCTTGCTTTGTTCAAATCCCGAAAATCCACACAAACCCTAACACGACCATCCTTCTTTGGGACAGGCACAATGTTGGCAATCCATTCGGGATACTCGGTGACTATCAAGAATCCAGCTCTTAATTGCTTTTCAACTTCCTCTTTTACTTTGAGTGCCCATTCTAGCCTCATTCGCCTCAATTTTTGTTTTATGGGCTTTGAATTGGGAAAGAGGGGGATGTGGTGTTGGACTATTTTTGGATCGATACCTGGCATATCATTGTAAGACCATGCAAAAACATCTTTGAATTCATTTAATAGATTGATTAGTTCTTTACTTTCTTTATTGCTAAGTGTAGAGCCGATGAAGACATTTTGAGGATTATTCTCATTTCCAAGATTAATTGTTAGGGTGTCCTCAATGATTTTACATGCAGATTCTTTTTCTTTTTCAATTAGTTTTTGCAGTTCAATAGGTATTTCACGATCATCACATTCATCACATTCATTAAGCGCGTTCGAGTAGGCAGAATCAGTCATACTTTCATTGATTTTCTTTGGAGTGATTACAACAGACATAGAAATTGAAAGGCGCCTCATTTGGGCCATTACAGACTCTGGGTGTGGGGGGAACCTATCACTAGACTCAAAAACCCACTCCTTCTTGTGCTCTCCTCCCAGGCCAGTGATGAAGTATTCTTCCGGGCCTCCTGTCTTGGTGATTTTCTCCATCTCTTCTTCCTCAGCCTTCCCTTCCTCACCTTCTTCACTTTCGGCAGCTTCCTCCACTATTCCCTCGATGTATTCACCTTTGGTCTTTCCAGGATCCTCCTTTATGACCTCTGCGTTTCCTTCGCCTAACAGATCTTTCATGGCAGGACCGTCCAGCATACCAACCCAGTCCTTGGCAGCAACAGATTTTTCAGGCTTTTGCAAAAAATGGGTCTTTGTACCCAGAAAATTCATGGGAGAAGAAAATCTCGAACCCCGGCTTCATGCATTTGTCTTTTTGGTCCATCCATGGTTCTGGGAAACCACAGAAGGGGAAATCTTCTCCTTCCTTCACAAAATACCCGTTGAGGATTTTCAAGTAAGGGTCTAGTGGCGCATTGACGTCCTTCTTCTTTGCTCTCAGCTCCTTCTTCGTTGGCTGATACCCGAGACCGTGAGTGTGAGTTTGAGTAGGGATTCTTGGGGCCTCTGGCAGGCCTTGAAGATTCTTCCCCAACCCCAATCCTGGAAAGAAACCCATTTTCTTCATGATTCCAGCGACGACTGGACTAGCATATTGATCAAAATGGGGTGGTAGGGACTCTCCCGACTTTCCTTCTTCTATCACACTGATGAACTCGAATCCTCCCATTTTTGCTTCTTCTTCTTGCAGCTGTAATTCTAGAACCGGTGCACTTGACGACGCTTCAGATGATCGAACCCAACTGTCCCCGAGGATATCACAGACTTTGTTTTCCCAGACATACTTAACCTTTTGATGAATTGTTGATGGTATAGCGCCCAAACTGTCCAACCAAGGTCTTCCCAGCAGCAGATTGAAAGAAGCGGGGATATCGATGATTTGGAACTCAGCTTCTTTGTCCATTGGCCCGATAGCAAGGTTAAGAAAGATGATGCCCATGACTGCTCTTTGGGTGTTATCATATGCCCGGACCTTTTGCTGAGACGGCACAAAAGAAGATTCATCCAAGCCCATTCGTTTGGCTGTGCAGAAAGGACACACATTAAGAGCAGACCCGTTGTCAACGAGACAAGCGGGTACGGTGTTCCCCAAACATTCAACAGTGATGTACAAAGGCTTATTGAGCATGGGCCCTCCCGGTGGTAAGTCATTTGATGAGAAAGCAATAGCCAAAGTCGGAATTTTATTGATCAGCCCTACAAGGTCTTCCGGGGTGGTGTCGATAGACACGTCAGATTGATTAAGGGCGTCTAGGACCGCCTGCCTATGACGTTTGGAGGCAATCAGCAATCCCCAAACAGTGATGTTAGCCTGAGTCTTCTTCATCTGCTTGAGGACTCTATCCTCTTCTTCTTCTTCGTTCATCTTTCCTTTCCCTTTCTCCAGCTCCCTCCCCGGGTGATCTTCCTCTAATTCATGTGGCTTGAAGTGCCTACCAGACCGAGTCAAGTGGTCAATTTCTTCTTTTACCCAAATATCGTCGGTTTCTGAAACGGTCTTTGGGCCCTCTTCTACCTCTTCGTCGCTTTGGTACCATAGATCATCTTTCCCTACCAGGCCTATGTTCCGATCATTGCTTTCTTGGGCCCACCAATCTGACTGCCTCGTCATTTCGTTTTCCCGTATCCCTGGCTGGCTTCCTATCATACAGATTCCCAGATTCTCCGGTGACTGATAAAACTTCCTTGGTTCCCCAACTTTGGTGATTAGCTTGGACGGATCGAATGTCACTTCTTCTACTCCCAAGAAGTAAAGACCCCGTGGCGGTGGTACGACACGATGGTTTTGCAGTGGATTCTTGGTGACATTGGGAGCCTTGACAGGTGGCTCGGATATCACTTTGTTGTCAATGAGGTCCTGTATGTCATGCCTTAACCTCATGCACCGATCGGTCGAGTGGCCCTTTTGTTGGTGATATTTGCAGTAGAGATCTCCTTTGAAGTACGACGGGAGTGGACTCGACGGGGGTCGAGGTTCCAGCTGGCGGAGATGCCCTTTTGCTAACAGCCTGTCGAGGGCGGTTGATAATAATACTCCCAAATCTGAAAACTTCCTCATTGGCTTGTCTTCCCCTCCCCTTGGATGACTTCTGGTGATATCGAATTTCTTCTCCGGCTCGCTAAGCGCATTGACATCGGTGGGGCCAGAGTGACCCCCCGAATGCCCTCCATTCGACCCATAGCTAGGCCTTCGATATCGGTTCTGTGGTTCTTCCTTCTTGATTGTTCCTTCTTGGATTGCATCTTCGATTCTCGTCCCTACATCGAATACCTCAGCAAAGGTATTGATTGACTGGAACCTCATCTTTTCCTGATAAACTGGCTGTAGATTTTTCATCAACATTCGGATCTGGTCCTTCTCGGATGGCCTTTGCACCATTTTCGCAGCTTTCCCTCTCCATCGGCTTAAATACTCGGCAAATGATTCTTTGTTCCCCTGCCTGGTTGTTTCCAAATCTCGGATAGTAACATCCAAGTCCTGATTGTATTCGTACTCTGCCACAAATGCCTTAATCACTTCTTCCCACACTCTGGTTTTGCTTGGCTCAAGTGTAAGATACCACGATAAAGCGGCTCCTGTTAAGGTTTGTTGGAAAAGGACAGCCATCATGGTAGTGCTCAGCCCACTAGGCTGAAAAGCCCCTATGCACATTCGGACATGACTGCGGGGGTTGCCTGTGCCATCAAATTTATCAAAGACGGGCATTTTAAAATCGGCCGGCAGCGTCTCATGGACTCCGTCGTACAACCCTTCCAGTTCCATCAGATAAGTATCCACCCCTTGAGCTTTGCGCATTACCCTCTCCAACTTTTCTATCTTCTCGGTCAGCAGCTTCTCCTTCTCATCTTTTTCCCTGTCTCTGTTGGCTCTCAGTGCATCATTCCAATGCGCCTCTTGATCGTCGAACCAATCCCCGTCTCCTCCTCCCAAAGGCGGGTCCATGACAGGTGGAACCACATGCGGTGGTCGACGGTTCAGCTCCTCTATCATTCCCATCATTCGGTTCATGTTTTCAGCCTGTCTTCGCATCTGTTCCGCTTGTTGCTCAACTAGTACCCTCAATCCGGTCATCTCTTCATTGTTTCTCTCTTCGGCCATGTCAACGTATCCTCTTCTTACTAACCTTGCCGTAGGACCTCTAAACCACCCTTGGTTTGCTATTTTTGCTCCTACAATAAATTTTGGAAATTTCTTTTTAGAAAAAACCCCCCTTTTTTTTTTTTTTTTTTTTTTTAGCAAAACTTTTATTTCGTAAGTCATACGGATGCAATGCATGTGTGTGTGTGTGCCTACTCTATATGCAAAAGAAAGGAAAATTCTAGTCCTAACACATAAGCACATAAGCACATAAAATCCTTACCCATGTCAAGTACGATGATTTCTCCATTCATTGCGATCCTCTTTACCCTTCGATGTCTGGAAATTTTAGCGTTTTCGAAACTTATTTGAAAAGCATTTCTGATGAACTCTTTAGAAAACAATTTTCAAGAATTTTGGATCGCGCTTTTCAAAAAGTGATTGGGTTGAAACTCTTGTTTTGAAAAGTACCTTAGCGGATGAATAACCTTGGTTTGGCTTTTAATCAAAAAAAAAAAAATGAACTGCCAGAATTTTTGGAAAAGTGATTAACAACTTTGGAATAGAGACGGCAAAATCTGTTTATTTTCAAAGATGGATTTAAAATTCTTCGGGTAGAAGGATCACATGACAGGATTATCACCGTACTTTCCATGAATTTGGATACATACAAGGTCAATGATGCTTAACTAAACATGATATAGGAAGTATAATCTTATAATCAAGATTCGGCATGTCCTCCAAATGTCATGTAACACGTGGAGAAATTGCTAAAAGGTGATTAAAAGATTATTCATCTTTCATCAAGCAAGTATCGTCATCATCTCAAGTAATCCCTTCTGGGCATACAAAACTTCCTAGCACATAACCCTAATCAAGAATTGATTTCCTAAATTTGATAGGTTCTATAGAAACTACTATGCAAAGGCTGGGTTTTGGTCAAATAAGGGACCCTTGACACACACCCGATAGGATGCTTCATATACCAAATCATGGTACGAGATCAAGGGTGATCACACAGTCCCATGATGACTTGACCGACCGGGTTGCCCCGAGCCTCCAAGGTCATAGTTCCGTGCAATCGACTGGCTGGACATGCAAGTGAAATGCAACAGGCACACAAAGATTAATTAATTCGATTAAAAGGATATTTTTCAAGTCTAATCCTCAAGTGAACCCAAAATCAGAATTCTGGTCTGCGAAACCAGAGATTCTGGGTTCGATCCCCAGCAGAGTCGCCAGATTGTGGATATCGCAGGTTGACTTACCCACAGCTTTTCAAAATCAATTTCTAAAACAAAATGAATGAGTCGCCACTTAATTTTTAAAAGGAAAATTAAGAAACCATTTAAAAGGAAACTGATCTTTTGCGAAACCAAAGATTAACTAAGTCCGGGGATTATGGAATGAGAGAGGAAGGAGCCCTTCGGACTAAAACACCCTCTCTCATCCTATCTTACGATAGGCCTCTACTCAACATCCTTTTAATCAAATTTATTAATCTAAGCATGCCCTCAATTAGTACATATATATATATATATACATCACAAAAACATGTCCAAAGGGGTGTAAAATTGCAATTGACAAAATATCATTCATAAGCCAAGTAATTCGAATAGCAAGCAACATGATACGCAATAGGGAACAAGAGAGCTTACCCGGGATCCAGCTGCGAATATTAAACGTGCAATGCATGCGATTAAATAAAAAAAAAACCTAGGAAAAGAGTCTCTAATCCATATATACACATAAGGCAAATCTTAACTCTAAGGTGTCGCGCATGAGGTCGAAAATCAAATAAAATCAATGAATTTAATAAATTAGAGAGGGACTGAGAAATCGTACCTTAATAGCGCTACAAAACAAGGGATTAGTTCACATGGTATGCAAAATATGATGTTAGAAATATCCATCCTAAATTTCTAGCTTAAATCTATCTAATGTAATTAAATCCAAAGCAAATAAATCCTAATTACAAGTGTCAAACCATATGGATGAATATGTACATAGGCAAGAACAAACCATGAAATACTCTTAAATTTTGAATTCAAGCTCAACTAATCATTATTGAAGCATGGTTTAAGCCTTAAGTTATAGGAAAACCTTTTGACCCATTATTAACAAAATTGGTCAAGTGTGTCATAAAACTCTGAAAATTGCAGAGAGCAGACCAGACCTTTAAGAAAATAAAAAGCACGTCTCTTATGGTTTGATGTTGATGATTTTTGGACACAAGATGCCTCCGTGAGTCTAGTTTTCAAATCAAAAAGAAAATCAAAGTTCCAACGGTTGGATCTCCGGGAATATGCAAAATACTAGACGTCACTCAGCACTTTACAACCTTCTGTCCAGAATTCTTGCACGATTTATTAAAAATAGCAAAAAAATCCGAATTGCTTTGTTCTTTTTAGGGTGACTTCCTAACACATTAATCTTCATAGAAAAAATTATTTGGAGCCACAAACACTTTATTAGAACTCTGATTTAATTATTTCAAAAGAGTGCCACTATTCTGAAACTATTCTAAAATTCTGGACAGATTGTATTTGTGTCACAAAACTCATGATCAAACCATGCTAAAAGTGAAACCACCTTAAAACAAAAATTACAGCGGTAGAATATTGTGTTATTGACACTTTCCCGTTGGTTTCACTTGATTTCAACGGTTAGATTTCGAACTAAAAATCTTTGATTAAAAACAGTTTATGGATTCACTGTTTTTATTTTGCTTGTTCAACTTCTATTTGGTAACTCCAACTATTAAACTATGAAGTTGAGTTGAACCAAACCACTTCTCCTACCATTTGATTGGCCATGGGAGACTACAAACCTTTATTCTTCATAGATTTCAAATGAAATATGGATAGACTTCATGAAATCTATAAGATATAGAATCTAAACCATGGAGGTGGGTTTAGACTTCAAAACTACATTCTCCTACCATTTAATGGTCATTGGAAAAGGGGGGCATGACCATGACTCATGAGTCTTAAAGGAATATTGAATGGATTCCTCAAGACATCAAGTTTAGAAGATCCAAATCATGGGTGTGGACTTGGAGCCTCTTATGAAGTGTTGATCAAACTTTGACTCCTATGTGAAGCACAAGCCTACATAGGGTTCAAAAGATCATGCTCTAGAGGTCGAAAGAGATATTGAAGATCTCCAAGACCTCCAAGAGAAGAAAATAAACAAAAGAATGGAAGAGAATAACATGGAAACAAAAGAAACTCCTAAGTTTTACTTGATGAACAAAGAAAATAATGAAAGATTTTAAGACTAGAGATGAGAAGAAAGGATAAGCTAATAATCTATGGTTAGAGGATCACCTCCAAATTATCCTCAAAGTTTTCTTTTCTTTGAAGATCTTCCAAGCTCTTCTCTCTAATTCTCTAAACACTTGTTTTTCTCTAAAAAAAAATGTTGGTGAAATGGAAGTATATGCTCTCTCTCCCAATATGTCTCTTGGTGTTCTTCTTGGTCTCTCTATTTTTTTGGTTCCTCCCCTCTCCATGAAGATACCTCTTCATTTATAGGCAAAATCAACAGATATTTTTGGTGAATTTCGGAGTAAAAAACAAGTGTAATTCCCTCATTAGTTGGTACAATGTGTACTTTCTGAAATTATGCAGACTGCTGTCCAGCGCGGCAGTCCAGACACTGACGCGGCAGTCCGTGACTACCGCTGCGGCATTCATCAAATGCCGTTGCGGCACTTAATGACTGCCGCGCGGCATTCACCAAATGCTGCGCCAATTAATGGATTGCCGCAACTTTGTCAGTCTTACTTTATCAGTTTTTTGTTCTTATTTGCATGCGCATACGTATTGCTCTGCAAAATACAGATTTTAAAAGCGAACGGCAGTCAGAAACCTGCGGCGGCACTTGATGAGTGCCGTGCCGGCACTCTGTGACTGCCGTGCGGCAGTCACCGAGTGCCGCGGAAGCCCGCCGTGTGCCGTTTTTTGACTAAAATTCCCCTTTTAGATCTTTTCTCTTTTTGAAACAAATTATTTTTGAATATCTTTTCCAAAAGTTGTATTTTTATATCAGCATTTTCCTAAATACCTGGTATTTCCCTTTTTCTGTGAAATTTTATAGCGTTTTAGAGAATTTTTTGAAGAGCTTGGAATACTTCGAATTTTTCGGTCATTGTCATCATCGGACGTGGAGGTGACGCTCTCCTAAATTCGACGGTCGGTCAAAATTGGGGTGTCTACAGGTGCTGATGATCGACTTGCATGCGAAGACGACGCCGAGACTGTTCGGTACAGACCCTTCATCGCCCGACCCCCGAGACGTCGAGGCCATAGGGGAGTCCCAGTGCATTTCCTCGTGAGATGCCCGGGCAGGGATCCTTCCCTCACTATGCAGATCAGAGGGGGCTGAAGAGGGAGGGTTTAGGCTTGTGCTCAGTGTTCCCGATTGTGACTGCTTTTCCTCTGATTGGGATGACGAGTTAAAGTCAGAGTGGCACATATCTAAGTCTACGATGGACTTAGGAGGCAGACGATGACCTAAAAATGGGTCAAGGACTCCAAGCCTGAGATACAAAGGAGGCAGATCTAACAACCTGAAGGGCAGGTCATATAAGACTCTAGATGAAAGGTAACACTCTCTCAAGACTCTCCCGGGAGCACCCATTCGGTCCAACTGCCCTAAAGTACCTCCTGATCGGAAGAAATAACAGAACCTAAAAAAGAAAAAATCCCACACCCGTTCTGACCTAAGTGGGTTCGCTCCCTCCAGCTTCGTTCAGAAAAGAAGAAGAGAGTGAAGAATTGAAGACAGAAAGGAGAGACTTACAAAATTTAGCACAGAAAAGGGATCGGGAATCTTGCACGGGATCTTGATTGCTCTCAAACCGCTCGGTAATATGTATCACTTGGCAGCAGGAATTGAAGAAATGAGCAAGTGTTCCTTATATAGGAATAACGGGTGGTCCAGATCAATCAGATCCAACGGCTCAGGAGTTTTCCCGCCAAGAAACATCAGACAGCTGTCGCCTTGGGCATGTGAAAGGTTGCCTCAAAAGGCGCGCTCATTAAATACGTGATGTGACGGTCTGATTACCACGCAGCTGTTCGGTTACATCCGAACCGACTTCGATGGATCCTGACCAGGCCAATTACTCCCTGACATGTGGCAACACCAACGCGCGGCTCCTCCCTGTACTGGTCAGTTATTCCACCGGGTGATCTGGGAGGTGGGCCCCCTCCTGAGCAGCATTCTCAGAGGACATACGGATGGTTTCCAAGGCAATATTGATTTTCTATCCTCACCCGATGAAGCATCCAGTTAGTTCCGAAAATGGGGGGCAGCTGATATGTCCAAGATTATCCAGCCATGAAGTCAGTCTGCCAAGTCACCGAGAGGTGCTGGTTACTTCGGTAACGGCACCAATAGCCAAACAATCCCGAGGTGTTTGTTAGGACTGCGCGATTCGTACTAACAGGCCAGGCATGTAAGGCCGCGGCATCCCGTGGACCCGGCCTAACCAGCAGTTTCCTAAACCAACTGCAAGACTGCAAGAGGGAATGTGGCAGTTTCCTAAACCGCTTAGGAAACTCTCCCCAAATCATGCAAATCAATTATAATCAGATTAGGCTTCCTAATTTGACTAGCTTACCATGTATGGGTGGACTCTTGCACCTATAAAAGAGCCCACCTACCCTGTATACAGGGATCCGAATAACTCTCTAGCTAACAAGAATAGAATAGAGAATTCACCATTGTACGCATATACTCGGCCGGTATTACTGGTAGTGCCGCCCCTCTTTGTTGGCTCACCAGGCCCGCCGGTGATCTGCTAGTGAACGCGCACAGACGCAACCGTGGACGTAGGTCACCTTATTAACGGGACCGAACCACATACAATTTTGTTCTTGTCTTTTTCTCTCTCTAAATCCTTCTTACTAATTTTCGGCATCATCATAATTTAAACTGCATTTGGGTCCTAATAATATGGTTCCCATTTATTTTAATTATTAGCTAAAAATGCTATTAATTAGTATTATTGAGACTGTAAGAACAAATAATAAACATGTTATATATTATTATTGTTTAAATTAGGTGGGAGTAAAAATAATTGGACAGGAAGTAGGACCCGGGACTATCTTGATATGCTGATAAATCTCCATCACCATCAATTACATAATTATCCTTGCTTGAAGAAGAAGGGTAGGTACTAAAAGTGTTGTTTTTTGTTGTTGTTGTTGTTGTTGTTGTTGTTGTTGTTGCTGGAACACAACTTGAACTCCAAATTCCTTTAACCTAATTCGAGTGTCTGATGATACAGAAATGGTCACTTGTTCGCCACCATCCATTAACTGACTCACAATGTTCCCATTCCAATGGCTTAACCAAGTCATTATATCGTCTTCCTTCTTGTCATTTAGATGGCCTAGAAATATTGGGCTATATGTCCAATTCCGACCCTTGGTCTTGTTGTTGAATCTAATGTGTAACAGTTGAGGTAGAGGATACTTGATCAGATATGCATAGACAATGCATATAATAAAGTACTGTATCTTGCTTCCATCGGTGTGAAGAAAAGAAGGCAACAATTCAATAGATATGGATGTTTCCCCCTCAATCTCAGTATTATTAGTATTCATGCATAACCATGTTGGCACGTTTCTTCTAGGAAGGGAAACACTTAGTATACCAAATTCATACAGCCCCTGTAATCATTCATTCAACTTTAATTATTTTAACTTCTAATCAATTGAGAGTATACATACTCATGAGAGAGAGAGAGAGAGAGAGAGAGAGAGAGAGAGAGAGCACCTGGAGTGGTTTTCTTCTGAGTATTGTATCTGCCAAGAAATTCCAATAGTAAACAACAAGGCTTCCAATGGATTCTAAACCAACCAAGCCAAACTTGCAGATCGTTTCTATATTGATATTTCCAATGGGTTCTAACTTGAACAATCCCTCAACCGCTTTTATGGACGAGTGGAAAGCTTCAAAATACAATGACATCACCGAGCACAGTATATTTTTTTTACCTTCTCTAGCGAACCACAATACATTATAATTAATCTTGTCACACTCATTGGACGCTCCGGAAGTGATTTCAGCTTATTACAATTGGATGACTCAAGGGGTGAAGCATAGTGAGACCCTTGATGCTCTTAGGTAGACTGAATATTGGATTTTTACTTAGATGTAATGACTGCAGCCAGAAAAAGTAGTCAAAAAATTGACAGGATATCATCATCTGCTAGATTGTAGTTTCCAAGGCTCAAGCTTATTAATGAGCGTGGTTAAGAAGCCAAAGAAAAGCTGATGGATCCTGGACTTGTTCTTGGTTTTTTAGATGATGATACCCAAGACCATACACTTGAACGCCATGATTCTACTTCACTAGTATTGGTAGACAGTAGTAACTGATTGATAACAATTCCATCTGCACGGAGTTTAGTTAAAGATTCCCCCCACTCTGCAAGCAACTCGTCAAGATTTGAGCAACCAGAGATGATGAGATACTGAAGGGATTTCATAGGAGAATTTTTTCTTGGAAGCTTCCTAAGATTGTTACAGCCTTCTAGACTCAACAAAACAAGTTTTCCCAAGTCCCCAATGGATTCATGAACCTTAATCAAATTGATGCAATCTTCAAGAATCAATTTCTCAAGATTAGGGAATACGGAGAAGTCGGGAGCATTGGTAAGGTCATGAGAATGACTTAGATTGAGAATTTTCAAAAATCCAAGCAACTGTCATAAAAATAAGAAATCCAATATCTCTAATCACTATACAAGGCTAGCCATATTGGGCTCCTCGCCTCACCAAAAGGTACAAAAAAAAACCCAAACACCCCTACCAAAAAAGAAGAAAAGAAAAAAAAAGCTCAGGCGACTAACCCAAAAAATTATAAAGAGAGAATTATTAAAGGGGTCATTATCATACCTTGGTTCCCTTCCATACTTGTTTCAACTTGCTATTTTCCATGTCAAGAGCAACTAGGCTCTCGAGAGGAAACTCATTTGGTATTGATTTAAGAGGAAACCAACGCCAACGTAACCATCTTAACTTCTTAGGGAATTTTTCATATCCTCTAGAGAGCTATATATTATCGAGCAGGAGTATCGTCAATTTGTACATCCTTGAAAATGTAGTAGTTTGTAGGTATTCTTCATCTGGCACAAACCATGGTTTCATAAAGGCAAAGCCTAGACCACGTCGCTTTGATGAATTGACTTCGTAAAGCAGCGTTGATTGGCAATAAAAATTTCAGGATAGTGACTATTTGAATTACTTTCACAGAAGAATATATTAGTTGGCTTATCCTTCGTCATCGTCGACATAAAAGCCAAGTCTGAGGCCTTTAATTTTTTCTGTACCCTTGTTAGACAAAAAGGACTAGATAGGTAAGCAGACAAACACAAAAACATACAATAGGAAAGGAGCAAAATACTTACTGTGCCATTTCTTAAAACATTCAATGCATCCTTGGAATGCCACAGCCTAGTATGTTTTTCAAGTTCCTCGAGAGATTCCTGCTTATTATAAATTTTCTTGCCATGTCTTAAAGCAATTGATGCATCATCAACTGTCACACCAGTCAATTGTTGAAAGACATCTATCAATCAGATTGTCAATCCCTACTGCTGTGAAGAAATCATATCCATCTAGGATTGTGATTGTGTATCTTTTTCCATGCCAACAAAGAAACAAGCAATGTCAAGAAATACATTTTTGTCATGGTCATCTTGTAAAGAATCAAAACTTATTTTAAGTTTCTCAGCGACTTCACTATCAGGAATTGTATCCAATTTCTTTAATGCACTTTCCCATACATCTGTGGTTTTTCTCCTAGAAAATGAAGATTCCAAAACTTTAAGAGCTAAAGGAATACCTCCACAGTGCAGTACTACCCTTTTTGAGTACTCCATGAAACGTTCAACAGGCTGATCTTGTCCAAAGGCATGCCAACTGAATAGCTTAACCGATTCTTCATAGTCCAATTCATCAAGCTAATAGACATGATAAAGTTCATGAGCTTTTAGCAACTGCTTTCACCTGGTCATTATAATAATTTTACTACCTTGACATAACCAACCTCGCATTTCAAGTACTGCATTTATTTGGTCTTGCCGGTCTACGTCATCTAGTACAATAAGTACTCTTTTCCCGCATATGGCATTTCTAATCTTGGTGATTCCTTCATCAACACTACCTATTTTCATCTTTCTCACCCTCAGAATATCTGAAAGAAGTTGTTTTGTATATCAACTAAACCATTGGGTTGATCTGTAATTTCTCTAATCCTTGAGAGAAAGCTGCTGCCTTCAAATCTTTCAGAGTTTAAATCATAAACAAATTTGGCAATGGTGGTCTTCCCTATTCCACCCATCCCACATATTACCATAATGTTAGCATCAGTTGATCGATCTTATAACCAAAAATTAATGTTTTTAGTTCGACATTCCATTCCAATTAGTGGGATCCAGTAGTTAGGACTGGACGAGTCAATTTATAGTCAATGACATGAACAACTTTTTGGATGAATTTTGACTCATGCCTATAGTTTACAATCAAAATTCAAAATTAGCAGAACGGGGAAGAATATTATTATTGCTAATGTTTTTGAACACGGAAATTAAATTAACCACAACTATTTTGCAAACGGAAATTAAAACAACTTAACTATGATATAATCATTTAAACAAGATAAGCCTAAAACTAAAAGAATTAGAAAGTTTAAACTCAGTTAACTATCACATGAAAAGAAATAGCAACACCCTAGGAATATCTGTGATTCACCCACTTTTGGTATGAAAGCAAGTATTCAAACCATTAAGTTATCTATAGTATCTTGGTTATAACCTAGAAGTCCAAATTAGCAAATTGCTAAGCCAAATTTTCATATAACCCTTTTTTTCTAATTCTTATATATTTTTCCCATTTTGTTGATTTTTATCAAAGTCCTAAAGTTTCCACCAATATCTTTGCTAAACCCTCTCTTTGTCGTAATTGATTTTCAGAAAAGGTTTTAAAAAAACAGACTAAAGGGTTGTATGGTAACATACGGAAACTAGATTTTGTTTTCTTTTAATAAAAACGAAAAACTGACAACCACTTTTTTGTTTTCATTTTTGGGGCAATTTTGTTGTTTTCTAAAAAAAACACTACGAAAATGATTACAAACATGTTTCCCACTTTTTGTTTTCAAAAAAATGAAAATACAGTGAAAACTGCAGCGTTACCAAACACGGAATTGACAGTTTTTTGTTTTGGTTTTTGTGGCAAGACTCAAAGGTGGAGCATGCATCTCTGACAAAAACAACGTTTGCTTATCATTTAGATGATTCACATGAAGTAGTGCTCCACTTTCAAAGCCAAATATATAATAACATGATAAATTAGAAAAATAAATAAATAAATAAAATTACCCATCAGCTTGATTTTTCAGGACCACTGACGACGTCCTATTGACGCGTTTTGTTATCACACCCAAGTGTAGGTGATCGTACAAGTAATAAAGTTCTGGAAGTCCAGGTCGAACCCACAGGGAACGGAATAAAATTTTATTAAGTTATAGGCAGATAACTATTTAGTCACTAAAAAGAAAATAAAAGATGATGGATTTTTGTGGGGTTTTACTAAACTACTAATTTTATATTTTTGCAATAAAAGTAATTAAAGCTATTTTTTTTTTCTTAACAGTTTATGGTAAAGATTTTAACAGTGCAAAATAAATTAACTAACATACTAGTAAGAAAAGGAAGAAAAATAATTAAAAGCTAAATTTTTGTGAGATAAACTTTTTAGATTTAATAATAGCGAAAGATGGAAATAATACAGATATTTAAGCAAAACTATTATAAAATAGGAAATATTAATTAACTAGAGAGAAATGATTTAAAGGAATTGGGAATATGCAAACTAACACTAGATCCCACAACTTTTGTGCATTTGAAAAGCATTTGGCATTTAAGACCGCAGAGTCATTCTTTATTTAAAAATAAACTTTCACTAGTCACGGTCATATCAAGTGTGTCAGGTTTGATATGAAACGACATCGTTTGATTTAAAGAAAAATAAAAAGGCAATTGGGCAGTAGCCAGGTTCGAACCGTGCCCCGTCGCGGACGTGGGTTATTCGGCGTCCAGTCTCCACCACTCTGCCACTACACAATTGACTATCCATTATTGGATAGAAATATATATAAACACATATTTGAAATATTAACTTTGTCATATGAGTTGTTTGAGTATGCTAGGTGTTTTTTATGACAAAAGGCATAGTTTGACAATCCACATAATTAGGCTTTTTATTTCAAATATGTACTCTTTTGAGCCCAATATAGCCATAGTATATAAACATGTTAAATGGTCATAAACTATAGATACATAGATATTTTTGGCCATAAATGGAAAAACAACCCATCTAGATAAATTTGCCTATTTAAGTTTAGTGCACAAAAGTTGTGGTTTCTAAGTTTTTATTACATATCCCCAATTAAAGTTTTAGCCTACCATTTTGGAATTGAAACTGTCTTCCAAATAAAATTTAAAAGATAAATTAAATAGATGCACGCAATCACCGTTCAATTAAAATTAAAGTTGTAAAACCAAGGTAAGGGTGAAAACTAATATTATATATTATTTTCTTTACTTAACATGAGCTGGGATTGAATTTGTGGAATCTGCAAAATAGCAAAGTTTAGTACAACTAGGATAATAAAATATACATAAATGGAAATACTGAACTAAAAATAAAATACTAAACCTTTGATTTTGGATTCTTGTGGGGTCACAGTGGTTGAACTCCAAGAACACAAATAAGGCCAAACCAAATCCAAATATACTTTTGGAGTGAGATATGAATATGGTGTGATTGGGGCTTTGGTAGGTGATTACAACAACTATGTGGCTAAGAAATCTGGCATTTAATTGCAAAATCTGTCTTTTAGTGAATGAAAATATTGCTATAAAAACTGAAAATTTGGGGTTTCTAACTATTTTAGGGGGCAACTATAAGTACTACTAGACTAGAAATATTAAATCTAAATTTAAATAGGAATATTTTACTACTACAAATTGACAAAGGTCATACAAGAAAACAAATATTTTAAATTTAAGAAATACGTACACAAAGTTTTGTTACGTATTTTTGAACATCAAATCATCAATTACATAAAAGTAAAATTTTACAACTACTAGAACTAGAAAAGGCAAAGAAAAACTAAAGTTTCCTATTTCTAGGGACAATGTAAAGTGCTCACATGATAACCTCCCCTAAACAATTCTCTCCCTAACAGTGATTGTGAAGCTGTGTTGTAGCTTCTTGTGAACAGTTGCTTGTGAATTGTGTGTGTTGTGGAGCTTCTATTTATAGGCGAAGTTTGAGAGTCATTTCGTTATTCACTCCATCAGCATTGGTATTTTTTTCTTCGTGCTCGCCTTTAATTTCTTTGGCGCTCTGACAGGTTTGAAACCTGCGCAATTGTGAGAGAGAGAGAGGGAGAGACAGAAAGAGCAAAGAAAAAAATACTCATCATATGTCAAAAAAATCAAAGGTTGTCAGACGGTTGGTTTTTTTTTCTGTATTTCCTTTGTTTTTTTATTACTTTCTTTGTCTTCTTCTCACAATTTTGCTTACAGAATTGTGAGCTTTGACTGTTATATGAGAAATGCTTCGGTGTGGTTGCTACTTCTTTCCTTCCCTTTAGTTCACTTTATTTTTACCTAAACATATAAAATGTGTAAAAACAAATAATTACATGCATTTGAGTGACATCACTGTTAAATTATATTAATTCAAATATGCATGTAAAACTAAAGATTTGGGGGATTAAATGAGCATTATGTCTATTGTATTGGTACATAAATGTGCAATATTCAATGTTTGTCATACCCCTCAACTAGCTTATTGCTAGTCCCTAGCAATGAAGTGAAAAGCGAAATTGTTCTAGAAGTTTTATTAAAGAGTAAAAATAAACTAAGGAAAACAAAATTACCTAACTCACTGTTGCAGGAATCGCGATTGCATATAGCATATGCAACAATCCGTTAAACCCCTAGGTTACCCCTGGTGGACGAGTGTTGTCTCGTGAGGGTTTGCAGTAAATATACCCACAAAATTCAAATTTTTTTTTTTAAATGTAAAAATAAAATGAAATAAAAATAAAGGTAGATTTTCTCCTTTTATAACAGATAAGATTAAATTTGGCAATAAAATGAAATTTTCAAGTATGTAATAATAATGCAACATATATACTCACAGTTTTGTCAATGGTAGCATTTTTTATACTCTTTAAACTTACAGTGTGTACTTGAAAAATCAAGCAACTGATCTTAACTTCAAAGTTTACATAGTCAATAGCAGTCATAAAACTTGTAGTTTTAACTCAAATCTCACTAGGATTTCACTCTTTTAATGAGAAACTCTCAGAAACCGGTGTAGAGAACATCTCACTTGGTAGGGAAGCAAAGATAGAGAAATTGCTTCCATTTTGATGACTCAATATATAGGCATTTGGAGTACAATAAGTCTCATGAAAGAATACTTAGCATTAGAAGAGCGATCTACCGTGGAGAACATCCTTATCACTTAAATTTAAAAATCAATTTCTTTTAAATCATTAGGACTTTGACTGGTAGGTTAGAAATTAAGATGAGTAGGAGATTTGGGGTGTATTTGTTCTAAGCATGTGATTGGAGTGTTTGCGCAATTCATTCCAACATCTTCTTTTCTTCTCCTTTTTATCATTTGTACCGTCGTTTTTTTTTTTTTTTTTTCATTCTTTTTTTTTTTTTGAAATCAACTCCTTTCTTTCTTCACCACTTCTTGCAATATTATTACAGTCCAATCACATACCTGAATATAGAAGTGAGGTTTGTACTCCCAGGTGGAACAAGGTATGATTTGGATAGAACTGAGAATAAGGTAATATTAGGTGAAGGGGGGTGCATTTGAAAGAAAAGATGGTCTAAATTATTTTAAAAATAGATTGACTTTGTTCATTTAAGCAATTTAGACGTTCTAATAGTAAATACTGAACATTCTCTTCTAATGATCAGTCAAAGAAAAATAATGAGACTTGAACGAGTGATATGATAAAAAGAATAAAATGAGATTGAAAAGAATAGTAACCCTCATAAAGGAAGATTGCAAAAGCTCACATGGGTTAATTATTTCCACTACTTGTCTTTAAACTGCATAGTTTATGCTTACTCATCCATTTAGATTCAGTAAATATTTTCACACTGTTTCAAAATGTTTATTGTTTAAAGAGTTTCTAGCATTTGAAAATAGTAAAGCATGTGACAATGTGTTGTATGCTATTAGCATACCCAAAATAACATTAACGTGACAAATTTATCTTATATAAAGTAAAAGAAAAACTTCTGAAAAATCCTAAGCATATCCACTAAGTTGGATACATATATGGTGCAACTAGTATCCTCTGCACCTATACAAAAGAGGCTACGCAATCTGGAGCGTCCAAGTTGTCATGATTACCCATCCACCTCTAGTAAAAGAGATGAGTCTAGAACCACTAGCAAGCTAAAAGCATCAGTAAGAGGCTAAGAGATAACTCTGGCTTTACTTAGTTTTTCGCTACCTCTAGGGACATTCACCGCACTAGACATATCTGGTGATACTTGGATCATGCAAATTACTCCTATCGAACCAGCTAATGAAAACCAGATGTACACGTAGGATCATTTTAAATTCTGAACTGACTGAAAATTATTGACTGTACAAAAACTAAAAATAAAAATAAAAAGAAATGAGGGATGGGAAAACAAAATTTATTTGGGTATCAAAGGATCCAGTCCTCTTTCACAACCAAAATTTTCTTTTGTTTTGATTTGAATTGTCTTTTGTAACAGTAGTAAACTTTAAAAGATGTGTCATTATGAGTCATTAAACTAGGACATTCTTCTCTATAACAATTCAAACACCATCCTAACCTTTTAGCTTTCCTTTTGATGGCATAAAGGCTAGTGCCAGCAAAGGGTTTCTTCTGCTCAGAAACAAGTGATCGACCCATTAACGTCTGGTCATCGACTATTGGATCCATTTTTTATAATCTCAGCCAACAAGAGAGGCTAGACTCAACCCTCCACTCCTTCCAACTATCAACTAAGATCTAATTAAAGAGAGCTTAGAGGGGGTAGGTGGGAATTTTATTTAAAAACTAAGAATATTTAAGAAAAATATATACATTCAGAAACTAAAAAAAATATATATATATATTTTTAAACAAAAAACTAGAAAACTACATTTTTTCTCTCTCTCTCTCTCTCTCTCTCTCTCTCTCTCTCTTTTTTTTTTAGAAAAGTCCAAGACAGCGTATCATTACAATAACAATAATAGGGAAAATTATGGTATAAACTTTGAAAATCATAAGAGCGGTGACGTGTTCGTCATTCATTTAAAAAAAAAAAACAGAAAACTTGGATTTTATTATTATTTTTTTTAACAAGGGCAACGCATCATTATCATAACAGCAATTAAGAAAATGACAAGGTAAAGTTCAAAATACATAAGACCAATAGCTATCGTGTCGTCCATTTTTTTTTTTTTAACAAAGAAATGGAAAAATATAACCTGTCACTTGAAAATCTGAAAACCTGGTAGGGTCGTGGATCGAGTGATATTTCCAAGCTTCTTTGATGAGTGGGTACCTACAACTTATGCAGTTAAATAATGAAAAAGAGAGAAAGTAAAAATCTAAAATAAAAACTAAGCCGATATTGGAAAAATAGAGAATAAAATCAAAATCAAGCTTTTCTCTGGATTATAGATCTTACCTTTAGTGATTAGTAGAGTGGATCTAGATTTTGGATCGAAGAAAATTAAAAAAAAATGAAAAAAAAATGAGAGAGGGAGATCGGGTCGAGAGAGTGAGAGAGTTGCAGAGAATGAGAGAGAGAGATTGCAACGAGAGAGGAGAGGAAGAAGAAAAAGAAAGGAAAAAAAAAGAGATAGGGAAAAGTTTATAGGGTTCAAAGCCCTATATAAAGCCATTTTAATCGTGAAACCGTCCCCCCCCCCCCCCCCCCCAACTGAGTCTGACATTATCCTCAATGAGTGAGATTAGAAAAAGAAGCTAAGGATAACACCTGTAGTAAAAAAAAATACACAAAGAAAAGATAATAATAATGACAAAACTAACTTATACTATATAAAAAGTTATCTAATTAAGAGTATAGGACTTATGAAAATATAAATACTCTGATACACTATGTCCTATACCAATTATGTTTTAAAATATTAAACAGCATTATAGTTAGGGTCCTCCAAAGGAATGGACTCCAACTCAGGTTCAAATCCTTCTAAAAATTGCTTTAATCTATGTCCATTAACTTTAAATGTATTTCCATCTTTAGGGTCCTCAATCTCGACAGTTCCATAAGGATAAACATTTTTTTACTATATATGGACCAGTCCATCGAGATTTCATCTTTCCTCTAAAAAGATGTAGTCTTGAGTCATATAATAGAACTTTTTGCGCGGGGGTAAATCTTTTGTGCAAAAGATTCTTATTATGATACATTTTAGTTCTTGCTTGATGAATTCGAGCATTATCATATGCGTCTTTACGAATTTCTTCAAGCTCACTTAATTGTAATTTTCTTAAAATTCCTCCATCTTCAATATTACAATTTAAAGTTCTAGTAGCCCAATATGCTTTATGTTCTAATTCTACTGGTAGGTGACAAGCTTTTCCATAGACAAGTCTATATGGAGACATCCCCAAATGGGTCTTATAAGCAGTTCTATATGCCCACAAAGCATCTGTTAATTTTGAAGACCAGTCTTTACGATTAGAATCAACAGTTTTTTCGAGAATATGCTTAATTTGCCTATTAGCTAATTCAGCTTGTCCAATTGTTTGTGGATGGTATGCAGTTGACACCTTATGGGTCACTCCATATCTTTTCATTAATTTTTCAAATGGCTTGTTACAGAAATGAGTTCCTTGATCACTTATTATTGCTTTTGGAGTTCCAAATCGAGAAAGTATATTATCTTTTAAAAATGTAATAACTGTACGGTGATCATTCTTTCTTGTAGGAATAGCTTCTACCCATTTTGAAACATATTCGACTGCTAATAAAATATATTCATATTGGCAAGATGGAGGAAAAGGTCCCATAAAGTCAATGCCCCAACAATCAATTATTTCAATTGTAATTATAGGGGTCATTGGCATTTGATTTCTTTTCGTAATACTGCCCAACATTTGGCAGCGATTACAAGCCTTACAATATAAATATGAATCTTTAAATAGAGTTGGCCAATATAAACCACTTTGTAAAATTTTCATGGCAGTTATTCGAGATGAAAAATGTCCTCCACAAAAGGACGAATGACACATGAAAAGGACATTTTTGATTTCTTCATTAGGAACACATTTCCTAATTACCTGATCGACACAATATTTAAACAGATATGGGTCATCAAAGTAGAAATGCCTAGCAATAGCTAGAAATCTCTCTTTATCTGATGATGACCAATTGCTTGGTATTTTTCCAGTTACTAAATAATTAACAAGATCAGCGTACCATGGCAGGGAAGTCACAGAAAATAACTGTTCATCAGGAAAAGAGTCTTGAATAGGTAAGGGTTCACTAGTATTGTCTTCAAAAGTGAGGCGGGATAAGTGATCAGCTACCACATTTTCTACTCCTTTTTTATCTTTGATTATTAAATTAAATTCCTGTAGTAGGAGTATCCACCTAATAAGCCTAGGCTTACTGTCTTTCTTTAAAAGAAGATATTTACGAGCTGAGTGGTCAATAAAACAGACAATAGGGGAACCAATCAAGTATTGCCTAAATTTATTAAGGGCGAATACCACGGCTAGCAATTCTTTTTCAGTAGTTGAGTAGTTCATTTGAGCACTATCTAGAGTTCTACTGGCGTAGTATATAACTGATGCCTTTTTATCCTTTCTCTGCCCTAGGACAGCTCCAATGGCAAAGTCGCTAGCATCACACATTAATTCAAATGGTAAACTCCAATCAGGAGATTGCATAATAGGTGCAGTAGTGAGATGCTCTTTTAATTGCTCAAAGGAGTTTTGACGTTCTTTAGTCCATTCAAAAGGTGTGTCTTTGGCCAATAATTGACATAATGGTCTGGAAATAGTACTGAAATTTTTTATGAATCGGCGATAAAAACCTGCATGTCCTAAGAATGAACGGATGTCTTTTACAGTCTTGGGAATGGATAAATTAGCGATAAGATCTATTTTAGCTTTGTCTACTTGTATCCCATTTTCAGAAATAATGTGTCCTAAGACAATACCTTTAGTGACCATAAAATGACATTTTTCCCAATTTAAAACTAAACTTTTTTCTTCACATCTCTGGAGAACTTTTTGAAGATTGTTAAGGAAATCATCATAGGTTTTGCCAAAAATTGAAAAATCATCCATAAAGACTTCTAAATTCTTTTCTACCATATCGCTGAAAATACTTAGCATACACCTTTGAAAAGTCGCAGGTGCGTTGCAAAGACCAAAGGGCATTCGACGATAGGCGAAAGTTCCAAATGGACATGTGAAAGTTGTTTTTTCTTGATCTTCTGGTGCAATCTCTATTTGATTGTAACCACTATAACCATCTAGAAAACAGTAATACTTATGACCCGCTATTCTTTCTAACATTTGATCCATAAAAGGTAAAGGAAAGTGATCCTTACGAGTTACAACATTGAGTTTTCTGTAGTCTATGCATACACGCCATCCAGTAGTGACACGAGTGGGAATTAATTCTCCCTTTGAATTCGGAACAACTGTAATTCCTGCTTTCTTCGGCACAACTTGTGTTGGACTTACCCATTTACTATCGGATATTGAATATATAATGCCCATGTCGAGTAGCTTGAGAACTTCCTTCTTAACTACTTCCTGCATAATAGGATTAAGTCTTCTTTGCATTTCTCTTGAGGTTTTAGCATTATCTTCAAGATATATATTGTGAGTGCATATTGAAGGGTTTATTCCTTTTAAATCTGCTATACTCTAACCAATGGCACTTTTATGCTTCTGAAGCATACTAATGAGTTTATTTTCTTGACTAGAGCCTAGAAGAGATGATATAATTACGGGATAAGTAGTATCATTATTAAGGAAAGCATATTTAAGCTCTTTAGGGAGTTCTTTTAATTCCAACTGTGGAGTTTGTAAATTAGATGGAAGTGTTAATGTAGTCTTTGGTGGTAAAGGTTCAAAATATGTGGTCCACATTGCTTCTTGAATTATTTCTTCTGTTGAATCCTCATTAAAACATACTTGACTCATAAGATGTTCTTGTAGATTATTACTGTCTAACTTCTGAATAGAGTTATTAATAACAGATTCTACTGGATCATTGTAACAAGTCAAGTTAAAATATTCTCGTGATAGAGATTCAATAGCATGAACTTCTTCAATATTCTCATCTTCTTCTTGATGTTGTGGATTAGAAAAAACTTTAATATTTAAAGTCATATTTCCAAATACTACAGTCATCATACCACCGCGGATTCGAATAGTGGCATCAATGGTAGCCAAGAAGGGCCTTCCAAAAATGACTGGTATTTGCACATTAGTATCTAATACTGGTTCTGTATCAAGGATGACAAAATCTACTGGGAAAATAAAATTTTCAACTTTGACAAGAACATCTTCCAGAATTCCTCGCGGGTATTTTGTAGATCTATCAGCAAGTTGTAATACCATGCGAGTAGGCTTTAGCTCACCTAATCCAAGTTCTTGATAAACAGAATAAGGAAGCAAGTTCACACTAGCTCCTAAGTCAAGGAGTGCGTGATTAATTTTGTGATTTCCAATAATACATGATATAGTTGGTGTACCTGGATCTTTAAATTTTGTTGGTAAATTATGTTGTACGATAGAATTAATTTCTTCAACGAAGTCAGCAGAGTACGCATCCTTTCGTATATTTTGCTTACGTTTGACAGTACATAAATCTTTTAAGAATTTTGCATAAGCAGGTACTTGATTAATTGCATCTAAGAGAGGAATATTAATATGCACTTGTTTAAATAATTCTAAATATTCCTGATTCTTATCATTTTGGTGTTTTCTTAAACGTTGTGGATAAGGAATTTGAGGAGAATATTCGGTAGTTTCCTCTGTTTCTTTTTCCACTGGTAAATCAGATGTTTCAATTTCTTGAGAAATTTGTTGTTTTTCAAGGGTTTCAACTTCAACTTCATCAGTAATTTTATCTTCATTTATTTCTTCCTCAATTTCTATCATATTATCTTCCTTATTTGTATACTCAATTTCTTCTAAAGAAGGTGAAATTTCTTGTCCAACAGCTTTACCACTTCTTAGTACAGTTATAGCTTTTACTTGTTCATGTTGATTATTACCAGAAGTTGAGGGATCACCTTGTGGTTGTCCCCTTGGATTAGGTTGTGGTTGGGCAGGAAAAATGCCTTTTCCTTTAGAATCGTGTTGATTATTAATCCTATCCACAGATGTTTGTAGTTTTCCCATGATTTGTATTAATTTTTGCATCATAGACTGTAAAGGCTCTTCTTGCACTTTGTTGTGCGGAGGCACATAAACATTAGAATTTTGCTGTGTATTAGGATATGTATTTTGTGTTTGTTGAAATTGAGGCGGAGGATGTAAATAATATTGATTATTTTGAGGAGGTTGGTGTTGAGTTTGAAATTGTAGAATACCCTCTTTTGTATACATATGATTTGGAGGATTTCTCCAGTTAGATTGGTATGAATTACCATAGGGGTTTTGGGAACCCCTATAATTATTCACAGCGTTTATCTCTGCTGGAGCTGTTTCCTGACAATTTGAACTATTAGGACATTCATTTGCAGAGTGTCCTAAAGTATGACAACTGTCACAAAGTTCTCTTTTCTTCTTAGGTAGATTATTTTTTTCTACTGTTATAGCTTCTACTTTACGTGCTAATTCTTCATATTTCAGTGTTAATTCATCTTCTGATTGTAGTTGGTATAAACTTTTAGTTTTTTCCGTTCTACCAATTTCTTCTTTTTCCCATTGGGAAGCATTCTCGCTAAGCCAATCAAAATATGTTTCAGCTTCGTCGGCAGTTTTACTCAAAAATTCTCCTTGACACATAGTTTCAACTAATTTCTTTGATTTTGGTTCTAATCCTTCATAAAAGAAATTAATTAGACGCCATTTTTTAAATCCATGATGTGGACAAGCTAGTAGGAGATCTTTAAAACGTTCCCAAACTTCAGGGAATGGTTCCTTTTCTTTTTGAGTAAAAAGTTTAATTTGACGCATCATGCTATTAGTTAAATTTTTTGGATAGAATTTTTTTAGAAATGCTTCATTCATATCATGCCATGAAGTTATAGATCCAGGACGGAGAGATAAAAGCCAAGCTTTAGCTTTATCTTTTAAAGAAAAAAGGAAAAAGTTTAAGACGGATTATTTCAACAGGACAGCTTTGATCAGAGAACGTACTACAAACTTCTTCAAATTCACGAATATGAAGATAAGCACGTTCTGACCCCATTCCATGGAAAGTTGGTAAGAGTGGAATCATGCCATGTCTAAAGTGAAAATTTCCTGTGTGTTTAGGTAGAGTGATGCAAGAAGGAGTGATGTTTCTTTCTGGGGTAAATAAATCACGTAAAGGACGTTGTTCACGTTCTGGTAAAATAAATTGTGGTATATTTTTCCCCTGCTCACTATGAGCATCATCAGCTATTCCTTCTATGCCTTCAATTTCAACCATGATTCTAGGAAACTGTATACTAGATGATTCACTAGAAATATTAGAATTATGTGGTACTTGATATAAAGCCTCAGTATTATCTAAGGACATAAGAAGTAAGTGAAAACAAACTGATAATAATATTATTATGATTATTATTATTATTATTAGCTAAGTAAAAATAAAACTCTTTTTTTTTTATATATATATTTTTTATATATTTATTTTTTAGAAGATAGGCTTATATATGTATATAAATATATTTTTTTAGAAGATGCACAAGTACATATCTATAAATATATATTTATATATATTTCACAAGGAAAGAAATTATATATAGTTTTTTTTTTATTTTTTTATTTTTCTTATGTTATCATTTTTTTTTTAAAAAAAAATTAGAATATTTATAAAGTAGAATATGTATATATATAGATATAGATATAGTTATAGTAGAAGAAAATAGTTTTAAACCTAACTTATTTATTTATTATTAATATTTTATTAACCGTTCCCCGGCAACGGCGCCAAAAACTTGACGACATCCTATTGACGCGTTTTCTTATCACACCCAAGTGTAGGTGATCGTACAACTAATAAAGTT
Organism: Hydrangea macrophylla; assembly: GCA_033977485.1. Lineage (NCBI taxonomy): Eukaryota > Viridiplantae > Streptophyta > Magnoliopsida > Cornales > Hydrangeaceae > Hydrangea > Hydrangea macrophylla. The sequence goes on along the minus strand of CM066993.1, from coordinate 7,123,093 downwards.
CTGGAAGTCCAGGTCGAACCTACAGAGAACGGAATAAAATTTTATTAAGTTAGGCAAATAACTATTTTGTCACTAAAAAGAAAATAAAAGATGATGGATTTTTGTGGGGTTTTACTAAACTACTAATTTTTATATTTTTGCAATTAAAGTAATTAAAGTTATTTTTTTTTTCTTAACAGTTTATGGTAAAGATTTTAACAGTGCAAAATAAATTAACTAACATACTAGTAAGAAAAGGAAGAAAAATAAATAAAAGCTAAATTTTTGTGAGATAAACTTTTTAGATTTAGTAATAGCGAAAGATGAAAATAATACAGATATTTAAGCAAAACTATTATAAAACAGGAAATATTAATTAACTAGAGAGAAATGATTTAAAGGAATTGGGAATATGCAAACTAACACTAGATCCCACAACTTTTGTGCATTTGAAAAGCATTTGGCATTTAAGACCGCAGAGTCATTCTTTATTTAAAAATAAACTTTCACTAGTCACGGTCATATCAAGTGTGTCAGGTTTGATATGAAACGACATCGTTTGATTTAAAGAAAAATAAAAAGGCAATTGGGCAGTAGCCAGGTTCGAACCGTGCCCCGTCGCGGACGTGGGTTATTCGGCGTCCAGTCTCCACCACTCTGCCACTACACAATTGCCTATCCATTATTGGATAGAAATATATATAAACACATATTTGAAATATTAACTTTGTCATATGAGTTGTTTGAGTATGCTAGGTGTTTTTTATGACAAAAGGCATAGTTTGACAATCCACATAATTAGGCTTTTTATTTCAAATATGTACTCTTTTGAGCCCAATATAGCCATAGTATATAAACATGTTAAATGGTCATAAACTATAGATACATAGATATTTTTGGCCATAAATGGAAAAACAACCCATCTAGATAAATTTGCCTATTTAAGTTTAGTGCACAAAAGTTGTGGTTTCTAAGTTTTTATTACATAACCCCAATTAAAATTTTAGCCTACCATTTTGAAATTGAAACTGTCTTCCAAATAAAATTTAAAAGATAAATTAAATAGATGCACGCAATCACCGTTCAATTAAAATTAAAGTTGTAAAACCAAGGTAAGGGTGAAAACTAATATTATATATTATTTTCTTTACTTAACATGAGCTGGGATTGAATTTGTGGAATCTGCAAAATAGCAAAGTTTAGTACAACTAGGCTAATAAAATATACATAAATGGAAATACTGAACCAAAAATAAAATACTAAACCTTTGACTTTGGATTCTTGTGGGGTCACAGTGGTTGAACTCCAAGAACACAAATAAGGCCAACCCAAATCCAAATATACTTTTGGAGTGAGATATGAATATGATGTGTTTGGGGCTTTGGTAGGTGATTACAACAACTATGTGGCTAAGAAATCTGGCATTTAATCGCAAAATCTGTCTTTTAGTGAATGAAAATATTGTTATAAAAACTGAAAATTTGGGGTTTCTAACTATTTTAGGGGGCAACTATAAGTACTACTAGACTAGAAATATTAAATCTAAATTTAAATAGAAATATTTTACTACTACAAATTGACAAAGGTCATACAAGAAAACAAATATTTTAAATTTAAGAAATACAGTACACAAAGTTTTGCTGCATATTTTTGAACATGAAATTATCAATTACATAAAAGTAAAATTTTACAACTACTAGAACTACAAAAGGCAAAGAAAAACTAAAGTTTTCTATTTCTAGGGACAATGTAAAGTGCTCACATGATAACCTCCCCTAAACTATTCTCTCCCTAACAGTGATTGTGAAGTTGTATTGTAGCTTCTTGTGAACTGTTGCTTGTGAATTGTGTGTGTTGTGGAGCTTCTATTTATAGGCGAAGTTTGAGAGTCATTTTGTCATTCACTCCATCAGCATTGGTATTTTTTTCTTCGTGCTCGCCTTTGATTTCTTTGGCGCTCTGACAGGTTTGAAACCTGCGCAATTGTGAGAGATAGAGGGAGAGACAGAGAGAGCAAAGAAAAAAATACTCATCATATGTCAAAAAAATCAAAGGTTGTCAGACGGTTGGTTTTTTTCTTTATTTCCTTTGATTTTTTTATTACTTTCTTTGTCTTCTTCTCACAATTTTGTTTACAGAATTGTGAGCTTTGACTGTTATATGAGAAATGCTTCAGTGTGGTTGCTACTTCTTTCCTTCCCTTTAGTTCACTTCATTTTTACCTAAACATATAAAATGTGTAAAAACAAATAATTACATGCATTTGAGTGACACAACTGTTAAATTATATTAATTCAAATATGCATGTAAAACTAAGGATTTGGGGGATTAAATGAGCATTATGTCTATTATATTGGTACATAAATGTGCAATATTCAATGTTTGTCAACCACCCCTACAAGATCTGCAACTTGTTTGAGTACTTCCCTCCATGCTTTGACCTGATCATTTCTGAATCTCTTTCACTATGTTTGGGAGTTTTACAATGGAGAGAAAAGAAGAGAATAGAAGAGAAAGTACCTCACTTTCTGTCACTTTCTTTCGTTTGCGAGTTTTATTGAGGAAAGAAAGGGAGAGAAAAGGAGAGAAAAATAACTCCCACTTTCTTTCTATTTCTTTCTCTCACTTTCTTTTGTTCAAGACTTCCTGTTTGCTTCCGAACTTCAGATGGATCAACATCATAGAACACAAGTAGAATTACATACCCTGATGTCCTATATTTTTGTTCAAGGATCATCATGAGTTCGTCGAGGCACCATCTAGAAGAAGCGTAGTCACTCGAGAATATGATTATTGAAATCCTTCACTCTTTAATTCCTCTCTGCAACTCCAATTGTATATTCTCTCCTCTCTCGATGTCATCATCGTCCCTGAATGTGGTGAGACCTGCATTCACCAGAATCATGTAGAGATAATTGGTAAAGTTCTTGCGAGTGTCTTTGCCTCTAAAGCTCAAGAACACATCATAGCAATGATGAGATTGAGACTTAGAAGAAGAGGTTGATGATGCTTCTTCATGAGCACTCACACCAACCATTTATCAAACAAAGCTATGAGCCTATGAGGTGAGAGAGAGAGAGAGAGAGAGAGAGAGAGAGTGGGTGGGGGGGGGGAATGATTTGAGGAATGTTAGAGCAACTCTAGCAGTAGCATTGGTTTTAGCTAGCTATTGTGGCTAAAAACTATTTTAACTATTCATTATTTAACTTTTAATTCCAACAATGCTATTCATTTTATCTAAACATCATATTTAACTAGATTTTACATGGTGAGATTTGTGGCAGTTTATATTGAAAGAAAATTCAAGGGTTAAGATTTGGAGAGAGAATATAGAGAGCCTTATGTGGCTAGATAAATCTAGCTAGTAATTAAGAGTAATGTTAAAATGGCTAATCATGTAGCTAGCCTGCTGGAGCTCATACATTCCCCTCTGACTAGCTATTTTGACTGAAAAGTTAAAATAGCTAGTCTGCTGGAGATGCTCTTAGAACTCTAAAAGTGGGAGATCACTTCGGTACCCAAGCTGGATTTGGTGTATATACACCAAAACGCCCACGACCGTTGGATGATACCCTCAAGAGATCCTAGACATCCACCTAATCAAGTCACTTTTAAAACAAAATCAATGTGGTTTTGTCCCAAAACTACTCCCATCCCCTCCCTTTACCTCTTTAGTAGGTTGCCCAACCCCCTTCCTTTTGTGGCTAGTCAATATATGTGGGTTCCCAAATATGACTTTTGGGGTTTGTTTGGGAAAGGCCAAAAGTTTAGTCAATTTTTAATTTTGATTTGATTCTTGTAGGAACCTAGTTTGGTGAATGTTTATTTAATTTTTTTTAAGCATATGTGATATTTTAGTCCAATTGTTTCAAACGTGATTCTCAATACATGTTGTAATGGGACCAATATATATATATATATAAATTTTGTGGACATAAGAAAATAATAATGGAACCACCTTAAATAATAGTGTGCCACTACAAAATCCTCCAATGAATACTACGTGAGCCCACATCATATATTGGGAACAACATTAAGCCCAAAAATATATGGGGTATGAAAAAGGGGGACAATTAACTTCCAGACTACTTTATATATATATATATATAATTTAAAAGTCAGTGTCTTGCTTTTTCAAAATTTAAAATATATCAACTTTTCTTTTTGTGTAAAGATAAAAAATATCGAATTGAAATGACGTTTGGAACCAGCTCTTTATAATATTGGGAGTAACTCTTTGTAACGTTGTGAGCAACTCTTCAAAAAGCATGGAGCAACTCGTTTCAAAGTCAAGTGCAAGTCTTCACAACAATGGGAGCAATCATCATAATATTTTGGTGTAAGTTTACAACATTGAAAACATAAGTATACTCAAACATATAATAACTATTTAAAAGTTGTTTGCACCCAAAATATGTATTTTGTTACATACACGATTGTTTGGGGGGTTTGGTAAAAAATGCGAGACATGCCCGAGTGAATGAGAACATTCAGACTAAAGAGCATTTATTCCATGATAATTAAGTTTTGATCAGTCATCATAAATATTTATTTTGTGAATAGAAACTTTGTTTCATGACTAGAAAGTTTTGTTCCGTAATCATTAATTTTGTTCCTTCATCAAAAATATTTGTTTCACAATTGGAAAGCTTGTTCCAAAGTCACTAAGTTTTGTTACATGATCTTTAAGTTTTGTTCCTTTATCATAAATATTTGTTCCAAGACAAGAAAGTTTATTTCTTCATCATAAAATATTTATTCCATGATTATAAACTTTTGTTCTAGATTTCTAAGCTTTGTTTCCAAGATAAGCAAGTTTAGTTCTTTCATCATAAATATGCATTCCATGACCATAAAGTTTTGTTCCATGATTACGAAGTTTTGTTAATTCATCCTAACTATTTGTTTCATGACCAGAAAGTTTTGTTCCATGGTCAATAAAATTTTTTCCAAATTTTTAAGTTTTGTCCTTAGCTAAGGTATACAGATCTAGTTCCTTCATCCCAAACATTTGTTTTATAGTAAATTAATTATGTTCCTTCGTCCTAAATGTTTGTTCCATGACGTGACAACTCTTTCATAGATCGATAACTCTCCATCTTTCAGTCCGTCCCCAGCTTTTAAGAACATATGCATATCTAGCTCACCGCATTACAAGGACATAACATTTCGAATAAGGTATATCGATCTACTGTCATGACTCAACGTCATCTACCAGACATTCCAGCTCATTGCCTTTTAAGAAAATATTAATAGTTCACCAACTTTTAAGAGCATATCATGAATCATCTGGTCTACCGTAGGACTACTTGATCCAGCTCACTACTTTTAAGAGCATATGCACAGCTCACCACCTTTTAAGAGCATGTCACCACCAAACGTCCGTCCACGTACCATTCCCAAAACTTACCAAACCTACCTAAGTTTCGTTATAATATCAACACATGACTATTCCCATTTGTGGCTTGACTACTCTGTTTGAAATGAAAACGGCTATCGAACTCTATTCATGAATAACATAATAACTAATGCTGTCATATAAAATCCATTATTCATAAACCTTACTTATTCTTTGATGTTACATTATTCCTAATTATCCCAATAGTCATAAACTTAGAGTTCGAATCGAGAATTAAATAATCGAATATCTTATAAAAAAATAGGCAAAGGAATCTATGTTCTGCTAATGCCAATCGATTGGGACAAGGGTCCAATCGATTGGGATAAAACTAAGTAACAATTGATTGTATAAAAATGGTGATCCATTGCTAAATTTAGAAATTGATTGGAATAACAATCGATTAGAATTCTATCTAATCAATTGGGTCTAGACTGATGTCAATTGGTTGAAAATATACCAATCGATTGGCACTTCATCTTCTCTAGTAGATTTATAAAATAGCATATATAAACTTCATAAGGATGTATTTAATACATCTAAACTTCATAACAACTTGTATAAAAATCAAATAGAGGGACCAAGTGAGTTACAATTCACCTAGGGTGTGTTTAGTTGGTGTGTGAGCTTAAAACCTCTAAGCTTTCTCTCTTCTCTACCTCCCTGTCTGCTCTCTGTCTCCTCCCTTCCTTCTTCTCTTCCTTCTTCTTCTACTTCTCCTTCTTCTTTAGAGAGTGTGTGTGTGTGTGTGTGTGTATACTTGTATGGATGTATATATATATATGTTTGAGTGTATATATATAACAATCTTTCTCTCTCTCAACCAAATCAATCCAAACAGACCCAAGGCCTGAAATGAGCTGGTATATATAAAAAAAATGAGTTACCACATGTTAAACCACAAGGCAAAGAAAAAAACTTATCTATGTAGATGCCAATCGATTGGTTACAAATATTTTATGGCAATTGATTGTGAGTCAAGGGTAATCGATTGATGTATGCCACGTAATGAAATCAGGTCGGTAGGATAGCAATTGATTGGAAAATATGGCAATCAATTGGCATGCAAAAAGTGGCAATCGATTCGAACACAAGGATAATTGATTGGTAACCAAAATTTATCAAATAAAGGGTAAGGGTTATACAGGTATAAATACGAAGTCTTATTAATAACATATACTCCAAAATATAGGGTATTCACAGACCTAGACTGACATGGGAGTATGTAGTGTAACAAGTGTCACATCCATCCCAGAAAATGAAAATGTTTTAAAATGCAAAATCAGTTTTGGAGAAGTATCAACGTTATTTGATAATTGTGAAAGTAGTTGACTGTGGTCAAACAAATGTGAGAAGTGAGGACACAACAATCTAACATTCGATGAGGCATTGACATGACTTAAATGACATTTATGTGATTAAATGTTATTTGACGTAATCTGGTATATGTGAATAGTGATTTTATCTGTGTAGGGTAATTTCTGATAGTTTTGATCTTGTTTAAGATCATTTTGATTAGTTTAAGTGATACGCTGCATAAAAGGTAGGTTATCTAGAAACTTCACGAAATTAGTTTTCGAAACATAATTACGGCGAAAAACGAAACTTAGACAAAAACTGGTATAATTTATATAATTTATAGCTTTGTCAGACGTTTCGAGGACTAATTAGAAGTTTTGAGAATTCATAGGGAGGTAAAAGTAATTTTCGAGAGTTGTGCCTATAAATAGAAGAGGCAAGATATTTTATCATTCACAACCTTTCCAAAATTGAAAATCAAAAGGGAGATTTGGGGATTTTTGAAACTTAGAGCTTGCCGACACAAATTAACAGACTTCTGGCCGTTTATTTTCTTCCAAATTTTATATTCAAGCTACTCGAGGTAAGAGCTACATTTTGATATCACTTAGGCATCGTTTGGCTAAGTTTTATGAAAAACCAAATTTATAGAAATTTGGAAAAAACATGTAAATACTTGTAGGAATCAATTCTAATCAGAGATCCTACGTTTAATCGGGCTAATAGTACTTTCCTTAAAGTTGTAGGATGTTTGGTTGATGTATGAATTCCGAACTTGTGTTATATAGATAATTTTAGATGCTTTGGATTTTGTGTATGAAATTGTGATCCAGGCAAAAATCATGTATTAACTTATGCCCGTTAAATTCAACGAGTATGTATGAATAGCATGATTGTATGACTATATGAGCATGCTAAATGACTATATGGGTCAAAGGGGAGTTTGATACAAGTTCATATCGGGGTACGCCTGATACGAACCCCGCCAACAATGTGACGAAACCCGTACCACAATTAATGCCTCAGACCGTTCTGCTGTCAGATTCAAATGGGAACCGCGACCCAACACCTATATCAGATGCGAACCTAGGTATAAAGGATGAAGACGCCATAATCAAGGATGGAAAACTCGATTGATAAGTCCAGGTATGAACACCACAGAGTAAATCTGATAACTTTGAATAGTTCTTTAAAGAACCAAAGAGAAAACTCTCATAATATTATTAATGATCAAAACTGAATCTTACAAACCCTAAAACTGTTTAAATAGCTAAGGCTTATGGTTGGGCCCTATAAGCCTACGAAATATTATGGCCCAATATAATTCACCCCAAAACTAAAATATAAACAAACTAACAAATATGAAAAGTTCCTAAGTTGGCATGCAAGCCTATAATTTATTCTAGAGCTTGAATCATATACAGCCAGCCTTGTGAATCACTAGTATCCTCCTTTGGGCCACAAAGATTAGTCTCAACCCAAATTTGTTGAACTAACCCATTGAGCTTGTCCTTGAACCGTTTTGCTCGCGCCCTTGTAACTGGACCAATTAGCACGTGGTTCGGGTCCACATTCCACCTTGTGCTAGCCGCCATGTTCTCATTAACGCCTCTCGGTGTTTGAGAGTTATAGTAATGATGACTACTTGCTTCGTTTAGGAATCGGCCCAGCTAGAGCAGTTGGATGCAATGGTTAAGTGACCTTGGCTAGCCATTGGCATCGTTGTTTAAGATTTAAGACTTGTCAATAAACCGGATGTATGCGTATCTCTCTCCCTAGAGACTAGTTGATATGTTATAGATGTTCAAAGCATAAATTGCCTCATGTGCATTTGCTTAGAATTGTGCACTCAACATATAGCTGAGCAATGGAGATTTACTCCATTGCACGTGTGAAGAAAGGAAAGAAGAATGCGAAGAGTGAGGCCATTGGGATCACTCTATACAAATCTCTCTAATTGAGATGTGGTAGTATCATTTCTATGTTTAAATAGGTATTTTGGAAGTTAGAACCATATTTTTGGTAATTGTAAGGATTGGGGATGATTCCTTAATGATGTAAAACGTTGTAAAACTTCTTTTAGTTAAGTTTGAATGAATTCGAACTCATGGATTCGTGTTTGAAAGATTTACTTATCAGATTGAGTTCTTGAAGGAATACTGTTGATGTTTTATGAATCGAGCCAAATGAACCTTAACTTGTTTAAATTCTATTTTCTTTCCAATGTTTAACAAGAGTCATGTTAGTCCTTATAGCCATATCATGGTTGCAAATTTTGGATTAAAGTATGATTGTTGAGAGGTTTACAAATAGGTGAAGGTTGAATTGATCCCTAGCAAAATTCTGTTGCTGGAAGGAATTCTGCTAAAGGGTCATTTACCGGTCGAAGGGGGTTGTTCGACCGGTTGAAATGACCCCTGTATGGTTTTTTTTTTCTACCCCTTCCGGAAATTATTTAACTGTTTTGATTGGTTCTTAGGGTACCTTTGGGACCCCTTTCAGCATAAATTCATCTGTTTTAAAATGTAATTACATTTTCAATTTTATACAGATTTTACAACTCAGAGGGTGTTGTTTTTAAATATTTTGAATATCAATGTTGTTTTTAAGTTCTTTTTCTGCTGCTATAATCTTTAAATGAATTGGATGAGCCTTGGTGGCGTGCCACGTGTCCTATTTTTGCCCGTAGCAGGATAGGTCGTGACATTTATTGGTATCAGAGCTATAGGTAACAAAACTTTGGGATCGTTCGACAATGAGTGGAGTGTTGAGCGATTTGACGTAGACTCTAGAATGCATTTACACATTGTAGAGATGTTTGATACAGGTGGTATGTTGTTATAAATACATGGTTACGTTAATATCATATATGTATAGTATTTATGCTTACGGATGTAGAGCTGTGTGATGAGATGAGGCTTACCGAGTTATCATAGACCTTATGGAGGAACACGAAGGAGAGATGATATTTTGGTAGTGATAAACAGTTGAATTTCTAAGTGAAAATAAAATATTTTTTTATCGAATCGGTGAATGTTTTAAACTATAGCAACAAGTGTCCTTTGGGGGATCTAACCAAGAATGGAGTTTGAGTAGTGAGCGTCAAAGGAGATTTCTTTATAGTTCACATAGATAATGAAAAATGATTGTTCATAGTTGAGTTTTGGGATTAGGATTGATTGATAAGAGTTCTGCTTCAGATATGGGTTACATGTCGTGACGTGAGAGAATAGAGATGAACAGTTTGGTTTTATGATAGAAAGATGGTCCAACAACATGTAATGCTCGTGTATGGGATGGTTGAGGAATCTCTCATCGTATCTTACGGTGGTAACCTATGGTGTGATTGTATGGGTTATCTTATGGTTTTCTCTTACGGTGTATGACGGGAAGTTGAAGAATCTTTCAACTGATTGTACGGTATTGATATGATTGGATGGTAAAGGAATCTCTTAATCTATCTTGCGGTATGTATGGAATGGTTGAGGAATCTCTCAACCTATCTTATTGTAAGTACTGTGGTTGTTGAGGAATCTCTCAATTGAACCTGGTTTTGAATGGTCATGATACCATAGTAGATTTAGGCAAAATATAAGGATTGGTGGCGAATGTAACCAGATCAATTATATAAGTAAAAATGTTGGGATTAGAGAATTGACCTAAGACGAGTGGTCAAGAGTGGAAATGATAGAGTATGCTTGAACCGTGTGAAACTACAACTGGTGGACGTTTAATTGATGATGGACTTTTGGAGTAGCCGCTTAGACTTGATGTATGCACGTATGAGTGTAATGATAAGGATGATGAATGATATTAAAGGATGACATAAGTTAAAGAAGAAATTATAGAATTTTTTAATGGAAGATATTTGGATAGAAATGAATAGTAGTAAGATTCTTGGTGGTTTAAGGTGGTTTGTCAAAAGAAATAGAATGAAGTAAGAATATGAGATTGGAAGTAAAAGAATAAGTGTGATTGATTGAACGTGATAAGAAATTCAGAGGAATCAAGTTGATATTTAGAGATCATAGAGATAAGAGGATCTTGATAGGGAATCCTCTAGAGAAGGTTGTACTACAGAGAGTTGTAGTACGGATAACCTTAAATCTGAATTGAATGTATTTCAAAATAAAATGAAAATAACCTTAAATCTGAATTGAATGTATTTCAAAATAAAATGAAAATCTTTGAATACCTTTAAAATATCATTGAGTGTTTGAAGCGAGTTAGTGTCAACGGGAGTTGGAGTATGATAAGTATTACGATACTGAACAAGAGCGATTATGGAAATGGATAAGAATAAAGAGACTTTGGGTAAGCCAATATAGATTGAGAAGTGAAAATATAAATTTAGAAGACGAAGCTTTGATGAGTAAGTGAACAGGAATGGTAAGAATGGGATGAAGACTTGGTGGTACGTTGAGTACATTATCGGATATGATAGTAGAAATGTGAATCGGTAGAGGACAATGGTAGATGCAATGGAATGTTATCTCAGTTGTCCTAGATTCCAACGGGGTTGGAAAGTTATGAGAAGTGCAGATTTTATCCCAAAATTTTTTTAAAATGTTTTAAAATAAAACTTTTGTTTGAGTACAAAAAGTGGCATTAAATACTTGTGATGAGGTGTCAAGTTGACTTTAGAAGTCAGGAATCGTGGAAGGATATGGTATGCTTAGTGCTTGGGATGCAACGGTGCTTGCCAAATGAATGAGTTCTACATAATCGGATTGTGGACTTAGAAATTCTAAAGTAAGGAAATTCTAAAGTAAGGAGGTGGTGAGGTTTTGCGCACCTGAATTTGGTAAGTTTGAACGTATGACATTAAGGGAGTTGTCGTGGGTATTGTTCCAAAGGGGACTTGATTCTAGTATAAGTATTGGAATAACCTGAGGTTACGAAAGATTTACAGTTTTGAACGATCAGGGACTTGATGAGATCTGTAAATTATGAAGCACTTGAAGATAATAGTTATGAATGGGTTGACATTAGTACCCCAAAGTGAGAATGGGTGACCTTGAGTATTGTCATGAAAGGTATGTGAATTGGAAGTCGATAGAGAAATTATCGAACGCAGTAAGACTATGGTACTTGATTGGGAAGATCAAATTACTAAGTTGTCTTCATATGGTTATGGAAATAGTACGAATATTTGAGCAACAGGTTATTCGGGAATAGTAGATTTGAGATCCGAATAGCAAAAATCAAGGAATAGAGAGTCTGAATTGGAGTTAAGTCAGGTTGACTAGAGTTATGAAATATGGAATTGTTGAATAAGGTATAATGCCTTGAGATGTTATACGAAGAGTATGTACTTAGTGTAAATGGTTGTTAGGAACTCAGTAAGAATTGAGATACATGAGTGTGATTGGTATGGGTTTGTATCAAAGTTATAGTGTAACACCAGAGACTTATTGAGTCATATAACTACGTAAATGGTAGTGAATCTACCTGGACTGATAGTCTAAAGGATGGTGGACAAGTAGGGTATATATGAGATGAGAATGGATTACATTACAATTGAGATCTCCGACAAAAAAGTAATTGAATCAGGGTGTGTGTACACTACGTGAATAAGAATAGATTGTGAATGGTCAGAGGTTTGAGACAGGAGCAAGGTATGCTCTGAGTATGGGAATGTGTCATGATGAACGATGTGGTACGTGTATGATTGACTAAGTCAATTTTGGTTCACAATGTTATTTGTTACGATGGATATTAAGGTAATTAAGTTGTGAAAGAGATGAAAGTACTATGCAAAATTTCAAAATAAGTTGTTTTAAAATATGAATAAGAAATGTATTTGCCTTTGTTAAAAGTTTTTAATTAAAATTTTAAGGTGTAATCTTCTATGTTAATTGACGGTAGTTTGAGTACAGAATTGGAAAAATAAATGACAAGTGTGTCTAACTATTCGGGATATCAGGTAGGCTTAAAGAAGTAGAATGATATGAAATTGCCAGTTGGGAATCTAAATAGCATCTTACGAGGTATGTATGATTGGAAGTATAATATTATATTGGATTAAACCGAAATGGAATTTGATAAGAAATGAAAGTCGTTTGAAAATGTGTTATCGTTCTACAATTATTTCACGATTAGCAGGATAAGGAATTGAATCTATGGTATATGAAGTAGTTGGTTTGAGGCATTGACTTATCGACATAGTATGTGTGTACTATGTATGATAGCACTCAATTTTGGTTCACTTCGAGATGAAGAATCGTGTATGGTTATTAACCAGTTGAGATGTGTTGTATACGACTTGTACTTAAAAGGAAATATAGGTGAATGGAAGATGAGTTATCTCCTTTGTTTTGGGTATTGCGATGAAACTTTTGAGTTTTGGAAAGTATATATGACAAGTATGATGAAATGATATCTGAGTTATCGTTGTGACGTTGTGATATGATTTAATGTCGGGATTGAATATTGAGTGTGTTCTACTCAGGTGTTGATGTTTTACTTATCGAGATGTTTTGATGTGTTGTTAGTATTCGATATGATTCTTCAATCGGATCGAGATGGGGGGCTCCATGGATTTATTTTTCTTAAGAGCTTGAGGATTTATTTCTCTCGTGAGATTGTAATATCTCAGTAGAGATGTGTAGTTTGTAATGAGACAAACATTAGAAGTGCTTATAAGAAATCGTTGTGATTTGGTAAGATGGTATAAGTTTAGGGACAAACTTTCTTTTTGAAGGGGAGAGTTGTCACATTCGTCCAGGAAAATGAAAATGTTTTAAAGTGCAAAATCAGGTTTTGAGAATTATCAATGTTATTTGATAATTGTGAAAGAAGGTGTCAAGTGAGGACAAGACAATCTAAAATTCGATGAGGCATTGACATGACTTAAATAATATTTATGTGATTAAATGTTATTTAACGTAATCTGGTATATGTGAATAGTAATTTTACCTGTGTAGGGTAATTTTTGATAGTTTTGATCTTATTTAAGATCATTTTGATTGGTTTATTGATAACATAAGTGATACGTTGCATAAAAGGTAGGTTATCTTGAAACTCCACGAAATTAGTTTTCGAAACGTAATTACGTCGACAAACGGAACTTAGATGAAAATTGGTATAATTTACAGCTTTCACTCGTGAAGCAATAAGACCTGTCAGACGTTTCGAGGACTACTTAGAAGTTTTGAGAATTCATGGGGAGGTAAACGTAATTTTCTGGCTTAGAATATATTTATGTTGTTAGATTTAGTACCCTAGTGAGGACGAGTTAACACACTATAAATTTGATAGGCTAACTAGCAACTTCGAAAAAATAATGTAGAATTTGCGTTTTAGCAACCAAACAGAACTTAGTCGGAAACTTTTAGAATTTCGAGGTTTTACTTGTAAAGCTATGAATTAGCTGTGTAGAAAGTTTCGGAGACTGTTTAGGAGTTTTGAAAACTTGCGGGGAGGTAAACACAATTTCCAAAAGTGTTGCCTTTATATAGTTAGAGAAGACTTTCATAATTCCTATAAGTCTTAACCTAAGTTTCAAAAAGAGTCCAAAGGGAGATATAGTTGCTTAGAGCTTCTCGACGCCAAACGACGCCCGCTCGTCTGCTGGTTTTTCACCAAATTTTGTATTCGAACTCCTCGAGGTAAGGCCGTCGTTTTGATACCTATTAGGCTATGTTTGGCTCAGTTTTCTGAAAAGTCATTTACTAGAATTATTCATAAAAGTTGATATTTAGAATTTTGATCCATAGGAATTGTCCTAGACAGACTTCTGCACGTTCTTTGTGCACGGGGTTTTCTTTGGATTGAATTATAGGAGCGTTATTCGGAGGTGAGTGATTCAACTATGTTTTTGGAATGATTTCTTGACATGTATTCATGTTTTGTGTGAATAGCATGTATTAATTCATAGTGATATATTGTGTAGTTCATATCGGGCAAATATATTGTTAAGTAGGCCAAATAGCACGGTGAAATGTTTTGATTTCCGAAAGGATGGTGATATGTGATTTGAGCATGTTGAGTTGTTATTTGGGTCAAAGGAGCACGTGGTTACCAAGCCATCTTGTGGAGCCAATATAGGCATTAAGGTCGCACGATTGAAGAAAAGAATCGTGGGTCTTACCCTTTCGCGTGGACTTATTGGTGAGGAGTCGCGGATTGGGAGTATGGAACGTACATGGGAGACTCCAGAGACTAGTATGAAATGTAGAGATGTGAATGCAAGCATGTTTATCATTCATGTTCATTTATTGTTTTATTCACTAATCGTTAGCTTAAAAAATTGAATATGTGTGGTTATTCAAAAAACCATTTCAGGTGTTAATGTCGGCGAGGAATCGCAGAAGTGAGCACATGGCTTGGGAGTTCACTTAGAAGACGACTTGTCATGTTTATCCCGTAGTTTTGTAATCTAATCATCTATTTCATTATTTTGTTAAGGAACTTGTAATAGAAGTGGATAATAGCCTTGCATATGTTTTATTTTAGTTCCAGGTCTTGTAAGGAATTACTTTCGAGTAAACTAGAACTACATTTTGTATTGACTTTGAAATATTTTACTTGTCGACTTCATGTCTTGATTTAATGTTGAGATCTTTTGCAATCATAAGGGTCGCTTGACCTTAGGCAATATCCTAGTGCAAGAAGGATTGTTGTCAAAGGGTCATTCGATCAGTCGAAGGGGACAGTTCGACCGGTCGAAGTGCCCTCTGCTGTGAAGGATTACTGCCGAAGGGTCATCCGACCAGTCAAACGGGGCATCTTGACCGGTCGAAAGGACCCCTGCATGAAAACTTTTTATACCCCTTCCGCAACTTATTTAAATGTTTTGATTGGTTCTGAGGGCACCTTTGGGACCTCTTTGAATATAAATTCATTCGTTTCAAAATTTAATTACGTTTTCAAATTTATACAGATTTTACCAACTTTGGGCGTATTGTTTCAAAAAAGCAACTACTTGTTATCTTTAAAGTCCTTTTTCCGCTGCTACAATTTTGAAATGAGTAGGAAGAGCCTCGGTGGCGTGCCACGGGTTTCGGTTCTGCTATTGTGGGACTGGGCTGTGACAAGGATTGCTCGGTCAAGAGCCGAAGTGACCTTAGGCACACGATCAATTGGAGTCATAGCTGAGCCCGATCCCAAGGAACAGCACACCACGAGGACGAAGCCCCTTCCACTGACCTGACCTACCTTACGGGTACCGGTCGGGAAGACATGGAAGGCTGCATCAAAAACTTAGAAAGGCAAATTGAAGTAATGGCCAAGAATCTAGGCCAGAATTTTGTTTAGAACCATGTTGACACCGAGACCGAGTCTCCTTTCTATAGTCAGATAACGAGGTTTACTATTTCGCGCAAATTCAAATAGCCTCTCTTAGATTCGTACAATAGCTCAAGAAGTCTGGTTGACCACGTTCGAAGCTACAAGACCCTGATGGCCCTCGCCACCAATGGCGATGAAGTGCATTGCCTAGCCTTTCCCAGTACTCTGAAAGGCCCGGTCGCTCAATGGTTCTACTCTCTAAAGCCCCGGTCGGTCAGCAGCTTTAAGCAACTCAGCCAGCAGTTTATAAACTAGTTCATCAGTATGCATGCACAACCGAAGCCTGACATACAATTGTTGACTGTCAAACAAAGGAATAATGAGTCTCTCAAGGAATTAGCTGACCGGTTCAACCAAGAGAAGCTCGGGATCTATGATCTTGACGAAGCCGTCGCTTTTACTGCCTTCTGCTCGGGAGTTCAACACACCAAGTGCGCCATGTCGTTTCATAGAAACCGACTGTCAACCCTGGTTGAACTCGCAGAGAGGGTCAGAAAATACATGGACACTGAAGAATTTCTAAAGGCCAATGATCCCGAGCATGTAAGCGACGAGCCGTCAAGAAGCAAACGGAAGCGAGATTAGCCTGGAAAGAAGCCCAGTAGTTCTGACAATTCTTTTAGTCTCCAATGGTCAGGGTTAAGCAGCCCCGACCCGGACATCAATTCACAACGATCAGGGTATGGTAGCCCCGACCCCGACCTATAGTTCATAGTGGTCAAGTTCCGACAGCCCCAACCCCACCTCCAGTTCATAGTTGTTGGGGTCCAGTAATCCCGAACTTGCCTCCAGCTCACAGCGGCCAGGACCCAGGTGATCCTGATCTGACCTCCTACCTCCAACAGTCCAGGCGAGCCCAGCTACAGTGGTACTTTTGCCCGATCATAGCATGAGGCTCCACTGATTGCCAAAGAGGTCCATCAAAAGACCTCGGAATCACATCCGAGGCACCAAAAGACCTCGGAATCACACCCGAGGCACCAAAAGACCTCGGGATTACACCCGAGGCAATAAAAGACCCTGGAACTACTAACGTTCTAGGTCGGCTGCCTACACTTATTGTTCCCGCAACACCTGCCTCAACAAAAGCTTGGGGGGATAAAGGGAATAAAGACTACAGGAAGTCATACCGAGTATTTAAAGGCCTTGGGGTAAACTAAGTTAAACTCTTAGACAACTCGGGTGCCTACAATACTCAAAGGCACTAACTCTACTTAGGCCAAATCGGTAATAGAGGTAACTAAAACCTCTTAGGTTAGCCCACGATAGAGGAGTAAAAAGGACCCTAAAGTAACACACTTTAGGTCGGCTGTACCAACATGGTCAAACTGTTCTACCAATAGTCTTGACGGAGGCTTGCTGGGTGAAAGATAGCCATTCTGGGAGCTAAAAAAGGTCCCTAAAGCAAACCGCTATAGGTTGGCTTTTCCAACATGGTCGAATTCTTCTACCCATAACCTTGGCAAAGGCTTACGGGTAGAGGATAGCCATCTTGGGAGCTAACTTAAAAAAAAAACTCCAAATTAGGCCGAGTCTCAACTCTTAGTCAATTCCCGAGCACTTAGACAAGGGCAAGCGGCAAAGACATCAAACAGATTTCCAAACTTGCCCTGATATAACATCCAGCCAACCTTGGAAATGGGGGGCACCTGATACTCCCGAAATTGGTTCTACTACATAACCGAGTGGTTCTACCCTATAATCGGGCAGTATATAGGCTCGACCAACAGGTCGGGAAGACCACACAAGCACAGCTCACCCCGAGGCATGATCCAGAACGTTCCAGCCATATTCCTACTCAATTTAGAAGACTAATGGAATGTTTAGAGAGTTTCCTAATACAATTAGGAGGCATACTTGATTTGTATCAATTACATCCTAATCAGGATTGCATTTCCTAATCTGAGTAGCTTCCTTGTACGAGTAGGTTTCTTCCATCTATAAAAGAGACCACTCATCTCCTTTATGGGGACTGACTTTTCAATCTGCATAGTACCTCTATAGCAATCATCATCATGCTCGATCGGCCTCCAGTAGCTCTAAATTGTTGTTGGTTCACCAAAGGTCCCCGGCTTTTTAACAGTATAGTGAACGTGCTCAGACACACACGTGGTCGTAGGTTCCTTCATTAACAGGGCCAAACCACATACAAAAAATTGGTCTCTCACTGTTTCTCTCTCCTTGATCTACTCTAATTTACCTTACACAAAAATTGCATCATCATATGTATAACTCAGTTAAGGGATTAAACTAACTAGTCTTTGGAATGCACCAAAAACCCAAAAGATGGTGAGTAAGCATATGCTAAAGATATATAAAGCCCTAGAATAAAGTCGTTCTTTTGCGATTACACCCAAAATCAAATTAAAATTCTAACTAACCCATGTATAAACTAATCGCTACTTCAGAAATTAATTTCATTTGCAAAAGATATGTTAACAGAGATCACATGTGAACCTAACCTCTAAAAAAGCTAAAAAAAAATTCATTTGCTAGTCAAATGGCAATATCATCACTTGGGGTTGGGGATAAATAAGCTAAATACAGACCTATCAAAAATGTCGGGTGCAAGTCCTTTTTTTCGGCCAGTAAAATACTGATGAAAATGACTTGCAGGTAATATAGGTGTAGGAACATAATAAAAAAAGCAATATCTAAAAAGTTTTTTTTTTTAAAAAAAAGATGTGAAATTACAATGTTTCAACAGAAAAATTATACCTTACACTTTGAATGCATTATATGACAACATGTCCCAAGTCTGGCTCCATCTGAACTTGTTGATTTTTTCCTCAACCTCCAAGCTCTTGAGTTAATAATCAAAATGAGCAAAAGAAGATAAAAATTGCAGAACCAATAATATGAATTCACAGAACAGACAAGTGAAAATTTTTGGTACTCTTTATACCACAAAACAAGTGTGAACTTCTAATTGTAGAAAATAGATTAAAATGAGGGTCTCATCAAGATCTTCTACCCTATTCTATCAAATTCATACAACTTCTCAATTTGCCAAAACCAAGTAAAAGTGTGAATTTTTAAGTCAGTTTTTATCTCAGACAAATACGAACACACGTTTTTATCCTTCAATTTTTTTGGGTTAATAACAATTTAGTCCATTAAACTATACACTTGTTTTCAATTGGGTTCATAAACTTAATTTTTTTTTCAATTGGGTCTTTGAACTTCAAAATTTCATTTAATTAGACCCAAATTTTGACACTATTAGCTTAAATTATTAGAAATTATGCTCCAGCTCAAACGATAATGCTAGTGGGTTCGCCACTGGTCCTAATTTTTCTAGGATCTCAAATGGTCCTACGAATCTCGAATAAAGTTTTCCTCGCTTCCTAAATCGGACAATGCCTTTCAAAGGCGATACTCGCAAGTACACAAAGTCTCCTACCTCAAATGTCATCGGTCATCGCTTAGAGTCAGCATAACTCTTAACGACTGTGAGCCACTTTAAGTTGCTCCTGAATTAGCTTCACCTTTTCCGTAGTCAACTGCACTATCTCAGGTCCTATTAACTTTCTTTTTCCAACCTCGGTCCAACAAACCAGTGAATGACACTTATGTCCATATAAATACGGTGCCATTCCAATACTCGACTGAATACCGTTTCAATGAATGTCAAGTGTTTCTCCTAGTCACTCCCAAAGTCTAGGACACACAATCTAAGCATGTCTTTAAATGTCTAAATCATTCGCTCTGACTGTCCTTCGTCTGAGGATAAAATGCAGTACTAAAACTCAACTTGGTACCCATAGCCTTTTGTAAATTTTCCTAAAACCTCGATGTAAAACTACTATCACGATTTGATATAATCACTACTGGAACTCCATACAGTCTATCAATCTCTTTCACATACAACTTCGCTAACCTTACGGTCCTTATTGGCTTAGTCATCTCAATCGGTAGAAAATGAGCTAATTTCGTCAATTGGTCAACTATAACCCAAATCTTGTCATTCTTGTTAGGTGATCGTGGATATCTAGAAATAAAATCCATCGTGATCTAATCCCATTTCCACTCTAACATAGGTAATGGCTGTAGTAGACCTACATGTACTTGTTTCTCTACCTTAACTTGTTGACACGCTAAACTCTCTGAAACATACTTGGCAACTTCCCATTTCATACCTCTCCACTAAAAGTTCTCTCGCAAATTCTGATACATCTTGTTGCTTCCTGGATGGACCGAATATGTAGTACTATGTGCTTCCTCTAGAATCCTTTCTTTTAAGTCTTTCAAATTGGGTATACACAGTCGACTTCCAAGCATTAAATCTCCCTGCTCTAAGGTAAAATCGGGTTATCTTCCCAAAGGTATCTCATCTCTTATTTTGCATAAGTAATAGTCGTTGAACTGTTATGCCTTAATCTCATCAATAATGCCAGGGTGAGCTATGATTGCCATCATCAAACCACCATTTGTCTCCGGAATCACATCTAACTCCAAACATTCCGTTTCTCTAACCAATTCCTTTTTCTTTATTAGTTCTTCGGTTAAGTTCCCTGTCGCCTTCTGGTGTAAAGCGTCGGCTACTACATTAACCTTTCCCGGGTGATACTCGATCAAAAAATTGTGATCCTTCATCAACTCTAACCATTGTCTCTATCTCATGTTCAAGTCTCGTTGTGTGAATATGTATTTCAAACTCTTGTGATCTGTGAAAATCTCACACTTCTCGCCATAAAGTAGTGTCTCCAAATCTTCAAATAGCTAATTCAAGTTCGTGAGTTAGATAATTAACTTCATGTGTTTTCAACTATCTTGACACGTAGGCAATCACCTTGCCACTTTCCATAAGTACACACCCCAAGACCTGATCCAAAGCATCGCTATAGATTACAAGGCCTTCGGTTCCGAATGGTACTGTTAAGATAGGTGCTCTTGTCAATTGTAACTTTAACTCTTGGAAACCGTCTTCACATTCTGAACGTCACTCAAATGTAATATCCTTCCTCGTCAATTTTGTTATAGGTAATGAAACATTTGAGAAGTTCTCGATGAAATAGAAATAGTATCCTGCTAATCCCAAGAAACTTCAGATTTCGAACACTAATCGTCCACCTCTGTTTTCAAGTGCTTGTACCATAGCTATTGGTGCTAGCTCAAAAGGAGGTGTTGGCGATAACTGTTGGGATTGTGCCCTTAAACTATTACTTTATGTATGAGACATTAGTATTTTAATATGTGGATATCAACTTTATATTTTGTTATGTATGTCTTTCATTTTTTATCCTTAATTATCATTATAGGTAATTTGTGAATGTATAAGATTTATACAAGTAAGATACAATTACTATTCTTTGATACTTAGAACCTGTCACAGTAGATGATGAGACTAGATACCTTATCAGGTTTACACTGTAGATGATTAACTACCATTGGATAAAGTGATGAATCTCAATCACTAGAGTATGACTCTTAGTTAATATTCTAGTGCTTATAGTGCATTGACAGACCTGAGCCTTTCTATTGACACTCAAGACTATCAATAATCGATAAGAACTCATAACTTGTATAAGGTACATGTTCTCAATCTTGAGACGATTATGAACACAGACTGTGGATATGGCTACTTTGATTTATCAATCAATGAGGTCTTAAAGATCAACACTTGGGTATCTTGGGTATATCATGTTCATAGGGGTTGTGAACATATATTGTCAAGATAGAATCTACCCTCTGATAAAGAGTATGCATTCCATTGAGAATGTCACCAAGTTGATTGTTGAGAACTACAGTTTTGTTGATAAGAAGTTATCAACATATTTTGTAATCATGTGGGGTGAATGGGACTGAAGGAATACAAGAAGTAATCATGATTTAGGATGATAGTAGCAGTTATCTAACTACCTAAATATGATTACGAATGCTGATGGCAGAGGGACATTAGTACGCCATACAAGTCTAGTTATCACTTCGGATATGTTCTTTTATGTTGGAGTTCAGTTATTATTTTAGAGTGGAATAAACGTTAACTGATCAGTTGGTTAGTTTGCTGATTAAAGAATTTTGTCATGGGAATGACCAGCTGGTCTGAGTCAACGATAAAGAGCCTAGGAGGTCCCACTCTTAGCTCTGCTAGGATGCTTTGAAAGGCACAATAGGATCTTGTCAAGACAGGTTTGATCAATCGGAAGAGTTTCAATTAATTGAAGTCTAGATCGGTTCGATCGATCGAAAAGCTCTAATCGATTGATGATTCGGTCGATCGAATCCACTTCAATCGATCAAAGGCTTAAAGTTGATTTTGGAAATCTATAAATAGGGAAACTGTGTACAGAATTTCTTAATCGTCATTTTACTGTCCCAGAGCTACAGAAACTAATAAGGTTTCCAAAACCTTCTCTATCCTCCCTATTAGAGTTCCCACCAATTCTAGCCTCGCCGGAAGCATTCATAGGAGATATAGGAGTGAAGATCACCTAGTGGAAGTTGCTGTACCATCTAGGAGGTTGAAGAATTCAGAATTAGGTACAAGACCACGAGGTATAATTCTTGTCCCTCTCTTGTACATTTAGGCTACCAATAATGTTTTATAACTCTATTTTTCCGCTGCGAGTCAAATAAGTTGTTGAAACCTATCTTTCCTTCAATTGGTATCAAAGCCATGCTTATTTAGATCTATATATGCGTTTTGGAACAATAGTTTTGATTTGCATGTCAGTTTTAGTACTTTTTTTGAAACTGTATCATCACAGATCTATTTATGTAGTAGTTTTGCAACAGTTTTGCAGTAGAAAACAAATTTTTGTTAACATTGGATGCATGGCAGTTTTGATCGATCGAACTTGTTTTGATTGACTGAACATGTATGTGGTCGATCGATCGAACCAACGCAGGGTTCAATCGATTGAACGTTTTCGATCGATCGATCGAAGCAGTCTCTCTGTCCAGGTTTCCTTCACAGTTTAAAAGTTTTGAAAATTTATTTATTTTAATTTTTTTATATTATTCTGTAAAATTTTAAATCATTCTATGAAACTGAAAGTTCAGTCAATTGAACTATGTTCAATCGATCAAAGGTTCGATCAATCGAATCGTTTCAATCGATTGAATGTGACAGAGAACCAGTGATGCTATTTTATGTTCTAAAATAGTACATAAATAGTTTATGTACTATATGAATCAATTAGGGGTTCCAATAGTTATATATGCATGGATGTGTGTACAACTAAACCTTTTGCAGGAAGAGTAGTCTGCTATCTCCCATGGCACTAAGAAAATTAATTTTTGTATTTACTATTTTGAGATTGGTGCATGTTGTTTTTATGGTTTGGTTTTAAGGCATGTGTAAACAGCGAAGCAACTTCAATCCTGCGAATAGGAAAGTTGCACCGGTTTCTCTAGCCTTCTATTTTTTTTATTGTTATTTTCTATTTCTAGATAAATTGTAAGCTTCAAAAGAAGCATAGGACCAATGTAATAGAATTAGAAAATCCATGAAGTTGGAAGAACAAGCCGTTATCCATGAAGATGGAGGAGCAAGCTGTTGTCCATGAAGATGGAGCTGGAGGCGATCAAACCAAAAGGAGGCTCTATGGACATAGAGCCATGAGAGATAGAGGCATCATTTGGATGCTTCTATTTCATTTTAGTTTTTTTGTTTTATGTGCTTGGTTGTGATTAGCGTTTCATACATAGTTGCTACTTGCATTCATGTAAAACAAGTTTTTTAAAATAAAATTCAAAAACCGTTTAACGCATTAGTAAACATTGGATGTTTATGGGTAATGTGAAGAAATAATTTTTCCAAAAGTAAAATCCTTATTTATTAAAACTAGTGGGAGAGGGACTTATTATAACTCCATGATCTTCCATTAACGGTTCACTGT
The DNA here is from genome assembly GCA_033977485.1 of Hydrangea macrophylla. Classification (NCBI taxonomy): domain Eukaryota; kingdom Viridiplantae; phylum Streptophyta; class Magnoliopsida; order Cornales; family Hydrangeaceae; genus Hydrangea; species Hydrangea macrophylla. The sequence continues at coordinate 7,099,282 of CM066993.1, read as the reverse complement.
AAGAAGAGTAGTGTATTCTCTGTCACCTCACCAGGGGTGATCATTCCATACGAAGGGTACACTACTCATTGGTTACTAGATGTGAACTTCCTACGGATAGGATCAATCAGACATGTTAGAGGGTGACCACCACACGGAGGCACTACTTGAGGCAGTTATGATTGGATCCTAATTAATGGTGCACACTAGCTAAGCTATGGATAAGGGATCCTACACGGGGCATTATTCAGAAAATTAGAGATCTAATAGGTTTGGGAGTCATGACTTGTTTTGTAAGAGTTGCATAGTGGACAAGTCATGATTAATCAAAAGATCGAGTATTGACCACCACTTGGAGGTTTTGTTCTTTCGTTTCGATATTTCGGTGACTTTGTTTTTTTAAAAATAAGAGTTTTAAGGATTCTTTTATTTCAAAATGTCAAATTCTGATATCCATATTTATTTTGTCTGTTTTGATTTTTGAGTAATCATAATGTATGGATCTGCATTTAGTCCGCTTGCCACTCACTCAGAACTAGCTAATTGGAAACAACTATACAGAGTGAAAATGAAACTTAGACATCGTTTTAACTACGAAGGATCGTACATATGTCCTCACCATCCCATGTCCCGAGAAACCCGCTATAAATGCTTTGGCTGCTGCTAGACGCGAGTTCGATAAATGGAAGAAGTTGAATGGAATGGCTCGTTGCTACATTCTGGCCTCTTTGGCCGGTGCGTTGCAACACCAATTCTAATCGAATGATTCTACCAGTACCATTATCAAATCTCTAAGAGAAATGTTTGGGGAGCATGGCAGACCTGCTAAACATGTTGCTATGTAGAAGATCATGAGTGTCAAGATGTCGGATGGGACTCCAGTTAAAGAGCATATATATCTTAAAAATGATTGGTTATTTGAACGAACTGGAGACCCTACATGCCAACATCGACGCACAAACCCAAGTCGATATGATCTTCAATTCGCCGTCATCGTCATTCGCTCAATTTAAACTAAATTATAACATGAATCAAATGAATTTCTCAAATAGCAAATTAATGAGATATTTACTGGCAGCAGAAGGCGTGATCAAGCCTGGGGACAATGTTTTGAACGTTGAGAAAAGTTCTTCTTCCTCCCGATCTATGTTGAAAGGTAAGAAAGGGAAGAAAAAGGCTGACACTGGTGGTCTAAGTGTTGGACCAGTCCCCGAAGATTGCAAAATCCAAGGAAAAAGGTAAGGGCGAGGGAAAGATGGGTGGCCAAGGCAAAGAAAGTGTTTGCAATGCGGCAAGAAGGGCCACTGGAAGAGGAACTATCCAAAATTCATAGCTACAAGAGTTCAAGTTATGATTGAATCACATATGATTGAAGTATGTTTTATAACGGATACTTCAAACACTTGGTGCATTGATTTTGGGGCGACTAACCATATCTATAATTCGTTGCGAGGGTTCAGATCAACTAGGAAATGCAGTGATGGAGAGATTGTACTTACTCTAGGTTCTAGCGCAACTATTTCTGCAGTAGCAATAGGAGTGGTAGCTTTAAAATTTTGATTTTATCAAATGTACTTGATCTTGTCAGAATCATGATATAAAAAGTGTACTTTACTTTTCTAAAAATTTGTAATAGTGAAAGTAAAGGTCGAACCCACAGAGATTGAATTACTACAGCTTTTAATTTTAAAACCTAGATCTAATTAATTATGAAAACGGAAGTTGATTTGAATTTTAATTAAACTAATAAGACTAATGAAAATAAATCTAAACTATGAAAGTGATTTAAAATTGTTTTTATAAATATGTTTAGGGAACCTAGGATTGCAAATCCACCACTAGCTTCATAATAAGGGTATTTATGAATTCAATTAGCTTATTACGTTGGATGATAACGGTGAATTGTAGCTACAAGCCCAATTCCTCTGTCAAGAAAATAACCATGGTTCAAGCACCAACATAATCCATCTTCGATTAGCACGAATTATCCCACACAAAACTAGGGTTGTGGCATAATCCGTCAAACCTAGGCATGGACTATTCGGATACTTGATAGCACAATTCAATTAAGTACCATTACATGTAAATAATCTATCCAAGCACAGCAAATATAGACCATTGAGCACATCACAGTCAAAATAGATCTAAGACAAGAATAGATTTTGAAGTAATGATTTAATCAATAGAAACACGATTTATTATATAAAAAAATCCTCTAAACATGTAATCATCATCCATACATAATAAAACTAAAAAAAAAAAACATAAATAACACCCTATTACTTGGCTAGGGTTTCATTGAAACCCTATATCTAGGTTTAGTTGGCCATGGAATTGATGAACGGCAAGAGGTTGATGGAGGAGGCCATAGGAATCCTTGGTCTTCTTCTTCTTCTCCTTGCTTTCCTCTCTTCAATGGTTGTGTATATTGTTGTATATGACTGTATGTATATGTGTACATTATAGTCTCCCCTGAAAATTGAATAAAAATAAAGTATATATAGAGTTTGGAACAAGTTTTGGAAGCTTTCCTAACCCGAAACACACTAAAACTGCTATATTTTACAGTCTGGACGTAATTTGGCAGTTTTGTTTGCACAGAGTCTTCAGTATAGTAAAATTTGCAACTTTGATTTTTACACAGGTTGCGCAATCCGGTCGCGCGAGCGCGATGATGAGAGGACACGCGAGCGGGTTGCGCGAGCTAAGTTCTGGTCTGTCGCGCAAGCAGGCCGCGCGCGTGAGATGCCTTTTTCGGCTTCTTTTCTTCTGCTTTTTCACCCTGTTTAGCCTGGAATACTTGTTTTCTTCCAAAACCTGTCAGAAAGTAGAAAACGAAGTAAAAATACACAAAAACAGGATAAAAAGTACAAATAAATTTGCGTTAAGGCGTATAATTAGGATTTGTTCTCTCCCGATCACACCCTAAAACCTACATTTTGCTAGTCCTTGAGCAAAACTAAACTACTAATAAAATGCTACTCCATTGTCGCATGGGTCGCGATTGCATTTAGCGTATGCAGCAAGCCTTTTAAACCCTAGGTGTCCCTAGTCGGACGAGTGAAGTCTCATGAGTTCTCATCAACAAGTCACTCACAGCCAACTTTATTAACTTGTAAATTTAAAAAGTTTTATTAACAATGAAAAGCTAATAGTCAATAATCCTTATCATACAATAATGATTTGAAATAGAATAACGAACAAGAAGAACGGAGTCAAACGTCCACTTACATCATGAAAAATGATCATAAGCATATGGATCATATAAATCAATAGAGTTTCTCATAAACTTGCATGTGTGTGATGTGGTAGCCAAATGAACACGCGCTTGTCATGAACTTGGAATATAATTCAAATAACCATCCAACTATGCTTTGACTACAAATCTCACAATGTTAATTACACTCTCAAATAAAACATTCAGAACATGGGTAATCTCTCTAATATATGTGAGAAAAGGAACTATATTTTCAAAATGAGAAATGTTCACATATGACTCGAAAAAGACGCATGACACGAAAGAACAGTAGTCTCATGGATAGGACGCCAATAATCAAGCAAAATTAATCGTTACCATGTTTTAATCCCTCTCCCATCGTTTACATATCCAAACCATGTTTTCTAGGATCAAATATGACTTTTTAAAGGTTATAACGTGGCTCAGGCAATGAAAAAGGATAGAACGGATTCATTGGGTGGTTTTTGAATGGCATTGTAAGGCATGTTCGGTTTCTTTCATTCATCTCTTCTCCCAACTTTCATCTTTTCATTCTCTTCTTTTCATATATTTTTTTTATTTCTTTCCACTTCTTTTCTTTTTTTTTTTCTTCTCTTTTTTTTTTCTTTTTTTCTTCACTTTTTCCAACTTTATTCTTTTCCTTTTCGTTGCTTTTGAAATGAATGTTCATTGAATACCAGGGCAACCGTACTAAACATCATATTACTTTCTTCTTCTTTTCAATCGACACACCGCCATATCAACACTAAAAGTTGACGAATCTCTCAGTGGTGAACTCCAAGTTGGTCAAGTTGGAGAAAAAAATGGATAATAGTGATTAAAGAAAAAGGGCATTTAACGACTCAAAGGGGCGAACTAAGGAAATTTTATCATTTTTCGGTCGGTAGTAAACAAAGAGGGCCTATCATCATTTTCTATGGTCATATAATTTTTCAATGTTTATGACGGAAGATTATTTAGCACGGGAACAAATATTTTAACTTGACTATCAACCAAAACAAGAATAATGAGACTAAACAACGAGTTAATGCGCTATTTCAATGAAATTCGACAAACACAAAGTATTTATAACCCTCTAAAAGAAAAGATAGGCTCAAAAGCTCACCGGGTTTAGTCTCCACCATGTGTTATCTAGAAATCCAAATCATATTAAAGTTCACATCCAACATGTATTCAAGCGACTACGTGCAGTGCATAAGTTTGTGTGCAAATCTATGATATAAAACTATGATTAGAACGATACATAACCTAAAACGTATCATCATGACTTCAGCAATGTTTAACAACATCTTCCCTTGCTTATCATTCTATAACAATCCAAGTTATCTAACAAGAAGTATCGAATCAAGATTGCAAAAACGTCGGTAATATTGTTTATTTAAGCATAATCAAAAAGTTTTTGAAAAAAATCGGTCATAATAATAAATTTGCATATGAATGCATAACCCCAAATCTAAACCTTTCATTGTCCCCAATGAAACAATAAACTGAAAGAAAGGAGAGTACGTAAGGAAGGAACGATAATACCTCGATCTCGGCAATCACAAACAGGTGAACGTATAAGAATACGGAATGAAAGTGCGAATGTTTCACCTGTCAATACTTGACAATAGAAAATAAAAGAACAGATAATAACAATGACAGCTAATATATATATTTAAATACTTAGATTTATTTTTTATTTTATTATTATTAATTTTTTATTTCTTTAATAAATAGAATAATAGAATCTAAACTATAATCAAGAGACTCAATGAAAATAAAAGAAACAAACAAAACTTATAAAAACAAAGACAGACAAATCTAAACAGGTCTAAAAGAACAAACAGAAAGTAGTATAAACACCACTGACCAGGTATGGAAAGAGGAGGTAAGAGAACGAAAGAGAAAAACCAGAAAACCCCCCTCGCGCGAGCGGGTCGCGCAAGCGATCTTCGCGCGCGCGAACCCTTCCGTGAGGGAATGCAGAGGCATATTTTATACAACTTAAAAGAAAATCTCTAAGTCCAAGAAATGCGCGATCGGGCTACATGAGCGAACCCCTCGCTCGCGCGATTCTAGGCACGAGATGATACTGAGGCCATATATAAGAAACGTTAAAAATTTTACTCTAAGGGGCAAACTCGCGCGAGCGAGCCACCCGAGCGACGCATCGTACGAGCGGGCCGTGCGCGCAATATGCCGTTTTCCTCTTTTTTCACTTATTTTATGTAAATAACTTTAAAATAACTTAACCCCAACCCCCAAACCTGTTCAAAAACCTCACAAAAGACTCAAAATCGACCAAAAACGAACAAAAATAAGAGAAACGGACGAAATAAAGCTTGGGCTGCCTCCCAAGAAGCGCTGTCTTTTACGTCTTCAGCTACATCGTTCTAGCTCAAGACTCAAGGAGGTCGTAACTCGGACGTTGTACCTTGGAAAGTGTTGGGAAGATTTCGGTGGAAAGTCGAAAGCATGTCGTTATGAGTTAAATCATTCGACGGTTCTGTGGATACCGCCATTTTGGGCCCACTTTTAATTTTAAAACATTTTCAAATTTCAAATTCAAAGACGAGTCGCCACTTAATTTTTAAAAGGAAAATTAAAAAACCATTTTGAAAGCAAACTGATCTTTTGCGATTATGGAATGAGAGGGGAAGGAGCCCGGCGGACTAAAACACCCCCTCTCATCCTATCTCGCGATAGGCATCTACTCATCATCCTATTTAATCGAATTATTAATCTAAGCATGCCCTCAACTAATACATATATATAAATAATACATTACACAAGCATGTTGAAAAGGGTGCAAAATAGCTAGTGACAAAATATCATTCATAAGCCACATAATTCAAGTAGCAAGCAAAATGATGTGCAAGTAGGAAACTAGAGAACTTACCCGGGATCCAGTCACGAAATGGGAAACATGCAATACATACATATAAAATAAAACCCAAGAAAAGGTCTCTAGCGCATATAAACACATAAGGCAAGAACCTAGGCTAATGTGTCGCGCATGAGGTTTAAAATCAATTAAAATCAAAAAAGTAAATCAAACTAGAGAAGGAGTTGAGAAATTGTACCTCAAATGCGCTACAAAACAAAGATTAGTACACATGCCTTGATCAAAGATATCAAATAATCAACCCTAGGCTTCTAGCTTAAATCTATCAAGCATGGAAAGAATTGACAAAACTATGAATTCCTTTTGATTAGTTGGAGCCATAGCACCTCTATATGTATACAAGTCTCAACTAAGAGCCAATGTAATGTCCATGTAGGGGTTCTATAATCCGAACATGATAATAAGGAATCCATGTTTATGTTCAATTAGGTTCAACTAAGTTCAATTTTATCCAAGAACTAGTTCTAATCATAAGCATCAATATGCATGAATGAATGAATGAAAATGAACAAGAATGAGATATAAATTTATTCACTAATTTGGATCACTTGGCCTCTGGATTTAAGCTAAATCATCATCATTCAAAAGATGATTTGGGTCCTAAGACATTAGGAAACCATTTAAGTTAAAATCAATGAGATTAGACAAAAATAGTTACTGCTTCTCCTAAATTACAGAGAGCAGACCTGACTTTCAAAGATAGAAAAATCATACTTCCAACGGTTGGATCTTAATGATTTTTGGGTATGATATGCCTCTGTGAGTCTAGTTTGTAACCCAAAAATAAAATCAAGATTGGAACGATTAGATCTCTGGGAATAAGGAAAACACTAGACATCACTCAGCAATCTGCAACTCTTTGTCCAGAGATCTTGTGTGATTTTCTAAAAATAGTAAACAAATGAGAAACACTTGGATCCTTTTAGGGTATCTTTCTAACACATTGAAATACCTATAAAAATTATTTGAGGCCAAGAAAGTTCAATTAAGGTTCTGATTCATCAATTTTAAAACGGACTTACTATTCTGAAACTTTGGACAGAGAATTGCTTGCTTTGAAAACATAAGACCAAACCACCTTAGACATGGAATTTCATTAAAACAAAAATCACAAAGGTACTTGGATGAGTTATGAACATCCTCCAATTGGTCTCATCCCATTCCAATGAAACGTGATTTTATACAAAATCTTTGATCACAGTGGGTTTAGAGATTCACTGCACCATTGTTAGATTAGTGTTTATGTCTTGAATCAAACTTGATCCATGATTCTAAAGAGAACTAGGATCAAGTATGATTATGATTATTAGAATAAATAATGGAACATGAAGAGATCCATAGCTTTAGCCTTAAGGATTTCTATCATAGATCTCATGGTTGGAGACCTAGCAACAAAATCCTAAGGTCTATCTACTTGATGAATTTTGAATAAAAACTATGAAAATCTACATCCAATTCCTCTCTCAAATATATAATCCTTGAGGAATGTAGAATCATGATATCCTACTCCCCTCTCAAATTTATGGTCCTTGGAGACTACATGAGACCCAAATCTACTCAAATCTCTATAGAATATAGTATGAATTCCATAAGATTCTTAATGAGGAGATCCAAGTCATGGGTTAAGACTTGAATCTCACCAACTATGTGTAGATATGACTATGATCTACCTTAATCTCCATATGAGTCATAAGACCATAGGAAACTAAGGGATTGAATTCAAAAGTACTCAAAGGAATACATAAAATCCTTATGGATCTCAAAAAGGAAAGTAGAAATTAAAAAAAAATCAAAACTCTCTTAGGAAAATTCAAAGAGCCAATTCTTTTAATACAATTCACATTTCATAAATCTGAGGCTTGTTTAGATCCAAGCTAATGAACTATCATGAGATTCAATCACAAATTCTTTGTGGTGTGTGATGAAATAAGGTAGGAAGAGAGGTTTTGAAAATGTGTAAAGGTCCTAAACTATGAATTTGTGATTGAAGTGTCTAATTCTACCAAAGATTGAGAGGTTACCTCTATGACCTCAAGGATTTCTTCTATTTCTTGTGAAGCTCTTCCAAAAACCTTCAAATTCTTCTCCAATTCTTCAAATTCTTCAAGAAAACTCCCTTTCTTCTTCCCAATTCTCTCTAATGTATGTATAATTCTTGCATCTCTCTCTTTTGATTCAAGTTTTTTCCAAAAGTCCCTCAAAATGAAGATGAAGGTCTGTTTATATAGACCACCATCTCAAGGTTAAATGGGTAAATTCGGGTGAAAACCCATGTGCCAAGCTTTCTTCTAGAACATCTGAGAAAAGTAGTCTGTTATAGCGCGCGGCACTCGACGACTTGCCTGTGGCCCTCAGTGAGTGCCGGGCGGCACTCACTGAATACCGGACGACACTTAGTGAATGCTGGCGCAGCACTCAGTGAGTGCCGCTGGATTCGCTGCGTGCCGCGACTAACAGAATTTTGCCTTCTTTTTAATTTTCAAAATATATATTACCACAATCTTAATTATTAGCAAAGTATATACCAATGTACTTATATTTGTAATATACTTTATTAAGGTACACCAATATGCATGGTATATACTCTAATATATCATTTCATTTCTTTCTTTTCTTTCTTTTCTTCTCTTTTTTTCTTTTTCTCTTTTCTTTTCAAAATTCTCTTCTTTTTTTCCTTTTGAAGACTTCCTTCATATTATATCTCTCTCTTTTTCTTCTTCTTCTCTTCTCTCTTTTTTTTAATGAATTCTCAGGTTGATTTCCTCACATGTTATTCCACGTTCGGGTGTCCCCCAAATACCCAATTTCTCTCTCTCTCTCTCTCTCTCTCTCTCTCTCTCTCTCTTTTATTTTGAATTTTGAAATTTAATTGAAGAATCTTTGAAGGATTTGAATTTTTTTGGAAAATCTTCAAATTTCACCGGTCATAGTCATCATTGGTCTTTTAGAGGTAACCAATCCCTGGATTTGACTTTTGGTTAAAATCAGGGTGTCTACAGGTTCTCCTTTATCATGTTCAAATCGATTTCTCACCTTTCGAGTCAACTCGTCATTAGGGTCCTGATTATTCAAATTCGTTCGCTCATTATTCACTATATTGTTTTCCTCACTTACATTTATTATGTTATTAGGTTCAATTGCTCATCTTACCTCACTCTCCGTCTCACATAGGTAATCGTCATCCTTGGGAGGTTGATCAATGGTGTTAAAGACGTTTAATTTTAAGTTCATGTTCCCAAATGATACTTTCATTACCCCTATTCGACAGTTGACACGAGCGTTGGACGTAGCCAAGAACGGACGACCTAGGATAACAGGAGTATATTTCCTAGCATCTAGCATAGGTTCAGTGTCAAGGACCATGAAATCGACGGGATAGTAGCATTTATCAACTTTTACCAAAACATGCTCGATGATTCCTCTAGGGATTTTAACAGAATGATTCGCTAATTATATAGTAGCGGTCATGGGTTTAAGTTCACCTAGACCTAGTTGCTTATAGACGGAGTAAGGTAAAAGATTCACACTCGCCCCTAAGTCAAGGAGAGCCCAATGAATGACAGTGTCACCTATGACACAAGAAATGGTAGGTGTACCGGGATCCTTATACTTCGGAGGAGCATGTTGGAAGATCGTACTTTTTTCGTGAGGAAGACCCTTTTCGGTGTATGACTGCACAACTTGCACTTTTGAGTGCATAGGTCTTTAAGACATTTAGTGTAAGAGGGAATTTGTTTTATCGCATAGAGGAATAGAATATTTAATTTCACTTGTTTAAACACCTCGAGTATATCCTCTATTTTTGACCCTTTCTTAGAAAAATGTGGCGGTTCGTCGACGTTTGGTGGAAAGAGCATTTTTGGAATGTAGTTGGTTGGGGTTGGTTCACTGTCTTTCCAAATTTTACTTGTGTTCTCACCCTTCTCTTTATTCAAGTTAATGTTTACATTGTTCTCTCTCTCATTCGGAATTTCAACAACTTCTTCCTCTCGAGTAGTCGTCCTAGTTGACACAGCGTTCACTTGCTCACTCGTACCACCCACCTCGTGTTGTCCCTTAGGTTTCTGAGTAGGTTGACTTGGAAACTTACTCTCAGTCAAACGGTTTAGTGTATTAGCTATTTGTCCCACTTGGGACTCTAGCTTTGCGATGGACTGTATGTGAGAGTGTACTAACTGGATCACTAAACCAAAATTTTCAAGTGAGGCCAACACTTTCTCCTCAAATGCATTATTACATAGAGGTGGAGGAGGTAGAGGGTTGGGTTGTGTATATTGATATTGTTGAATTGAGGTCGGTAAGGATTAGGAAAATTATTTGTCATAGGATTATAACTAGTTCATGGGAATTGTTGAATAGAATTTATGTGTTGCTCCACGAATTCCGAAAATTGAGACGCCGATGGACATGTAAGCGTCGAATGTGAATAGTCAAAACATATTTGACAAATCTCATGAGAGGGTGCGTTTGTCATTGGTTTGTTCTCATGAGTTGGTCTAATTTTCTATTTAATTCTTATATTTCAATTGACTGACTCGACTCAAACTTTATCTCTCGTTTAGGTTACGGATGATATCCCTCGGAATGTACTGACACAGCCTGATGCATCGAATTCTTGCTTAATGTTTCAAAAATCTTCCAGGCCTCATGGGCGCTTTTGTGTAGGAAGGTACCCGCACAAACAGCATCAACGGTATTACGAACGGAGGGAATAAGCCCTTCGTAGAAAACATGTACCAACTGCCACTTAGGAACCTGATGTTGTGGGCAAGATCGTAGTAATTCTTTAAATTTCTCCCAAGTGTCATAAAGTGTTTCCCCATCTTGCATTACAAAGTTAGTTATTGATTTTCTTATCTGACCCTAATGATGTGTGTAAGGCTTCCCATGTTCTAATTGTGTTTGGCTCCAAAGATTGGAGCCAGTATTTAGCTTTATCTTTTAAAGAAAATGGGAAGAGCCGCAATTTTAATTCATCATCAGTGAGATTTTGAATTTTTAAAGTAGAGCATATATCTTGAAAATCTCCCAAGTGTTGATAAGGATCTTCGTTATTACGGTCGTGAAAAGAAAGAAGTAGCGAGATGGTAGATGACTTTATCTCAAAGTGAGATGCCGACACCTCCGGTAAGTCAATACATGTTTGTGGCGTGTAAGTCATAGGAATAAAGTAATCTCAAAGCGGAGGCGGAGGAGGTATATTTAGGTTATTTGGATTATTTTCGTTATTACCGTTGCTTCCGTTATTACTTACGTCAGCTATTGGAATTGAGTCAATGATGTTAATGACGCATGTTTTCTTTAGGTTTTTAATAGTATGTTCAAGTTCAGTATCTAATGATTGTAAATTTGGTTTATTTGAATGCATTCCAAACTTAAAATAAAAATAAAAACGACATTAAACTAAAAACTGACTCAAACTAATACAAGACGTAATCACATAAATAAAATAACAATCACACAACTACTATGGTGCATGAATATTATCCTGTAATGAAATGACCGCGTCAAAGCCCACCGCCCCGGGTTTCCTAGCTAATGCAGTGCTCACTCTACACCTAACCTAATGCAAGTGATTGCATCTCAGCGCCCTGACTTATAGTGATTTGATGCAAATTTTAAAGAAGCGATTTACTTGAAATTTATTTTTATTTTTTATTTTTTTCGTAAGATCCTTTGATGTGCTAAGCTATTCCTCTCGAAAATGCTAGAATTTGATTACTTGAGAAACTACAAAATAAAAAGAAAAGTTAGTAACTCAAAACAAAAATGGAAAATAAAAAAAATAAAAACTAATCTAATATTTACGAATTAGCTAAACTAAGATTTTAAAGCTAAAGGTAGTAAATTGCAATCCTCGGCAACGGCGCCAAAAATTGATGTTGTTAGAATCAAGATATAAAAAGTGTACTTTACTTTTCTACAGATTTGTAGTAGTGAAAGTAAAGGTCGAACCCACAGAGATTGAATTACTACAGCTTTTAATTTTAAAACCCAAATCTAATTAATTATGAAAACGGAAGTTGATTTGAATTTTAATTAAACTAATAAGACTAATGAAAATAAATATAAACTATGAAAGTGATTTAAAATTGTTTTTATAAATATGTTTAGGGAACCTAGGATTGCAAATCCACCACTAGCTTCATAATAAGGGTATTTATGAATTCAATTAGCTTATTACGTTAGATGATAATGGAGAATTGTAGCTACAAGCCCAATTCCTCCGTCAAGAAAATAACCATGGTTCAAGCACCAACATAATCCATCTTCGATTAGCATGAATTATCCTACACTAAACTAGGGTTGTGGCATAATCCATCAAACCTAGGCATGGACTATTCGGATACTTGAAAGCACAATTCAATTAAGTACCAATACATGTAAATAATCTATATAAGCATAGCAAATATAGACCATTGAGCACATCATAGTCAAAATAGATCTAAGACAAGAATAGATTTTGAAAGTAAAGATTTAATCAATAGAAGCATGATTTATTATAAAAAAAATCTTCTAAACATGTAATCATCATCCATACATAATAAAACTAAAATAAAAACATGAATAACACCCCATTACTTGGCTAGGGTTTCATTGAAACCCTAGATCTAGGTTTAGTTGGTTATGGAATTGATGAACGGCAAGAGGTTGATGGAGGAGGCCATGGTAATCCTTGGTCTTCTTCTTCTTCTCCTTGTTTTCCTCTCTTCAATGGCTATGTATATTGTTGTATATGGCTGTATGTATATGTGTATATTATAGTCTCCCCTAAAAATTGAATAAAAACAAAGTATATATAGAGTTTAAAACAAGTTTTGGAAACTTTCCTAACCCCGTAGCGCACTAAAACTGTTACATTTTACAATCTGGACGTAATTTGGCAGTTTCGTTTGCACATGAGTCTTCAGTATAGTGAAATACACAAGTTTGATTTTTACACATGCAGATCTCGCAAGCGGTCCGCGTGAGCGCGATGATGAGAGGTCACGCGCGCGGGTCGCGCGAGAGAAGTTCTGGTCTGTCGCGCGAGAGGACCGCGCGAGCGAGATGCCTTTTTCAGCTTCTTTTCTTCTGCTTTTTCACCATGTTTAGCCTGGAATACTTGTTTTCTTCCAAAAACTTGTCATAAAATAGAAAACGAAGTAAAAATACCCAAAAACAGGATAAAAAGTACTAACAAATGCGTGATAAGGCGTATAATAAGGATTTGTTCTCTCCCGATCAGTACTTTATGTCCTTTCAATGATATGTAATTTAATTTTAGCTTCTAATTTATCGAATAAAGGTTATTCTTTTCATTTCGAAATTGAAGTTGTGATCAAAAGAAATTGTTATTTTGTGTGTACTGGTGTCGAATCAGATAGTTTGTATGTGATTACTCCAAACATTTCTAAAGACTCTAACATGGAACTTAATAACTAGTGGTAACTGTACCATCTAAAATAAAGGAACCTTCCACTAATCCAACAAGGCTTGGCCATATTAATCTGAATAGGATTGGTAGACTAGTCAAAGAAGGGGTCTTAGGCGATTTGGTTCTCGAACCAATGGAAGTCTGTGAGTCTTGTTTAGAGGGTATGATGACCAAAAGGCCCTTTCCCATAAAGGGCAATAGAAAGGCCCTTTCCCATAAAGGGCAATAGAACCAATGCATTGTTAGAATTAGTTCATACTGATGTGTGTGGACCAATAAATATTATAGTAAGGGGTGGTTATGAGTATTTCATTACATTTACTAATGACCACTCTAGGTATGGATATATGTACCTAATGCAGCACAAGTCTGAAGCCTTTGAAAAGTTCAAAGAGTTTAGGGCTGAAGTGGAGAAGCAATTGGGCACACATGTCAAAGCCATTCGATCTGATCGAGGTGGCGAGTACATCTCTTAATGAGTTTATTGATCACATCGTATAGAATGGGATTCTATCACAGGTGACTGCACCTGATACGCCTCAGTAGAACGGTGTAGTAGAGAAAAGGAACTAGACTCTTTTGGACATGACTAAGTCGATGATGAGTTATTCGGAGTTGCCATTATTTCTTTTGGGTTATGCTTTGGAAACCGCTGAATACATACTAAATCTAGTACTAAGAAAATATGTTCCCAGGACACCACGGGAGATATGGATTGGGAGCAAGCCTTCTTTGCAACATCTTCGAATATGGGGGTGTCCAGCACATGTACTGAAGGAAATTAAAAATGAGCAAGTTGGACTCTAGATCGGAAGTATGTTATTTTATAGGGTATCCAAAGGGCACTTATGGATAGTATTTTTATGATCTTAGAGAACCGAAAGTGTTGTTAGTACAAATGTTATTTTCTTGGAGGATGATTATATCATGAACCACAAACCCAAAGGAAGGATAGATCTTAAAGAGATAGAAGGAGAGCCAGCAGTCCTACTCGCAGTAAAAAATGATGTAAGACAAGAAAATACCACTTCTTCACCCATTTCCCTTCTGGCACCTCGTCGTAGTGGGAGGATTATTATCCAGCCTGATAGATACATGTTCTTAGGAAAAGTTTTTGAAGCTGTCTCCATAGAATCTGAATCCGATCCTGCAACGTATAAAGAGGCAATGTTTGATGTTAAATCAGCTCATTAGGTTAAAGCTATGAAAGCTGAATTGGAATCTATGAATTTTATTCAAGTTTAGGATCCTGTAAAACTTTCGGCCAATATTAAATCCATTGGCTGTAAGTGGGTTTACAAGAGAAAAAAAGGATCTAATGGGAAGGTTCAGACCTTCAAGGCTAGGCTTATAGTGAATGGTTATACTCAGAGGGAGGGCATTGACTACGAGGAAACCTTCTCACTGATTGCCATACTCAAGTCCATCAGAATACTCTTATCCATTGCTGCATGTCTAGATTATGAGATCTCACAGATGGACGTCAAGACTAAATTCTTGTATGGCAATCTTAAGGAGAATATCTATATATAGAAACCAGAAGGGTTCGTAGGTGGCGGAAAAGGCAACTTGGTATGCAAGTCGCAAAAGTCCATTTATGGACTTAAGCAAACATCCAGGAATTGGAGCATCCGATTTAACTAAGCGGTCAAGTCGTTTGGTTTCATACAGAATCTAGATGAGCCTTATGTATATAAGAAGTATGAAGAAAAAGTGGTGGATTTTCTCGTTCTTTACGTTGACGGCATTCGACTCCTTTGGAATGATGTAGCGGCGTTGTCAACGATCAAGGTTTAGCTTGCTAGTACTTTTGATATAAAGGATCTAGGAGAGGTGAGCTGTATCCTTGGGATAAAGCTCTTTCGAGATCGTAAGTGAAAGATAATAAGATTATCTCAATCTGGTTATATCGAAAAGGTGCTAACTAGGTTTTCAATGGACAATTTAAAGAAAGGTTTGTTAGCTTTTAGGTATGGTCTAGCGTTCTCCAAGGACCAGTGTCCAAAGACACAGGAGGAGAGGAATCGCATGGCAGGAATTCCCTATGCTTTGGCAGTAGAAAGTCTTATGTATGCGATGTTATGCACTAGGCTAGATATCTACTTTGCCGTTGGCATGGTCAGTAGGTATTAATCGAATCCAGGTCCAGAGCACTGGACAGCTGTTAAGCACATTCTTAAGTACTTGAGAAGGACTAAAGATTGCATGCTTATATACGGTGGTGATAAGTTGATTCCAGTGTGATACGCTGACTCAGACTTTGTGTCGGATAATGATTCGAGGAAGTCAACATCCGGACATCTCTTTACCTTAGGAGGTGGTGCTATTAGTTAGAGAAGCATTAAGAAGAAATGCATTGCAGACTCAACTACAGAAGCTGAGTATGTGGGAGCTTGTGAAGTCGGAAAGGAAGCTGTTTGGCTCAAGAAGTTACTTATGGAGCTCGAGGTGGTACTAGCGTCATTGTCACCTATTACGCTATATTGTGATAATAATGGAGTAGTGGCTCAGTCCAAGGAGCCAAGAAACCAAGGAAAGGGAAAGCACGTAGAGCAAAAATATCATCTAATTTGAGACATTGTTCAACATGGAGATGTGAGTGTCACCAAGATTGCCTCCGCTGACAATCTTGTGGATCAGTTTACAAAATCATTGCCACGGAAGGTTAGAAGTAATCCTGTATGGTTGTGAGTGCAAGTGGGAGTTTGTTGGGATTATGCCCTCAAACTGTTACTTTATGTATAAGACATTAGCATTTTAATATATGGATATCAGTTTTACATTTTGATATATATGTATTGCATGAGATGATTGTTTATCCTTAAGTATCATTATAGGTAATTCGTGTATGTATGAGATACATAGAAGTGAGATACAATTACTATTCTTCGATACTTAGAATCTGTCACAGTGGATAATTAGACTGGATACCTCATCAAGTTTACAATGTAGCATGATTAACTACCATTGGATGGATTAATGAATCTCAATCACTAGAGTATGATTCTTAGTTAATATGATAGTGGTTAGAGTGCATTGACGAACCTGAGCCTTCCTATTGACACTCAAGACTGTCAACAGTCAATAGGAACTCATAACATGTACAAGGTATGTGTTCTCAATATTAAGACGATTATGAACACAGACTGTAGATATGGCTGCTTTGACTTACCAATCAGTGAGGTCTTAAAGATCAACACCTGGGTATCTTGGGTATGTCATGTTCATAGGGTTGTGAACATATATTGTCAAGATAGAATCTACCCTCTGATAAAGAGTAAGCATTCCATTAAGAATGTCACCGTGCAGTCTTGTTGATAAGAAGTTATTAACATGTTTAGTAATCATGTTGTGTGAATGGGACTCAAGGAATACAAGAAGTAATCATGATTCAAGATGACAGTAGCAGTTATCCGACTACCTAAATATGATTACAAATGCTGATGGTAGAGGGACATTAGTATGCCATACAAGTCTAGTTATCACTTCGGATATGTTCTTTTGCATTGGAGTTCAGTTATCATTTTATAGTGGAGTAAATGTTAACTGATCAGTTGGTTAGTTTGCTTATCAAAGAGTTTGGTCATGGGAATTAACAACTGGTCTGAGCCAACAATAAAGAGCCTAGGAGGTCCACCTCTTATTAGCTCCGCTAGGTGCTTGGAAAGGCACAAGAGGATCTTGTCAAGACAGGTTTGATCGATCGAAAGAGTTTCGATCGATTAAAGTCTAGACAAGTTCGATTGATTGAAAAGCTTCAATCGATCGAAGGTTCGATCGATCAACTGCACTTCGATCGATTGAAAGCTTAAGTTGGTTTCGGAAGTCTATAAATAGGGCAGCTACGTACAGAATTTCTTAATTGTCGTATTACTGTCCAAGAGCTGCAGAAATTAATTAGGGTTCCCAAAACCTTCTGTATCTTCTATATTAGAGTTCCCACCAACTCTAGCCTCTCCGAAAGCATTCATAGGAGACATAGGAGTGAAGATCACCTAGATCCAGGAGGTTGAAGAATTCAAATTGGGTTCAAGTCCACGAGGTATAATTCTTGTCCATCTCTTGTACGCATTCATAAAGATAGTAGATCCTTTATTTTTCCGCTGCGAGTCAAATAAGTTCTCGAAACCTATTTTTCCTTCAGTAACTGCTCCGCTATACTCTGAACCAAGTGTTCGATATTTTCCATCATTTCTGCCAAATGGTCTATATGAGCATGCGGTGATTAATCGAGATAGTCACCCATAATTCTCAACCTGTCATTCTCAATGCATAAATACTATGCATGTACAACAACCAATAAAATCATATATGTATAACAACATACCATATGCATCAAACATCTCTACTATGTGTGGATGCATTCTAGAATATACGCCATATCACTCAACACTCTACCCGACGTCGTACGTTTCCAAAGTTTTGTTACCTATCACTTTAACACCAATAAATGTCACGATCCATCCCGTTACGTGCAGAAATAGGGCACGTAGGCACGCCACCAAAGCCTAACCAATTCGATTAAAGTTCATTGCAGTGGAAAAATACCATAATTAGAATCCATAAAACAGTTATAAAAAGTTTTCTCTTTAAAACACCTAAAGAAAATAACCCATTTAGGAAACAGAAATCCAGTCGACTGTATTGGAGACCCAGTTGACTGCTTTGAAATTGCAGAAAGCAATAAAGCTCAACAGCCCAATCCAGTCGACTGTGTCGAGGACCTAGTCGATTGCTTTGAAACTACAAAGAGTAGTAAAGCTCAACAGCCTAATCCAGTCGACTGTGTCGAGGACCCAGTTGACTGTGGTATCAAAATCCTAGTCGAATAGTACCGATCCAGTCGACTAGACACTATTTTAGTAGAACCTCCCATTTTGGGACACAAAATAGTCAACTATTTCAAGGTACCCAGTCGACTGCTTTTAAAAATTTGAGGCAGAAGTCGCATTTAAAAATGAATCCAATCGATTGTTTTTAAACCAGTCAATTGGTTTTCCTGATTTCAGAACATTCTGCAGAATTCCAATTCCAAGCTTAACAAATCTCATCCAGGGACTAACCACATACACCAAACTCATTCCAAAGGAATCCTAACTGTATTACTCATAATCCAAACATAATTATAAGAGTTTTACTACACTTTACAAACCTACCAATCCATTCCGAGTTTGACAAGTTAAAACATACATCGAATTCATATTACATCATTAGAATGGAATTACAAAAACATATGTAAGAGGTGATCCACGTCGTTCCCACAGCCTTACTCCTCACGCTTCTTCTTTCCATTCTTCTTATCATCTGCAATGAAGTAAATCTCCACTGCTCAGCATATAGCAAACTGTACAATTCTAAACAAATACTTATATGACAATTCATGCTTTAAAAGTATCAAAATACCTCAAATAGTCTATAGGGAGAGGGTTACGCATTCATCCGGTAATGAAACAATGAAATTGATGCCGTGGAGGGCCTTCTCCCAACCACTCATCCACTGCCCTGGCAGAGCCTTCTCCCAAACCATGCACTGTGCCCTGGCAGGGCCTTCTCCCAAACCATGTACTATGCCCTGGCAGGGCCTTCTCCCAAATCATGCACTGTAGTCGTTGCTACAAAATCCTCAAACATCGAGAAGCTTACCCCCGGATGAAATTGTACTAATCCCCCCTTTAATCCACATAGACATATACGTGCTTTTCATGCATTTTCACGTGCATAATTAACGTGCCTAATTAATACATGAATATCGTTCAGATCCAAAATATCAAGTCGGATATTCAAAACATGTAAATTCATGTAAATCATAGATCTAGAATTCATACCTTAAGCTATAGCCTTAAGATTTAGAAGTTCTAGGAGCCAGATTAAACTTTGGAATTCTGATTTCAAGTGATTCCTACAAATATTCATAGGTTTTCCCCAAATTCTAGAATTAGGATTTTTACAAAACTATTCTAAACAAGGCCTAAAAAATATCAAAATGAAGCCCTTAACTCGAGGAGACCGAATATGAAATCTGGAGAAAAACAAACGGGTAGAAGTCCGTTGATTTATGTCTTGAAGCTTTAAGCAACCAAAGCCCCCAATCTAAATTTCAATTGGAAAAGTTGTGAAATGAAAACATCTCTTAAGTTTCTATATATAGGCTCGACTCTTGGAAATTATGTTTACCTCCCCCACGAGTTCTCAAAACTTCCAATTACCTCCCAAAACTTCTTAAACGTCTAAGTTATTGACTCACGAGTAAAAAACAATATTCTATAAAAGTTTTCATCTAAGTTCCGTTTGGGTCCATAGTTACGTTCCGAAAACTAATTTCTTGGAATTTCTACACAATCTACCTTTTATGCAACATATCACCTACGTTATCACTATAAAGTTCAAAACGATCTAAACAAAGATCTATAATAACAGAAAGCATACTAAACAGGTGTATTTTTCACTATTCACATATACCAGAAATGTCAAATAACATGTAAGTCTTATAAATGTCATTTACTCATGTCAACGCTTCATGATTCTCTGATTACTATGTCCTCAATTGACACCTCCTCGTTGACCCACGTCAACTCCATCTCAACTGTTAATCAACATCAATAATTCCTTGAAATTCAATTATACATTTAAATATGAATGCATTTTCTGAAACGGGTGTGACAGATATACAACACATTTATATCAGTTACTTCACCTTTTATGTGTAAAAAAATGCCAAGAGTCATATATCATCTATTATATCAATCAATGCACACTAATTAAGTTTCTCCAAGGCCAAAATTGCTAGCTATATAATACATTTATGATTTATATCTCTTTCGATTTCTCGTCTACCTAATCAGAGAGAAACTAAAAGGTCACTGATTAATAAGCCATGATAGTTGTATATAATGTTTTTCAATTAACACAAATTTTTTCCCCTATAAATTTCAAGAGTTTCTTTTCCCATCTTTGTTACTGCTAGGTGATGATGTCAAAAATTGGTAAAAGAAATTCAGAGAGAGATATTGGGACGCAAGAGTTTGTATATGGTTCGGTCCCGTTAATGAGGTGACCTACGTCCACGGGTGCGTCAGTGCGCTTCACTAGCAGATCCCCGGTGGGCTTGGGGAGCCAACAAGTTAAGCGACCCTACCAATAACACCGACCAGGTATATGCGTATAAGTGTGTAAAACTGCTATTCTCTAGATTCAGAATGCGATCCCCCTTAATGGGGGGTAGACGTTCTCTTTTATAGGTACAAGAGACCCCGTATACATGGTAAGTTCTGTAGATTAGGAAGCCTGATCTGATTACAGTCATCTTGTATAAATTTGGGGGAGTTTCATAAGTGGTTTAAGAAACTACTATATTAATTCCATCAATCTTCTAACCAGATTAGGAGACTGATCAAAAACTTGTTGGTCAAGCTGGATTCGTGGAACGCCGCCCTATATGCCCGAGCTGTGCGCCCCATACCAAGCGGTTGTAGCAAGCAATCTCGGGATTACGGAATTGTAGGCGCCTTCAATGGAGTGATCAGGGATCCTCTGATGATGTGGTGACTTGACACCATGACAGGATAATTTTGGACATATCAGTTGCCCCCTATTTTCAGAGCTGAGGCGAGGCCTCATCGGATAAGATTCAAAAATTAGTACCGCCTCGGGGGACCGTCTGGTAGAGAGGTTGGATATCTACCCCAGATCATACCGGTTGAGTCAGTCAGCCGGGTCCAGACCGAGCGATGACCCTACGGGACCATGTTTGGCATCTGCCACATGTCAATTGCTGGTTGGCCTGGTTAGGATCCAGCGAGGCCAGTCTGAAAGTAACTAAGAAGTTACATGATAACCGAACCGTCTCATCAAGCATTTAATGCGCACGCCTTTTGAGGTGACGCTTCACATGCTCGAGGTGACAGCTGTCAGGCAATTTTGGCGGGAAAGCGCCTAGATCTGCTTTGATCTCGGCCATCCGTGCCCCTTATATAAGGAACACTTGTCCATTTCTTGAATTCTTGCTACCAAGATGTATGTTTCTGAGCGCTCTTAGAGCAAAAAGTCCCCGGTCAGGATTTTCGAGCCCTTTCTTGCGTTGCGTTGATTTTTGTAAGTTTCTTTTCCCTCCAAGTTCTTTCTTCCCTCTTCTCTTTTTCTTTCCGAAACGAGGCTGGAGGGAGCGAACCCCTTAGGATTCGAGCGAGAGTGGGATTTTTTCCTCCTTAGGTTCTGTTCTTTTTTTAGGTTAGGAGGTACCTTAGGCCACTTGAACCAAGCGGGTGTCCCCAGAGTGGTCTTGAGAGAGTGTTACCTAGTGTTAAGGACCCTTTACTCTTTGCCTTTTTGGTTTGTGACCCTGCCCCCTTTGCATATCAGGCTCGAGGTCTCTGACCTATACTTAGGCTGTAACCTACTTCCTTACCCTACCATAGGAGTACCAGAGATGGTGCATTCCGACTTCGATTTTGCATCCCGATCAGAGGGCGAGATGTCCCAATTGGAATGCTTAATACCAGCTTGGATTCACCTTCCGCTTCCCCATCTGACCACTAGAGTGAGGGAAGGATTCCCGTTCGTGTATCCGATAGCGAGTCTGACCAGGAGGCCCCTGTTGCCTCCATTTCCCAGGGCGCGAGTGATGAGACACCGGGGAGACCTGACCCCGAGGTTGTGTTCGCTTGCGAGTCTACTTCCTCTATCCTGTGCTCCCAAGATCTCGTACGCATTAGGGAGAGGTATTCTCTTCCTTATGATTGTTCTTTAGCCATTAACCCTGGTAGAGTGCACCTCTATGAGCCAGGCTTTGTCACCATGTTTTAGGATGCATTAATGGCTAGCCTCCGTCTTTCGCTTCACCCAGTGGCCCAGGACGTCCTGATTTACCTCGGGATTGCTCCCGGGTAGTTAGCTCCCAATGGGTGGAGGTTCTTGATGGGGTCAATCTCCCTTTGGCCCCAAGCCTTCGGGTACAAACTCACCCTTCAAGAGTTCTTATGGGTGCACCATCTGTTCCTAGTACACCGGGAAATCAAGTTCTTCTCTTTCGCAGCCCAGCAGGGTACAAAAATCATTATCAACTGCCCGAGCAATAACAAGGGGTGGAAGAGCAAGTTCTTCCAAGTGTCTACCCTTGGTCTTTACGACCGGGCCCCGGGAACCTAGCTAAGGACTTCCTAGGCGGGGGAATTGAGGGGTAAGACTGCCCGGTATTCCTCTTTTTGCTTTCCTTTATCTTAGAAGGTTATAAATCTGCTAACTATTTTCATGTTTTTGGTTGCAGCTGGGTGGACCAACCCTCCAGAGATCCCTGGGGAGCGCCAGGCCAAGGTCTTAGGTTTGGCGGACCTGCTTACCAACATCTGGAGCGTGTTGTCCTAGATAGGCGATTTCGTCCAATCCTACTCTCCAGAGGAACCCATCCAAGCACCCACCTTCTCTCCAATCATTCCTGGTGAGTGTCTAGGTTTCCTGTATTTTTGTTCCACATTTCCCTTTTGCTGCCTCCTCTATTTTCTGACTGGGTAATTTTTTTCTGTAGAAATGGCCCCCAAGAGGGATCTGGAGCAGCTGAGGGCCAAGCAGGCCCCTGCCATTGCTGCTTCCACCGCCCGGATGGCGGTGGCACAAGGAAAAAGGCCCCCACTGAGGCCTCGGGTAGTGAGTGTCCCCTCCGGCGAATACGGCACGGGACCGCCGTGGGGGCATCAGCTCCCCGAGTGTTGGTGGCAGAGGAGACAGGACCCTGGACGGACACACCCTCCATCTTGCCAATAGGGAGACCTGCTGAGCTTAGGGAGAGGGTGAAGTCTGCCCTAATCCCTAGCCAGGTGGAGACATGTGCAGGCCCGTCTCCCAAAGAATTTCAGGGATGGCTTTATAGCCTTTCTCATCTGGTGAGCTTCTTCGCCTCTCGCACGGTTGCTCTCCTTTTTTTTTTGTTATTTGCCTTGTTGACTGACCAGTCTTCTTCTTTTTGTCACAGGTTGGCTGCATGGTCGCCGGGTCTGAGTCTCTCCTGTCTTCTTTGGCCGATAGGGCTAGTACCGCCGAATCTGCCTTGTCAAAGGGGCCGCCAGGGCCACGAAAGAGGCATTTGATGACGGGTTCTTCCAGAGCTACGAGGATCTGAAATGGCGGGTTATTCGGGATCACCCCGAGTGGGACATCTCATCTTACGAGGGGATTGATTTGGACTACTGAGACGTCGATCCCACGACTGGTGAGGATCCTGTTGCTGGTGCTGGAGATGCTGAGCCTGTCCCGGGCGGGGGCTTGGGAACTGGAGATGGAGCTGCCCCAGAAGAAGGGGCAGAGAAGACTGAGGATGTGGTCGAGGTGGATGACTAAGGTCTGTGTTGTAGTTTTTTTTTTTTTTTGGGAGGCTACTACAACTGCCCCCCAGGCCTTGTATAAATCATTTTTAATTAATGAAAAGGTCCTTGAGACTAACTTTTCCATTATATGTTTACTGTTTTTGCACTTGTGCCTGTGTTTGCCAATTCCCGACCAGTTTTGACCGATCTAACTCCCTGCCGTAGCAAATGGTTTGAGACCGTAACCGGTAGAATTCTTGGTCTTCTTGACCCGTTTTAAAGGTCCCGCTCAGTGTACTTTAGAAGCTTGCCCTATTTTACTGTCCGGACGGTTTTCCTTTGATCACTGTAGGTACTTAGAACGTTAAGATTCCTAGCCCTGTTAATGACCGGTGTGATTTCCTGTTTTGGTCTGGTATCCCCCTGCCCCCCAAGCATTTGGTAAGGCAGGAGTGTAGGAGTGAGGGACCGTAGGAAATCGACCTAGAACATGGGTGGTTGCAGGATCTTTTGAGACTTGCCATCATCAGCCACCTAGGGGGTTTGTCCCCATCGCTGGATAGACCTAGGCGAAGCCTGTGCCTCGAGGTTAGGCCCGAGGTCTTTTGCGCCTTGGTGTTGGGCCAAGGTCTTTTATGCCTCAGGTATAGCCCCTAGGTCTTTTTGTGCCTTGGTTTTGAGCCAAGGTCTTTTATTCCTCAGGTATAATCCCGAGGTCTTTGGAGGAGCTTCAGGGTTAGGCTCGAGGTCTTTCAATTTTGCACGGAACACTGTTAGGAATAATTTCACGAAGTAAAATAGAAAACCTTTATTTTATTTAGAAATTTATAGTGATTGCTCGAGTAGAGCTACAAACAATCCTAGCTAGTGCTAACCAGCTCGTCCTCGAGCACTACTGAAAGCATTTGCGGAGGTGTTGTATGTTCCATGGGTGAGAGAGCTCATGCCCGTCCAAAGTTTGTAACCAGTAGGTGCCTGGTCGGTTGACCCTTATGACTATATACGGTCCTTCCCAGTTTGGCCCCAGCTTCTCGTGTCTCGGGACTTTGGTAGACTGGTTTAACGCCTTCAAGACGAGGTCTCCCACTTAGAAACCCCGATGCTTGACCTTACTGTTATAGTACCGGGAGACTCTTTGTTTGTACACTGCCACCTTTAGATAGGTCCGGTCTCTTTTTTTTTTCTACCAAGTCAAGTTTGGTTCTGAGGGCCTCTTCGTTGCTCTGATCGCCGAAGTTTGTAACCCGGTAAGAAGGAAACCCGAGCTCTGTGGGGACCACCGCCTCGAAGCCGTAGGTGAGTGATAAAGGTATTTTTCCTATTACCACTCAGGGAGTTGTGTGGTAGGCCCACATAAGGGTTGGTAGTTCCTCTGCCCATAGTCCTTTGGCATCTTCAAGCCTTATTTTAATTGACTGAAGAATAGTTCGGTTGGTTACCTCGGTTTGGCCATTGGCCTCGGGGTGCTCGGGGGATGAATAGTGATTGGATATCCCGTATCCTGAGCAGAACTACCTGAATACCGGGGTGTCAAATTGCTACCATTGTCACTAACCAGAACCCGGGGGACACCGAACCTGCTAAGGATGTTCCTCTCCACGAAGTTTTCCATTTTCTTCTCGGTAATTGTTGCCAAGGGCTCGGCCTCCTCCCACTTGGTGAAGTAATCCACGGCAATGACAGCGAACTTGACTTATCCCTTTCCCGCTGGTAGGGGACCGACAATGTCAATGCCTCACTGAACGAACGGCCAGGGGCTGAGGATTAGCGTCTGAAGTTCTCTCGGACGGTTGATCATGGGAGAAAATTTTTGGCACGTATCACACCTCTTAACGTATTCTTGAAAGTCTTTGAGTGAGAGTGCCCTACCTCCGATGTGGTTCCCGCACACCCCTTCATGGATTTCGTACAGTATTGCTTGGACCCGTGCAGGGTGGACACAGCGGAGGTACAGTATAGAAAATCCCATTTTGTAGAGGATGCCATCAATGATGTGGTACCTTGCCGCTCGGTATTTAACCCGACGGGCTTCTTCATTTTCGTCTGGTAATGCGCCTATTGCCAGAAATGCCATGATTGGGTCCATCCAGCTAGGTTCTAGGGTGGCCGGTTCGACCTCTATGCATTCCGAGTTGAACATACTTGGCTCGGGTAGGTACTCTATCCTTATCCCGGGCAAGTCTGACTCAGAAGATGAAGCAAGGTGGCCTAACTGGTCGGCCCTAGTGTTTTCCTGCCTAGGTATCTGCATGATAGAGAACCCCTGAAGTTTCTTTGAAACTGCTTGGACAAGAGCTAGATAAGCCACCATGTTATGCTCTCGAGCCTCATACTCTTGATTGAATTGATTTACCACGAGCTGAGAGTCGTTGTACCCTTGAATTTATAGCGTGCCCATTGAGGTATCCATTTGTAATCCGACCAACAAGGCTTTGTACTCGGCCTCATTATTAGAGGCTTTGAATCCGAACCTTAGCGCATACTCGAGCTAGATCCCATCGGGCGTGGTTAAGATGATCCCTGCTCTGCTGCCCTGTTTGTTGGAAGAACCATCCACATAAAGTACCCAGGTCGGGATATCTGACTATAGGTCGGGCGGTAAGGTCGGTGGGGCAGGATCTTCAACTGGGTCTTCTTGGTATGTGAATTCAACAATGAAGTCTGCCATTGCTTGTCCCTTAATCGCTGTGCGGGGTCTGTAGACCACTTCAAATTCTTCTAACTCCAAGGTCCATTTGATGAGCCTTCTGGACGTTTCAGGCTTACATAAGATCTTACGGAGGGGCTGATCCGTAAGGACCACGATAACGTGGTCCTGAAAATGCGGGTAAAGTCTCCGAGCTGAAGTGATGAGGGCAAAGGCGAGTTTTTCAATTCGGGAGTATCTACTTTCTGCGCCTTGAAGTGCTCGACTTGTGTAATAGACCGGGAATTGTATCCCATGCTCTACTCGAATGAGTGTCGAGCTGACCATCGAGGGTGACATTGCCAGGTATAAGAACAATTCCTCGCCTAGCGCGGGCGTTGAGAGTAGAGGGGGAGATGCCAAGTACTTCTTGAGTTCCTGGAACGCTTCCTCGAACTCTTTTGACAACTAAAAGGCCTTACGAAGGATCTTGAAGAATGGCAGACACCGGTCGGTAGCTCGGGACACAAATCTATTTAGTGCGGCCACCCGCTCGGCCAAACTCTATACTTCTTTGGTTGACCTGGGTAACCGCATGTTTATGATGGCTTGAATTTTTTCGGGATTCGCCTCAATCCCCCGCCTGCTGACTAGGTGCCTAAGAAACTTCCTAGACGAGATGCCAAATGTGCACTTGGCCGGGTTCAACCTCATCCCGAACTTTCTCAAAATGTTGAAGGCCCCGGCTAAATGCCCAGATGGTCAGACTCGTCCTGGCTTTTAACCAGTAGATCGTCAACGTAGACCTCTATGGATTTCCCGATCAAGTCCTTAAATATGTGATTGACCAGGCGCGGATAGGTTGCCCTGGCATTTTTGAGGCCGAACAGCATGACTTCGTAGCAGTAGGTCCCCTGATCCATGATAAACAAGGTTTTCTCTTCGTCCTCGGGGGTACATGCTAGTTTGATTGTACCTGGAGTAGGCGTCCATGAACGAGAGGAGTGAATGACCGGCTATGGAGTCCACGAGGAGATCTATCCTGAGCAGTGGATAGCAGTCCTTGGGGCAGGCTTTGTTCAGATCGGTGAAGTCCACACACATCCTACACTTTCCGTTGCTTTTCTTGACTAGTACTACGTTTACTAATCAGTCGGGATAGTGGACCTCTCGGATAGATTTTGCTTTGAGTAGTTTATCGACCTCCTCGCACACTGTCTTCTGCCTCTCGGGAGCCATGTCCCGTCTCTTCTGCTTCACAGGCCGGGAGTCTGGGTTGACATTGAGTTGGTGAGACATTACCCGGGGGTTCAATCCCGGGCATATCTACATGACACCAAGCAAACACATCCTGACTCTGGCGTAGGAACTGAATTAGCTTTTCCCTAAGGCCGTGCTCCAGAAGGGTACCAATAGTGACCGTTCGGTCGGGGAGATGCGAGTCTAGCACCACTTGTTCCAAATCCCTGATCGGTCCCACTCTGTCATTCTGATCCCTCGGGCCATCTCCTGGACATTCAGTGTTTTGGTGATGGCCTCCCGGCGCAGAAAGTTGACATAGCAACTCTGGGCGATGGCTTGCTCTCCGTGTAGGCTCCCGGGCCCTTGGGGGGTTAGGAATTTAACCACCAGGCTATGCGTTGATACGACCGCCCTGGCCTTATTGAGGGTTGGCCTCCCAAGGATGACATTATACGCAGATGGAGCTTCCACGACCGCAAAGCTCGCCAGTACAGATACCTGCTGAGGGTAGGCTTTCATGAGGACCGGGAGCTCGATGGTACCGAGCGGTTGGGTGCTGGACCCGTTAAACCCTACCAGGGGAGTGGCCACTAGTCAGAGCCGATCCCTAGATATCCCTAGTTGATCGAATGCCGAGACAAATATGATGTCGGAGGAGCTGCCCGTGTCTACCAACACCCTTTTAATCATGTAGTTTGCTACGGAGAGTGTCACCACCAACGGATCATCATGAGGGTAGTGCAGGCCTAGCATGTCCTCGGATGAGAACGTCAACACGTCTGTTGGGGGAGAGCGGGTGGAGTGGATATGCCAGACATCCGATCAAGATGCCTGGGCATGCCTCTTCCTGGCCGACTGTGAATCCCCTCCGCCCGAAATGCCTCCGGAGATGACATTGACTTGCCCGAGGGGTCGCGGTTGCTCGGGAGCCCGGGTTTCTTGCCGAGGTCGTCTGTCCGCTGTCACGAATTCAGGTAGGTGGTCCTGCTCGATCATCTTCTCAATGGCAATCATAAGCTTAAAGCAATACTTTGTGTCATGCCCATGGTCTTTGTGGAAGCGGCTGAACTTGTCCCGGTTCCTATTACCGGGCAGGCTTTTCAACTTGGCGAGCTCATGGAGTAGCCTCTAGATCTCTGTGGCGGCCATAACTTCATGGATTGGCCGGGAAAGTGGGGAGAAGGTAATCGGGCCCTGATCCTGAATGCCTCTCTGCTGAACTGGCCTGGGCTTCTTTCCCGGACCCTTCTCAGAGTCTTTCCATTTCCGTTTAGCTTTCGGGGATTCTTCTCCCGTAAAGCTGGCGCGCTTGGACTTTAGAAACTCCTCCGTGTCGATGTATTTTCTGACCCTCTCTGAGAGTTCCACTAGGGTTGCCGGTCGGTCATAGTGAAACGACACAGCAACTTTGGTGTGTTGAACCCCCGAGCAAAAAGCCATGACTGCGGCCGTTTTGTTAAGGTTGCGGATCTGAAGCCTCTGCTGATTGAAACGGTCATGTACTCCCTCAGGGACTCCCCCTTTCGCTGCTTGACGGTAAGCAGCTGGGTGTCCGGTTGTGACCGGTCGAGCATTCCCACAAACTAGCTGATGAAGAGCTTGCTCAATGTCTTAAAGTCATCAACCGTTCGGGGTTTCAGAGCTTGGAACCACTGCGCGGCTGAGCCTTTAAGGGTACTAGGGAAGGCCAGGCATAGTAATTCGTCGACTGTAGTGACCAGTGCCATCTGACCCTTGTAAGTGCGGACATGATCTACTGGGCTCCCTGAACCGTTATAAGAGCTGAGATGTGGCAGTTTGAATTTCTACGGGATGGAGAACGCGGTGATCCGAGCGGTGTAGGGCGACTCAGTCTCTGTATTGGTATAATCATGGAGCTGCTTACGGCTCAGTTTTTCGGTTTGCTATTGCAAGTTC
The DNA here is from genome assembly GCA_033977485.1 of Hydrangea macrophylla. NCBI lineage: Eukaryota > Viridiplantae > Streptophyta > Magnoliopsida > Cornales > Hydrangeaceae > Hydrangea > Hydrangea macrophylla. Next base: position 7,069,681 of record CM066993.1, on the reverse strand, counting down.
TCGATCTGGGCCTTTACATCTCGCTCGGTTCTCCTTTCCATATTCGAGTGGTAAGTCGGGTCTGATGATGATGCTTCCTTCTCGAAGTGTGTCGTCCTTGGGGATAGAACCCGGCTCCGACTCCTGGTAATCGTATGCCTAAGATCTCCCCGGCTCCTGACCGGAGGGTCTTTGGCTGATTCCCAGGCCTTTGGTCCTGATTCCTCCCTCCTGGTGGCGCGTCGTCTATTGATGATATCTCTAGCATCTTCCACCCGGCGAGGATTGGTCCAAGCTTGCCGCCTGGTGCGCCTGGGCGCTCTGCTACGGTCACCATCCTGGATGTGTTCCCAATCTGACGGGGATATCGGCGCAGAGTGGGTACGGTTCCGGACTCGTGCAGGCTCCCGGTCAGGGACACTCTTCCTGGTCTGGTTCTCGGATTGGGGACGCTTCTCCTACAAGGCCAACAGCGCTTCGATCTGCTGTTGGGTTTTCCGTTAACCCTCCAGAAGTTGCTCGAGTGCTGCCGTCATTTGCTCAAAGATCATGGAGGCGGCCTGCTACTCGAGCTGCAAGTTCTCCTGACCGGCGGGGGCAGTATTTTTCTTACCCATCTTAGGTGGCATGTTGATCAGTCAAGGAATTTGTTGGTGAAAAACTTATCGTTTCCCACAGACGGCGCCAAACGGATGATGCCGAAAATTGGTAAAAGAAATTCAGAGAGAGATATTGGGACACAAGAGTTTGTATGTGGTTCGGTCCCGTTAATGAGGTGACCTACGTCCATGGGTGCATCAATGCGCTTCACTAGCAGATCACTGGCAGGCCTGGGGAGCCAACAAGTTAAGCGACCCTACCAGTAACACCGACCGGGCATATGTGTATGAGTGTGTAAAACTGCTATTCTCTAGATTCAGAATGCAATCCACCTTAATGGGGGATAGGCGATCTCTTTTATTGTTACAAGAGCCCCCCTATACATGCTAAGTTCTGTGAATTAGGAAGCCTAATTTTATTACAGTTATCTTGCATAAATTTGGGGGAGTTTCCTAAGTGGTTTAGGAAACTACTATATTCATTCCGTCAATCTTCTAACCGGATTAAGAGACTGATCAAAAACTTGTTGGTCAAGCTGGATTCGCGGAACGCCGCCCTATGCCCCCGGGCTGTGCGCCCCATACCGAGCAGTTGTAGCAAGCAAGCTCGGGATCACGGAATTGTAGGCGCCTTTGACGGAGTGATCGGGGATCCTCTGATGATGTGGCGACTTGACTCCATGACCGGATAATTTTGGACATATCACTAGGTATATTCTTAATTTGTGTACATATATATTTATATATATACACACACATAGATGCCTTCGTCTGATTGGTACCCACAGATGCTAAGACGTTGAATTTTTGTTCACCTTCGATTTTGGATGGATTTGTTACTTGTATAATTACTTGACACTATAAATTGCTTTATTCTTGAAGGTTGTATATCAATTATGAATGTCCATTTTCACAATGTTTATGGGTTATAAGGTTTGTTTACTTCTCTGTAATACTGTGTTATTCATGACGTGTAGGCTAATAATTTACTTCTATACATTATCGCAATATGGTGTAGTGCATTTCAGGTTCCGTTTTTGTGGTCCATCTAACTGTGTTATTCTCATGTTGCTTTAGAATTTACATTTGTTATTATAGGTTACTGATTTGGGTGGGTTAAATTTTGACAATAGCAATTGAATCTGTTTTGAATGTAACTTCAATACCCAGCATGATGAAAACAACATCATTTAATTTTTGTTACAGGCTATATTCCCAAAAATCCTTCCTTATTGCACTATTGTGCCTCTTCATTTGGTGTTTAAGGCTTGGCAAAGTGACCATTAAGAAGTTTACTACAATGGAAAGTATTTCAAAAATAATTGTTGTGTGTATATATACAAGTTTGTTTTTTATTTTTTATTTTTTATTTATTTATTTATTTATTTATTTATTTTTATTTATTTATTATTATCCTTTGGTGTAGTGGTTTCATGTGAAAGTGTCAGGACTTGAGGAAGGGGACAAGGTTCAAATCCTGGTTGTGTATATACAAGTATTTGACTGTTCATAATTTGACATAAATTTCTATTTTTGACAAATTACCGTGCAAATGAACGGGTTGTCGACTAGTTTTATAAAGTTTTGATGATGTACATGTACAAAGCATAATCAATAAGCATCCTAAGATGCAAATTATGATCTGTTATTAAGTTTAATTTCTTGTCAATTCATCTTAATGAGAGAAATTTTATAAAGATTTGATGATATCATATATGATCTTTTTTTTACGTGTAGAACCGTAACCCACTAATTTTGTGTTGGGTCTGTGCATGTTATCGTGTTATGTCAGAAATTCCCACCCCTACCCTTCAATTAAAAAGGTCTAATTTAACATCCCCTATTTAGTCCTAAAGTTTTACCATTCTCTTCCAACTAGGGCTGTTCTCTAGCCTGCACGAGCCTATTCGAGCTTGGTTAGAGGGAAGTCAAACTTGTTAAGAATCTAAATTAAAGCTCATAATAAAATAAGATTTATACAAAAAAAATTTTAAAAAAAATCCAAAATTTTAGGCAAGGTCTTGAATTTATTCATTAATATCTCTAAACATTTTGAGACAGCCATTTTTCAGCCAATTTTCGAGCCTACTGAGTGGAGCTTTGAACAGAAACCATACTTGTCCAGTAGTGCAAAGGTACTATCGTTTAAAGCATAACAAAAACTTATGAAGCAATCGGAAGCAAAAGCACTGAACAAATGACAAGCATGAAAAAATGTTCCAAGTTCGAATTGGGTACTTTAATTAAGAGCCACAAGAACCCCCATCTTAACAAAAAAAAATAAAAGGAATACATTGCTCCTTGGCTTAGCTACCACTCCTAAATTACTTGCCCATATATATGATAATAATATGAACATCCAAAATGCCAAACATTGAAATTAGCAATCCTATGAACAATCAGAGAGCTGTGCTTGTAACTCACCAGCTTTATTCCCCACAATTAGTGGAAATTTTACACATTTCCAACTCCAGACAACAATCTTTTCATATATTATATTAAATAGGTGAGAAATTAAGGAAAGCACACCCCTTCTGTAACTCTTAAAACAGTCAAAGGCACTGCTTTCCACTATTTCAAAGCTTTCACTTCAAAACGAAGAAATGAGAAAATATGAAATATCTCCAAAGATCTATTACCCTTTGACTTTTCATTTGAATAACTAAAATATAAATGCAAGAAGGATATAAGTGCACAGGCGGGCGCACACACACACACACACACAGAAAGCAGGATGCAGCAGAGATTCTAGAATATCAAAATATTCAACAGTTTCTAGACTAACCCACCAACTGCATTACTAAATTCAAGTCAACATTCTTGAGCACAAATATATAAAAACGTCATTAAATCTGTGAGCAGGAAATCTGAAATATTCAATTATATCCATCAATGATGAACTAAACTTTAGCTAATATGTGGTTAAGACATACTAATCGCTCATAAGCAAGTAGCGCTTCCAAATAGTAGGCTCAAATGCCATAAACACGTAAACCCTCCTGTAAAAATTCAACAACGTCGTTCATTGTTGGACGATTTATCACCTCCGAATCCAAACACTTCATTGCCATATTCGTAATTTCTTTCCCATGATTATCAGAATAAGTTGGTTCTTGCTGAAGACTTGTGTGCACAAGAGAACACCTTTCCTGCTGGTCATACTCTTTGCGGGCCCAATCATCTATAAAAAAACGGGGACGATCTTCCTCGCGATAAACTCTTTTGGCTATTAGGTTTAGAAGAATCATACCGTATATGTAGACATCAGTTTTAGTTGTCCATTTACCTGTAAAGCAGGACTACATTAGACTGAAATCCAATTCAGCAAAATAAAATAAGGGTATGCGAGTGCATTTTGGACGTCTAGTAAAAACTGAACAGTTCAACGACTTCTTGCATTGCAGTTAAAGCCATGAAACATCCTTCAAAATGGGGCAATATAATAATTATGGATGTCTATCTTTAGTAACCAATGACAACTAAGATTAATAGGACATACAACCACCTTCGTGTATGATACAAACCGCCAAGACACAAACTTGGAACTTCCAAGAAACAATTTGAATTGGACATACAATCAGGCTCACTTTGGATACCTAAACTAAATCAGATATAAACTTCAAAGAATATCCTTCGTAGATACAGATCTAAGATCATACAACTCTCTCGACTAATAAAGATTAGTTTGTGAGTCTGGCTCCAAATAAGAGAATTCTGGGACAAGATCTATCTTCCTCATTAGGACAATTTGCAGCATGTAGTTACATACTTCTATGTTATTTGGTGTACTACGCAAGAGACATGAGGTAAGGACCAATGTTCTAAAAAGCTCTAGGCGGTAGGCGGGCGATAGAGGGAGGCCTAGCGCCTAGCCAGGGGATTAGTTAGCTAGGTGGACAAATAATCGAGGCGGGGGCGTGCCTAGGCAGGGGATTTTTAGAACAGCGGTAAGGTTTACTCCTTTAAAAGCATGTCCAAGTTGGTCATTATTCTAATCCCTACTTTTCACCAGCATAAGACACAAAACTATATGTAGGATGGGAGTTCATACAGAGAACACCATAATGAATACAGGGAGGGATTCATAATACTTCTACCGGAGGGAACCAAGGAGGTGGGTTTGATGGAGGGATTCATAACAAAACTATCTTAATTGTAAAAATATGCCTCTTCCTAGTCAACCAGCCTGCCTTCCTAGTCGACCAGGGTTCAGCAGAAAAGAACATATTGCAATTAGTTTTGGTGGGTTGTCCTATTCACCCCCTCCCCATCTCTAGGACATTTCATATCCTGCGCTTGGCAGCTAGATTGGAGGGGGGTTGGGGTTTATATTGGGTTGGGCATATGGGCTCCTAGCCGAGGTCCATTTGACAAAAAATTGTTTACAACATAGATAAGCTAGGATATTGCAAGGACTGGCAATTGACTCAGCACAATGAAACAAGTTCAATTTTAGTTGGGATTTTGTGTTACAAGTTGAGTCTTGAGGCCTTACTTACAAATAACCTGCGATACACGGACTCGGATATTTTGCCAACGTACCCGCGTCGACACGATACTGGTGCGGATATGGGATACGACAATTTTCAATCGGATACGGCTGTTTTTCCTGTTTATTTTTGGGCAGAATTTTTAGAAAAGAAGAAGAAACAAACATATAATCGACCAGAAAACGGGAATATTTTTTTAAAGATCTGAACTTTTCTTCAATCTTTTCTTTCTTCTCTATGAATTTCTTTGAATCTTCAGGAAAAAATAGAAATAAGAAATTTTCGCACAAGATATTAACCTTCCTTCGTTTTTCAAGTCTTCATGGCTTGGATGAGATGGAAATGCAGCAGAAACCATTGTATCGCATGATCCATTCAGAGCCATTGTAGCGACAAAGAGCAGGAGATGGGCTGAGCAGCATCGTGGCTTGGGAAGTGAGATACGAGATAAAGATAAACTTGTGGTTTTTTTAGAAGTATACATATTTGAGGGTTCAGGTAGTATGCATTTCAAACTGCTTTATAATCTAGCCGCCTCTTGGAGTATATTTTTCAGCCCGTAGATCAATCAGAAGAGGCCTTCAACACCCCTGGGTCAATGAGATATGAAGCACGGATACTTCTACAAGGAGGACGTAATCTGTATCGGATACCGATACTCCACAGATACATGCGGATAAGTATCTGATACATCCAAAAAGCATCCAACACTTCTAGCACATATCGAGCACGCATCCGATACTTCTCAAATAGTTCGTTCACGTATCCACTACTTGTTAGATACTTTAGAACACATATTTAATAAGTCTTGAACATTAAAATATAACTTTTCTAAGAATTCCACTGAAACAATCTGAATTTTTGTTTTGTTCTGCTCTGATAATGCTGTATTCTGATAATTAGGCGGGTGGGCATAAAATGAGCTCTGTTTAATCTTGATCTGAATGTGGTGTGATAATGAATGTGCTGATGAATTGCTAATTAATTTTTCCTTTGTTGAATTTCTTAATCTTAGTTTGATTGAAATAATATTTTTTTTTGTTATTATTTATTATATATAAATATATATTTTATTCAACGTATCCATATCCTACTTTTTTGGAAAAAAAATCGTATTGGCATATCCGTATCCATGTCCATGCTTCTCAGTCAATTAGGAAAGCCCTCCGCCATTGGATTAACTGAAATTATCCAAACCGTTCAAGTGACATATATATCAAACCCTCGCAATCATTTCAAAAGAGGAAAAAACCTTGAGGTGTTGTCAACCATTTTCAGACTAGCATAGATTCTTGTAACTCCTACTTCACCAATTCTTTTGCCTTCTTTTCGCGAATTGTCAAGTTTCTTATGCTCCATTTTCTTTTCTTCCATGACAGTAAGATCTAGTTGTACGTGGCTTTTATTTGTTGAATCTCGATTCCCCTACTAAAGTTCCCCCTTTATGGATGCACATTGCTTTAAGGTTTTTAAACACAATTTAGATTTAAGGTTCTAAAAGGCACTAGGCGGACCTAAAGCCTTTTGTGTCATACATGGCCTTTGAATCCCAAGTATTGTTCAAGCCCGAATTCCTTACAAAAATTGGATTCATTTCCCTTTTTCTTAAAAGCTCTATTTTTCACTAAAATTTTTTTTTTTAAAAAGGTGGGACTAATTTTCTTTTCAAAACCCCAAAAAAATGGTGCAAACCGGCCACCGAAGAAAACGCAGACCCTCGCAGTCGTGGCTCTCACAATGAAAAATAGTGACCCAAGGAGACCACTACTAAAATCAATGGTAATTGATAACACAATTAGCAAAGGTTTAGCTTCAATGGCAACCATCTCATTCTTTTCCTTTCAAAGTTTTGACTCCTGAGATTCAAAATTATGGTAGCCAAAAAGGAGAAGCTTTGATAGTAACTATGTATTTGGAAATGTAATACTTTAATTTTTCCTTTTTTCGCTCTTAATCTGACTACTTTTATAGTTTAAAGTGTGGGTGTGACTCAAACTTTAGATTCTCACTCTTCAAATACTCCTATTCACTTCTATCAAATTCACAAAGGTGCAGTAGTTTTAGAAAAACCAAAAAATATCATAGTGGTGACAAACTGCTGCAGCCATTTAAAAGAAAGCAAGCTTAATGTTACTTCTGATGTAATTTTCAATTTGGGAGGTTCGCCATGTAAGGGGAAAGTTTTTGGAAGGACGCGTTTGTGTGGAGATATGGCCCAGAAGACAATGGGACATATACAAATGATATTGCCCAACCTGCTAGGATTCATACAGCCGACCCCAATTGATTGGGACACAAGGCTTGGCTTGGTTTGGTTTGGTTTTATTGCCCAACCTGCTGGCACCAGCCTTTAAAAAGGCATTTTTGACTCTCAAAGTGACATTCAAGTGAAATTCTGTTATGCTGATTGGGAGTGGCAAAGAGCCAACTTCTGGTTGGATGTTTGTTGCGGGACAATGCTAATGGTGAGAAAAGTCCTCAAATTTACTGTCTAGCTATACTTCTGTCATAGTTACTGATTGTATTTGTTGGGAGGGTGACCATTTTGGTTGGAACCTTAATCTTACGAGATATTTCCACTGCTAATTTTTTAAACAGATTATCAGTAGTTAAAATTAGCATTGGGGAAGAGGGCTCGGTAGGACAAAAACTTGGGAGAAACAGAAAATTTTATGTTAAATCTTCGTACAGAAGTTTTGATGTTCACTCTTCTACTTGCATATTTCCCGCCTTTCAATTTTTTGATAAGAAACTAAAATTTATTGATTATAAAAAAAAAAAAAAAAAAAAAAAAAGGGTACAAAAACAAAGAGGACAAGGAGTCCTCACAAGGGAAAAAAGAAAAGAAAAACTCCCAGAACATTACAAATACAATTGGAACAACTTGTCCCAATTCAAGTTGATAAGAGAGAAAGGACTACCACTAAACACACTAGAAGAAGAAGCCCAGAGAGAAGCAATGAACATAATTCTACTCTAGATCATATCGTACTCTTCATATTTATCCAAAAAGATCATATTGTTTCTTTCTGACCATACCACCCAAAAAACAGCAATGACCACACAATTCCAAAGGGTATAAGCATTCTTCTTCTGAACCCCCCTTACGTATATTTCCCGCCTTTGACGTAAGACAATTTTGTTTTAGTTTTGGATACATAAGAAACACACACACACACACACACACACACACACACACTACTATTCTGGCTTTACCAGGAATTACACCCCTAACTCTCCTTCGGAAGATGCCGTAGAACCAAAGGCTCATCGGTTTTAAAAACCCTCAATTATTTTCTGCTTTGAACTTTTACTAGGGAATTTACTTATTGCACAGCTGTGAAACCTAAGTCGATTTGAGTCTTATTATGCAATCCATAAAGACAAAGTAACATTGACGTTGATGTCATGGTTCGCTGTAAAAAGTTAATTATCCAAATAGCCAATACTCCTTTATATGTTAGATATGATATATGAGGTTCACAGACATATGAGGTATTTCCTTTATCATTTTTAATTATACTACTTAACAATCCAAAGTCAACCAACTCTAAAACTTTCTAGCCCAAGGCCTGGTTCTGTTGGTTAAAAGTACAGAGGTTAAAAATTAAAATAAACTTGGGAGTACCTGTCTCAAAAATATTGATATCTGAATAGCCAGGAACCACAAATGTATGAGGATCCTGACTTGCTTTATCGCCCAAGATTCCGCCACTTAGCATTGAAAAGTCAATCAATCTGGGGTTGAAATCCTAAACAAACATAAGATGTAATCACTTGAACCATTTAACAAAGAAAAGTTTTACAAGTTACAAACAAATTAAATGCATGAAATGGAGATAAACCAAAATTCACCTTGTCGATCATTATATGAGCTGTATCTAAATTGCGCACCATATAAGGGTCTTCTTGACTGTGCAAGAAGTTGAGCAACACAGCAAGTCCACGTGCGACCTTAATTCTCTGGATCCAGTTGAAATCTCCTAGAAAGGTGAAAATCCTTTATTAAGGACATGAAGTGAATCTAAACTGAGTATGTTGGCATATGAAAGCCCTAATTAACTATTAGGAAACCTCCTCTCTAAAAATCATAGGTAAGGCTGCGTTCATCTTGTCCTCCGAGGACCACGCATTAGCGGGAGCCTCGTGCATTGGGCCACCCTTAATTTAAGCATCAATATTGGGTATCAAACTGGTCAAGGAGAACCCTCCACTCTATATTAACTCCCAGCTTGCAACCCTATTGTTAATGTTAACCTTCGTACACTTTGAATAGGGAAAAACAATCTTGATTTACCATACAGTTACCAATGCGCACTGGCGGAGGCACATATGGACGAGGGGGGCAGGCTCCCCTTGAAATTTTGAGAATTAAAATTTTATCTTAAGTTTTTTTAGTATTTTAAATTTAGGCCCCCCCTCAACTATGTTTAGGCTCTCTCAATTTATGTTTAGGCGCCCCTCAACTTATGTTTAGACCCTCAAAGGGGTCCAAGGCCTAATTTAGTGCTATTAATTACATATATATTGATATATACAACTCAAAGGAAATGCACCTAAAATTTTAAAAATTATACTTTTAGTGTGATAATTTTATGCGTTTTAGAAATAGGCCCCTTCAAATTTTGAAAGACACTATACATTATTTACGTGTCACCGAATAGACTTATATTATAAGCATATCCCCAAAGAATCATAATTTTAGACAAGTAGACCCTAAAAAAATCATCAATTATGTATAAATAGACCCCAAAAAACCCGGCCAAAATTCCTGGCTCCGCCCTGCCAATGTGCAAAATACAGGTTCAGTTTACTTTATCAGTTATCCATTATTTCTTACCAATAAACCCAATAATTTTGCATCCTAACCCAACAAATGTCAATCATCAAATACAAAATCAATGAAACAGACAACAAGAAGGATGAGTAAGAATACCTTTGACGATCAGGTTACGCAAAGTATCCACTGGATTAAGATCATAGACAATACCCCATTCTGGACCTTGGTAGCAGTAGGCAATCACACTGACCAAATTTGGGTGGTGATGATTCTGTAAAAAACGTACTTCATCCTACAAAGAGTAGTCAGATTATTAGCCGGTTAAACATGCAACAAAGGAACAGGATTGGAAAGTTTTTTTTTTTTTTAAAAACAAAAAAAAAAAATCAATTTAACATGTACCGTTATAATTCTTGAAGAATCGCCGCCCCATACAAACCCTGCATACCCACGACGAGACGTCACTTTCTTCAATATGACCACCTTTTCCTCTGCTTGATTCAGAGATGGTATCGTTGCTCGGTATAGCATTCCAACCATAGTGTCCCCAAGAAATCTATTTTGGCTAAAATTTTTAGTATATAGACGCAAGTCCTCAGATGAACATCGTCTAGAATTAGAATACCGTTCCCCAGTGGTTTCCATTCTTGACTGGGTATGGGTGGAAACTTGAAACATTCATATAAAAAAAGGAAACGAGATGCAGAGGATTAAAGAAGATAATATTCATATAAATTTGTTCATTAGATTCATGCTATTAGTCAACTTAGAAAATAGTCTCTCACTTATTTTGATAACTAAAATACCCCCACTACTACAAATATAGATCAGGATTTTAAAATTCAAAATCCACAAAATACATATATATATATATATATAAATCTAGAAATTGACCAAACCAAGGAGAGATAAATAAATAAATAAATATCTCACTGACCATAAATGAGAAATTATATATATTACGATGAAAAATTCTCACCAAATCAGGGAAAGAGACATATGCGTATGAAGGGAAAATTTCTAACCAAAAAAAAAAAAACCATTTCTCACTGATCATAAATGAGAAATTAGTATATGCAATGGTGAGAAATTCTCACCAAATCGAACCAAATCGAGAGAGAAATATGAATTTGATGAGTGATGATGCCGGGATTTGGGTAAAAGAGATTTAGAGAAAGAGATGTGCACCAAGAGATCATATGTGGTTTGGCCCCCATAAATGAGGTGACCTACGTCCACGTGTGCGTCAGTGCATTTTCACTAACAGATCTCTGGCGGTGTCTGGTAAGCCAAAAAGGAGGGCGACACTACTAGTTATCCGGCCGGGTATGTGCGTAATAGTGATGTACTTTGCTATTCTTTAGGTTCAGAATGCAATCCCCTTCAATGAGGGTGAAGGGCCTATTTTATAGGTATAAGAAGCCACTCGTACATAGTCAATTAATAGATTAGGAAGCCTAATCTAATTACAAATTGATGAGCATAAATCATGGGATGTTTCCTAAGCAACTTAGGAAACGTCTTCTACTTTCCATTAGTCTTCTGATTGAGTTAGGAAACTGCTGGAACTGTTCAGCATGAATCACGGGATCATGCCCGTGCTGCACCTATCTCTATCCACCAGCATCACGTATCCCCGAGCGGTTTTACCTGACGAGGCGGTTCCGGGCTTGACAACCCAGGATGGCTGAGCAACATGTCCCTGGCATCCCTCTGTCGACGCGGCATTTTGACTTTGACCTGATATTTTTGTACCTATCAGCTGCCCCCCATTTTCAAGGCTAATGCGATGTTTCATCAGATGAGGATTGAAAATTAGCACTGCTCCAAGAACTATCCGGGAAGTAGGTCGGGACCTTACCAGGAGCATGACCGGTCGTGCTGGTCTAGCCGGGGTTTGAACCGAGCGGTGGCTCTGCGGGCCCGGAGTCGATGTCTGCCACGTGTCAGCTAGTGGTTGGCATGGTTAGGACCCAACGAAGTCGGTACAAAAGTAACCAAATAGTTAAATGGTAACCGGATCGTCATGTCACGCATTCAATGCGCGCAACTTTTGAGGAGTCACTTTACGTGCCCGAGGCGACAACTGTCAGATGCTTTAGGCAAGAAAACTTCACAACCGTTGGATCTGGTTGAATCTGGACCGTTGACACCTTATATATAAAGAACACTTGTCAATTTTTTCATCTTTGCTGCCAAGAGATAGAGACAACCGAGCAGCTTCGAGAGCAAAAGTCCTCGATAAAGCTTCCCGAGCTCTTGTTTTGTGTTAATCACCGTAAGTCTTCTCTTCCAAATTTCAATTCGTTACACTCTTTCTTCTCCCCCCTCTTTTTCTGTCTCGAGTGAGGCTGGAGAGAATAAACCCAGTAGGGTTTGCTCGGGACTGGGACTTCTTTTTCCTTAGGTTCATCTTCATCCTTAGGTCGAGTAACCCATCCTTGGTTGTTGAGAGATTGAACCGACCGGATTGTCCTGTAACAGTGTTGAATGAGTGTTGCCTTACCCTGATAGCTCTTTATACCTTGCCCTTTAGGTTGTTGGACTTGCTTCCTTTGCACCTTAGGCTTGGAGTTACTGACTCGTACCTAGGCCATCACTTATACCCCGGTCCACTTCCCGGATCCTTAGGGATGCAGCGTTCTGGTTTCGATTCCTCCTCTCGATCGGAGGATGAGCAATCGCGGTCCAAACCCCAAATATGAGCTTGGACCATCCGTCCGCTACACCGTCTGACCAGAACAGTAAGGGTAGGATCCCAATTAGAGTGCCAGACGATGAGTCTGACCAGGAGGCCCCCGTAGCCTCCGTTTCGCGCGGCTCGGGCGACGAGACGCCAGGGCGTCCCGACCCCGAGGTCGTGTTCGCCTGTGAGTCTACCACATCCATCCTGCGTGCCCGAGACCTGAGCCGGATTAGGGATAGGTATGCCATTCCCAGTAGCTGCTCCTTGGCTGTCAATGCCGGTGGATCCCATCTCTACCAGCAGGGCTTCGTCACCCTCCATGAGGATGCCCTCATGGCTAATTTTTGCATTCCCCTCCACCCCGTTGCCCGAGACCTTCTGATCTACCTCAGGATTGCACCCGGGCAGTTAGCTCCAAATAGGTGGAGGTTCCTGATGGGGTCAATCTCTCTCTGGCCCTAAGTATTCGGGTGTAAACTTACCCTTCAGGAATCTTTATGGGTCCACCGACCATTCCTCGTTCACAGGGAAGTCGGGTTCTTCTCTCTATAGGCTCGGCAGGGGAGAAAAATTATCATCAATTGCCCGAGCAACAACAAGGGGTGGAAGAACAAATTCTTCCAGGTTTCCACCCTTGAGCTTTGCGATAGGGCCTCGGGTATCCAGTTGAGGACCTCCTGGGCGGGGGAGCTAAGGGGTAAGCCTGCCCAGCGCTCTTCCTTCTACTTTTCTTTACTTCTAAACACAATCGCGTGACTAACCATTTCCATGTGTTGTTTTGCAGCTGGGTCACTTAATCCTCCGGACATACCCGAGGTATGTCAGAACCGGATCCGGCACCTGGCCTGCCTGCCTACCAACATCTGGAACGTGCTTACCCGGGCGGGAGATTTCGTTGCCATATATAGCCCGGACGAGCCCGTTGAAGCCCCAGTATTCCCTCTGATCATTCCTGGTAAGTGCTCGGGACCATCTAGCCTTGGCCTTTTCCCTATTGTGTTCTTCATTATTTTTGCTGGCCACTGAACACTTGCTTCTCCTGTCCCTTTGTAGAAATGGGTCCCCGGAGAGTTCTCGAGCGGCTGAGGAAAAGATAGGCCGCCGCTGCCGCCGCAGCTGCTGCCCAGGTTGCCAATAGAGGAAAGAGACCGGTGGTTAAAACGTCTGGCAGCGACCGCCCACTCCAGCGATTAAGACATGGACCGCAGGCTCACCTAACGCCTAGGGAGACTTCGACTCCCCCTGTAGTGGTGGTAGAGGAGACCGCCCCCCGAGCAGATATACCGTCTGGTACGACTCTTGGCTAATCGGCCGTGACCAGGGAGAGGATCAGGCCGATTCTTCTCCCCAGCCAGGTGGAGATATGTACAAACATGTCTCCCCAGGCCTTCCAAGGGTGGTTGTATAGCCTGGCTCACTTTGTAAGTCTCTCTGCCTCTGGCTATTTATCATCACTCTCTATTTCCCTTGTTCATTTTGTAACCGATCGATTTTCTTGCATTGCAAGTTGGCTACATGGCTGTCGGCGTTGAGTCCTTCTTTCCTTCTTTAGCTGGGAGGGCCACTGCCATCGAGGCTGCCTTGTTGCAAGAATGGGCTACTTCGGAGGCCAGGGAAACCGCTCTGGCTATGGAGAAAGATAAGGTCAAGGGCTTAGCCTTAAGCATTGGCGGTTGCAGCAATGCTTGGAAGAGACGGAAGCCTTGGATGCCGCTCGGGCCGTTGCAGCAGAGGCGGAGGCCAAGGCAAAGGCCCTGGCAGAGACGGAAGTGGCAGGGTCCATGGAAGAAGCCTTCGACGATGGTTTCTTCCAAGGCTACGAGGACCTGAAGTGGAGGCTGACCTGGGACCATCCCGAGTGGGACATTTCGTCCTACGAAGGGATCGACTTAGACTTTTGGGATATGGGTCCCGCTACTGCTGATGAGGCCAGGGGTGCTGAAGATATCGCCCCGGGGTGGGGTTACTGAAGACGTTGCCCCGGGCTCTATACAAAATTTCCCTTTTAATGAAAAGGTCCTTTGAGGCTACCTTTCTTCATCAATCACCATGCTATTTCTATGCTTGCCTGTTTACTACTGCCTGTGATCGGTTTTTAGTCTTTTAGTAACTTTTCCTTAGCAAAAGTTTTTGCACTGTGACCGGCAAAGAACACTGGGTCTCTTGGGGACATGTACTATAGGTCCTGGTCGGTAATGTGGGACTTGTGTCCTGTTATTATCCAAGCAATTTCTTTAGACATTGTAGGTACTCGAGGCTATTTAACGGTGGCCTCACATGCCTAGCCCCGTGTCCTGTTGAATGCCCAGTATGATTACCTATTTTTGGTCTGGAGTCAGATACCAGCATCCTCCTGCCCCCAAGCTTTCGCTAAGGCAGGCGTTAGTATAAGGAGCGACCATAGGTAACCGACCTGGAACATGAGTGGTTGCAGGGTCTTTTGAGGCTTGCCATCATCAGCCACCTAGGGAGTTTGCCCCCATCGTCGGTTGTGGACCTAAGCGAAGTCGGTGCCTGGGTGTGCCCCCGAGGTCTTTTGTATGCCTGGGGTTTGACCTTGAGGTCTTTTGAGTGCCTGGGGTTTGACCCCGAGGTCTTTTTGCATGATCAAACACAAGGAGAAAAATTGTTGGGCAAAAAGGAGATTTTATTCATTATTAAGACTGCGCGAGGAGAGATACAATGTTCCTAACCAATACTGCCTTCATGCTTCACTGAAAGTACTTGCGGAGGTGCTGCATGTTCTAAGGATGAGAGAGGTCTTGCCCATCCAGAGTCTGTAGCCAATAAGTGCCCGGACGATTGATGCTTGTGACCCGGTAGGGTCCCTCTCAGTTTGGGCCCAACTTTCCATGGCTTGGGACTTTTGTCGACTGGTTTACCACCTTCAAGACTAGATCTCCTACCTGAAAACTTCAGTGTTTGACCTTGCTGTTATAGTACTAGGAGATTCGTAACTTGTAGGTTGCTACCTTCAGATATGCTCG
Source organism: Hydrangea macrophylla (assembly GCA_033977485.1). Taxonomy (NCBI): domain Eukaryota; kingdom Viridiplantae; phylum Streptophyta; class Magnoliopsida; order Cornales; family Hydrangeaceae; genus Hydrangea; species Hydrangea macrophylla. The sequence goes on along the minus strand of CM066993.1, from coordinate 7,054,160 downwards.
GTCTCTTTTTTCTTCCACTAAATCTAATTTTCCCCTGAGAGCTTCCTCGTTGCCCTGCTCATTGAAGTTCGTCACTCGGTAGGTGGGTAACTCGAGCTCTGTGGGGACTACTGCCTCGAAACCGTAAGTTAGTGAGAATGGTGTCTCACCTGTTGCCGCTCGAGGGGTAGTTCGCTATGCCCATAGGAGGGTCGGTAGTTCCTCTGCCCAAAGACCTTTGGCATTTTCGAGCCTAGTTTTAATTGACTGCAATATTGTTCAGTTTGTCACCTCGGTCTGGCCATTAGCTTGGGGGTGCGGGAGAAGAATAGTGATTCGATATCTCGTAGCCCGAGAAGAACTGTCTGAATACCGGGGTGTCGAACTGCCTGTCGTTGTCGCTGACCAGAACCCGGAGAGTGCCGAATCTGCTCAGAATGTTTTTCTCAACAAAATTTTTCATCTTTTTTTCTGTGATTGTTGCCAAGGGCTCGACCTCTGCCCACTTGTGAAATAGTCAATAGCGATGACGGCGAACTTGACTTGCCCTTTTCCTGTCGGGAGGGGACCAACAATATCGATACCCCACCGAGCGAATGGCCAGGGACTGAAGACTGGTGTCTGGAGTTCTCCCGGGCGATTGATCAATGGCGAGTATCTCTAACACTTGTCACACCTCTTAACATACTCCTGGGAATCCTGGGCCATCATCGGCCAATAGTGGTGCAGCAGGGCCTTTCGATAGAATGCCTGGCCTCCCACGTGGTTCCCGCACACTCCTTTATAGATCTCATGCAATATTGTTTGGACATGCGCGGGGTGAACGCAACGGAGATAGGGGATAGTGAACCCTCTTTTGTAGAGGATACCATCAACAAGGTGGTATCTCGCAGCCCGGTATTTCACACGCCGAGCTTCTTCTTTCTTGTCCGGTAGAGCGCCAGTGGTGAGGTAGGTCACAATCGGGTCCATCCAGCTAGACCCTAAGGTGACCGGACCAACCTCCATGCCCCCCGAGTTAATCACGCTAGGCTCGGGCAGGTATTCTACCCTTATCCCAGGCAAATCTGACTCGGAAGATGAGGTAAGGCGGGCTAACCGATCGACCCTAGTATTCTCGTCCCTCGGGATCTGTGTGATGAAAATCGCTTAAGCTTCTTGGAGACCGTTCGGACGAATGTTAAGTAGGCCACCATGTTGTCTTCCCGGGCTTCATATTCCTGATTGACTTGGTTGACCACAAGCTGGGAGTCGCTATATCCCTGGACTTGCTGTGCACCCATTAAAGTAGCCAACTGTAGCCCAACCAGTAAGGCTTCGTACTCGACCTCGTTGTTGGAGGCCCAGAACCTGAATCGTAATGCGTATTCTAGTTGGATCCCATCAAGTGTGGTCAGGATAATCCCTGCCCCGTTGTCCTATTTGTTGGATGATCCATCAACATACAGAACCCAGGTCGGGGTATCAGGCTATAAATCGGGCGGTGTGACTAGGGGTTCGAGCTCTTCGGTTGCCTCCTCTGGGTAGGTGAACTCTACAAGAAAATCCACCACTTCTTGTCCCTTTATTGCTGTTCGGAGTCTGTAGACTACCTCGAATTCTTCCAACACCAATGCCCATTTGACCAGCCTCCCAGATGTCTCTAGCCTGCTTAGGATCCGGCGGAGAGGTTTGTCCGTGAGGACTACGATGACGTGGGCCTGGAAATATGGACGGAGTCTCCGGGCAGAGGTGATGAGGCCAAGGCCAACTTCTCGCTGCAAGAGTACCGACTTTCCGCACCTTGGAGTGCCCAACTAGTATAGTACACCGGGAACTGTATCCCGTGTTCCTCTCAGAAGAGCGTTGAGCTTACCGCCGAGGGCGATACCACTAAGTACAAGAACAACTCCTCCCCGGGTTTTGGTGTTGAGAGTAGAGGAGGCGATGCCAGGTGCTTTTTGAGTTCCTGGAAGGCCTCCTTGCACTCTTCCGACCATTGAAAAGCCTTTCGAAGGATCTTAAAAAATGGCAGGCATTGGTCGGTAGCCCAAGAGACGAATCTGTTTAATGCGGCTACCCGTCCGGCCAGACTCTGAACTTGTTTGGTCGACCCTGGCGATTGCATATTGACGATTGCTTGTATTTTCTCAGGGTTCGCCTCAATTCCTCGTCTGCTGACCAGATGCCCCAGGAACTTCCCGGACGAGACGCCAAATGTGCACTTGGTTCAACCTCATCCCGAACTTTCTGAAGATGCTGAAGGCCCCGGCCAGATGCTCGAGGTAGTCGGACTCGTCTCGGCTCTTGACCAAAAGATCGTCGACATAAACTTACACAGATTTCCCGATTAAATCCTTGAACATATGATTAACCAGACGTTGGTAAGTCGCCCCATCATTTTTTAGGCCAAAGGGCATCACTTTATAGCAATAAGTACCCTGGTCCATGATGAAGGAGGTCTTTTCCTCGTCCCCGGGGTACATGCTGATCTGGTTGTACCTAGAGTAGGCGTCCATAAACGAGAAGAGTGAGTGACCTGCCATTGAATCTACAAGGAGGTTTATCCTGGGCAGTGGATAGCAATCCTTGGGGCAAGCCTTGTTCAGGTCGGTAAAATCTACACACATCCTCCTCTTCCCGTTGCTTTTCTTGACGAGCACCACATTCGCCAACCAATCAGGATAGTGGACTTTTCTAACGGAATTTGCCTTTAGGAGCTTTTCAATCTCTTCCTGCACTACTGCCTGTCTCTCCGGAGCCATGCCCCATCTTTTTTGCTTGACCGGTCGGGAATCCGGGTCGATGTTGAGACGGTAGGATATAACCCAGGGGTCAATCCCTGGCATGTCTTCATGACTCCAAGCAAAGATGTCCTGGCTTTGTCGCAAGAATTGGATTAACTCTTCCTTAAGGCCTAGCTCCAATTGAGTCCCGATGCTGATGGACCGATCAGGAAGATGAGGGTTCAGCATCGCTTGTTCTAGTTCCTCTGCGGGGCCCATTCCATCACTTTTGTCTCTCGGGTTCATCTCTTGGATGCTCAACGTTTCTGCAATGGCCTCCCGGTGAAGGTAGCTTACGTAACAACTCTGAAAGGTTACCTGATCTCCCCGTAGGCTACCGGGACCGTTAGGGGTCGGGAACTTAACCACCAGGCTGTACGTTGACACGGCGGCTCTAGCTTGATTAAGAGTTGGTCTTCCAAGGATGGCGTTGTATGTGGATGGAGCTTCTATAACCACGAAGTTTGCCAGTGTGAAGGTCTATTGGGAATAGGTGCCCAAAAGAACCTGGAGCTCAATCATACTGAGCGGCTGAGTGCTTGAGCCATTGAATCCAACCTAAGGTGTGGCAATCGGCCGGAGTCTGTCCCTTGAGATCCCCAACTGGTCGAACGCCAGGGCGAAGAGAATGTTGGAGATGCTGCTTGTGTCCACCAAAACCCTCTTCACCATGTACTTGGCTATGGAGATTGTCACTACCAGTGGGTCGTTGTAGGGGCAGAGCAAGCCCTCTATATCGTCGAATGAGAATGTTAACACATCAGTTGGTTGGGAGTCGGTGGATTCGATATGCCAAACATCCGCTCGGGATACCTGAGCATGCCTCTTCCTAGCTGACTGTGAGTCCCCTCCGCCCAAGTTTCCTCCAGAGATCACATTGATTTGCCCGAGTGGTTGCGGCTGCTCGGGAGCTCGGTTATCCGCCCTGAGTTGTCGGTTCGCTGCGACAAACTCGGGGAGGTGGCCCTGTTCTATTAGTCTTTCGATGGCCATTTTGAGTTTAAAGCAATCTTCTGTGTCGTGGCCATGGTCCTTATGATACCGGTAATATTTGTCCCAATTTCGCTTCCTGGACGGGCTCCTCAACTTTACCAGTTGTTGGAGGAGCCTCTAGGCGTCGACGGGGGCCATGACTTCATGAATAGGCCGAGAGAGTGGCATGAGGTCACTGAAGCCTAGTCCCGACCACCCTTCTGCTGATCCGACTTTGGCTTCTTCCCTGAGCCCTTTTCAGAACTGTCTCGTTTTCGTTTGGCCCTCGGAGAGTCGTCTCCCGTAAGGCTAGCACGCTTAGCCTTCAGGAATTCCTCGGTATCAATGTATTTTCCAACTCTCTCGGAGAGCTCCACCAGTGTTTCCGGTCGGTCATTGTAGAACGATGTGGCAATTTTGGTGTGTTGAACTCCCGAACAGAAGGCCATGATTGCGACTGTCTCATTCAGGTTGCGGATCTGCAGGCTCTGTTGATTAAAACGGTCGACATAATCCTTTAGGGACTCCCCCTTGCATTGCTTGACGGTCAGCAATTGGGTATCTGGTTGTGATCGGTCAAGCAATCCCACGAACTGGCCGATGAACATCTTACTGATCGTCTTGAAGTCTTCGACCGTTCAGGGCTTGAGGGAGTCAAACCACTGTGCGGCTACTCCTTTAAGGGTGCTGGGAAAGGCCAGGCATAGTAGCTCGTCAGTACTAGTAACCGGAGCCATCTGAACCCTGTAAGACCGGACGTGATCGACCGAGCTCCCCGAACCGTCATAGGAATTGAGATGCGGTTGTTTAAATTTCCTCGAGATAGGGAACTCGGTGATCCGGGTGGTGTAAGGCGACTCAGTTTCGGTATTAGTATGATCGCGACCTCCCTTGTGGCTTAGCTTCTCAATTTGCTTTTACAGGTCCACGATCTGGTCCTTGATGTCCATCTGACTAGTCTTCTACTTTGTATTCGAGCGGTAGATTGAGTCGGATGATGAGGCCTCTTCCTCAAAGTGTATTGTCTTTAGGGACTGGACACGGCTCTGACTCCAGGTAATCACATGCCTAAGATCCACTCGACTCTTACCTGGAGTATCTTAGGCTGGTTCCCGGGCCTTTTGTCCGTGCCCATCCCCTCTAGCAGCGCGCCTGTTATTGATGATATCTCGGGCATCCCCTAGCCGGCACGGGCGGCCCCGAGCGCGTTGTTGGGTCCGTTCGGGGACCTGACTACGCTCGTCATTCCCGAGTCGTCCCCTAGCTGATGAGGATAATGGCTCAGTGTAGGCACGCCTTCGGGGTCTGATCTACTCCCGGTCAGGCGCGCTCTTCTCGGGCTGATCCTCGATCAATGGGAGCTTCTCCTGTCGGGCCAACAGTGCCTCAATCTGTTGCTGGGTTCACTGCTGGCTGGCCCTCCAAGATTCGCGCAAGAACCGCGATAATTTGCTTGGGGGTCATGGAAGCAGCTGGCTGCCTGGACTGCGCCTTTGCCTGAACCGTCAAGGCAACGGTCTTCTCACCTTTCTTCGATGCCATGGCTATCAGCTAAAGATTTTTTTTCAGGGGAAATCTGTTGTTCCACAGATGGCACCAAGCTGATGATACCGGGATTTGGGTAAGAGAGATTTAGAGAAAGAGATGTGCACCAAAAGATTGTATGTGGTTCGACCCCGTTAATGAGGTGACCTACGTCCATGTGTGCGCCAGTGCGCTTTCACTAACAGATCTCCGGCGGTGTCTGGTGAGCCAACAAGGAGAGCAGCACTACCAGTTAACTAGCCGGGTATATGCGTAATATTGATGTACTTTGCTATTCTTTAGGTTCAGAAAGCGATCCCCTTCAATGAGGTGAGGGGCCTCTTTTATAGATGTAAGAGGCCACTCGTACATGGTCAGTTAATAGATTAGGAAACCTAATCTAATTACAAATTGATGAGCATAAATCATGGGATGTTTCTTAAGCGGTTTAGGAAACGTCTTCTTCTTTCCATTAGTCTTCTGATTGAGTTAGGAAACTTCTGGAACTGTTCAGCATGAATCACGGGATCAGGCCCGTGCTACACCTATCTCGGTCCACCAGCATCACGTATCCCCGAGCGGTTTTACTTGACGAAGCGGTTCCGGGCTTAACAGCCTGGGATGGCTGAGCAACATGTCCCTGACATCCCGCTGCCGACGCGGCATTTTGGATTTGACCTGATATTTTTGTACCTATCAATGAGAAAATTTCTCACAAAAAAAATACAAAAAATTCTCTTTGACCATGAATGAGAAATCATATATATTACGGTGAGAAATTCTCACTCAAAGACTAGGAACACCAAACCCTAGTGTTGTGCAACAGAGGGGCAAACTGAGAAGATTGATAACTAAATACCTTGCTTGCATGAATAATCAAAACCCACTTTAGAAAACCAACTACAAGAAGTCATCAAATTCAAATCTCACCAACAAAAAAAAAAATTTAAATTTTTAGGAGAGGAGAGGAGAGAGAGAGATCGTGAGATCAAGATGGAGAGATAGAGATATAACTACAACCCCAAATATAACCTTTCCAGTCATTTTTTCAACTCTCAGACTCTTACATGACAGTGGGCCCAAGCTGTTCAAATTCAGACTCCCTCTGATCTTCTCACCCCAAATTCCACTGTCTATTCATCTGCTAACTTGCACTGGATGCACAGTGGCCTTCATGGAGGCACAGCAAGAGTCCATTGCTATAGTTTTCAATTCTAACACCAACCTAGATTAAAACCACCAAAGATGTCTTGTAAAAAGTTAAAAGCCTACAATGCAAAACCACAGAGAATATAAAACTTTTTAAAAACTCAAATCATATGGAAACAAAACTATAATGTTAAATATATATATATATATATAGAGAGAGAGAGAGAGAGAGAGAAAGTGAGATAAAGATGGAGAGATATAAGTGTATTTAATTGCCCTCATCAATTTGAAATTCCTAATTTTAAGTTGATGATACATATATATGCATTAGATATATATATCTAATGCTGAGGACAATCTTGTCCATAAAAAATACATAGATTTGGGGGAAATGACTAATTCTTATATTTTCTTAGTAATTAAGGATGAATTTAAGAGTTTAAAAAGTCAAATACACAAAATCTTTTTTTGACCCATTATGAGGGGCTAAATCTTATATTTCTAAAAAAAAAAAAAAAACAGGATGTAGAAGAATGCTAATTACAACGGTCACATATAAATAAGCATATACTTCCAATAATCTAAAACCATTCGATCATACAAAAATTAGGAAGTCATCAATAAGTTGAAATTAATTATAGTAACCAACAACAACTAATAAACGTACTAAAAAATTCCAGGCATTCAAAACTCATAGATAATTTCACAAATTTACTATCCAAAATTCACGTTTGCCTAAGAAGCAGGGACATTTCTAGAAGGATCACGTGTCTGTCGGACACCGACACTCGTCGGACACTTCTAGAAGGATCACGTGTCGGACACAGCAAAATATGTGTCCTATTTTTGAACTTTTTTTTCTTGGCTGGACACACATAACGGATACACTTGCATACTCTTATACCACAATTAATATAGATACAAATTATAAGAATAAAGTATCAATTACAATGCTTGGGCCTCTTAATGATGAGGGTAAATGGGTTATTAGGATTATTCGAACTTATAATTTGGATACTTTGACATTGGAATGGATAGGTTCTATGTGCATGATAGACTTTTACAAATTGTGAATACTTATGAAATCAAAGGTCTTTCAGTAATATAAATAATTTGGGACATTTTGGATCTAAAGTAATTAAACATTTTGATTTCAATAATAATCATATGATTTTATTATCATACATGATCCAAAACATATAAATATCTATAGTGTCCTCGCCGTGTCCCTGTCCGTTTCCTTTTTTTTTTTTTAGAATTTGTTGTGTCACCGTGTCGTGTCGTAACGTACGTAGTATCCGTGTTTCTTAAATGTTCGCAAAGACTTAAACTCTATAAAGACTATACTTTGTTGTGTTATTCTTTGTTGTGTTATTTGCTGCATCGATCTAACTTACTGACCAAGGGTTTTAAAACTAATAGTTCAGTCACATTAGGTCATCTCTTAGATCCATTTATATGAGGTAGTTGCTTATCATTTATACCATCTCTATTAGTATATATTCTTTTGCGAAAAATGCATCCTTGATATTATTCTTAACTAACAAATATATGGCAAGTATGCAACCAAGGCACTGTAAATGCAACGACACTGTCAAGACACATTCAATGAAGAATTTCAACGGTCGACACGGACAGGACATTAGTCACATGCACGATCATGCCTTCCCCGTGGAAGTGTCTGTGTTTCCTAGGCTAAAAGAAACAAGTCAACTAATAATATTAACAAGGAATACTAGTAACTCCACCCGTGTTGTGAAGAGCGAGCCTAGCCACTAGGGTCAAGGGTCCTCGCCTTAGTCACATCTAGGCCTGGCCAGGCACACCCAGTCACATTATTAAAAAAAAAAAAAATTTCTCATTTCTAATTTTAAAATATTTTGAAGAGAAGTAGAAAATATGAGGATTTTATAGTGATTTTAAACACTTAACTACCTATTTTATTAAATATATAAATATACAAGTAATTATCATGTTTGAACGCCTAGTCTCTCCTATAGATCACCCAGGCGTGCGCCTAGGCTCCAGGTCCCTGTTATGCCTAGGGCTTTTTAAAACACTGAACTCCAAAAATATTAGTAAAGAATAATAACAATATTTTTACTAAGTGCTAATACTAAATCTAATAATTCTAAAAAGTGAGTTAGGTTCAAGGGACACGATATTTTACACAAATTTTGACACAAGTTTTGAACCGTTTGGATGAAACCTCGTCCAACGGTTGTAGATCTGTCATATAAAATATATCAATCAGCCACACAATCACTCCTCCTCTCTCTTTTTCCCACACAACTCATTTTTTTAATAAGTCATCCTAGCGAGATCCATCCAACTATTTTCGATTCTTGGTCAAACTTATAGGAAAGTACTTCAGTGCTGTTAAAACAGTACTGTTAGTGCTGTTTACTCACAAAATGAATAGTAAAACTGGGCAGTTTTAACAGTTTATGCAAAAGCAGTTTTACTGTTCATTTTCTGAGAAGAACAGCACAAACAACACTGTTTTAACAGCACTGAAGTGCTATCCAAGCACTTCAGTGCTGTTAGTGCTGTTGCTACGAATGTAAAGGGCTCGTTGCAATTGTTGACACTTGCTGCCCTAAGCTTTTATGTCCCTTTGCAGGACATCTGTTTTAGATGGTTTCTCAAGTGGCTAGTTCCTGTAGAACTTTCTCCAACAAATTGTTTTTAATTACAGTGATCACACTTTGCAATATCTTCTCCCTTAAGTCCTTTAAATTTAGTAAAATCAATCCATACCTTAGAATTTAGCTTTCTTCGCTTTTCAAGAATTGAAGCTGGCTCATCCCCCAAATAAACTACATCCTCGTTACCAGTTGTACTACCATGTTGGCGAGGGCCACTAGGATCCATTAACATCCTGAGTCATACAGAGATTGAGATACAAGTTAATTCTAATATGAAAATAGCACAAACAAACACAAAGTTAAGATCATTTTAGCTGATTTTTATGTAATCCGCTTAAGGTAATCTGACCCACATTCAACATCCACAAAGTTACAAAAGATTCTAAATGGTAACTAGTTGTCTCTAATTCACATAAACAAGCAGCATAATTGGGAAAATTACATTACCAAACTAACATAGGTCACAAACCACAAAATCTAAATTTTGGCTTGTAGAAATGCAGTATTCATAGCACTTGTTGTTCAACAAGTTTTTCCTACTTTCTTTATTTTTTGTTAACTATTCAAAAAGTTTGCATTTTGCAACTACCCAAAACAATTGTATGGTTGTGTGTGAAGTGTGAATTCGTGTGTTTTTGTCTTTTTCACTCGGACAAATACTAAACTTTAACCATTTTCCATAAACAAAAATATTTCCTTCAAACCCTTGTGCAGTTTTCCTCGCCGCCCAAGCCATGTGTAAGAACAGATTAAGTAAAATAAACAAAAAAAAAGGACAGAACATGGATATAGGTTCTGATAGATTTCCCAACCACCATACAAAACCATAAATTAATAGGCTTTGGCATGCAATTTGGTCAATGATCCGACGGCTAAGATTGAATCTATGACGTCATCTCACCAAAATAACCGTTGCAGTCAATATTTGTCTGTGAAAAGTGTAGAAACCCATAATTTTAAAAGGGCATTTTGGTAATTTTGGACCAATGTGTGTCTTGGTTTGGGACAGTGTGTTTTATTTTGGCACATGTGTATAGATGTATGTTACATATTTGTATGTGTGTGTGTGTATGTGTGTGTGTGTGTGTGTGTGTGTGTGAAGGGACAAGGGTGAGACCCACAAGTCACCTCCCAACCACTCCCAACTACCAAAGCTTCTTTAAGAAGCTTTCCTCTCTCTCTCTCTCTCTCTCTCTCTCTCTCTCTCTCTCTCCCTCCTTATCTCTTCTTCTTTTTCATTTTTTGGTATACAACTCTCTCTATATCTCTCATTTCTCTCTCTTGTTTGGAGATTTCAAAATCTCCATGGAAGCTTAGAGCTTCAAGCTCAATTTTGAAGACCTTTAAAGAATATTTGGAGTTTGGCTATTAGAGACAAAATCAATCATCTCATTAAGGCCTATCCACTGTTGTTCTCGGATCGTCCGTAAGGTATGCGGTTTGGTAATACTTGCCCAAGGGCTCAAGAGGTGATTTATGTTTTTTTTGTTACACCTTAGTTTCCATTCCTGAATGTGATTTTATTTAACTAGGTGTTGATAGCTTATGGGTTTTTGTTGGTGGTGATGATTTCCCATTTGGATTTCTTTGGTGAGAGTATTTGCTCAAATACTCAAGAGGTAGATTTCATTGTTTAAGTGCACAATTATTTCTAACTTCATGGGTTGTCATGTGTAAGATAGTGTTAATAGACATTAATCTTGTTTTGGAAATCTTCCTATGTGATTAATTGAATGATTACTTGTCCTTATGTGCTTACTTGAATCCATGTCTAAACCTAAATGCTATTTGAGTTTCTATGGTTTCAAATACTAATTGATGTTAGAAATCTCTTATTTGCCTAATGTGATGATTACATTTTATATGAACTACCATGTTTACTTCTTGTCATTGTGTTTTTAGAAATGACATTATTAAAGCATAACCGCATCTAGTAGCATATCATAGTCGCCAAGTCGGCAAAGCATTCATGGCATTGGCTTGGGGTATATGAAATTGTTAAAATTCCCACGATTCGGGAATGTCTTTGGAATCCCCATTTGGGGTTGTAATTTGATGAAATTCCGGAAGCGGGTGTGAAGTGAGGAAGGTTGTTTGTGATCCTTAAAACATTCGAAAACGCAAGATCATATTCGGCTAGCTACCGGAGATCTTGTATGCTATACTCACGTTTGAGTGGCTCGTTATCCGGTGTGAGAGTGTGTGATTGGGATATTGAGTTGGGAATGTCTTACGGTTTGGCCATCCGGCTAGTTGCATCGCCACGGTGGCAAAGCATTGCACCGCATGTCATAGCATGATTTTAGAAGTAGTAGTACATTTCTACAATGTTTTCTAGTTTCTACTGAGCCGTTGTGCTTAATGAATCTATAAAACCCCATTTTTCAGGAAATGTTGATTAGGGCAAGGCCCAAGAGTTATCCGACGCCTGCCATCTTGTTTTGTAAGATTCCTTACGAGGAAGTCTTGTGATATGTTAATGTTCCTATGATATAGTTCATGGTAGGAACGTTGTAATTGTTGTTACCGTTACCTCATTTGTAGATTTGAATTACAAGAAGTTATTTGTAAATTCCTTCTTGATCTTGAACTTGTTAGTTGGATCTTCTTGGATCCTTGTTAAATTGTGTTGTTAACACTTATTAGCAATTCTTAGCCCATGGTTACCCTTTTAAGGAAAAAGTACTACTTTCAATTTCCTAAGGACCGTTTGGTCGTATTCCTTCAAAAATCGCTTTCGTGATAAACTTTCAAAGCAAACTTCATTACTTGTTACTTTTAAACCTTTGGAGTTTCTTTAAACTTCTCTACAAACTCTTGTCAAAACCAAACTATGTTGGTTGACCCTATTTGACCTGTTTGGTCCTCGTGGGTCAACCCTTGATTATTGACTTTTCATTGGAATCCACATAGGATTCCCCTATGCTTTCGCCTTGTGGATTGGTCCACGTAGGACTATTCCTTGCACTTCTTGGTAATGTTCGAGGTGAAAAGTGCATGTTCATAGCGTATTATATTGTCCTTTATGCATACTTTTATCTCCAAAGTCCCTAAATTTAGGTGCATTCTAATAACAATGTTCTTTTTATTGTGTTAATGCTAAAATATATGTTTTTGCATTGTTTTATAGGTATTAGGATGTAAATCAATGAAGTGAAGCTAAAGAAAAGTGATTCTGGTGGATAGAACAACAGAAGCAGCTGAGAAAACGCCAATTTTGACAATGAAGACTTCATATTTGGAAGATTTCCCCAGAGATATGAAATGTAGATATTTGAGTTACGGTCGCGTGGCCGTAAATGGGAGGTCAATCTGAGGTCCTAGTGAAAAGTTATGGCCATTCTCCCATCGGTGCGCAGAGCTGTCAAAACCAGAGTGTTCAATCGATTGAGCAGAGTTCAATCGATCGAATTAGCTCGATCGATCGAGCTTCATATTCACCCAAAAGTTGCGTAAACTCTACAGGAACCCTATATATAAGTCGTTTTGACGCCAGACGAAGGGAGGACGCTCCAGAACGCAAAAAACATCAGTTTTAGGGTAGTTTTAGGGTTAGATTAGGAGTAGATTAGGTTAGATTATTATTTTTCTTCCTCTTTTTCATTATTATACTAAAGATTATTGAAGATTCAAGTTATTTACAAGTTATTTTTAGATTTATTCCAGGTTTTTCCTTTCCTTTATCTTATTTGATTGTTTATGAAGCTAGTAGTTATGATTGCTATGTTTTACTGTTTCTGCACTAGTTTTATTATGTATTCGTAGTTTAGACTTTGGGAATATGTGATGAAATATTGATTCCCAACCTCTGCCATGCAATCTATAGAAAACCTGGGCTCAATCGATCGAAGGTATTTCGATCAATCGAACCAGGGCCATAGTCAAGCGATCGAAGACATTTCGATCGATTGAAGGATGAGGCTGTCCGATCGATCGAGAGCGCTTCGATCGATCGAACTTGCTAATTCCTGAGATGATTCTTTTAAGCATTCCATGACTTTCTGTTTTAGAAATCTGTCATCAAATTGTCCCAATAAGCTCAGTTTGTCACAACAGTTTTTAGAACTTAAAGCCTTAAGGCATTTTCTTCAATGACTTTTGAAAATCACTTTGAATGCTAACGCCATTTAGAGTGCAAGTAATTACCATTGTTTTAAACAGTCTTCCAAGTATTTTAAATCACTTGTGATGATGTAGTCACGGTCATGAAAGGGCTACTGATTCTGTATCTTTAGAAAAATACGGAATACTGAAGAGGAATGAACTCCATAGAACGTTAGTGAGTATGCATGGTAGATGGTTAGGATCAATGTGGAATCTCGTATTTCCAGCACATTTGGTTTATCTGTTTAATTAATTATGTTTCTTTATGCTTTAGATTATTATTTAGTTTAAATTAATTAATTAGGATTCGTTAGAACTTTCACTCCTAGATTCATATTTTTCTTTTTCTTTAGGTTGTAACTTAGTAGATATTCTTCCTATTCCTTCCCTGTGGGATCGACCTGGACTTATCCAGTATTACTTGCACGATTACCTACACTTGGGTGTTGCACAAGAGCGCACAACTTTTTAGTCGTGTCAATAATACCCATATTATAATCTTTAGACAGACTTGAACTTAAGCTCGTACTTAGCCCAGTACATTCATATCTTTTACCTGGCCTCACTTTCACTGTAGAGCACGTATTTGTGACTCGGGCACACATTCCTAAGCATTACCTGAGAGTGGGAGCCATACCACCCTTTAGCAGTATGTGGGCCCCACCCCCCTGCCACGTGGCAGCCATGCAGCCACCACACCACCACCCCTTTGGTTCTCCATTATCTACCCTTGGACACTCATACACACATGTGCACATAATGGTGCACCCATTACACTAGATACCACCTCCCACCCATCTCCCTCTATAAATATTACCCACACCCACCTACACAATCTGTTTATACAGATTACTTGGAGAGAGAGAGACCTGAGAGTGAGAGAGAGTTGGTAGAGATCCAAACACCACACCACACACCACTCCCTCACTCACACTTCCCCTCTCTGCGTGTGCCCTCTCTCTGCCCTTTTCCCTCTCATTCACAGCACATACACACACACACACTGCAATCAGAGGTTAGAAGAAGAAGAACACTGGAAGAAGGAGAACGTAGGAGAGAGAGAGGAGTTGATCGGAGACGATAGAGAGGAACCCGAGGCTCCCTAAGGTAAAACTCACACCCCTATTTCATCTATGAACCTTGCATGCCCTGTAGGTACCCCCAAGACCCTTGCATGCAAGCCAAACAGAGCCTAAGGCTCTGTGTGAGCTCCGGCAGCCATTGAAGCTCCATAATGGAGCTTGATTTTTAAATCATAACCAAAGCCCCTTTTTATTGCACCATTGTGACCCCCATGGTCCCAAGAACACCCCCTTAGAACAGTTCTTGATTTGGTATAGGTTTAGGCATGCATGCAGGTCATTATCCTTTTTAATGGCTAAAAGAATAATCCTTTGGTGGGACCCCAAAACGAATGAACCCATGATCCAGCTTCTAGTATGTGATAGAGGGGCTAATTCTGGTCACTTTCCCGTTGGTTTCATGGATTTACATGGAGAGGAGAGAGAGTTATAGGCGTTTGAAGTTTTCCGGCGAAATCGCGGGTCACTGGCGGCGAGCAACTCGCCGGAGAAGAAAGGAAACCCGTTTGGGTTTCGGGTTATAACACCCGGGTTAGGGTCGGGTTAGGGGCAGGTTAGGATGAGTGTGTATTTGGGTCAGGGTTTGGGTTTGGGCTGGGTTAAATAAACCCATGGGTCCTTTAAGTAGGACGGCATCGTTTTGACGCCGGGTTGTGCCTGGGTCGGGGTCGGGTTCGGGTTCGGGTTGTTGGGACGGATCGTCTTGTGTCCAGGAGTGGGTTAGGGATTGGGTTAGCGGGTTGGGTTAGGTTGTGAGTGTTCATGGGTGGTTCGGATAGGCATGGGTTGGGTCGGGTCTGACCCAACGGGTCGAGCCTTTGGGTATCCTTGTGAGTGGTTTTGGGTTACCCATTTAGATCGGTCGGTTCGGTTTGACTCGAACGGGTTTCTAGTTTGGGTTAGTCTGTGAGTGTAATCGGTTAGCCCATTTGGGTTAGGGCTGGTTCGGGTTGACCCGCGGGTCTGAGATTGTTATTATTATTATTATTATTATTATTATTATTACCATTATTATTATGATTATTATTACTATTATTAGTAGTAATAGATTTTAAATGCTTTTAATTATTATAAATAATATTAAAATGTATTATTAGTACATTTAACTTATGAAATATTATTATATAATATTTTAAATATTATGAGAGTAATTATATTACTCTGAAAACATAATTAGTATTTATTTAGTATGTATTAAATAAATAATAAATATTATGTGTCTTTAGTATTTAAATATATTTTAAACACTTATGAGCTTTAGTAAATTACGAAAAATTAGGGAAAGATCCCCAATGCCAATTTATAATAGTTCCAATATAATGAGTATAATTATCTTATGATAATAATATAATTATTAAGTATTTTGTATTTTATAAGTATAAAATAAATAGCTTTAAGGGTATTTAAACGGTATTTAAATACCTATATATATATTTATAAATTCTATAAAATTAGGGTAATGACCCTAGAACTATTTTATTATATAATGTCAATTATAAAGCTATAATATTAAAGTCTAGTATTTTTAATAATTATTTCGGAGCTATTTTACAAGTATACTAATTATTAAAAATATCAAACGAGCTCCGAAAATTATGAGATAAATACTGGAAGTGAATTTTAATATCTAGTATTTAATAAAAATATTTCTAAGTACTGATTTCACAGTATAGGTATATTTATGTATTTAAATCCCTTTTCGGGTATATGTTATCTTCAATAATTCATAATAAATAATCTAGGACTCCGAAAATTACGCGGTCAGTTCCCAGAGTCTTAGAATAATGTCTAGAACATTCCCTTAAAGTTTAGTGACTTTTCGATTCGGTCGAAAATACAGCCTGTCCTTTAGGGCCCGCATTAGTATAGTAAGCCCTACATATTACCTCGTAAAACGCGACGAACTCTGATTTGAGTCTAGTCAATGGCGTTGGACTTAGAATGACACGTAAATCACTACCTTGAGGTTTATAATCTCATTTGGTAACATTATCATTTTGCCCCTATAGTTGTACTCATACATTATTATTGTTTCTTCTGTTTATTATTGTAGAACTTGACGTTATCTGATTTTCAAGGATCGGCGACTTGATGTGAGTTTCCTAACCTTACTCTAATCCTAATAAGATTAATATAAGATGTTTAAAAGCTACCTGTATAATGTTTTGTATAAGTAATATGTTGATTTATGATGCCACATGTATTCCAATAATTGTAAAACTATGCAAAGCATGTTATGGTAGTGCTATCGCATACGTGAGAATGTCAAGGGTTTTATCTATATGATTATTGGTATCAAATCCATGTTATGTGATCCATATTTTAGATTTTATGTTTTTGCTGCTAACTATTAAATGCGCATTTTACGGTGGTTGTTAACCGGACTAGATAACACATGCTATGTTAATAATAAAGAGAAATAAAAGTGGTTTTGCATATGAGTATCGGTTGTGGACTCACTTGCATTTCATGGCGTGTGTTAGCATGCATTGCATGAGAAAGAGAGGTGTTTGATGAAAATATGAATAAGATGAGATATGTAAATATGAAAGAGATGTGATTTCTAGATCCGATGGAGCAACGGCTGACGAGCTGGGTGGACATGAACGGTTAGGGTTCCTAGCGCGCCTCTCGCCGTTGAAGATGTCCGGTGATGTGCATACGTGGTTGAAGACGTCCCATGTATCGTTGAAGACGTCCGGCTAGTGCTCTAATATACTTCTCAGACGTGTAGACGACCGGTGAGAGTATACACATGGTTGAAGACGTCCCATGTGCCAGTTTCATTATTTACAAATAGTGTGCGCCGTGAAGACGTCCGGTGGCCTATCAAGGGATGAGTATGAATCGGCTGTTATAGCATGTTATAATCCTTGATATACCACGTGTTGTCAAGTGGATGAGAAAGAGAAAGTGAATGATGAGATTGAATTGATGAATAAAAGGGTTTGGTTCGAAATGATTTGGTTTTGGAAAGTTTTGGTTTTAAAATGAAATAGTTTTGAAAAGTGTCTGTTTTAAAAGTAAGAGTTGGGAGTAAGTCGCATTGGTCATGCATTTATACGCACGAGGATATAATAAGGAGAATGTATTCTATGATGTTATGTTTATCTGTCTACCTGTCTTGTTGAGACCTCTGCTATGTCCATGGTGAGAATGCGACTTTTGATAAGAGATTAACCATATCTTAAGATACTAAACTATGACGTGAGTCGAGAGATGTTTTGTATTTATTGATTATTGTGCGGTTGAGACTCTCACTCAGCCTTGTTCCAAGGCTGACAGCATGTTACGCCCTGGGCATTCGTATGCCCAGAGTGTTGCAGGTTTGGAGATAGATAGAAGAGTTCAGGATGCAGTGCCATGGAGCCAAGGAGAATAAAGCATTGGCAAAGATCTGATAGATAGTTTCTCAAGTTTTTAAGCTTATGTAAATTGTTTAGTATGGCCTCTTGTATTAGGATTGAAGTTATTGTAACTCTTGTTTAATTTCCACTGCTGTATTTATACTCTGATAAGTTTAGGTCATGCTTATGCTCTAGCATTTCCCTTATGATTGCACGGTGCGGAGTTAGAAGGACAGGATGGTTAACAAACTAGTCACGTGTCTACGGACCCATAAAGGAAAATTTTTATTTTCCCTATTTTTGGCTTACTCCGGGGCGTGACAAAATCATTAAGGAAAATAGTACGGGAATGAAGCTGTAGTGAGAAATAAAATAAAAATAGAGAATTTATTGGTCACTTTCCTTCCTTTTCCTTTAGTTGCAATTTTATAATGAAAAAGTCAAGTTTTAATCTTATTCAAAAATGGAAGAAAACACAAGGAAGTAGAATCCCTATTAGATACAAAAGAATTGGTCAGACGTGACCAAATGCTTTTTCCAGTAATGATACTAACTGAGAAATAGACTGAGCTTATATAGTGGCTTGTGGTTGCTGACGACCCCCAACTGGCATCCCTCAACTTATTCAAGTTATTGCATGAAAAAAAAGGTAAATAAATAGGCTCAGATAGAACAGTCCAACAGGGAAAGTAAATTTAATAGTTCACTAATACATTTTATTTGATAATGTATATTCTTCATTCAACTTTCCAGCTGGGTTGGATGAGATCACCTAGACAGCGTGGTTAGATACTTATTGTACACAGAAATAGATTGAACAGATATAGTAGCTTGTGGTTGTTCATAATCACCCCCAGCTGGCCGTCCTCAACTTTCTCAAATTTTCACATTACCAAGTTCTTTAGTTATAGTGTAATTAAATATGCTAACAATGAATGATTTGTTGTTTTACATGTCATAGCTTTTGCCCATTTAGAAGAATTATAGGACCATTTACCCACATTTGTGAATTTCATTAATTTGACATTTGCTTGCGGTGGGCTTGTTATCGATACGACACTAGTGACCTTACTTTAGTGCTCAACAGCCCTTGAAACTCTCCTATTTGCAGGGGAATAATTATAGGAGTCTTTTTCCCTTCTTGTTATCTTCTAACCATTACCTTAGGCTCTGATTAGTTTGTGGATTTTGTAACGGAAAAGAAGATAAAACATCGAGAAAACACTTTTCCTTTCCCCGGTTAATAAGTAAAACAAGTGAAATAGAAGCAAAACAAAATAGGATGAAAGTAAAGTTAAAAATTTTTAATTTTGTGACACGCTTCCCTTATTTTGTCTTTAGGTCATAACTTATTTGGAAAACTTTAATTGTCTGATGCTATTTAGGCATATTGAGAAAAAAACACTGGGAGGAAAGTTTTTCTTCCCCTTTTCCTTTTACTTCTCTAAATCCACCAAGTAAATAGACCCTTAGGCCACGTTTGGATGACGGAGTCGGGATTGGACAATTAGTCCTTTTTTAAAAAATAGTCCTCACCTCCCCCATGGTATAACTTAGTCCCCCATATGGGGGACTATTCTTTTAAAATAGACAATTAGTCCCACGATCCATAGACATGCCAAACACCAGACTATTCGATTAAAATGGACTACTAGTCCAATCCCCCTCTGTCCCCCTTTTAGTTCTGCGAAACAAACGAGGCCTTAAGGTATGTGATATTTATACATACATACCTTGCATGCTTGATGGGTTACTTTTTAAATTATTTGGGGTACAGGAACAACACCCACATGTCTAATGTCACAGATCAAGTGAACGTAATTTGGGAATGAAGATGAAGCTGAAGCAGCCAAGTTTTTCCAAAAAGAATGCAAAATTCTTGGACAAAATTACTGTCAGGGTGTGAAGGTTTCCAACAGGATGAAAACACAAAGATGAGTTATCAACATTACCTAGGAGCTCAAGTTGGAGTACATTGTTGTTCTTTTAAAGGACCCCGTTACTGACAAGGTTTGGTTGTAACTTGCAAGTGGAAGTTTTTAGCTATGTTCTTGTAGTTTAATAAATAGATCCCTATAGTAGTTACGCTAGATACAGTGGTTGTAATATATTTTAAAAAATTGGACTTAAAAGTTGGGTGTGGCCCAGGCCAATAGACGTTATGTCAGTGGCCCTCAGTAAAATTCTTCAGAAACATGGAGTATTGCTCTACACAGAACATATTGTTCGAGCATAAAAAGACCAAAATGGGTACCACTGCGTGCCTCACAGGCTCACACGAAGCAGCTATCTAGTATAGATATAAGCTACTAATCTTTCCATGACTTAAACATATAAAAAAAATAAAGGCAAAATTAGATCAAATTAAGTCACAAATGCAAATATTTAATCTACAGATGGCAACGGGGCAGTATGGGGGCTGGACCCCGATACCCCGACCCTTTAAAATGAATCCCCTCCCCACCCCCACCTCGAGGGGGAACTGGTCCCAACCCCGACCCCAATTAATGCTCGGGAATGTCACCGCCCTGCCCCAGCCAAACACCCAAGTCATGGAATCACAAACAGCGACATGCTAGGAACCACCAGCGCAGATGCGGGGACGCGAGTGCGGAGAGTTCGGCAATTTTCCCAAAATCGTTAGTGCTAGTGCGAGTGCGGCAGGGGTACTTAAATAAAATATTTAAAAAATATTTTGCATAGCAATTATATTACTATATAGTATATAAAAACTCTTCTACCACTATTTTTTTCTAATTAAAACACAAAATATACATAAATCAAAAAATGAATCTCACAAATTTCATTGCAGTTCACATATTTCACAACTAGAACAAGTAAATAAAATAAAAATAAAAATAAAAAGACAGAGAAAATAAATAACAAACAGAGTGAGAGAAGAGAACCAAACCTAGATCACAGAGAGGGAGAGAGAGAGAGAGAGAGAGAGAGAGAGCTACTTGCGCTGCTACAGACAGTCTAAACAGATCGAGAGTTAGAGATGTAGTATGTGTGTGTGTGTGTGTGAAATAGAGAGACAAAGCATAGGGGAAAGAGACGAACCAGAGAGGCGAGGGAGCTACTGTGCCCTAACCCAGCCGACAGCGAGAAGAGAGAGTGAGAGGAAGAAAGATGTCAATGTGTGTGTGGTCTGATCTCAAGAAAAACCTTTTGTAGTTTTGTTATATTGCCTCTCTTTCTATTTTTATTTGTTATACACCCCCTCGAAGTTGTTAAGATTAAAAATAGACCCATGCCGCTAAAAATAAAAGGGGAAAATTGGAGAAATGGCCAGAGAAGTTAACGGTAGGTATGTCCAAATAAGATAAAATGTTGGGACTAAGGACATCCGAATTGTTTATATGTCAAAGGGACCGAAATACCCTTGGCATGCTAGATATTTTCTGTATGTATCACTCTATCTCTATCTGCTACGTTTCTTCATGATCATCAATGTTTGATTCAAAACACTAAATTTGTGACCGAAAAGCTTCGATTGAGGGTTCATTACTCATAGTTTTAGAAAATCGAAGTGTAATAAGCATTTTCAGAGCTTCGGACATAGGCTTTTGTGATCTGTTTTGCTTAGTTCAAGCATGGGTATTGATATGTACAAAAATATATAGGAGAAGCAAAGCTCCGCTTATACCTAACCCGGGCGGTTCACCCAATGTCATCCGGTCCCGACCAAAGGGTCGGGAACACGGACCGGGCTCGGTTTATTGAGCCACGTCCCATGACGTGATTCAGCAGGCTCCAGACATTTTACTACTCGAGTTAGAAGACTAATGGAAAGAGTACATTGTTTCATAATCCAATTAGGAAACTCCTATGATTTGTGCTAATCAATCCCTATCTGATTGTATTACCCAATTGATTTACTTACCTTGTACGAGTAGGTCTCTTGTATCCATAAAAAAGACCACTCATCCTCTTTAAAGGGGGCGACATTCTTATCCTATAGAATTGCACTCTTGTGTCAAGATACTCGTATATGCATCGGTCGGTCCCTGGTAGCTCCACCCCCATTGTTGGTTCACCAGAGACCCCCGGTTATTTACCTTTATAGTGCACTTGCTTAGACACACCACGGAGACGTAGGTTCCTTCATTAACAGGGCCGAACCACATACAAATTCTCGTCTCATTCTTCTTATTCTCTTCTAACCAAATTTAGGCATCATCAGTTTGGCGCTATCTGTGGGAACTGATAGTTTTTCTCCCAAAAATAAATCCGTGACTGATCAACATGCCACCGAAGAAGGGCAAAAAAGACTACTGTGCCAACAGATTAGGATGACTTACCGCTTTCTCAACCGGTAGCTTCCATGACCTCTGAGCAAATCATGACGACTCTTGCACAACTCCTGGAGGGCCAGTGTCAAGCTCAACAACAAATTGAAGCACTACTGGCCCGACAGAGTAAGCTTCCTCAAACCAAGAATCGGCCAGGGAACGACGCACGTGATCAGACGCTCGAACGGGTCCGACGGCGTGCCTATACCATACCGATTCCCCCTGGCTTTGGGATATCCCTGGAATGATGAGCGTAGCCGCGGTCCCGAGAAGGCTCGGCAACGTGCCCGGGCCAACCCAAATCGAGTGCAGGATGCCAGACAAGCGTGCCGCAAGAAGGGAGGGGCAACAGCAAACGGCTTGGGAATCAGCCAAGGAACGCCTGTCCAGGAGTCGAAGCGACCTTAGGCATACGATTAACCAAATTTAAAGTAGTTCTCTATCCCTAAAGACAACGCACTTTGAAGAAGAAGCCTCTTTATCTGACCTGACCTATCACATTAATTCAATACGTAGAATCGGTCGGGTGGACATCGAGGCCCGTATCAACGACCTGCAGAAGCAAATCGAGAAGCTGAGCCAAAGGCCATGTCGTGACTACACCGATACTGAGATCGAATCACCGTTCACCGTCCGGATCATGGGTTCACGATTCCACACAAATTCAAGCAACCACATCTTAATTCTTATGACGGTACGGGAAGTCTGATTGACCATGTTCGGACCTATAAGGCCCAAATGGCGTTAGCTACCAACATCGACGAAGTGCTCTGCCTGGCCTTTCCCAGCACTCTCAAAGGACCGGCCGCACAGTGGTTCTATGTGCTTAAACCCTGATCGGTTCGAGACTTCAAGGAACTCAGTAGGCTATCTGTCAGCCAGTTTATCAGTATGCTCAACTGACCGTAGCCAGACATCCAGGTTTTGGCTGTCAAGCAACGAAATGGGGAGTCCCTGAAGGACCATTTTGATCGATTTAACCAATTGAAGCTCCAAATCCGTGACCTCAACGAGATGGTCGCAATCACGGCATTCTGCTCAGGTTTAACACACTAAGTATGCCACATCGTTACACAGAGACTGATCGACAGCCTTGATTGAACTCTCCGAGAGGGTCGAGAAATACATAGACACCAACGAATTCTTAAAGGCTAAGCACTTGAGCTTCATAGAGGATGACTCCCCAAAGGCCAAACGGAAGCGGGAAGGTCTGAAAGAGGTTCAGGAAAGAAGCCGAAGCAGAACCAGCAATAGGGTTGTTGGGATCAAGCCCCGATAGCCTTCATACCACTCTTCTAACCTATCCAAGAAGTCATGGTCGCTGTCAAAGCTCAGAGACTGTTCAAGAAACCAACAAAGCTGAAGAGCCCACCTGAGAAGAGAAACCGGGACAAGTATTGCTGGTACTATAAGGATCATGGCCACAATACTGAGGACTGCTTCAAGCTTAAAATTTCCATTGAGAAGCTCATCGAGCAGGGTCACCTCACCGAGTTTGTCACCACAGATAGACGACTGCGACCAGACACCCAAGCTCCTGATCAACCGTAACCCCTCGGTCACATCAACTTGGTCTCCGGAGGAACATCGGGCAGAGGGGACTCACAATTATCAAGGAAGAGGAATGCTCGGGCATCCCCAGCAGATGTTCTGCAAGTCCAATCAGCCAACTCCCCAACGAATAACATATTGACATTCTCATCTGATGATGTCAAGGGACTACATTACCCCCACGAGGATCCACTGGTGGTGACGCTCTCCATGGCCATTTACATGGTCAAGAGAGTGTTTGTGGACACAGGCAGCTCCTCGGATATTCTGTTTCCTTTAGCCTTCGATCAGATCGGGATATCCAAGGGCCGACTCCGACCAGTAGCCACTCCCTTGGTCGGGTTCAACGGATCTAGCACACAACCGCTTGGGATAATAGAGTTGCCAGTCTTAATGGGGACCTACCCACAGCGAATCTCTATGATGTTAAACTTTGTAGTGGTACAGGTTCTATCTGCCTACAACATCATTCTTGGGAGGCCAATGCTCAATAGAGCTAAGGCGGTTGTGTCAACCTACAGCCTGGTTGTCAAGTTCCCAACCCCTAGGGTCCGGGAAACCTGCGAGGAGATCAAGTAACTGTTCGAAACTGTTACGTTAACTCCCTGCCCAAAAAAGCAATTGCAAAAATGCTAAAGATTCAAGAGATGGACCTGTGGAATGCACGGGATGGGGTTAGCCCGGTTGAAAAGCTCGATCAAGTGGTATTGGACCCCTAATTCCCTGACCGGTCTGTTAGCATAAGTACACTAGAACCAAGTCTTAAAAAAAGTTAGTCCAATTCCTGAGAGAGAGCCAAGGCATCTTTACCTGGAGCCATGAGGACATACCTGGGATTGATCCCTGGGTTATGTCCCATCGACTCAACATTGATCCAAGCTACTGCCCGGTCAAGCAAAAGAGGAGGGGTATGGCCCCCGAGAGGCAGGAAGCAGTACGTGAGGAGATTAGGAAGCTTCTCAAAGTGAAGTCTATCTGGAAAGCGCAATATCCCGACTAGCTAGCCAATATAATGTTGGTCAGGAAGAACAACGGAAAGCGAAGGATGTGCATAGACTTCACCGACCTAAACAAGGCTTGTCCCAAGGATTGTTATCCACTGCCTAGGATAGACTTCCTTGTGGACTCCACGGTCGGACACTCACTTCTCTCTTTCATGGATGCCTACTTGGGATACAACCAGATCTGCATGTATCCCGAGGACGAAGAGAAGACTTCTTTCAACACCGATCAAGGGACGTATTGCTACAAGGTGATGCCCTTCGACCTCAAGAATGCCAGGACAACTTACCAACATCTGGTCAACCATATATTCAAAGATCTGATCGGGAAAACAATGGAGGTGTATGTTGATGATCTCCTGGTCAAAAGCCGGGATGAGTCTAACCATCTCGAGCACTTGGCCAGGGCCTTCAGCATCTTAAGAAAGTTTCGGATGAGGTTGAACCTGGCTAAGTGCACATTTGGAGTCTCGTTCGGGAAGTTCCTGGGATACTTAGTCAGCAGGCAGGGAATTAAGGCAAACCCTGAAAAATTCAAGCCATCGTCAACATGCGATCACCCAGATCAACAAAGGAAGTTTAAAGTTTGGCCGGTCGGTTAACAACATTAAATAGGTTTGTTTCTCGAGCAACCGATCGGTGCTTGCCATTCTTTAAAATTTTGCGCAAGGCCTTTGAGTGGTCGGAGGAGTCTGAAGAGGCATTTCAGGCACTCAAGAAGTACCTGACATCGCCTCCTCTGCTCTCAATGCCCGTACCAAAGGAGGAATTGTTTCTTTACGTGGCAGTGTCACCATCAACTGTAAGCTCGGCAATGATCAGAGAGCAGCACAGGGTTTAATACATGGTCTATTACACAAGCCGGGCACTACAGGGTGTGGAAAGTAAGTAGTCCCGCATAGAGAAGCTCGCCTTTTCCCTTATCACCTTTGCCCGACGACTCTGCCCGTACATCTAAGCCCATGTCATAGTAGTCCTCACTAATGAACCTTTGCGTAAGATTCTCTCCTAGCCTGAAACATCTGGGGGGCTCATGAAGTGGGCATTGGAGTTAAAAGAATTTGATGTGGTGTACTGAAGAATCGATCGAGGAGCTTAGCCCACCCGAATTTCCACCCGTGCTATAATCTGATATCCCGACCTAGGTACTTTATGTGGATAGGTTCTCCAATAAATAGGGCAGTGGGGCAGGGATCATCCTAACTATACCCGACAGGATCCAGTTGGAGTATGCCCTGAGGTTCAGATTTTAGGCTTCCAATAAAGAAGTCAATTATGAAGCCTTGCTAGTCGGGCTGCAGTTGGCCACCTTAATGGCCACAGAGCAGATTCAAGGGTACAACGACTCCCAACTGGTGGTCAACCAATTCTTCCAGGATTATGAAGCATGGGAGGATAACATGGTGGCCTATCTAGCCCTCGTCCAGACAATTACAAAGAAACTTAAGGGCTTCTCAATTACACAGATCCCGAGGGAAGAAAACACAAGGGCCGATCGGTTAGCATGACTAGCATCATCTTCTGAATCGAACCTCCCCGAGATAAGGATAGAATACCTGCTCGAACCCAATGTGTCCAACTTAAAAGGAATGGAGGTTGACTCGATCGATTTAGGACCCAGCTGGATGGATTCCATAGTAACATTCCTCAACACCGGGAGTCTACCGATCAAGAAGGATGAAGCCCGACATGTCAAATATGGTGCAGCCAGGTACCATCTCGTCGATGGTGCTCTATACAAGAGGGGATTCACTATCCCCTACCTCTGGTGTATCCATCCTACCCAGGTCCATGCAATCCTATACGAGATCCATGAAGGAGTATGTGCAAGCCATATCGGAGGTCAAGCGCTATCCCACAGAGCACTGTTACAAGGATACTACTGGCCAACAATGGTCGAGAACTCCAAAGATTATGTCAAATGGTTTGACAAGTATCAAAAACATGCAAGCATGATCAACCGCCCGGCAGAGATCCAAACTCCCATCCTCAGCTCTTGGCCATTTGCTTAGTGGGGCATTGATATAAGAGTCAGAACATTGAAAAACCGTCGAGTCCATAACCAAGGACAAAATATCTACCTAACTATAGGAATTTGAACTTTCAACCTAACAAATCAAAACCAGTTCCAGCAACATCCTTCACTTTCTAATTCCAACCCTCCTAGGGGGTTATTTGAGGAAAGGGTGTTGGCTTCACTCCTTAAGCTAGAGTTCCAAACATAGTCTCAAACACAATTAGTACATTCTCATACCCAAGCCATAACGAAGCTTGAGCCTCAAATGGGATGAGTAGCCAATTCGCTAAATCGTAGAGATGACGGTAAACATCCTAGTCAGACTGTTAATAACCCTAAGGGACAATATGAGGTTGGAAACAATAGCGAACAAGTACAGACAGTGTCTACTAGACCCACTGCTAGAAACAAAGAGATTATGGATTATCTGATTGAGGTGAGAGAGATACTGAGAGGAGTTCAAAGCAAAGAAAAAGATAAGGGCAAGGCGAGGGGAAAAGATGATAATGAGAATGAATCTTATTTAGGGAAATCTAGTGCATATGCTGAAAGACCAAACGAACCTAAAGCACTGTACCCACAGTGTCTATATTCCACGTCACCATTCTCAAAGAAAATTACTAAAACAAAAGATATCATCGAGGTTTTTAAACAAGTTAAAATCAATTTGCCTCTACCCGATGCCATTAAACAAATCCCGACCTATGCCAAGTTCTTAGAGATCTCTGTACCCATAAAAGAAAAGTAAGGAATCACCTTACAAAAAAAGTCTTAATAGAGAAAGTGAGCTCGATTTTTCAAAATACACCGACTAAGTTTAAGGACCCTAGAACATCTACGATCTCTTGTATTATTGGAGAAACATTTATCCTGAATGCCCTTTAGACTTAGGAGCAAGTATTAACTTATTCCTATACTCGGTTTACTCAAAGCTTGGTTTGGGAGATTTAAAACCTACTACATTTACCCTTCAATTGGCGGACCGTTCAGTTAAGGTCCTATGTGGTATTATCGAGGATATCCTTGTGAAGGTTGATCAATGCTATTAGTTGATCGATTTCATTGTGTTAGACACTGAACCAGTTCTTGATTCCAGAAGATATGTCCAGGTCATCCTAGGTCATCAATTTCTTACCACAACTAATTCAATTACAAATTGTTGAACTAGCGTAATCGATACCTCGTTCGGTAATATGAGCGTTAAACCAAATGTTTTTAATGCATCGAATAAACCCTCGTGCAATGACGATGATGACGCAGATTGTTATCTTGTAGAATCATTAGAAGAATTAATTTTAGAAGTTACCCCAAATATTTTAATAGAAGATTCATTAGAGGCTTTCCTAGCCTATTTTAATTTTGAGAATTTTGACTTCAAACAATCAATTGGGGAGGTTATTACTTTCCTTGAATTTAATCAAACTACGAGTTCCCTTCCTTGGTGACCTAGGGTTGAATCATTGCCACCCTTGGCAAATTCTCCTGCTCCCCCTTCTATTGAGTGCCCACCCACCCTGGAGGCTAGAGTTGAAACCAGTCCTAGAGTCACTCAAATATGCATTCCTAGGTGCTAATAAGACTTTACCAGTGATTAATGCTTCAAATATGTCTTCTCAACAAGAGGACCAGCTCTTAGAAGTCTTAGGAACACATAGGAAAGCTATAGGATGGATAGTGGCAAATCTCAAAGGGATAGATCCGTCTATTTGCATGCATAGAATTCATTTAGAAAATGATGCTAAACCTTCAAGGGAAATGCAACAGTGGTTCAATCCAAATATGAAGGAGGTAATGATTAAAGAAGTAGTGAACTGTTAGATGCAGGTAAAATATACCCAACTTTTGATAGCAAATGGGTGAGCCCTAACCAGGTCATTCTGAAGAAGTCAAGGATTATAGTCGTCCCCAATTCATGTAGAGCATTAGTTCCTACTCGCCAAACCACAGGTTGGTGAGTATGTATAGACTATAGGAAACTGAATACGATGACCAAAAAAGATCATTTCCCTCTCCCCTTTATTGACCAGACTTTAGAACATCTAGCTGGACAGAGCTACTATTATTTATTGGATGGTTATTCCGGCTACAACCAAGTCTTTATCTGTCATGACGATCAGGAAAAGACAACAATCACATGTCCATTCGGTATGTTTGCTTATAGACGCATGCCTTTTGGCTTTGTAATGCACCTGCGACCTTCCAACGGTGCATGATGTCCTTTTTCTTCAATATGGTAGAAAACTTCCTGGAAGTCTTATAGATGATTTCTCTGTCTTTGGTCAAACTTTCGAGGATTGTCTCCAAAACCTTACCAAAGTTCTTATTCGATGTGAGGAGACAAACTTAGTCTTCAGTTAGGAGAAGAGTCATTTTATGGTCTAAGAGTGCATCATTCTGGGTTATATAGTTTCGAAAAAGAGAATCGAGGTTGACAAAGCCAAGATAGACCTTATAGCAAAACTTCCACCACTATCGTCGGTGAGACAATCAGGTCATTTCATGGGCACACTGGTTTTTATCATCAGTTTATAAAGATTTTAGCAAAATATCCTACCTCTTATGCAGCTTACTTTCCAAGGATGCACATTTTATCTTCGACAAAGAGTATTTGGAAGCTTTTGAAATGCTCCAAACAATTTTGTCAACTGCGACAATCATCTAGTCTCCTGATTGGTCTCTACTGTTCGAATTAATGTGTGATGCGCCAAATTATGCTATAGGAGCTATCCTTGGGTAAAAAGTGAATTGAGTACTTGATGTAATCTATTATGAAAGTAAATCCCTTTCTGATGCCTAAATGATCTATACAACCACGGAGAAGGAATCATACACAGTAGTCTTTGCTCTAGATAAATTTCAGGATTACCTGCTAGGCTCTAAGGTCATTGTATTCACTAATCATTTAGTGCTTTCCTACCTCCTATCTAATAAAGACATGAAACCTAGGCTTATTCAGCAGATTCTTCTTCTTCTTCTTCTTATTCTTCTTCTTCTTCTTCTTCTTCTTCTTCAGGAATTCGACTACAAGATTAAAGACAAAAAGGGATCTGAAAATGTTATAGTTGATCACTTATCACATATTCTAGTCAAGTCTGCCTACGACCATATTCCATTGTGTGACTCTTTCCCAGATGAGCAATTGTTCAAAGGCTCACAAGAAAAGAGACTGTGGTACGCTGATATAGTGAACTTTCTGGCAACTAGTAGAACTCCATCCCAGTGGTCTAAAAATTATAAAAGTAGATTCCTTTCTTAAGTAAAACATCATTATTGGGATAACCCACTATTGTTTAAACATTGCCCTGACCAAATTATTCGGTGTTGTGTCCCTGAGAGTGAATTTCATCCAATTTAAAATTTTTGTCACTCTCTTGAATGTGGAGGACATTTCTGTCACGACCCGGAGTAGCCAAAATAGGAAAAATTTAAAACATTTTCTCTTTTGGTCCCGTAGACACATGGCAAGTTGAGATCGCATGATTCTCCAAGACATGAAAGAACCAAGATAATAATAAACAATAACGAAAGTTGTAATAATAAACATTGGTGGTACTAAGCATACTTAATATTATACATCAGAGTCATAAGGATCCATTATTACATCTCATAGAAAGGGGTAAAGAAAAGAGAATAGTATCATAGGCGTTAAAGCCTTACAGAAATATAATAAGTCTGGCATCTAGTGCCTTAACAAAAACAAAACATAAATATAACATAGAGTCTTCAAACTCTTCCACCTAGCTTACAAAGCTGTAGCCTT
The DNA here is from genome assembly GCA_033977485.1 of Hydrangea macrophylla. Classification (NCBI taxonomy): domain Eukaryota; kingdom Viridiplantae; phylum Streptophyta; class Magnoliopsida; order Cornales; family Hydrangeaceae; genus Hydrangea; species Hydrangea macrophylla. The sequence continues at coordinate 7,023,966 of CM066993.1, read as the reverse complement.
CCTTAGCATACTCCTCTTATAGATAATCAGCCTCTACAAGATCTGGACATATGATTGTCCAGGACATGAAAGTCGTTAGCTTGAAGACAAGCCGAGTGAGTAAACCTTCTGCACTTAAACAGGCTTAGAAAATATTATGTCAATTCATTAAGAGAAAGTAAATCATTCCTTTTTATCCTTTTGAAAGTGTTACAATTAGAGCATACTTCTTATCGCATTATAGAATTGTACTCGAGATTGACTGACCATCATCATTATATTGAGATATACAACTGACTTGACTTCACTTTGGACTACAAGTCCAATCTTTACCAACTTGACAATTTTGCAAGCAATCTGGCACAAATGCTATTGGCCTAGAATGTCGTCGCCTTTCAGCCGTTAGGTTACCCTCTTGTCATCACTGTCCCATTGACCCCTTACTTGACATCACTACCCCATTCGCCCCTTACTTGACATCACTACCCCATTAGCCTATGGTAACCCCATCTTATTCCTTCAGCCTTGGTTACATTGTCACCACTGCCCCATTGGCCACTTACTTGACATCTCTCCCTAAATGGCCAGTAAACCATCAACAATAACTTATCTTAATAGTACCAATATGGTACAACTCCTTGCCATCATTTCCCCTTTGGCCACAATGGCATCCATGAGTTGTACGCATATTGACTTGACTGCTCGTGATCATACCAACAAGGTACTACTACTCCTCTTATTGTCGTTGCCCATATGGCTATAGTGACATCTCAACAACATTATGTAGCTCTTTACTCTTTCACAGACTGATTGCATAAACAAAACATGAGAATTGGACCGACGGATATGATCGTTATGTAAACAATGTTATCATGACTTTCTTGTAACCAACCCATGCATGTGGTACAAGTCGTTAAAGCTTATAATTATAAACTTGGGTTATCGTTCTTCACTTATTGCATTACTGCTCTCAGGGTTCTCGCATATTATTCGTATAAGAATCATAAGTCCATTACATCATTTTCTAAATAAAACATAACTTTCTTAAACAAGAAGGCTCAAGCGCTCAGGAAGCTCAAGCGCTCCCGGGTCGACCGCTTGCGATCCTTTACGAAATCTAGAATCCTTTCTAAGTTTTCTTCCTTTCATTATAATAGTAGTTCATTTATGTCACGCCCCGGAGTGGCATAATAGGGAAAAATAAATGTCCTGCTTTTGAACCCGTGGACACATGACCACAAAACCCTGTCACGCCCAGGAGTGGAAAAATAGGGAAAATATTAAATTTCCACTTTTGGAACCCTAGACATGTGACTAGTTGATTAACCATTTTTTCCTTCTAACTCCGCACATGTAAGCATAAGGGTAATGCTAAAGCATATTATAGCTTAAACATAATCTGATCATAATTTTAAACAGCTTGTAAATTACTCACGTTATAAAATTTTGTCAAAGTAATATCAAACTTATTACATAAGAGTCATACTAAACTTAATACATAAACTTAAAAATGTAATAAACTATCTTCGATCTCTAGCTCGGCTCTATCCTTCCTTTGCTCCTTAGCATTTCTTCCTGAGATTTCTCCCTGTCTAAAACAAACCTGCAACTAGTCTTGGACATTGGAATGCCCAAGGCGTAACATGCCGTCAACTTTGAAATAAAGTTGAGTAAGTAACTCAACCTTACAAGAATCCATATTACAAATGTCACTCGACTCATGTTATAGTTCAGTATATTAAGATACGGTTAGTCTTTTATCAAAAGATGCACCTTCCACGGGCATAGCAAAGTTCTCATCATAAAGCATGTAAGCAACAACAACATTTTAATCTTATATCAAGGGATACAATCTTCACGGTTATAGTGTCTTTAAAATGATATGCCAGTTACCAAAATGTTAAGACCACAATAAACAATGATAGAAAAATCGAACTCGAACCAGAATACTCCATGACTCACAACTTGAAACAGACCAAACCACAACCAACTTAATCCCATTTCCACCAACTACTACTACTCTCCACAAAGCCGGTAAAAGCCATTAGTTTATGATGAAAGTGCTTTAATAGCCGCTTGGTGAGTAAACTACAGTGCCTTAATGGCCGAAGAGCGTAGTAAAGTGCTTTAACAGCTGACTCAACCAAGAGATCCAAGGTCTATGACCTATTCTTATATGAATATGAAAGTACCTTAACGGCTGTTTGGTGAGTAAACTACAGTGCCTTAACGGCCAAAGAGCGTAGTACAAGTGCTTTAACACCTGACTCAACCAAGAGATATTCATTTTCGGATTCAATCATTATTATCAACCATCATTCTCATCACCAACGGATACCATAACCACATTCGTCCAACAATCTAAACACTGACATTTGACACTGACATCAACAACTGACTAAACCACTGAAGTTGAACCTACTATACCCAAAAACACGAGCTTTACCAATCGTCCAATCGTCTCAAACCATAACCCAAGACACTTACAAAACAACAGACTCAACTCAAAAGAAGGCAACTCTAACGATGTACACTTTATGCATATATTACCAAACCATTAACATATTGTGTTCATTATTCCATCTCATTCATATGATCCATCATATAATCCCCATGATTTGCTAAGCAGAAAAGCATGCTGACAAATACACCTAGATAATGCTTGTAATCATGGTAATACAATCCACAACATAATCATCACAACATTACAAGTTACCGAATTCATTAAGCAACCATCCATACTATATATAGATAGATACAACATAACATACATATAACTTATATATTATCTTCAATTAGTCACACTATGATTATAGTAAGGTTAGGATACTCACCTAGATAATATGGCAAGCTCTGAACTCCTGCAATAGCAATTAGGTCTCAAACTTACCACATAAACAGAAGAAACAGAGATGAAGTTTAAGTGCTGACAATAGGGGTATAATGGTAATTTTACCAAAACGAAGTTATAAATCTACGTGTCATTCTAAGTCCAATGCCATTGACTAGACTTAAATCAGAATCTGTCGCATTTTACGAGGTAAAATGGAGGACTTTTTAGATAACACGGACCCTAAAGATAGGCTGTATTTTCGACCGAGTCGAAAAGTCACGAAACTTAAGGAGAACGTTCTTGTATTATAATTTTATAAATTATAATTCAACATAAATTAGCCTTAGATGCATATTCCAATTTTTCTAGAATTAAATAATATTTACAGTTATTTAAAATCTATTTAAATGCCATTTAAAATGATCATTTATTAATCATATATAATGAAATAATTAATAAATATATTATTGAATTACTAAAATAAAGTCTAGAATCTTGGAAATATTAATTACTAATGTTACAGAAATTTAATATTTAATTTCTATAATAAAACTATGTTAAAATAATTATAAACCTTAATACTTATTAAAACTAATTAATAATAAAAATAATAGTAAGACCCATCGGGTTGACCTGAACTAAACGAGCGACCTGAATATCCCCACAAACTAACCCAACCCATTGACCCATTCGGGTCGAACTAGGCTGACCCAAACCTAATACTAACTACCCACATATACATACAGAACAATCCAAGCCTAGAACTCGCGAGTTGACCCAAACCTGGCCCGTTACCCAAACGGGTAACCTACTTTTACAAACAAAACAACCCAATCCAATTCCTAAACCCGAACTGTACCCGCTAGCACACTCGAACCCACTCACACAAACAACGTGGCCCGCACTCGACTCGTACCCGCCCCAACCTAGATGACCTATCATGGAACGACGTCGTCCTACTAAAAAGGCCCTTGAGTTTATTTAAACCTGGCCCGACTCGAATCCTTACCCACTTCTACACTCAGCCTAACCCACCCCGTACCCATAACCCGCCCCGCCCTGCCCCGAACCCAGTTCTTATAACCCTAATACCCATCATCTTCTCCGGCGAAGCAGGGTCGCTGAAAAATCGGGCCTCGATGGAAATTTCAAATGTTCATATCTCACACGTTTCTCAATGGTTTTAGCTCAAACCAATGCCAAAATGACCGGATTGGGGTCCTTTACAACATACTAAAATCTTAGCACTGGGTTATCTCGTTAAGGGTTCGATCGGAGTGATTAATCTTTTTTATTTTTGAAATAATAATGGCCTGCATGGCCTACTGAACATTATCCATTTCAAAAATCGTTCAAGGGGGTACAATGGGGTCTATTTGGTACAATTTTTAGGGGTTTTAGTTGGGGTTTGAAAATCAAGCTCAAACTTAAGCTCTAATGGTGGCCAAAGCTCATCCAGAGCTTAAGGATCTGTTTGGGATACTTACATGTATGATTAGCGTGTGTATGTGGGGACATGCAAGGGCAGAAACAAGAAGGAAGAGGGGTGTTTTACCTTAGAAAGTGGTCTAATCTTTCTCTCTCTATTCTTCTCCTATCTTCTTCTTCCTTTTTCTTCTTCGGTCTGCTTCTTCTTCCTCCTTTGGTCTTCTGTGCATGATTGAGTGTATACAGAGAGGTTATGATAGATAGAGGGTGAATATGTGGATGTAGTTGTGTAAATACACAATGATTGATCTTCTTCCAACTCTCTCTCGAGTCCCTATCAGATTTCTCTCTATATGAATCTGTTTGGAACAGATTATAGGGTTGGAAGGGGAGTTAAATGAGAGGGGAGGATAGTGTCTATTTATAGATGGGGATGACGGTGGGTTGTACGAAGTGCATTAGGTGCTCACATGTGTACATGCATATGTATGTTTGTGTTTGTCCAAGGGTAGATATGATTGAGGTCCGCTTGACTGTCTTTTAGTAGTGTAGGTCCCACTCTCAGCTGTGTGCCGTAGTGTGCACAAGTGCCTGGGTTAACATACCCAAATGTGAAAAACGAACATAACTATAAAAGTACGTATATATGGGGCTATGTATGAGTCCAAAGTAAGTCCGTCTATAGTTTTCTAAATAGGATACTTAAGTGTCGAGGGTATGGCTAATATAACCGATAATTAAAGAATTCTTATAGAGGAATCCTTAATTAGGATAATCCTAATGGACTTTCTATAACTCTAATCATGGTGACATCAATCACTTCTAATTCCTATGTAGAATTTTTGGGGAAATTTTGGGTGCTATAATTTAGCATGGTACTGCTAAATCAGCATATAGTACAACTTTAGGAAGCACAGAATTAACATGCATATACATATATGTCATATACTACTCCAAGTACAACTAACAAGGCTTATAGTACTATCTAATATAGCATAGATCACCTTATATACAACATGCAAACAATTAGATTTCTACATACTGCAGGACTCGAGCGCTCAGGCCTCTCAAGCGCTCAGGGCTAGCCTATTAGTGAGCTCAAGCGCTCGCGTGAGCTCGAGCGCTCGAGTTTTGAAGAGTCAAACAATTTTGTAAGTTATAACAGAATTTCATCTTGGATTCTAATGCATGTCGCATGCATGTATATGATCATCAAATTAACTACAGAAAACATAATTTAAAGTGAGTATGAGTACTCACTATGATCTAGATGACCAAAATTGTGTAAAAGCTGAATAGTGTGTGTGTGTAGTTGATCTTGAGCTCCAATGGAACTTCAAGATATGTTCAAGGTCATGATCCTCCTAATTGTCAGGGATATATACTAAAAGCCATGCTTTATGTAGTTGATTTATTATTCATTTAATAAAATCAGTTAATCCATTTTTATGAGAATCTGTGTGGGTAATATTTGTATTATATTGTTTATTTAACATTATGCATGTGTGTCTTTCATTCTACATAGTAGGTGGTTTGGTGTGTAGAGTTTAGCTTACACACGGAAGATCAGACCATCGAATATTGTAGAATGTAAGATTTTGATTTACAGTCTTAGATGGATTGGACACACCATCGGTAAGACTGCAGCATGGTGTTGTAGTAGGTTTGTCTTGACTACGGGAAATGGTATAGTTTCAACTCACCATGCTGGTATACTTTGTGTATTAAACGGGGCCAATTTGGGGTAATTATCTTTATACTGACTTATAAGATAATTAATACCTCATGACTATTATGAGTGCTTATGCTCTAAATCATAAGTTAATTTATAGATACGTACATTTGATATTTACACTTTGATCCCTAAAAGGGTGAGATTCTTAAATGGGTCAATATCTCATTAGATTGGGTGACAATATTAATTGTGTGGTGGATATTAATTAATGATGGAATCCATGTCTCAATTTTGGGATTGATGATATCCACTTGAAAAAGCTTCTAAGTTTTGATTATGTCAAACCCTGCAGGTGGATTTTGTATCCGACATATCAGATAAGTTAAGCAGAGGATCTCAAGGAATTTTAAGAGATTAATTAAATTTGATTGTTAGTAATTATATTTAATTAATGGATATCTGTAATCTTAACATGGGGAGATAATAAGCATTTAATAACATGGAGCTCAAAATATATTTTTGAGATAAGGGTAGGAGTGCAATTATAATTCTTTAGTGGTATGAATTATAATTTATAGAAATAGGAATCTGATTCAGTTCGAATTAGGGTTTTCTAATTCCATAAGGAAGCCTGTTCCTTATTGAGTTATTATGGTCCCTATCGTGGCCTATACATATGCTGCTTTGGCTCTCTCCTCAGTTTGCATTTTTCTATCAAGAGCATTATAAATCGGAATAGAAAAGAGAGCATAAAAAGAGAGAACAGAAGCATAAAGGATTTCGAAGGAGCCCACACTCGGTTCGATATTCTGGCAGCAAAGGAATACGGTAGAAGATCGTGAGCTGTTATCGAACCCGTGTTCTCGATTCGTCTACTACAGCAATCTGTTTTAGCAGTTAAAGGTAACCCTAGTTCCGCCCTTATAGGGTTATTGTAGTTTTCACGTAATTTTTGCAGTACCAACTTATACGCGCTGTGAATGGATTCTGGGAACGCAGTTTCCTAATAGTGGTATCAGAGCCAGGTTGATTCTGCGTATGGGTTGGACGTAACCATGTTGTCCAAGAAAATAGATCTTATGCGTGTTTTGATGGATGGATAGAACGTAGAACTGTTCTAACCCTTATTTTGTAGCGTTCGTATTCCACTATCATGGTCACTGATTTTGTGTGATTGGATCCCACGATGGTTTTATCCGTGGTTAATTTTGTTGTTTTAATATATCATGTAAACTCCTTTATGGAGGCATATGATTTGTGCATATTGGATCCCACGCTTGATTGATGCGTGGTTAATTTACTGCAAAGAAATAGCATGTGAACTCCTTCATGGAGGCATAGGGTTTATGTAATATATCTCAAGTAAATCTGTGAAGACAGTTTGTGAAGACAGTTTACAAGCAGTTTCAGAAAGCAATCTGGAAGCAGTTTCTGAAGACTGTTTTAGAAAACAGTTCTGGAAGGCAGTTGCTGATGGTAAATCGGATTTAGCTTCCAGGGCGCTGCCCCGGATACCCCACGAGGGCAGCTTGATCCCGTGTGTTGTGGCGACATAGAGCTAATCGGGTTCCATGAAGATTTTTCACAAGAGTTGTAGCTTGACCATAATAGTGGGATTCCTACTTTATTGTGGTTTCCTTATTTATGTGTGATTGAATGATTATTATTGTTTCATATTTAATGAATAGGACAACATGGATAATTATTCCTAAACCTACTTCAGATGTCTAGCTGCATGGTTAATTTATATTAATTTAAAATGATGGACAACTACATGTGTATTTAGAAATAAAACTAATTCCATAATTTGAAAACATGAGTACTTATTTTCTAAAATCATGAGAATAGAATAATTTTATTATCTACACATGTGGATTTGATAAGTAAGGATGAATTAATCATTGTCAAGTATTCCATAATTTTTTATTAATTAAATTAAAAGTTTTTCTAAAATTTATAACCCTCAATTTTTTTTTTAAAATTATAAGTGGGAAAGGGAATTTATCAAGTATAAATCCCATAGTCTCCATCATTGGTTTGTAGATGCTATGATTAATTTTGTGTGATGGCTCTAGTGTCATCCTCCCCATCGGATGTAGTTTATCATGGAATCATCAGTACAAACTTCTTTAAAAGATTGTTTTGGGTGATTGTTAGTGTGGGCCATCTCTCCATCAGAGGTGTTCCTCACGGAACTTTTGACCTAGAATTAAGTGATGGTATACACTTAGCTATAAATAATAATATCCTCTCCATCTGAGTCACTATTGTTATTTATAGGATCAAACCAAGTCATCAGTTTAATTTTACTAGGTAAGGTACATTGCATGGATAGTAAAATTAAAAGGCAATTGCCTATCTGAACAAATGATGGATAGTATATGGCTTCCCATCGAGTCATACTATCACAATGTATCAGGTTGCTGGCGGATTCTTTTCAAATATGGGAGAGGGAACCAATATTTTCAACTCGAATCCATAGTAATTTTTTTCCCAACTGTAATTATTTATATTATGTGATTCTCAGGCTTTTAAATGGGTTCTTTCAATCCACTCGCTGTTATACTTAAAGAAAACAAACTTACTAGACCAAACTATATAGACTGGAAAAGGAATTTGGATATTGTGTTAACTGCTGAAGAGTACAAGTTTGTGCTTACTCAAGAATGTCCTGAGCAACCTGGTGAAGGGGAAACTGCTGAGGAAACTCAGGCTTACAAGAAATGGGTCAAGGCTGATGAGATGGCGCGGTGTTATATTTTGGCATCCATGTCAAATGTGCTACAACATCAGCATCAGTCAATGGCCAGCGCCTATGACATGATGGAGAGCCTCCGAGAGATGTTCGGGGATCAAAGTCGTGCTGCTAGGCAGGTTGCCATGAAAGACTTGATGAACACAACAATGGCTGAGGGGACGCCTATAAGGGATCATGTTCTTAAGATGATATCTCTTCTTAATGAACTAGAGATCCTTGGAGCTGAAATCGACGGGGAAACCCAGGTCGATATCGTACTCCAGTCATTGCCAGAGTCTTCTAAGCATTTCTGCCTCAATTATAACATGAATAAATTTAAATATACCTTGGCGGAGCTGCTTAAAGAACTCCAGGCAGTTGAGGGTCTCAATAGAAAATCAGGGAGTACTCTTGTGTTTGAGAAAGGGTCTGCTTCAAATCCGAAAGGCAAGAAAAAAATGAAAAAGGCTCAAAAGAAGGCTGCGGGTCCTCCGCTAATCCAAAGGCCAAGAGGACAACTGGGAAAGCCTAAAGGCAAATATTTTATTTGCAAGCATCCAGGACACTGGAAGAAGTAATGTCCGGTTTATCTCGCCAAATAGAACAATCAAGGTAAATCTCATTTACTCGTTATTGAATCGTGTTTAGTGGTTCGATCTACCAGTACCTGGTGTGTAGATACGGGATCCACTGATCATGTATGCAATTCTTTGCAGGGGTTCCAGAGAACCAGACAGCTCAGTGATGGAGAGATTTATCTATATATGGGAAATGCTACGAGAGTAGCAGCAGTTGCAGTAGGAGATCTACATCTTAGTTTTGGTAGAGATAGGATTTTAATATTAAGAAATTGCCTTTATGTACCTTCTATTAGAAGGAATTGAGTTTCAGTTTCTAGTTTAGTAAAGAATGGATATTCAGTTCATTTTAATAAAGTAGTAGTTATTAAAGAAAATAGATATTTTATTTGTTCTGGTCAATTGGTGGATGATCTTTATATTACAAATCATGTCTCTCCTATACTGCAACTTAATGAATTGAATAACACAAATAGTTTCCCATTTAAGAGAAAAGAACCTTCAAGGATGAACCAAACACATCTTTGGCACTTAGGCCTTGGTCATATTAATTTGAAAAGGATTCAAAGACTGGTTCAAAATGAGCCATTAAGCTCATTAGAAGTGGAGGCACTTCCAGTCTGTGAATCCTGCTTGGAAGGTAAAATGACCAAGAGGCCGTTCTCGGCCAAGGGCTATAGAGCAAAAGAGCTGTTGGAACTGGTTCACTCTGATTTGTGTGGTCCTATGACTATCCAAGTAAGAGTGGGATTTGAGTTCTTTATCACTTTCAACGATGATTACTCAAGGTATGGGTACATTTATTTGATGCAGCGTAAGTCTGAATGCTTTGAGAAATTCAAAGACTTCAAGGTTGAAACGGAGAAGCCTCTAGGTAAATATATCAAGACACTACGATCTGATCGTGGTGGAGAGTACCTCTTGGGAGAGTTTAGGGAATACTTATTGGAGCAAGGGATTACATCCCAGTTTTCTGCACCCAATATGCCTCAGCAGAACGGTGTAGCAAAAAGAAGGAACAGGACTCTCATGGACATGGTAAGATCTATGATGAGTTATTTGGATTTACCAATTTCTTTTTGGGGACACACATTATAGACAACTGCATACATTCTAAACTTGGTACCATCTAAGTCAATACCTACTTCTCCCACGGAATTATGGACTGGGCGAAAGCCTAGTCTGCGGCATGTTCGGATCTGGGGTAGTCCATCACATGTGCTGAAAGGGAACGTAGAAAAGTTGGAATCAAGAATAGAAGTATGTTTCTTTATTGGGTATCCAAGAGGAACTAAAGGTGGTCTATTTCATAGTCCTAACCAATGCCACATTCTTAGAAGAGGACTATGTTATGGACCACAAGCCCAGAAGCTGTATTGTTCTAGAGTAAATGAGAGGAGAGACACCGACACATACTTCTTCAATACCATCGGTGCGAGAAGAAACATCATAAGACAAATTTATCGATATTCCATTACCGCGTCGTAGTGGGAGGATTATCAAAACTCGTGTAGATTTTGAACTAACCATTAACACACAGGTTCCTGAACCAGTATAGCGTGTAGATAATGGTGTATTAGGTTCAGAATCTTCACAACAAAATATCAGTGATACACAGACACGAGTTGTGCCTCGTCGTAGTGGGATGGTTAATATTCAACCTGACCAGTATATGTTCTTGGGAGAGTCTTATGACCGGATCCCTGATAAACAAGGTACTGATCCCTATAACTACAATGAAGCACTCCAAGATAAAGATGCAGATCTTTGACAAAAGGTTATGAAGTCTGAAATGGAGTCCATGTACTCCAATCAAGTCTGGGATCTTATAGAACCACCAAATAAAATAAAACCCATTGGATGTATGTGGATCTATAAGAAGAAGAGAGAAGCAGACGGTAAGGTGGAAACCTTTAAAGCAAGGCTTGTTGCGAAAGGGTTCACTCAAAAAGAGGGAATCGATTATGAGGAAACCTTTTTTCGCCGGTGGCCATGCTAAAGTCTATCCAGATTCTCTTATCCATTGCTATACATTTCGATTATGAAATTTGGCAAATGGATGTCAAGGCAATATTTTTTAATAGGAATCTTGACAAGTGCATCTATATGATACAACCAGACGGGTTCATTGCGAAAGGCCAAGTACACATATTGTGCAAGCTTAAGAAGTCCATTTATGGACTTAAGCAGGCATCTAGGTCTTAGAATATCCGCTTTGATCAAGCAATCAAGTCTTTTGGTTTTGATCAATGTGCGGATGAATCTTGTGTGTACAAGAAACATGATGGAAGCGTGGTGTTGTTCTTAGTACTATATGTGGATGATATCTTGCTAATCAAAAACGATGTGGGGCTATTATCTTCTATAAGGGTATGGTTGTCCAGTCAATTTGATATAAAGGACTTGGGAGAAGCCGGTCACATCCTAGGGATCAAGCTTATGCGAGATTGCAAGAATAGGATGTTGGGCTTGTCACAAGGCACTTATATCGACAATATTCTCGCAAGGTTTAGCACGTAAGATTCCAAGAAGGGATTCCTTCCCTTCAGACATGGAATTACTCTATCTAAGCATCAGTGTCCTAAGACACCTGATGAGATAGAGAAGATGAAGGTAGTTATTTATGCCTCGACAGTAAGAAGCCTAATGTATGCTATGCTAAGTACTATACCTGATATCTGCTTTGCTGTTGGCATGGTTAGTAGATATCAGTCTAATCCAGGGCAAGAACATTTGACTGAGGTAAAAAATATTCTCAAGTACCTGAAAAGGACTCGAGATTATATGTTAGTTTACCAAGCAGACAGTCTTGTACCCATTAGGTACACATATTCTGATTTCATGTCAGATAGGGATTCCAGAAAGTCTACCCCAGGATATGTGTTTACCCTAGGAGCTGGAGCCATTAGTTGAAGGAGTGTCAAGCAGTCGTGTATTGCTGATTCCACCATGGAAGCCGAGTATGTGGCTGCTTCAGAAGCCGCTAAGGACGCCATTTGGCTCAAAAACTTCCTTATGGATCTAAGAGTAGTACTTGTGGTACAATCGGCTATTACCCTTTATTGCGATAATAGCGGAGCGGTTGCTAATTCAAAGGAACCTAGGCCACATAAGAAGGAAAAACACATTGAGCGTAAGTATCACCTGATACAAGAGATCATGTAAAGAGGTAATGTTGGAGTGACCAAGATAGTATCAGCAAATAACCTGGCAGATCCTTTCACTAAGAGCTTACCTGCCAAGACTTTTGATAGTCATGTAGAAGGGATAGGAGTGAGGTGTTTCGCATCATGGCTTTGAGTCTAAGTGGGAGATTGTTGGGGATATATACTAAAAGCCATGCTTTATGTAGTTGATTTATTATTCATTTAATAAAATCATTAATCCATTTTTATGAGAATCTGTGTGGGTAATATTTGTATCATATGGTTTATTTAACATTATGCATGTGTGTATTTCATTTTACATAGTAGGTGGTTTAGTGTGTAGAGTTCGGCTTACACACGGAAGATCAGACCATCGGATCTTTTAGAATGTAAGATTTTGGTTTACAGTCTTAGATGGATTGGGCACACCATCGGTAGGACTGCAGCATGGTGTTATAGTACGTTTGTCTTGACTACGGGAAATTGTATAGTTTCAACTCACCATGCTGGTACACTTTGTGTATTAAACGGGACCAATTTGGGGTAATTATCTTTATACTGACTTATAAGATAATTATTACCTCATGACTATTTTGAGTGCTTATACTCTAAATCCTAAGTTAATTTATAGACACGTACATTTGATATTTACACTTTGATCTCTAAAAGGGTGAGATCCTTAAATGGGTCAATATCTCATTGGATTGGGTGACAATATTAATTGTGTGGTGGATATTAATTAATGATGGAATCCATGTCTCAATTTTAGGATTGATGATATCCCCTTGAGAAAGCTTATAAGTTTTGATTATGTCAACCCTGCAGGTGGATTTTGTATCCAACATATCAGATAGTTAAGCAGAGGATCTCAAGGAAATATAAGAGATTAATTAAATATGATTGTCAGTAATTATATTTAATTAATGGATATCTGTAATCTTAACATGGGGAGATAATAAGCATTAATAACATGGAGCTCGAAATATATTTTTGAGATAAGGGTAGGAGTGCAATTATAATTCTGTAGTGGTATGAATTATAATTTATGGAAATAGGAATCTGATTCAGTTCGAATCAGGGTTTCCTAATTCCATAAGGAACCCTGTTCCTTATTGACTTCTTATGGTCCCTATCGTAGCCTATATATATATATGCTGCTTTGGCTCTTTCCTCAGTTTGCATTTTTCCATCAAGAGCATTATAACTCGGAATAGAAAAGAAAGCGTAAAAAGATAGAGCAGAAACATAAAGGATTTCGAAGGAGCCCACACTCAGTTCGATATTCTGGCAGCAAAGGAATACGGTAGAAGATCGTGAGCTGTTATCGAGCCCGTGTTCTCGATTCGTCTACTATAGCAATCTGTTTTAGAAGTTTAAGGTAACCCTAGTTCCAACCTTATAGGGTTATTGTAGTTTTCACGTAATTTTACAGTACCAACTTATACGCGCTGTCAACGGATTCTGGGAACGCAGTTTCCTAACACTAATTCCTTCTTGATTCTTTGAATCCTAAATCCAAGAACTTCAATGCATGTAATGTGAGTGTGTTTGTGTGAAAAAGAGTGTGTGGATTATGAATTGTGAAATTGAGGCCGTGCATGATGTTTAGATGAGGATTTGTGCATGATTGTTCATAAACTCTAAAGGTTTTCTCTCAAAGACTCTCTCTATTTTTAAACGTAATAAATGCACAGGATGGTCTGGTATTTCTATAGTTTCAAGGCCTTGGGGCAAAATATTCTTTTCACTCATTTTATAGCTTGAGCACTTACGTCTTGAGCGCTCAGAAGGCTGGAGCGCTTGGGGCTCCTAATATACAAATCTTTCTAAGGTTCAAAGGTTCAAGTATTATAAACATTTATATGAGTTAAAACCAAAGTTCAATACATACGATCTTAAACTTAGATGTACGGATACAGGATACAGATATAACTAATGAATAGAAAAATAAAGATAAAAAGATCGGTGTCATAATTTCGGTGGTCAAAGGATTTTATTGGCCAACATTTTTCAAAGACACACTTGAGTTCTATCGTAACTGTTTTCGTTGTCAACAATCTTGAAATATTTCGCGCCGCAATGAGATGCCTATGACCCCTATATTAATTATCAAAATATTCGACATTTAGGGAATAGATTTTATGGGCCCGTTTCCAATATCCTTTGATTCCAATACATTTTAGTCGTGGATGACTATGTGTCTAAGTGGGTCGAAGCCATAGCTATGAAAATAAATGACCATAAGTTTGTTATTCAATTCATAAAAGATGATATATTTTATCATTTTGGCACCCCTCGAACTATCATTAGTGACGGTGGCTCTCATTTCTGTAACTAGTCATTTGAGGCATTAGTATGTAAATACTCTGTCACACATAAAGTAGGCACAACATATCATCCATAAACCAGTGGACAAGTGAAAGTGTCCAATTGCAAAATTAAGAGTATTCTTCAAAAAATGGTTCGACCAGATCGCAAGGACTGGTCATTATGACTAGCTAATTCACTCTGGGCTTACCATACAGCATACAAAGCTCCTATAGGAATGTCATCGTACTGTCTTGTATGTGGAAAATCTTGTCACCTCCTAATCGAACTAGAACATAGAGCATTCTGGGCCATTGAAGCCTTTAACCAAGATATGAAATCGGCCAGTTGTCACTGTAAACTACAAATTTAGGAATTGGAAGAATTAAGAAATGAAGCATATGATATCGCCAAACTTTACAAACAATGTTTGAAAGCATTTCTTGATAAATTAATAAGGTGAAAGAATTTTGAAGTTGGACAACAAGTTTGGTTATTCAATTCTAAACTACGTTTACATCCTGGAAAGTTAAATGGGAAGGACATACACTATAATTGTAACAACCTGCATTTTCATTAATTATTTTAATTTTGCATTTCTTTATTTTAATCTGTATTGCTAGTTTTATTTCAATTCTCATGTTCTAAACTTGATTACTTGTTTTAGTTCATGTCAAAATCCTTTTTGGCGTCGAACTGAAACTTTATAAATTTAGTAACACCTGTGTTGGATTTTAAATCTGTATTTCAAAATGGTGGAAATATTTACTTTTGACTCAATCAGTATTTTTATAAAACCAAAAAATTATTTCTTACATTAAAATCAATTTTCTGTATTTTTGTGGTGATCACCGCGCCGCGAAAATACCAGTTTATGTTCAAAACTGTCCACGCCGCGTTGAACTCCCACAATATGGGATTCTCCACCAATCAAGATGTGACATTTGCTTTTCCATTTATGGCAACTCATGATTGGTTAAACCTTGTTTGGGCATGCCTTTAGTTTGTGTTATATTTGTACCATAAGCTATTTTTCCAAACAACCAAGAAGATTCCTAGGCAACTTGTTAACACCTTCTTTGGGAGTGTTATTGTTGTGAATGGTAGTGTTGTGCCTAGAAGCTAAATTTCCCAAACAACTAGCATTTGCCCCCTATTAGTCTATAAAGCACCCCTTCCATCTTTGAGAGTGCACATACGTATGTATATATATGCTGTGTACAATCTGTGTTTATGAATTTAGCATATTAAAATCATTTTGTTGAGTGTACAGGAATGAAGTTGGTGGCCAAGTTTACAAAATCCATATAACTCATCTCATTCTCCATTACACACACAATCTGGGTTTACAATCAAAGGATATTCAGAGTGAAAGGAGAGTTTGAGAGTTATTTGTTACTGAAAATTTTAGAGAGAGAGAGAGAGAGAGAGAGCCTCAACCTCCATTGCTTGAAAACTTGAAGTTCGGATTGCTTATTTCTTACTTCTTTCTCAACAACCTTTTTATCTTCAATCTTTGTGAGAATTCTAAACTCAATCAGGATGTACTCCATATTCTATTTTGCTTTACATATGTGAAATTGTGAAACTCCATCATTGACTTCATCCATGGAGGTTCAAAGCTTGAAACATGGATTTTCAACCTTAACCAAAACTTGTTTTTAGAGATGAATATTAAAGATTGTGGTACATAGAGGCTGTGGTTAAAATCTTAGAGCCTAATTATCTCGTATCGTGACGTATATTACAAATGAAGTTTTGACGCCTCTCGGATTTTTGTAAAATTTGAGAGCTACAGTTTGATTCATGTTAAATTGATTGTAGATTCGTAATCCTTGCAGAAAAAATGAAGAAATTCATATATTACATGTTATGTTTGCTTCGGAATTGCAAAATGGGTCAAAAATGGCCTTAAAATCATAAACAAGGGAAAACCCACGAAGAAGATGAAGTCTCTGCCTGAACTCGCGCGCGTGATCGACCCCTCATGCGAGCGGCCTGTGCGCGATCCCTGTGGATTTTGACAGTAGGAAAACTTTTATAAGAAAAAAAATGAAAATTGGGCACATCGCGCGAGTGGCCCATGCGCGCGACCTGGCAGTTTCTGATTTTTTTATCTATTTTCTGTTAAGGGACTATTTGGATTAACTTTTAAAGGCTGGTAAGGTTTTGTTTGGGAATTTTACTATATTAGAATCCTGTTTATTATGTTTACTATATTAGAATCCTATGGTAACGCTAAAGTGTGTGACGCCGACTCGGAGATTCCCTGGCACCAATGGTAGTGCTAAAGTATGGCCTACTGGATACTCCCTCACATGCATGGTATGGTCAAACTGTGAGGCATTAGACACTCCTTGGTACACTGTACTAAAGTGTGAGGCAAACTGGACACTCCCTGGTACCCATTTACTAAAGTGTGGTCATCTTAGTGTTTCAAAGATACTAGAGTGAGAGAGTTGGGTGTTGTATTGTCGAGAGAAAAGAGTTGGTGAGATGAGAATGGTTGCATTATTCTCACGCATGGTCACATATTTGTTTGGATTGAATATTTTAATATTATCCTTACTATTTGGTGAATTGAATTCATTTTCTATGGTCAATCTGTTGATTTAAGAAACTATAAAATGGAAAATAGTAAATGAGTATGTTTTACATTCGAGCATATGTTTTTAAAACTCACTAGCTTCAATAAGCTAACGGCGTTGATGTGCCCTGGACATTCGTGTCTAGGCTTTTCAGGTTATGAGCATGATGGACCATATGATTATGTGAACTGAGAACAACTACCGAAGAAGAATTTATTGTTATATGTTTTTAAGTTATGAACTAGATTTGTAATAAGGATGACTGTAATAGATAATAGTTATTATTTTATTTGCAAGGCGTGTTGTGCCTTTAGTCGATCACATGCTATAATAATTATTAAATTGGTAAAATTTTGTTAGCCTTGATTGCTCTACTCTAATTCATATTATTATGTTGTACGACATTTGGGACGGTAGCGATCCTTCAAACTGTCGCGACCTACGGATACATAAAGGAAATTAAACGATTTCCATATTTATGCTACGTCGGGGCGTGACAATAACAAAAATATTTTCGTATAGTGCAATCAAAATCTGAGAGGCTAAAGACATGCAACTGTTTTAGGTTAATGGATAACGGTTAAAACCATACTATACTGGTGAAGTTGGAGAGAAAGTAGAAGCCATTGAATTGGCCAATCCAATTCATTTAGACAAATCGTGCTCAAAATGGTCAAGCTAATAGAGTTAAACATAGCGCTTCTTGGGAGGCAACCTAAGTGTTGTAATTTATTTAGTAATATTCACTTTATTTGTTCAGGAGTCGATTTGGTCATGGAATAGATTTGGGGGCGTTACATCTTTCAAAGGGTAATATATATAAAAATCACTAGATGGAATCAACATAGAATAACCCCGCCCGTATAGACCGCACTACGGGGTTACCCATGCGAGTGACATTTGCTCAAGCGGCCTGCTTGGGCTAGCTTAGGTACTTACAAAAACATTCAAAAATTTTATGTCCTTCCCTTGTTGGAATATCTCCCGCGGGGTGACCCACTCGAGTGGTCACTGCTCGCGCAACCCAGTAGGGAGGACTTTGGTTTTTTTTTTTAAAAATTAGAAATTTTTATATCCCTTCCCTCTCTGGAATGTCGCCTGCAGCATACCCCACTCGAGCGGTCTGCTCGAGCGGACATTAGGATTTCGGATAAAATAGGGTCATCTTCATCCCCTCTCTTCTTGTTCTTTTTCTCTCCTCTCTATCCTCACTCCGGACCAGCGCCGCCGCTGCCTCTACACTTGCGCCACCACCAGCGCTATTGCCGCCTCCGATTGTCCCTTCTTCCTCGATCAGGTTCTCTCTCTCCATCTCTTTATTCTTTTCTCTTAGCTTTTCTTATGTTCTCTCTCTCTCTCTCTACGATATATATACATATATATAGTGATACATATGTACACAAATGTACGTATATATACTTCTATATATACTATCTCTCAAATTTTCTTTCTTTTTTATATCTCCCTCTCAAACCCTCTTGTGGCATCCATTGTGGTGTTTGGTAGGATGATCACCTCACACGTGCCATATTGAGCCATCGCACTCTTGCACTTTTTCGTAGCCCCTAAACGTACGTGGGTAAGTCTTGGTGCACATTCAATCTTTCGCGCTTAATTATCTTAAGTTTAAAACATTGAATGATAATATTGTAGTTGTGCACGTGGAGACCCCCTATGGTCTTCCACTTAGTGCGGCAGCCCGAAAGTGACAGTTTTGGGGTAATGTTTAGACTCATGTGTTTACCCCCTATGAACATAGTTGACTTGGAAATTGAAAATTCTATTGATTGTATCCCTTGCCGGGAATGCTTTCTTTACAGGGGACCACTTATTCTGTTTCCTTGCAGTTTTGGTTGGGTTTGTCAATTTTTTTTTTGGGGGGGGGCGGAGTTTTTCATTTTTTTATTGATTTCTTGTCTCTTCTTTTCTTATTTTTTGTTCTTTACTTTCTCAATCTTCTATACTAAATGACCCGAAAGAGACCCTCTAACCCATCTGATGTTATTTCTGGGTCCAGGTTCACGCAAGTGGGCCCGTCCTAGAAAAAGCATAAGGGAAAGGAGAGGGTCCTTGACCACTCTCAAACCCCGTAAAAATCTACAGTCAAAAACCTATGCCTTTCGTCGGTTCCTCTACGAGCATGACGTCAACTTTGATTATTTTGATACTAACGATCTCTAGAGCCCATCTAGCTCCCCCCCATTTTTTTTTCGCAACCACGAGCTCTTCACATACCCCCTTCTAGTTCATATTTTTTATCAGCATTTGGCATTCATGAATGCTGATGACCAGGGCCCTGATCGCCTCATCACCCTTATTAATAATACCTGTATCACCATCATTGCCGATATCATCATTGCAGCCCTAGGTATCCCTACCGACCGAGCTGTGACCCCTCACCTCCGAGCATCCACTACCCATAACTTACTAAAATTAGTATTCGGATGGCTCAGGGTAAGGTGGGATCTGCGCAGTCAGTTTGACGGAGAGACTTTCCTACGGAGACGTGGTTCATTGACCATATCTTCAAGAGGATTGTCTATCCATTGGGTCATGTCTAGGAGAGGACCTCGACGATCAATAAGGCGCTTTATGCTTTGTGGATTGGCCAGGGTTCTATGTCGGCCAAGTGATCTTGACTTGCATGACCCTCACGAAAAACCTCATTCTCCATAACCCCAATTCCTCTCAGCATCTACTGTCCCTCGTACTATCTCTGCTATTCTCCGTCAATTGTCTTTCCTATTTTTTGATGGTGAGGAGGTAGATCTTACTATTCTTGTGTTCGGTGCATTTGAGTGGCATTGGAGCCTACTGGCTTTGGACCCTACAACTGCTCGTGTGCATCCCAGTGCAGGCCACTTACCTCGCTGACTTCCTGTCGCTCCCAAGAAGAACCATTTGCATCAGACTCGTTATGAGTATTATCGCCTACTCAGTGAGACGTTTTGTACCCAATCATATGTCCACTTCTTGTTGGCCTCTTTCTTTTCAAACCAGACTAAGGAACACATTGCTCTTGGGGAGACTTCATATTAGAGAGCTTTCCCACCCCATAGGGTGCACATGTCGGCAATGATGGACACGATGATGGAGGCATTGATGGGGTTGGTGATGATGAAGATGGTGGAGATGGAGGTGATGATGGTGGTGAGGGTGAGGAGCTGCTATTTGATGTGGATGAGTTGTTTGAGGATTAGGTTATTTAGGTTGGTTTAGTTGGTTTTGTTGGTTGGTTGGTTGGTTGGTTGGTTTGGGGGGGGGGGGGGGGGGGAAGGGGATCAATATTCAGACGTTTGACCCTGGATTGCCCTATTCCAGTCCAAATTTTATTTTGTACTTATTTTTCTTTGTTTAGGACTCATGTGTAGGATTTGGGAACTTGTATCAGATCGAGTCCTGTACTATTCTTATTTCTTTTTGCTCTTAGGATGTTTTTGTCCTCCGAATACGATCGGAGTAGTTTACATGTTTATGTTCAGTTGTTTTTTACTTTAGTTTTTTCTTTCTTTTGGGACATGTACTAGGCCACTACGCAACATCACACTATGGACTGTTATTCTTTTAGGCTGGTGGTCTTTGATTATTTTGTTGTTTACTTGTTTATATGCCTATGTTGGATATATAGTCTGGACTTGATTTTGCATTGGCCATTTCTTGGTGATTGTCGCTACTGTGTCATTCCATGATACTACTTTGTTACCCTTTATACTTAACTATTTCATTATGGACAATGAAAGGTTTAGGATTGGGGGAGACCATGCCTATTTTATTTCCTAAAGAGCAATCAATGTGGGAATCTTCAATGAAAATAAAGAAATAAAATCAAGTCACAAAATATAATATATATATACATATAATACTTTTTATTAAAATAAATATATATGTAAATATAAAATTTAAAATTTTTTTATACTAATCACACAAATGGCAATGACTATATGACCAATACCTTTAGTTTTTATTAATGTTAGGTCTATTGTTAATTGTTCATATTATAATCCATTTAACTGTTGTTAACAATGCTTATTACATTCTTCTATGTACATGGATCATTTGTTTGACAGAGTTATAGATATCCATTAGTTTACAGATGGAGCATCCTATTTCCTAACCTTCCACCTAATAAGAGTCAGAGGTATAGTGATTTTGCCTACTCTTTAGAGGATGATTGTTTATTTGGCGATGATCCTACAAGTCGAGACAGGGTATATGGTGCACCACCTAGCTCTGAGGAGTCATCCTTTGATTCATCCACTTCAAATGATTCATTTAATTAATGGGGTGACAAAGACAAGCTGATGTTTACTCAACCTGATTCAGAGAGTACTGTTGAGGAGGAGGTTACTTATCCATATCTTCATCTTCCCGTAGGACACCCTAATTGGTCTACATAGGACATTGCTGAGTTCTTCACGCTAGTTGAGAGCCCCATTGGGGACGACACCATTTCATTACCTGTTTAGGACCCTGATGAGGAGGAGGAGATAGATTGGGCTACTTTTGATCCTTCTCAGCATTTGGACTAGGAGCTAGTTAATTCCTACACACTACTGCCAGCTGCTCCCCCGCCTACTTTAGATCATTTCCGAGGGGTCACGGTAGTTGTCACTATTTCCTTCGAAAAGTCGCATTCAATCATATCCGAAATTGTGTTCAATCAAATTCGAAAACACATTCGACTAGATCGAAAATCGCATAATTTTTTAGCCATTCACAATCTCCTGTGCTTGTATAACCTAACATGTGACAAGTAAGCATTACACACAACGTACGTGACAATTTTTAATAATTTAAGCTAACAGTGTCAGAATTTGGGACTGATTGAATGAATTTTTGAAGTTCAAGGACCCAATTGAAAACATGTGTATAGTTTGACAGACTAAAGTATAATTTGCCCTTTTTATTGGATTGAACAAAAGCATAAAGGGGGGGGGGGGGGGGAAGAAAAGTGAAACCCAAATCCACCCACAAAAAAAAGAGGAAAAAAAAAAGAAGAGTGATTTCTAGAACAAAGAATCGTAGATCAATCCATTGCAATTTCTTTTAGGGAAAATTAAAAATCAGTTAACAATTTGTTGATAATTTAAAAGTCAGTCATGTGCTTTTTGAAAAATGAAAGGAAGTCTATATAAAGTATATATATTAGGAATCAGTCATCTTTTTTTCTTAAATGTCTAAACTGCCCCTCTCTCTATCTCTTTGGTCTCTTCTCTCTCACATGGCCACCACCACCACCACCACCACCACCACTTTCCTCTGCCACCACCACCACCCTCAAAGGGCTACTAATGCCACCACCACCACCACCACGGCCATCACCACCATAACTTCTCTCCCTCTCACTCTATATATATACATGAGTATAAATATATCTAATATATGGCCACCACCACCCCAAACTCTCTCTATCTCTTATCACCACCACCACCACCACCACTACCACCACCACGGGCCTCCTCCCTCATCCACCCATACCACTACAGATCGAAAAGGAAAAAAAGTTACAAGTTGGAGCAACTCACCAAACGGAAAGAGCAACGTTGTTCCTTACATTTGGTGAGTTGCTCCTGATACGTTTGGTGAGTTACTCCTTCTGTTTGGACAATTTTTCAAAAAACTTACACTATTTTTTTGTAGAGGCAATGATGGTTGAGGGAGGTAGCCCGCTAGTGCCATTATCACCAGCCTCAAAGAAATGTTTGGGGAACATGGCAGACCTACTAAGCAGATCGACATGCAAAAGATAATGAGTAATAAGATGTTAGATGGGACTCCAGTTCGAGAACATGTTTTAAAAATGATCTATTATTTAAACGAACTCTAGGTGCCAACATCGACGGACAGGCCCAAGTTGATATGATCCTCAACTCCCTGTCTCCATCATTTGCTCAATTCAAACTTAACATAATATGAATCAAATGAATTTTTCTATGAGTGAATTAATGAGTTCTCTCCAGGCAGCGGAAGGGGTGATCAAACCCGGGGGTAACATTTTGAATGTTTAAAAAGGGGCTTCTTTCTGATTTGCACTGAAAGGCAAGAAAGGAAGGAAAAAGGCTGGCACTGGTGGTCCAAGTGTTGGACCAGTCCCAAAGATCACAAAATCTAAGGAAAAAGGGCAAAAGAAAGGGGAAGGCGGGTGGTCAAGGCAAAGGAAAGTGTTTCCAATGTGAAGAGAAAGGCACTAGAAGAGGAATTGTCCGAAATTCTTAGCTATAAGAGTCCAAAGTATGATTGAATCACATGTGATTGAAGTAAGTTTTACAACAGATACTTCGAACACTTGGTGCATTGATTCTGGTATGACTAACCATATCTATAATTCGTTATAGGGGTTTAGATCAACCAGGAGGTACAGTGATAGGGAGATCGTGTTGACTCTAGGTTCTAGAACAACCATTTCTGCAGTTGGTATAGGAGTAGTAGTTTTAGAATATCCAGACAATAAGACATTAGTTTTATTAGATGTACTTTACGTCCCTTTAATAAGACATAATTTAAATTCAGTTTCGGAATAATCGAATAATAGTTATTCTTTTCATTTTGGAATTAAGGTTGTCAATAAAAGAAATGGTTCTTTTATATGTTATGGTATTAAAACAAATGGCTTGTATGTGATCACTCCAAATATTTATAAAGATTCTAATATGGCACTTAATAACTCAATGGTAACTGTACCATCTAAAAGAAAGGAACCTTTCACTAATCTAACAAGGCTTTGGCATATGAGGCTAGGTCATATCAATCTAAATAGGATTGGTAGACTATTCAAATAAGTGGTCTTAGGAGATTTGGTTCTTCAACCAATGGAAGTTTATGAATCATGTTTAGAGGGAAAAACGACCAAAAAGGCCCTTTACTGCAAAGGGCAACAGGACAATGCATTTTTGGAATTAGTTCATACTGATGTGTGTGGACCAATGAATATTAGAGCTAGGGGTGGTTATGAGAATTTCATCACATTTACTGATGTCCACTCTAGGTATGGATATGTGTACCTAATGCAACACAAGTCTAAAGCCTTTGAAAAGTTCAAAAAGTTTAAGCTTGAAGTGAAGAAGCAATTGGATACACCTATCAAAGCCATTCGATCTGATCGAGATGGCAAGTACATCTCTAATGAGTTTATTTATCACCTCGTACAGAATAGGATTCTAACATAGTTGACAGCACCTGGTATGCCTCAACAGAATGGTGTAGCAGAGAGAAAGAATCAGACGCTTTTAGATATGACTAGATCTATGATGAGTTATTCAAAGTTGCCATTATTCCTTTGGGTTATGCTTTGGAAACCGCTATATATATACTGAATCTTGTTCCAAGCAAAGTTGTTCCTAAGACACCACGGGAGATGTGGATTAGACGTAAGCCATCGTTACAACATCTTCAGATATGAGGGTGTCCAGCACATATGCTGAAAGGAAAGATGAGTAAATTAGAATCACGATCGGAAGTATGTTACTTTATAGGGTATCCAAAGGATACTTAGGGTTGGTATTTTTATGATCTGAGAGAACATAAAGTGTTTATTAGTACAAAAGTTGTTTTCTTGGAGGCTGATTATATCATGAACCATAAACCTAAGGAAAGGATAGATTTGAGAGAGAGAGAAGGATAGCCCTCTATTCCTCCAATGGTTGAAAACTATATGGGACAAGAAAATACCACATCTTTACCCAATTCTGCCCTAGTACCTCATCATAGTGGGAGGATTGTCAGCCAACCTGATAGATACATGTTCTTAAGAGATGTTTTTGAAGCTATTTCCATAGAATCTGAATATGATTCTACCACATAAGAAGAGGCAATAGCTGATGATTCACCTCATTGGGTTAAGGCTATGAAGGCTGAGTTAGAGTCTATGGACTCCAATCAGGTCTGGGATCTTGTAAAAACACCTGCCAATATTAAACCCATTGGCTGTAAGTGGATCTACAAGAGGAAAAGAGGATTTTATGGAAAAGTTGAGACCTTTAAGGCGAGGCTTATACTCAGAGAGAGGGCATTGACTATGAGGAAATCTTCTCATCAGTAGCCATGCTTAAGTCTATAAGAATACTCTTATCCATTGAGGCATGCTTGGATTATAAGATTTGGCAGATGGACGTCAAGACTGTATTCTCGAATGGCAATCTTGAGGAGAACATCTATATGCAACAACCAGAAGAGTTCATAGCTAGTGGAAAAGATAACTTGGTATGCAAGCTGCAAAAGTCCATTTATAGACTTAAGCAAGCATCTAGGAATTACAACATTCGATTCGACCAAGCGGTCAAGTCGTTTGGTTACATACAGAATCTGAATGAACCTTGTGTATACAAGAAATGTGAAGGTTAGGTGGTGGATTTTCTTGTTCTTTATGTTGATGACATTCTACTCATTAGGAATGATGTAGGGGCATTGTCATCAATCAAAGTTTGGCTAGCTAGTACTTTTAATATAAAGGTCTAGGAGAGGCGAGCTATATCCTAGGGATAAAGCTATTTCAAGATTGTAAGTGAAAGATAATGGGACTATCTCAAGCTGTTAATATCGATAAAGTGCTAACCATGTTTTCTATGGATAATTTGAAGAAATGTTTGCTACCTTTCAGGCATGGTCTTTTGTTCTCCAAGGAACAGTGTCCTAAGACACAGAAGGAGAGGAGTCACATGGCAGGAATTCCCTATGCCTCGATAGTGAAAAGTCTCATGCATACGATGTTATGCACTAGACAAGATATCTTCTTTGTCGTTGGCATGGTTAGCAGGTATCAGTCGAATTCTTGTCCAGAGCACTGGATAACCATCAAGCACATTCTTAAGTACTTGAGAAGGACTAAAGATTACATGCTAATGTATGGCTGAGATGAGTTGATTCCAGTAGGATACACTGACTCGGATTTTATGTCAGATAAAGATTCAAGGAAGTCGACATCCGAGCATCTCTTTACCCTAAGAGGTAGTGCTGTTACTTAGAGGAGCATTAAGCATAAATGCATTATAGGCTCAACCAAAGAATCTGAGTATGTGGCTACTTGTGAAGCCACAAAAGATGTTGTTTGGTTCAAGAAGCTCCTCATGGAACTCGAGGTGATACCAGCGTCATTGTTACCTATTATGCTTTATTGTGATAATAGTAGGGAAGTGGCTTAGTCCAAGGAGCTAAGGGACCATGGAAAGGGAAAGCACATTGAAAGGAAGTATCATTTCATATAGGATACAATCCAGCGTGGAGATGTAACCATCACCAAGATTGCCACAACTGACAATCTTGCGGATCCATTTACAAAGCCCTTACCTCAAAAGGTCTTTAATCATCATCTAGATAGTCTAGGTCTTAGATGTGCTTCCAATGAGTTATGAGTGCAAGTGGGAGTTTGTTAGGATTGTGCCCTCAAGTGATTAGTGTATACATGACACATTGACATTTTATATATGGATATCAGTTTACATTTCATTATGTATGTTTCATGAGATGATTGTTTGTAATCCTTAAGTATCATAGTAGGTAATTCCTGTATGTGTACAAGTGAGACACTGTTTGCTCTTGTTATTTTGCTTCGGTTATGCCAGAGCTGTTGCAGCTCGATTATGTATGTGTGTGTTTGTGTGTGTGTGTATGTGTATGTGTGAAGGCAAACGTGGTTTTCTCTAATACTTTGTACGAGTGATGCACGACCTGACTTCTATTACATTGGCGATTATTGAAAGCTAGTAGGAATGTACCCTAGCTATAGGTTCTTTGACAGTATTGAAGCACACAAGTCAAATTATGTCATAAAGATATAAAAGAAACACCAAATAAAACAAGTTTTTAAGGCTGATCAGACTACCTTGGCTAGAATAGACATTCTGATGATAAAAACTTGGAACTAATATTAGTATGTAAGGACTTAAGAACAAACAGTGAGTTGAAGTATGTTATACAGAAATGAAAATACAAAGGGAATGCTTTGTAAAAGGGTGCTGTGTTTGGTGTGCTCTTTTGGAGTTTTGTTTGAGACGCAGGGTCCTTCTCTCCCTGGACCATGCCTTGTATTTATAGAAGAGAAGCAATAACTTCTGGAGGTTAGGTCGAACGAGCTTGGGGAGCTGCGTAAAATAAACTTTAGCCACGTCGGTTGTTCTTGCAGCTTCCCAACTCTCTCATTGGTGGAAAATTCAGCTCTATCTGTCTTGGAACTTGCGTTTCCATCATGAGTTTTTGACAACTGTAGAGATTTCTCTCATCTTTTAGGGAGATCTGCTTCTTGTAACCCTTGCAAGGCTTCTTGAGTAAGCTTTCATCAAGCCGATGAAAGAGAAAGCACGACGGAAGAGGCAGCATGATGGAGAAGACAACACAATGGAGCACTACAGGAAAATAGGCTTTTCTTGGGGTTTATTTTCCGACATTACAAAAATTGCTGGGAAAGATTATTTTTCTTGACCGTTCATTACGGTGGTAAAAAGAGTGCCAGAAATAAGTGGCATTTTTGATGCTAAATATTGTGTTTAGTTAACCGCTAGAAAAATCGATTTTTTTCCGACAATTGTTGCGGCGGCAGTGGTATTGCCATAAAAAAAAAATTTTATCTGGCTCTTTTTACGACAGTAAGTGAAGAGCCGGAAAACAAATTAATTTTTACGGTACTTTTTATGACAGAAGTAAAAGAGCCAAAAAAACTGCCTTTTTTTCCGGCTGGTTCTAATCGAACAAATTTATCTTAGGATTCAATCATAGGTGAATATATTTTCTAATTTTTAGGGATTGTTTGGGGATACTCACAATATGATCTGCTTTAGTCCACTACTCACTTTTTATTTGATCTTTGCTAGAACCAAAGGTAAGTAGCTAGGTTCGACAAAGAACCAGTAGCTTTAAGAGAATTCTTAGAGTAGCCAAGAACTCTTGTGCAAGAGGTTAACATTCACCGAACACTGGAAATTATAGAACCTACTCACTTGTAAATCACAAAACTATTTCTTTACCTTCCCAAACCGCCCATTGTTAGTCTTAGTACAACAATTACAAATTAGTTAAAGAGATTTTTTAAAGAAAGAAAACAAATATCTGACAAATATTAGTATGTGTTTGACAAACCAATTAAGTGGTGAGATAAAAAAAATCAACAATTACTTTGTTTTCAGTGCATTTGATAATATACCACTTAATTGAAAAACTAACCAAAAAACATGCTGAAAACTAAATTGAAACTTATAATTTGAGAAGCATATCATTACTTTTTTCCACATTCCCAAACCATCCCCAAAGCAATTGGAAAAAAAGAAAGAACGAGTAATGCTATGCTTACCAATTTTTTATCCCAAAAGTGCTTCCCAAATGATGTGACAATGGGGCCAGTTCTAATACAGTGGGACTAGTTAAATTTTGATTAGAAGTTATTTAGCTGGCTCTACAGTCAAATCATTTAGGAAGCACTTTTGGGATAGAAAATTGGAAAGCATAGCGTTACTCAAAAAAAAAAAAAAAAAAAACGAACAAACAAACAAGCAAAACAAAACAAATAAAATAAGAAAACAAAAACAAAAAAATGAGGTATGCTAAAGATATATACTCCATATAGGTGTTGGTTAAATTAGAAATTCAAAATATCTCCCACCATAACATGATAGAGGTTTTTTTTTTTTTTTTTTTTTTTTTTTTTGTGTGTTGTGTTAGACTTGGGTTTTCTCATGTTCCTTAACACATTCAATTATCCTAAATCTTCATATCTCTCCATCCTCTCACGATTTAACCAGATCTGCCAACCACCAATCCTAGTCAATCAGCTGATTTTGCACTATAAATTCAGGGGCTCGCATGGTAATGTAGTGATTTTTTGTTTTCAATTTTAATTTTCATTTTTTGTAATAAATTAGAGTTAGGCATCAATACAAAAAATGAAAACAAAAACTGATAACAAAAAACAACTACGTTCCCATGCGAGCCCTCAATTAACGATCCTTTGCCCAATCATAGCCGACCAGATCACACACCCCTTCCTCCGTTCATCCCAACTCCCAACCTCGGTGACTAAAGACCGGCAACCCGGCGCACAAGAAGGGGGACGAAGGGGCTGGTGAGGCATGACGCCTTTCTGACTCTAGCAGCAGACTTTTTGCAGAGCAGCTCAAGTTCGAAACATGTTTGCTTTTCTAATTTTTATTTAGCTTTTATTTTATATTTCTGTTTCAGATGTATTTTTTTATAATTCCAGGTTTGTTGCTTGAATTGTGATTGTAGATTTTTAAGTTAGACTTGGTTATTTAGCATTTGATACCAAAAGCTATTCTTTTCAAAAAATAAAAATAAAATTACCCTATTCAATTTATTTTATTTTATTTTTATTTTTATTTTTGTAATCTCTTCCTTATTGTTTAATTGCATGATCCCAAATTTTCTCTCTCTTATTTCTGTTTCTGTTCGGACATTCGTCTTAGGTTCAAATCTGTCTCTTAACTCACGCCCACTCCACAATCCACTATCATGCTCTTTGTCGCCAAAATGAGGTTGGTAATTTTTTTTATTTATTTGCACAAACTTGTCATTTGTGGACTCCATAGTGCTGTGATTTTTTATATGATTGTTTGATTCTTGTGTATTATTGCCTAAAATTGGCTTTAGTACACCTAGAATTATAGCTATAATACATCATAGTTTGTCCCCAATTTTTTCCATTAATTCTAGAGATGTGAAAGTACCATTTTCGGATTTTTAAAGTTTATGTAAATAATCTGTCTTTTCTCTCACAGATTGTAGCCTGACTTCTTGCATCTATTTTTGGATGTTAGGAAACTCTCTGTATATTTTCAGCATCATGAGTGTTGATTTGCTATTTATAAAAAATCATACAAAATCAATCAACAGTGCAGCTTTTGTTTTTGAGTCATTTGTACATTCTGATTTTTTTCTTTTAATCTGTGATAGCTATTGAAGTTTGGTCTTTTTCTGTGTATTCTAGATACACTAGAGAGGCTCTCTGATTTTCCCAAGTTTTCCTAGGCATGCTTGACCTTCTATTATGATTTTACTATTCTAGATACACTAGGGAGGCTCTCTAATTTTCCCAAGTTTTCCTAGGCATGCTTGACCTTCTATTATGATTTTACTAAGTGATACATACAGTCTGTACACTATTCACAGCAGACGACTTTTTGACTTTCACATTTTGATGCAACACTCTCTTGTATCTAGATGAACCCACATCCCATGAACATATTCTTTACCACTCTTAGCATATTGTATCATACCATGTATCATCTATCTTCTCATATATAATACTTCCATGGATTCTTGAGTTTGGTTGCCAAATAAAACCATGTTTTGCAAATACTAGGGAAGTTCTTGAAATGAGTTAGGAATTTATATTCCAAGTGGTTAGAATATTCATCCAAGTTCTGGAAGTATGCTTTCAAAACCCCTATTAAATCCCTAATTTTGATTTCAAGAAATAAAACACTTGTTTTTCCCCAAATCTTCAAAACAGTTAGTTGTTCTAAAAAATATTTCTTTAAGGGAGGACGAACTTTAAAATGTCATTCTGAGTTCAATACTCAATGGGTTATCACAAGGACACTTGGAAAGGTTTTCTAACTCATTAAATAACACCCATGATTTTTGGTTTGACTTGAAAACACTTGGGAGGGTTCCATTTTGACCCAAACATTCCATCCAAACATTCTATTTTTGCTGTCACAGCAGCTTGGTTGACTTTTAACTTGTTTTCCAGAAAACCTTTCCAAAGAGAGTAGTCTCAACTCATTTTTTCCTTGAACTGCATTGTCTTGGGGAACTTTTTGTGTAAAATGGGCCTCTAAATATTTTATTTTAATTTTCAAAGATTTTTCTACATTGCAGTCGACAATACAAACTCTGTTTCTAAATAACCTCTCTTGTTTATATGATTTTTCTCAATCTGTACATACAATCTTGATTTGGATTTTCGATTTGTGTTCTAGATACAATAAGGATGATCTCCACAAAAAATCATGAATTAAAATATTTCTAACCTCACTTTTCCATTTTTTACAAAATCAACTCACTGTTCTGTCCACTATTCACAGCAAGCATGCTTTTACTTTCATTCTTTGATTTGATGCCTACATGCACTCCAAATTAGCTCATATCTTAGGAAGTAGTTCATACTACATTCATGCATACTCTAGACTTCTACGAAAATATAGAAAGTCCATGTACACAAACACACTACAACCTTTGCACATTCTAGGATCATACATTGCATCCATGCAAGATTTGGAGTTTTCGTGACTCCTAATCTAAGGAGATTATAAGGAATGAATTTGATCACACGTTCATGCTCCCCCTCGATCTAATCTTCCTTTCTCATCTGTCCCGAGGATTGAGAGATCTTCTTTTCTCAAAGATTAACATGCATCATACTAGCTTGCTATGTATATTTCGTTTTCTTTAATTATTTATTCTAAGAACAATTCATGTTCCCCTTTAGATTAGGAAAACTTGATTACTTGATATGTGATTAGATGACTTTTCCTAGGTTTGTTTGTGTGATCTTTCATTTTTGCATTGTGTGATACTTGGCTTAGATCTTATGAATGATATCTTATCTTTTTTATCTTCCATTTCAAGTTTCTTATGAGATGTAGTATGCTATCATAGTATTAATTGACGAAGCAAACATAGTATAAGATGATTATTTGGATGCTAATTGAGGCCCGTCAAAAGACGGGGCGAGTTGAGGGTGTTTTAGTTGTGACAAAGGCCATTTCCTCTCTCGTACCAAAATCCCGAGCCATGTTCTTTGGTTATGAAGGTCCAGTGCCCTTTATACATTTGGGTGAGTCAAATTGGGTGTCTTAGTTTCCTAAACTAAGTGGCGACTCTGTATCTGTTTTCACAGACCTTTCTTTCAGTTCTTCAAAGCAATTTCAAAGGAAAATCAATTCTGAAACCTCCAAAAAAGGGGGGTGGACTCCCGGAGGCCGCGTGTCCACACAAGCTATAGAAGAGTTATTTGTAGATAAATGAGTTAGATTTCTTCACAAAAAAACCTAGCCTTTCAGATTTTTAAGATGCTCAAAACGTTCATTTAACTAAACTACAATCTGCTGGAAGTTTTTGTTTCCCAGATTTGAAGATTTGTCTTACATGGCAAGGAAACCTCAAAATAACAACATCAAACACTTACTAAATATTACTACATACTATATATGTTCTAAAGTGAGTTAGTAAACTCACCAAAGATTGGAATTAAGCTTGAGTGTTGGAATTGAGCTTAAGGAAGCTTGAAATTCTACTTCACTGATGGAATCTCCTTCTTCTTCTAACTTTTCTTCTAACTTTCCATGGACTCTAATTCTCCTAGTTCTCTCTATGAATGCAGATTGTAAGTGTTAAAAAGAGTGTAATGCATGAAGACATGCATGTTTATTTAGAGCCTTACATATACTAGGTGTCACCTTGCATGTGCTTATGTAAACATGAATCAACAAGTGTCCATTGCATGGACAAGTGTCCACTGGGTAGATAAGTGTTACAAGGGGGTTTGCATGTGCCACCAAGTGGCCAGCCATGTGGGGCCCACCTAGGGTTTTGTGCCACTTCCTTGATTTGCATGCATAAGTTCCCGTTATATGTGTCGGTCTCGATTTACGTGCAAACGGGTATTATTTCTAACGTCTAGGTATGGGTACGGGACTAAGGCAAGTTTTATTATGGTTGAGCCGGTGTAGTGCTTATAGTCTAATTAGTAATATCATCACATTGATATAGTCACATAAGTAAAATAATGTAATAACCGGTCAAATGCGAAAATCTAGAAAACTGATATTATTATAAGTAGAGGAAAAATTACAGGTATTACACACTAAAATGTCAGAATTTTTATAAATTAGAATAGAAAAAGATCTGATTTCATCTCACTAGGTATGATATTGATCCTAGCTACACCATATGGAAGTGGCATGGGGAAGATGACCGGAATGAAATGCTGCCAAATTTCAATGTAGACGAGCCTATCTCCAAAGATGATGAAGAGGAGAAAGAACAATAGAAATGGTCCAGTCTGTAAATGCAAGTGCCTTAGGTGATATTGAAGGATTCCAAAAATTGCTTGAAGATGCAAAGAAACCTTTGTATAAAGGGTGTAAAAAGTATACTA
Organism: Hydrangea macrophylla; assembly: GCA_033977485.1. Classification (NCBI taxonomy): domain Eukaryota; kingdom Viridiplantae; phylum Streptophyta; class Magnoliopsida; order Cornales; family Hydrangeaceae; genus Hydrangea; species Hydrangea macrophylla. The sequence continues at coordinate 6,990,590 of CM066993.1, read as the reverse complement.
AGTTATCTGCAACAGTGAAGCTCTTCAATATTAAGGCCAAGAGTGGGTGGAGTGATAAAAGATTTTCCGACGTCCTGGCATTGTTCTCCAACATGCTTCCGGAAGATAATGAATTGCCCTTGTCAACCATTGAGGTTAAGCGTCACGCCCCGCAGTAGCAAAAATAGAGAAAAACAATTCCTTTTTTTACCCGTAGGCCATGACAGTTGAAAGTCACCACATTGTCCATAACCAAAGTCAAACCATCAGAGTAATGGACTAAACTACGCATTGGGAAAATTCTAAGTTTAATCTATGAAATTGAAGTTCCATACTAAGCTATTATAAACCAAAGGTATCTTTGGAAACATAAATAAAGTATTATGGCAATATACGCTGATAATAAATGTAGCTATAACAGAAGTCTCTAAAACATAAACATAAACATAAACTTACTACGGCACAACTCCCAGTCTTTAGCTTGCGTAGTAGTCAGCACCAACATAGCCTCCGTTATTTTAGGCTCCATCCTTGTAGTCCTTGTCCATCTATGCATCACCTGCATACTCATAATCCTAGTCAGCTGGATGTCGAATATCCAGCGGTATAAAATGCTATCAGCTACGAAAGCCGAGTGAATGCAAATACTAACAGAGTATCTATAGATTTGCAGCATATAAAACAACAACATCAATAGAAAAGGATCATATCATCATTCGCATGCATGTATGCACCAACTCAATCTCATCAAAACATGGACTCTCGGTTCCACGTCATTCACGCAGCATTACCTCTCACAATAATCAACACATAAACTAGAGAGGTAGTCCCACACCTGTCCTAAACAAAACATAGAATCTTGGGTCCACATTAATTAGACATGTAGTCCCATACCTATGGTCTATCACACATGACACGAAGTCCCATGCTTTAACACATAAATCAGATGCGTAATCCTATATCACATGAGCTATCAAATCCTGACATGCAGTCCTAACATTCCGGTCAACCTGCCCTGATATAATATGGTACGTAGCCCTGACATACTGTAGTACTCAGCTCCGCTATACCACAGCACTCAGCTCTACCACAGCACTCAACAATACCACAACACTCAGCAATACTACAGCACTCAGCAATATTACAGCACTTAGTAATATCACAGCACTTAGCATTACTACAGCACTCAGTAATGTCACCACACATAGCTATACCACAACACTCAGCAATGTCACCACACATAGCAATACCACAGCACTCAGCAATGTCACAGCACACAGCAATACCACAACACTCAGCAATACCACAGCACTCAACAATGTTACAGCACACAGCAATACCACAGCACTTAGCAATGCTACAGTACTCAGCAATGTCACAGCACATAACAATACCACAGCACTCAGCAATATCACAACACACAGCAATATCACAGTACTCAGCTATACTCTTTACTACGGCACATAGTCCCGATATACTATTACGACACGTAGCCCTAATATACTATGGCTCTCCAACCCTGACACATTACGGCCACCAGCCCTGATCTATTAACCTCGACACACAGTCCACTCTATCATATACCCACCCGACATGTAGTCCAACTCTATCACACATCAACTAGACACAAAGTCTGGATTCTATCCCAACACCTTGGGATCCCACACTATGCACCTCAGCTTCTAATTTTGATTTACAACATTTTACCATCATTATACAATTGGTTTCACTATTCAATACTTTAAGCCCATTATTCCACGTGTACATTATTCCAACACAACTTCTAACATCAACACATGATAATAAATAGGTTAATAGTTTATCATATATAAACAACCAAACATTTAACATTATGTTAAGTTCGATCACTTGAACTCATTTCAACCGATTGAATAAAAGCTAGGTTTGATTGTTTGAAGGAATTTTGATTGATTGAGTAAGACTATCTTTCGATCGATTAAACTAAGTTTGATCGATCGAGATTGGCCTGTGTTCAATCGCTCGAAAGAAGTTTGATCAATTGAATGCAGTATTATTCCAGAATTGAATAGGACCTTGTATGCACATCTAGGTACATTCTATCTTGCCAAACACATATATACGAACATATCTAAGCTACTAAGTGAGTAGGGATACTCACCGTTAATGTCGACGACGTCGGCGAGCTCAGGGTGGCAGCGGGTTCCTCGGGGTGATCTCATCTCTCTCTCTTTCTCTTCTCTATCCTCTTCTCTGTCTCTCCTCCTTCTCCTACTTCTTCTACTTCTCTTGAGAGTGTGTGTTTGTGTGTATATATGTATATATATAACTGGGTATGTGTATATATATATATGAGTGTGTGTATATATAAACTATATATATCTCTCTTTCTAACTCTCTCTCAGTTCAAAAAACCTTGGGAGTAAGTGTATATGATACATATATATAGGGAGAAGGAAGTGCAGGTGGCAGAACACGTATACTGAAAATTCAGAGTTCGATCGATCGAAGTGAGTTCGATCGATTGAGAACAAATCAGTCAGGGTTCGATCGACGTCATCAATTCAAGTTGGTAGAGTTTTGATCGATTGAAAGATGTTCGATCGATTGAGATATGAAACTCTCGATTGCTCGAAGCTTGCTCGATCGATTGAAACTAAAATTTACAAGAAATGTAAATACAAGCACACTGAATCTTATTAATATAAAAAATATTATGAAAGTACAACATAAGTACAGGGCATGACATCATCTCCCACCAAATGAAGATTTCGTCTCCGAAATCTGAACTAAGCATCGTTGAACAACTTTGGATACTTCTCACGCATCTCAGATTCTAACTCCCAAGAAGCTTCTTCCTTGTCGTGAAACTTCCACTGGATCTTCACCAATGGAATTTGCTTGTTCCTCAGCTTCTTAATTCCCCGATCCAAAATTCGCACTAGTCCTTTATGAAATAACACATTATCATTAACCTCGATGTCTTCAAAGTTGATCTTATGGCTTGGATTATGAGTACACTTTTTTAACATGCTGACGTGAAACACGTTATGTACTCCCGACATATTAGGCGGCAACCCAAGACTATAGGCAAGACTGTAGGCTACCTATCCTACTCGTTCGAGGATCTCAAATGGTCCAATGAAAGTCGGTGCCAGCTTCACTCTCTTCTGTCCAAATCTGACAATTCCTCACACCAGAGATACTTTAAGTAGCACATGATCTCCATTACTGAATTCCAAGCTCCTACGACATTTATCTGCATAACTCTTGTGTCTACTCTGTGCCATACGCATCCTTTCTTTCATGATCTGGATCTTCTCATTAGTTTCCCGAACTAACTCTGGTCCAAGCAGTTGATTGTCTCCAACCTTTGTCGAACACAAATGCGATCGACACATTCTTACATATAATGCCTCGAAGGTGCCATTTCTATACTGGAATGGTGGCTGTTATGTAACACCTGTAATTTTCTATCATTATAATATCAGCTTTTTCTAATTTCTGTATTGGACCCACTATATTATTATATTATTATTCTAATTACGTGACTGTATGGACGTGTTGTAGTATTACCATATAGACTGTAGTAACCATACCGACTCGACCATAATAAGATTTAACTTAGTTCATACCCAGACCCGGACATTAGAAATAATACCAGTTTGCACGTAATTCGAGACCGACATGCATACTAAGTAACTTATGCACGTAAATCGAGGAAGTGGCACACAACTCAAGGTGGGCCCATATGGCCGGCCATGTGGCAACCACATGCCACTCTCTTGGAAACATGTCCACTTGTTGGACACATGGCATAGCATGTACACATGCTCCATGACACCTAACACATGCATCTCTCCTATATAAGCACACCTACATGCATACACACACACACATTTGACACTCGTTTTCTTCATAATCTGCACCTAAGTGAAGAAAGAGAGCTGGGAGTTATAAATCCCATGAAAATAAGGAAGAAAAACAAGGAGAAGAAGAAGGTGACACCATTGAAGTTGAAGTTCAAGCTTCATCAAGCTCAAGAACAACATCAAGCTTAATTTGAAGCTTTGGTGAGTAAATTATGAGTAATTGTGAGTAATCTAACTCAATTTAGAACCCATATAATATGTACTAATGTTTAGTAGAAGTTTGATGTTGTTGTGTTGAAGTTTTCATGACATGCAAGACAAATCCATAAATCTGAGAAACTGAAACTCTCAACAGAACATAGTTTAGTAAAATGAATGTTTTGTGCAGGTCAAAAATCCGAATTAAGCTAGGTTTTTTGTGGTGAAAGATAACTCATATATCTACAAATAACTCTTCTATAGATCAGTCTAGAAATCACTCCTTCATGGGTGAAATGCATGTACAATGCAGTGTTATAAACCTGGGAAAACAGAAACTTCCAACAGAATGTAGTCTAGTAAAATGGATGTTTTGAGGAGTTCAAAAATCGTAATTAAGCTAGGTTTTTTGGTGGTAACAGATAACTCATTTATCTACAACTAACTCTTCTATAGAGCAGTCTAGAAATCACTCCTTCATGGGTGAAATGCATGTACAACGCAGTGTTATAAATCTGAGAAACTGAAACTTTCAGCAGAATATAGTTTAGTAAAATGAATGTTTTGTGCAGCTCCAAAATGAGAATTAAGCTAGGTTTTTTTGTGAAGAAAGCTAACCTACTTATCTACAAATAACCCTTCCATAGATCAGTCTAAAAACCCCTCCTTCATAGGTGAAATTCACGTAAAATGCAGTACTATAAATCTGGGACAGAACAGTACGAGATACAAGAAATGTCTTGTAAAATAAATAGTTTGAGTAGCTCAAAAATGTAATTGAAGCTAGATTGTTTTTTTGTACATAAAGATATTCCTATTATCTATAATGTTTTAGTTTTGAGTTTGATCTAAAAAGCAATTTATCATGCCCAAATAAATCATGTTAATTCAGTCAACACAGTGAAAATGTATCTTGGCAGATTGTACAGCTTTTTGTATAATGTTTTGTTTATGCATGGTGTTGATTGTTAATGCTAGTTTTCGGGTACATGTGTTGTTATGAAAATCTCGTGCTATGGTAGTGCTATCGCGTAGATGAGTATGTTAAGGGTTTCGTCTATGTGTTTATTGGTTAAAATTCACGTTATAAATCCATGAGCTACGTGCTATGTTTTGTATTGTTATGAATATAGTCTAATGACCGTTGAAAGTTCATACCCAAACTATAAGTATATTGTATGGCACGTTATTGCGTTGATAAGTGATCGGGAAAGTTTCCATTGTAAGTATATTGAGAGGAAAATGGAATGTCGGACGTATAGCGATATATTAACGATTATAAATGGATGATATTAATGAACTAAACTATGAAACGTGCGAACGCGTAAAATAACGATAAAACCTTCAATAATAGATTTGATGCAAATAAGGGACATTGGGCCTCGTTTCTAGTCGTGTGTCTACTGGTCAAAGTTGATTCGTGAACTTTTGTGTCGTGTTTGGATAATTCTTGCAAAGTGGGTCTCTCGATTATTCCATGGAATCGATTGGTGAGTTATGTTTTGTTCCTTAATCTGAGGATCGGCATGACGTGTTCGGTCAAGTGCGAATGACCTGAGGATCGTCGTGATGTGTTCGATCAAGTGGTTGATTATTTTTCCGCACCCTTGGACTGAGGATCGGCATGACGTGTTCGGTTATATACAGGTGACCTGAGGATCGGCATGACGTATTCGTCCAAGTGATTATTAACTTCCCGTACCCTTGGTCTGAGGATCGGCATGACGTGTTCGGTAATGTGCGGGCGACCTGAGGATCGGTATGACGTGTTTGACCAAGAGATTGTTAATGTCCCGCACACTTATGCCATTTGGGCGATAGTTTGAGTGCCAGTTGGGCGACAGTTAACTATTCATTGTTGAGTGTTGTACTTTCTTGACCAGTAAATGCGTTTGGAGTTAAGTCTTCTTTCAGTCAATGTCATTGGTCAGTTCAGTTCTGTGTTAAGTTTCAAAAAGAATGATTGGGTTTAAATATGACATGATTTTGAGAATAAGAAAAGACGAACAAGACATAGTATCGAGAATAAGAAATGATGAACGAGATATGGTTTCGAGAAATAAGAAGAGATGAAGAATAACTTACCTTAAGTGGTGGTAACCTTAAGGGGACCCTCACTTAGCTTAACCGCTAATGGCTTTTCATGCCGCTGAACCTTCCACGTCCAGCCTTTGCAGGTCCAGATGGAGCCAACTGCTATCAAGATGCTGACTTGGATGTTTTAAATTTCTGCTTCCGCTGAACTTAGTCACTTTCCCATATCTCATTATTGTTATAAGCATGTTTGGACAATCAGGTGACACTCACAACCAGTCACGTGTCTACGAACCCATAAAGGAAATTTACTTTTCCCTATTTTTGGTACTTCGGGGCGTGACAGGGATTTTTGGTATCCGAGCCTTAGGTTTCGACGCACTCACTGATTGTCCTACACCTTAAGTTATGAGCCTAAGATATACCTCGTATTAGAACTGACACTAAGTTAGCTCCTCTTGCATGACTATGGAGTCGAGCTTCGTTCATGATGATTTCAGAGGTCACTATAATCCCGGTTGTCGTATCCAGTCTGCCGACCCTGTACTATATCGACTGCGGATCTAGTAGAGGGCGAGGCATACCTTGGAAGAGGACATACGGAGAGTTGTGCTTACCGATGCATTGCAGTATCCGGATCGAGTTCAACCCGAGTCGATCCATGCTTCAGAGACTACCATACTTAATCACCAGGAGCTTATCAGCATGACTCAGGACAAGGCACTATATGACAATATACACTTCCCGATTATCATGGTGGCACTAGCACCACCATTCTCACCCGAGCCCATACCAGAGCCAGATGCAGATTTAGATCCCATTGATACAGATAGCGACAACGACATAGCGAGTGGAGAGGATTCTGTAGGCAGTGACCACTCAGCAGATGACCCATCTGATTGTGACGACACATATGATGACAATGACCTGACAATTGTGACGATCCGGCAAGTAGCAATGACGAGATGATCGAGGAGGTTGACCCTACGGACGATCTTCAGAGACCAGGGGATGATGTACACGACCATCCAGCACCACCAGTTGACGGGGACGAGATGATACTGGTGCCTGAGCAGGACCACGAAGCAGATCCAGCTGACATCAAGGAGAAGGAGAAGGACCCTGAGGAGGAGTTCTTAGAGGACCCGTTATAGATAATAAGAGAGTCAAACTTTACCTTAGATATGATAAGCGAGTACCATAGTAAGCAGTCATATCCTTTCTACTCATTCCACTCTCTTTGAGTAAATCGATACCTTCTATTCTAATGGTCATTTCTTCTGGAAAAGGGATCTATATATTTTGTAAAGTGGCTCCGATTACCATCAATAATTATTGTGATACACTCCTTGATAAGTAATTCATTTCCTTGAATTTTTATGAATTCCCCAGTCAACAATTCTTGAGTATGTACCTTAATCATCCGATTCTTGACAAATTCTTTTGAGAACAAGTTCGATCACTAGTACTGCAAAGTCATTCTTTTTGACTTATTATTCCTTGAACAAATTCTTACAAGTTCATTTCATTTGAAATAATCCTAAATGAGTTCTCTGTCCTTGTTCTTGCCATGAACTCAAAAAAAAATGTTGTACTCTCTGAACATCTTGACCTCTTATTGTCTCTCTCGGTTGCTACCTTATTCTTTATCAGTGGGGTTTTGTTTGGACTATTTCACTTATGAAATACCTAATTCTTATTTCATTCGTTGAAGGCCTTATGCCATCAGTTACTTTCATTTCCTATAAATCTTGAGATACTACGATTTCTTCCATAGTAAACAGTCATTCAATTATTGTTAGATTTACATCTTATTCTTGAATGGATCACATCATTCTACTATTGTACTTCTATCTGTGAGAATTCATATGCCTTTTTGGATTCGGCTTCATTTTGGATCAATCTATTCAATCATTTCAATCATCGTATTCTAGTTACTGGGATTATGATGATAAATATAATGTGAGATGTAATAGGTATAATTGCCTCGCATAAGGTATGATAGAAACCTTATAGACACGAACTCATACGTAGTAATAGAAGAATCATCTCGATCTCTACAATGGATGAATCATCTCAAACAACTGAGGACCAGTCCAGAAGTCTAAGCAACATAATACCTAAGGAGATCGATCCCACCATTGTATTTGGAAGGCTGATACAAGGCTTATGGAAGACCGCTGACGGCACTAGCGCAAGTGACTATGGAAACGAGTTGTTTAGACACCTTCATATCGCCCATTAAGATTTGCTTTTGAGACCACTCAAGCCACAACCTGCTACACTACCAAGGTCAACCCTACTACAAGGAGCACATGAGATATTGACTTAACCCGAGGCGATGGAAGACGCAAGAATAGAACATACCTTCAACAGATCGATCGATCTCATAAATTGCTGACATCGACCACGTTTAGTGAAGATGAGTACTGCATTCAACTTTCAAGCCAATGATCAGATCGCATAGGACCTACCAAGAGAAGACACGTTTCAGGTTTACAACATCGATGTTCCATCAACACACTGAAGAAATGCATCTCTAACCCTGCGCACGTTATAAATTAAAACCATGTAAGGCTGAGTAACTATATTCATCTTTCTGATTTAACTCCTTTTGAGTAAACCCACTATTTTCTACCATTGGTTGCATTAGATCAATTATCCTTATGATGAACCTTGGGATGTCCTTTATTGTTTCACTAATTGACAGTTATTCGTTGTCCTCTTTGATTTCACTTAATAAGATTTTGGATCATTCTGATCAATGATAAATCCAAGAGAATTCATTTGCTTTATAATGCTATAAGTTACCTCTTTGGTCTTATCACCATGAAAATCGATTCCAATAATTCATTTATAAACCAATCATTGTAAGTCATTTGGATTTATGATCTGTTAAATTAATCTTTGTAAATCGTTTGGACTGTCAACCATTTGACCAACTTTTTCAAGTGCGTATCCCTTAACATTATTGTAAAGGATCTCTTTGTATTTGTTCACCTAAGGAAGTCAAGCATATTGCACCCCTTTGTAAATTAGTCTTCATTTCCTTTCATTTCACAAATTCTTCTTATTGGTAATCTTGACTTTTATCATTAAGGCTTCACCTAAATTGTTGGCTCATGAGACAAGGAATTCTTATGTCCTACCTGGGAGGCCATGCGCCTATAGTCATTGCATTACTATGATTGTCCTATAGTAATCATCTAATGGTTATTCTCAGATACTCATTCTATACATTGTGATCCTACGTACAAGTGATTGATCACGTACCTCTTCGTTTTTAACTCAGTACATAATGAGTATTCATTTTATTATGAATTCAACTCCTTACAAGTGAATTCAATCCTACTCCAATTACCAGTAACAACTTATATGCTTGGTATTAATTAATGCATGGAGAAATTACTTAACGACTTGTGTCATCACCTACGATGCCGAAACTCCACGACAATTTCATGTCGACACACAAAGGAAGTAAATCACAATAACACGCATAAAAGGATGCCACGACCCCTACAAGTTATAGAAGACAATCGTGAGACCAACTAGACTTCTCAACCATCGCATCAAGAAGCTGAGAGGTAAGAATCTTGCCCGATTAAAGACATAGAAGAAACAAACTAGTATCCCGAACAACTACTCGAATGCAGTCCACAATCATTGAGGAAAACTCTGGATACATAAAAAAAAATCATCACAAGAGGCAAAAGAAATAATGAAAGTAAAGTTAATCAGACTGCTGTTTACACACATCCAAAGCAACGTGATTTCTGCGACAGCTGCGGAATATCTGGACATCACTTCAAAGAATGCAAAGCACCGAAATAGCTCACAAGTTGATAGGCGCAGTGCTTCAATTATGGAAAGACTGGACGTGTGCGCAAAGATTTTCCGAAATGAGAAACTCAGAACAAGGTTCCACGACAAAGAAGATCCCGAAAGAGAACTTATAGGTCACCAAATCAATCTCAGCAATGAACAAGAAGAAAGACCGAAGGTGCCATATTCAATGTCAGAACTATGAATTTCACTTGGCATTGTTTTAGCAAAGAAGTTTGGACGTTTGAAAGAATTTTTGAGAAGGTCTGATTAGTTAGCTAGTGGGAACCTCATAACCTTAAAATCTGAGATATTATTAGTACCTTGTACTTTCTAAGACCTAGCAAAATCTAGATTTCGAGGACGAAATCCTTTAATAGGTGGTGGATGATGTAACACCTGTAATTTTCTGTCATTATAATATCAGCTTTTTCTAATTTCTGTATTGGACCCACTATATTATTATATTATTATTTTAATTACGTGACGGTATGGACGTGTTGTAGTATTACCATATAGACAGTAGTAACCATACCGACTCGACCATAATAACATTTAACTTAGTCCCGTACCCAGACCCGGACATTAGAAATACTACCAGTTTGCACGTACTTCGAGACCGACACGCATACTGAGGAACTTATGCACGTAAACTGAGGAAGTGGCACATAACTCGAGGTGGGCCCACATGGCCGACCATGTGGGCAAGCACATGCCACCCTCTTGGACACATGTCCACTTGTTGGACACATGGCATAGCATGTACACATGCTCCATGACACCTAGCACATGCATCTCTCCTATATAAGCACACCTACATGCATACACACACACATTTGACACTCTTTTTCTTCATAATCTGCACCTAAGTGAAGAAAGAGAGCTGTGAGTTATAAATCCCATAAAAATACGGAAGAAAAACAAGGAGAAGAAGAAGGTGACACCATTGAAGTTGAAGTTCAAGCTCCATCAAGCTCAAGAACAACATCAAGCTTAATTTCAAGCTTTGGTGAGTAAATTATGGGTAATTGTGAGTAATCTAACTCAATTTATAACCTATATAATATGTACTAATGTTTAGTAGAAGTTTGATGTTGTTGTGTTGAAGTTTTCATGACATGCAAGACAAATCCATAAATCTGAGAAACTGAAACTCTCAGCAGAACATAGTTTAGTAAAATGAATGTTTTGTGCTGCTCAAAAATCCGAATTAAGCTATGTTTTTTTGTGGTCAAAGCTAACTCATATATCTACAAATAACTCTTCTGTAGATCAGTCTAGAAATCAATCCTTCATGGGTGAAATGCATGTACAATGCAGTGTTATAAACCTGGAAAAACAGAAACTTCCAACAGAATGTAGTTTAGTAAAATGGATGTTTTGAGGAGTTCAAAAATTGTAATTAAGCTAGCATTTTTTGTAGTAAAATATAACTCATTTATCTACAAATAACTCTTCTATAGCGCAGTCTAGAAATCACTCCTTCATGGGTGAAATGCATGTACAACGCAGTGTTATAAATCTGAGAAACTGAAACTTTCAGTAGAACATAGTTTAGTAAAATGAATGTTTTGTGCAGCTCCAAAATGAGAATTAAGCTAGGCTTTTTTTTTGAAGAAAGCTAACTCATTTATCTACAAATAACCCTTCCATAGATCAGTCTAAAAATCCCTCCTTCATAGGTGAAATTCACATATAATGTAGTACTATAAATCTGGGACAGAACAGTCTGAGATATAAGAAATGTCTTGTAAAATAAATAGTTTGAGTAGCTCAAAAATGTAATTGAAGCTAGATTTTTTTTTGTACATAAAGATATTCCTATTATCTATAATGTTTTAGTTTTGAGTTTGATCTACAAAGCAATTTATCATGCCCAAATAAATCATGTTAATTCAGTCAACACAGTGAAAATGTATCTTGGCAGATTGTACAGCTTTTTGTATAATGTTTTGTTTATGCATGGTGTTGATTGTTGATGCTAGTTTTCCAGTACATGTGTTGTTATGAAAATCTCGTGCTATGGTAGTTCTATCGCATAGATGAGTATGTTAAGGGTTTTGTCTATGTGTTTATTGGTATTAAATTCACGTTATAAATCCATGAGCTACGTGCTATGTTTTGTATTGTTATGAATATAGTCTAATGACCGTTGAAAGTTCATACCCAAACTATAAGTATATTGTATGGCATATTATTGCATTGATAAGTGATCGGGAAAGTTTCCATCGTAAGTATATTGAGAGGAAAACGGAATGTCAGACGTATAGCGATATATTAACAGTTATAAATGGATGATATTAATGAACTATACTACAAAACGTGCGAACGAGAAAAATAACGATAAAACCTTCAATAATAGATTTAATGCAAATAAGGGACATTGGGCCTCATTTCTAGTCATGTGTCTTCTGGTCAAAGTTGATTCGTGAACTTTTGTGTCGTGTTGGGATAATTCTTGCAAAGTTGGTCTCTCGATTATTCCATGGAATCGATTGGTGAGTTATGTTTTGTTCCTTGATCTGAGGATCGGCATGACGTGTTCGGTCAAGTGCGGATGACCTGAGGATCGTCGTGACGTGTTTGATCAAGTGGTTGATTATTTTTCCGCACCCTTGGACTGAGGATCGGCATGACGTGTTCGGTTATGTACGGGTGATCTGAGGATCGGCATGACGTATTCGTCCAAGTGATTATTAATTTCCCGTACCCTTGGTCTGAGAATCGGCATGACGTGTTCGGTAACGTGCGGGCGACCTAAGGATCGGCATGACGTGTTCGACCAAGAGATTGTTAATGTCCCGCACACTTATGCCATTTGGGCAAAAGTTTGAGTGCCAGTTGGGTGACAGTTAAATATTCATTGTTGAGTGTTGTACTTTCTTGACTAGTAAATGCGTTTGGAGTTAAGTCTCCTTTCAGTCAATGTCATTGGTCAGTTCAGTTCTGTGTTAAGTTTCAAAAGGAATGATTGGGTTTAAATATGACATGATTTTGAGAATAAGAAAAGACGAACAAGACATAGTATCGAGAATAAGAAATGATGAACGAGATATGGTTTCGAGAAATTAGAAGAGATGAAGAATAACTTACCTTAAGTGGTGGTAACCTTAAGGGGACCCTCACTTAGCTTAACCGCTAACGACTTTTCATGCCGCTGGACATTCCACGTCCAGCCTTTGCAGGTCCAGACGGAGCCGACTGCTATCAAGATGCTGACTTTACTACTGAAGACTATACTGGTGAAGATTACTACGAGGAAGGCTACGGTTTCGCCAGCTGAAGACTTTGGAGCTTTTTCTTTTGTTATAGTTCTGTTATTATTATGTTAGTGATGTAATAGTTTAGCTGGTCTTGTAATATGTATCTTTTGGATATCTTTTTGGCCTGTAATATTCTACTGATGTAAGACTTGAATGTTTTAAATTTCTGCTTCCGCTGAACTTAGTCACTTTCCCATATCACATTATTGTTATAAGCATGTTTGGACAATCAGGTGACACTCACAACCAGTTACGTGTCTACGAACCCATAAAGGAAATTTATTTTTCCCTATTTTTAGTACTTCGGGGCGTGACAGGGATTTTTGATATCAGAGCCTTAGGTTTCGACGCGCTCACTGATTGTCCTATACCTTAAGTGATGAGCCTAAGATTTACCTCGTATTAGAACTGACACTAAGTTAGCTCCTCTTGCATGACTATGGAGTCGAGCTTCGTTCATGATTATTTTAGAGGTCACTATAATCGCGGCTGTCGTGTCCAGCCTGCCAACCCTATACTATATCGACAGGGGATCTGGTAGAGGGCGAGGCATACCTTGGAAGAGGACATACGGAGAGATGTGCTTACCGATGCATTGCAGTATCCGGATCGAGTTCAGCCCGAGTCGATCCATGCTTCAGAGACTACCATACTTAATCACCAGGAGCTTATCAGCATGACTCAGGACAAGGCACTATATGACGATATACTCTTCCCGATTATCATGCCGGCACTAGCACCACCATTCTCACCCGAGCCCATACCAGAGCCAGATGCAGATTTAGATCCCATTGATACAGATAGAGACAACGACAAAGCGAGTGGATAGGATTCTGTAGGCAGTGACCACTCAGCAGATGACCCATCTGATTGTGACAACACATATGATGACAATGACCTGACAATTGTGACGATCCGGCAAGTAGCGATGACGAGCTAATCGAGGAGGTTGACCCTACGGACGATCTTCAGAGACCAGGGGATGATATACAACATCACCAGTTGTCGGGGACGAGATGATACTGGTGCCTGAGCAGGACCATGAAGCAGATCCAGCTGACATCAAGGAGAAGGAGGAGGACCCTGAGGAGGAGTTCTTAGAGGATCCGTTACAGATAATAAGAGAGGCAAACTTTACCTTAGATATGATAAGCGAGTACCATAGTAAGCAGTCATATCCTTTCTACTCATTCCACTCTCTTTGAGTAAATCGATACCTTCTATTCTAATGGTCATTTCTTCTGGAAAAGGGATCTATATATTTTGTAAAGTGGCTCCGATTACCATCAATAATTATTGTGATACACTCCTTGATAAGTAATTCATTTCCTTGAATTTTTAGAAATTCCCCAGTCAACAATTCTTGAGTATGTACCTTGATCATCCGATTCTAGGCAAATTCTTTTGAGAACAAGTTCGATCACTAGTACTGCAAAGTCATTCTTTTTGACTTATTATTCCTTGAACAAATTCTTACAAGTTCATTTCATTTGAAATAATCCTAAATGAGTTCTCTGTCCTTGTTCTTGCCATGAACTCAAAAAAAAAATTGTTGTACTCTCTGAACATCTTGACCTCTTATTGTCTCTCTCGGTTGCTACCTTATTCTTTATCAGTGGGGTTTTATTTGGACTATTTCACTTATGAAATACCTAATTCTTATTTCATTCGTTGAAGGTCTTATGCCATCAGTTACTTTCATTTCCTATAAATCTTGAGATACTACGATTTCTTCCATAGTAAACAGTCATTCAATCATTGTTAGATTTACATCTTATTCTTGAATGGATCACATCATTCTACTATTGTACTTCTATCTGTAAGAATTCATATGCCTTTTTGGATTCGGCTTCATTTTGGATCAATCTATTCAATCATTTCAATCATCGTATTCTAGTTACTGGGATTATGATGATAAATATAATGTGAGATGTAATAGGTATAATTGCCTCGCATAAGGTATGATAGAAACCTTATAGACACGAACTCATCTGTACGAATAGAAGAATCTTCTCGATCTCTACAATGGATGAATCATCTCAAACAACTGAGGACCAGTCCAGAAGGCTAATCAACATAATACCTAAGGAGATCGATCCCACCACTGTATTTGGAAGGCTGATACAAGGCTTATGGAAGACCGCTGACGGCACTAGCGCAAGTGACTATGGAAACGAGTTGTTTAGACGCCTTCATATCGCCCATTCAGAATTGCTTTTGAGACTACTCAAGCCACAACCTGCTACACTACCAAGGTCAACCCTATTACAAGGAGCACATGAGATATTGACTTAACTCGAGGCGATGGAAGACGCAAGAATAGAACATACCTTCAACAGATCGAACGATCTCATAGACTGCTGACATCGACCACGTTTAATCACAACGAATGACTCGCACCGCGAATATTAGTGAAGATGAGTACTGCATTCCACTTTCAAGCCAATGATCAGATCGCATAGGACCTACTAAGAGAATACACGTTTCAAGTTTACAACATCGATGTTTCATCAACACACTGAAGAAATGCATCTCTAACCCTGCGCACGTTATAAATTAAAACCATGTAAGGCTGAGTAACTATATTCATCTTTCTGATTTAACTCCTTTTGAGTAAACCCACTATTTTCTACCATTGGTTGCATTAGATCAATTATCCTTATGATGAACCTTGGGATGTCCTTTATTGTTTCACTAATTGACAGTTATTCGTTGTCCTCTCTGATTTCACTTAACAAGATTTTGGATCATTCTGATCAATGATAAATCCAAGAGAATTCATATGCTTTCTAATGCTATAAGTCACCTCTTTGGTCTTATCACAATGAAAATCAACTCCAATGATTCATTTATAAACCATTCATTGTAAGTCATTTGGATTTATGATCTGTTAAATTAATCTTTGTAAATCGTTTGGACTGTCAACCATTTGACCAACTTTTGCAAGTGCGTATCCCTTGACATTATTGTAAAGGATCTCTTTGTATTTGTTCACCTAAGGAACTCAAGCATATTGCACCCCTTTGTAAATTAGTCTTCATTTCCTTTCATTTCACAAATTCTTCTTATTGGTAACCTTGACTTTTATCATTAAGGCTTCACCTAAATTATTAGCTCATGAGATAAGGAATTCTTATGTCCTACCTGGGAGGCCATGCGCCTATAGTTATTGCATTACTATGATTGTCCTATAGTAATCATCTAATGGTTATTCTCAGATACTCATTCTATACATTATGATCCTACGTACAAGTGATTGATCACGTACCTCTTCATTTTTAACTCAGTACATAATGAGTATTCATTTTGTTATGAATTCAACTCCTTACAAGTAAATTCAATCCTACTCCAATTACCAGTAACAACTTATATGCTTGGTATTAATTAATGCATGAAAAAATTTCTTAACGACTTGTGTCATCACCTACGATGCCGAAACTCCACGATAATTTCATGTCGACACGCTAAGGAACTAAATCACAATAACACGCATAAAAGGACGCCACGACCCCTACAAGTTATAGAAGACAATAGTGAGACCAACTAGACTTCTCAACCATCGCATCAAGAAGCTGAGAGGTAAGAATCTTGCCCGATTAAAGACGTAGAAGAAACAAACCAGTATCCCGAACAACTACTCGAATGCAGTCCACAATCATTGAGGAAAACTCTGGATACATCAAAAAAAAATCATCACAAGAGGTAAAAGAAATAATGAAAGTTAAGTTAATCAGACCGCTGTTCAGACACATCCAAAGCAACGTGATATCTGCGACAGCTGCGGAATATCTGGACATCACTTCAAAGAATGCAAAGCACCGAAACAGCTCACAAGTTGATAGGCGCAGTGCTTCAATTGTGGAAAGACTTGACGTGTGCGCAAAGATTGTCCGGAATGAGAAACTCAGAACAAGGTTCCACCACAAAGAAGATCCCGAAAAAGAACTTATAGATCACCAAATCAATCTCAGCAATGAACAAGACGAAAGACCGAAGGTGCCATATTCAATGTCAGAACTATGAATTTCACTTGGCATTGTTTTAGCAAAGAAGTTTGGACGTTTGAAAGAATTTTTGAGAAGGTCTGATTAGTTAGCTAGTGGGAACCTCATAACCTTAAAATCTGAGATATTATTAGTACCTTGTACTTTCTAAGACCTAGCAAAATCTAGATTTCGAGGACGAAATCCTTTAATAGGTGGTGGATGATGTAACACCTGTAATTTTCTGTCATTATAATATCAGCTTTTTCTAATTTCTGTATTGGACCCACTATATTATTATATTATTATTTTAATTACGTGACGGTATGGACGTGTTGTAGTATTACCATATAGACAGTAGTAACCATACCGACTCGACTATAATAATATTTAACTTAGTCCCGTACCCAGACCCGGACATTAGAAATAATACCAGTTTGCATGTACTTCGAGACTGACACGCATACTGAGGAACTTATGTACGTAAACTGAGGAAGTGGCACACAACTCGAGGTGGGCCCACATGGCCGGCCATGTGGCAACCACATGCCACCCTCTTGGACACATGTCCACTTGTTGGACACATGGCATAGCATGTACACATGCTCCATGACACCTAGCACATGCATCTCTCCTATATAAGCACACCTACATGCATACACACACACATTTGACACTCTTTTTCTTCATAATCTGCACCTAAGTGAAGAAAGAGAGCTGGGAGTTATAAATCCCATAAAAATATGGAAGAAAAACAAGGAGAAGAAGAAGGTGACACCATTGAAGTTGAAGTTCAAGCTCCATCAAGCTCAAGAACAACATCAAGCTTAATTTCAAGCTTTGGTGAGTAAATTATGAGTAATTGTGAGTAATCTAACTCAATTTATAACCCATATAATATGTACTAATGTTTAGTAGAAGTTTGATGTTGTTTTGTTGAAGTTTTCATGACATGCAAGACAAATCCATAAATCTGAGAAACTGAAACTCTCAGCAGAACATAGTTTAGTAAAATGAATGTTTTGTGCTGCTCAAAAATCCGAATTAAGCTATGTTTTTTTGTGGTCAAAGCTAACTCATATATCTACAAATAATTCTTCTATAGATCAGTCTAGAAATCAATCCTTCATGGGTGAAATGCATGTACAATGCAGTGTTATAAACCTGGAAAAACAGAAACTTCCAACAGAATGTAGTTTAGTAAAATGGATGTTTTGAGGAGTTCAAAAATCGTAATTAAGCTAGCATTTTTTGTAGTAAAATATAACTCATTTATCTACAAATAACTCTTCTATAGCGCAGTCTAGAAATCACTCCTTCATGGGTGAAATACATGTACAACGCAGTGTTATAAATCTGAGAAATTGAAACTTTCAGCAGAACATAGTTTAGTAAAATGAATGTTTTGTGCAGCTCCAAAATGAGAATTAAGCTAGGATTTTTAGTGGAGAAAGCTAACTCATTTATCTACAAATAACCCTTCCATATATTAGTCTAAAAACCCCTCCTTCATAGGTGAAATTCACGTATAATGCAGTACTATAAATCTGGGACAGAACAGTCCGAGATATAAAAAATGTCTTGTAAAATAAATAGTTTGAGTTGCTCAAAAATGTAATTGAAGCTAGATTTTTTTTGTACATGAAGATATTCCTATTATCTATAATGTTTTAGTTTTGAGTTTGATCTACAAAGCAATTTATCATGCCCAAATAAATCATGTTAATTCAGTCAACACAGTGAAAATGTATCTTGGCAGATTGTACAGCTTTTTGTATAATGTTTTGTTTATGCATGGTGTTGATTGTTGATGCAAGTTTTCCGGTACATGTGTTGTTACGAAAATCTCGTGCTATGGTAGTGCTATCGCGTAGATGAGTATGTTAAGGGTTTTGTCTATGTGTTTATTGGTATTAAATTCACGTTATAAATCCATGAACTACGTGCTATGTTTTCTATTGTTATGAATATAGTCTAATGACCGTTGAAAGTTCATACCGAAACTATAAGTATATTGTATGGCACGCTATTGCATTGATAAGTGATCGGGAAAGTTTCCATCGTAAGTATATTGAGAGGAAAACAGAATGTCGGACGTATAGCGATATATTAACGATTATAAATGGATGATATTAATGAACTAAACTACGAAACGTGCGAACGCGTAAAATAACGATAAAACCTTCAATAATAGATTTAATGCGAATAAGGGACATTGGGCCTCGTTTATAGTCGTGTGTCTACTGGTCAAAGTTGATTCGTGAACTTTTGTGTCGTGTTTGGATAATTCATGCAAAGTTGGTCTCTCGATTATTCCATGGAATCGATTGGTGAGTTATGTTTTGTTCCTTGATCTGAGAATCGGCATAACGTGTTCGGTCAAGTGCGGATGACCTGAGGATCGTCGTGACGTGTTTGATCAAGTGGTTGATTATTTTTCCGCACCCTTGGACTGAGGATCGGCATGACGTGTTCGGTTATATACAGGTGACCTGAGGATCGGCATGACGTATTCGTCCAAGTGATTATTAACTTCCCGTACCCTTGCTCTGAGGATCGGCATGACGTGTTCGGTAATGTGCGGGCGACCTGAGGATCGGCATGACGTGTTTGACCAAGAGATTGTTAATGTCCCGCACACTTATGCCATTTGGGCGATAGTTTTAGTGCCAGTTGGGCGACAGTTAACTATTCATTGTTGAGTGTTGTACTTTCTTGACCAGTAAATGCGTTTGGAGTTAAGTCTTCTTTCAGTCAATGTCATTGGTCAGTTCAGTTCTGTGTTAAGTTTCAAAAGGAATGATTGGGTTTAAATATGACATGATTTTGAGAATAAGAAAAGACGAACAAGACATAGTATCGAGAATAAGAAATGATGAACGAGATATGGTTTCGAGAAATTAGAAGAGATGAAGAATAACTTACCTTAAGTGGTGGTAACCTTAAGGGGACCCTCACTTAGCTTAACCGCTAACGGCTTTTCATGCCGCTGGACCTTCCACGTCCAGCCTTTGCAGGTCCAGACGGAGCCGACTGCTATCAAGATGCTGACTTTACTACTGAAGACTATACTGGTGAAGATTACTACGAGGAAGGCTACGGTTTCGCCAGCTGAAGACTTTGGAGCTTTTTCTTTTGTTATAGTTCTGTTATTATTATGTTAGTGATGTAATAGTTTAGTTGGTCTTGTAATATGTATCTTTTGGATATCTTTTTGGCCTGTAATATACTACTAATGTAAGACTTGGATGTTTTAAATTTCTGCTTCCGCTGAACTTAGTCACTTTCCCATATCACATTATTGTTATAAGCATGTTTGGACAATCAGGTGACACTCACAACCAGTCACGTGTCTACAAACCAAAAAGGAAATTTATTTTTCCCTATTTTTAGTACTTCGGGGCGTGACAGGGATTTTTGATATCAGAGCCTTAGGTTTCGACGCGCTCACTGATTGTTCTATACCTTAAGTTATGAGCCTAAGATTTACCTCGTATTAGAACTGACACTAAGTTAGCTCCTCTTGCATGACTATGGAGTCGAGCTTCGTTCATGATGATTTCAGAGGTCACTATAATCGCGGCTGTCGTATCCAGCCTGCCGACCCTGTACTATATCGACAGCGGATCTTGTATAGGGCGAGGCATACCTTGGAAGAGGACATACGGAGAGCTGTGCTTACCGATGCATTGCAGTATCCGGATCGAGTTCAGCCCGAGTCGATCCATGCTTCAGAGACTACCATACTTAATCACCAGGAGCTTATCAGCATGACTCAGGACAAGGCACTATAAGACGATATACTCTTCTCGATTAGCATGGCGGCACTAGCACCACCATTCTCACCCGAGCCCATACCAGAGCCAGATGCAGATTTAGATCCCATTGATACAGATAGAGACAACGACATAGCGAGTGGATAGGATTCTGTAGGCAGTGACCACTCAGCAGATGACCCATCTGATTGTGACAACACATATGATGACAATGACCTGACAATTGTGACGATCCGGCAAGTAGCGATGACGAGCTGATCGAGGAGGTTGACCCTACGGACGATCTTCAGAGACCAGGGGATGATACACAACACCACCAGTTGTCGGGGACGAGATGATACTGGTGCCTGAGCAGGACCATGAAACAGATCCAGCTGACATCAAGGAGAAGGAGGAGGACCCTGAGGAGGAGTTCTTAGAGGACCCGTTATAGATAATAAGAGAGGCAAACTTTACCTTAGATATGATAAGCGAGTACCATAGTAAGCAGTCATATCCTTTCTACTCATTCCACTCTCTTTGAGTAAATCGATACCTTCTATTCTAATGGTCATTTCTTCTGGAAAAGGGATCTATATATTTTGTAAAGTGGCTCTGATTACCATCAATAATTATTGTGATACACTCCTTGATAAGTAATTCATTTTCTTGAATTTTTAGAAATTCCCCAGTCAACAATTCTTGAGTATGTACCATGATCATCCGATTCTTGACAAATTCTTTTGAGAACAAGTTCAATCACTAGTACTGCAAAGTCATTCTTTTTGACTTATTATTCCTTGAACAAATTCTTACAAGTTCATTTCATTTGAAATAATCCTAAATGAGTTCTCTGTCCTTGTTCTTGCCATGAACTCAAAAAATAATTTTGTACTCTCTGAACATCTTGACCTCTTATTGTCTCTCTCGGTTGCTACCTTATTCTTTATCAGTGGGGTTTTGTTTGGACTATTTCACTTATGAAATACCTAATTCTTATTTCATTCGTTGAAGGCCTTATGCCATCAGTTACTTTCATTTCCTATAAATCTTGAGATACTACGATTTCTTCCATAGTAAACAGTCATTCAATCATTGTTAGATTTACATCTTATTCTTGAATGGATCACATCATTCTACTATTGTACTTTTATCTGTGAGAATTCATGTGCCTTTTTGGATTCGGCTTCATTTTGGATCAATCTATTCAATCATTTCAATCATCGTATTCTAGTTACTGGGATTATGATGATAAATATAATGTGAGATGTAATAGGTATAATTGCCTCGCATAAGGTATGATAGAAACCTTATAGACACGAACTCATACGTACGAATAGAAGAATCTTCTCGATCTCTAGAATGGATGAATCATCTCAAACAACTGAGGACCAGTCCAGAAGGCTAAGCAACATAATACCTAAGGAGATCGATCCCACCATTGTATTTGGAAGGCTGATACAAGGCTTATGGAAGACCGCTGACGGCACTAGCGCAAGTGACTATGGAAACGAGTTGTATACACACCTTCATATCACCCATTCAGAATTGCTTTTGAGACCACTCAAGCCACAACCTGTTACACTACCAATGTCAACCCTATTATAAGGAGCACATAAGATATTGACTTAACCCGAGGCAATGGAAGACGCAAGAATAGAACATACCTTCAACAGATCGAACGATCTCATAGACTGCTGACATCGACCACATTTAATCACAACGAATGACTCGCACCGCGAATATTAGTGAAGATGAGTACTGCATTCCACTTTCAAGCCAATGATCAGATCGCATAGGACCTACTAAGAGAAGACACGTTTCAAGTTTACAACATCAATGTTTCATCAACACACTGAAGAAATGCATCTCTAACCCTGCGCACGTTATAAATTAAAACCATGTAAGGCTGAGTAACTATATTCAACTTTCTGATTTAACTCCTTTTGAGTAAACCCACTATTTTCTACCACTGGTTGCATTGGATCAATTATCCTTATGATGAACCTTGGGATGTCCTTTACTGTTTCACTAATTGACAGTTATTCGTTGTCCTCTCTGATTTCACTTAACAAGATTTTGGATCATTCTGATCAATGATAAATCCAAGAGAATTCATTTGCTTTCTAATGCTATAAGTCACCTCTTTGGTCTTATCACCATGAAAATCGATTCCAATAATTCATTTATAAACCATTCATTGTAAGTCATTTGGATTTATGATCTGTTAAATTAATCTTTGTAAATCGTTTGGACTGTCAACCATTTGACCAACTTTTGCAAGTTCGTATCCCTTGACATTATTGTAAAGGATCTCTTTGTATTTGTTCACCTAAGGAACTCAAGCATATTGCACCCCTTTGTAAATTAGTCTTCATTTCCTTTCATTTCACAAATTCTTCTTATTGGTAACCTTGACTTTTATCATTATGGCTTCACCTAAAGTATTGGCTCATCAGACAAGGAATTCTTTTGTCATACCTGGGAGGCCATGCGCCTATAGTCATTGCATTACTATGATTGTACAATAGTAATCATCTAATGGTTATTCTCAGATACTCATTCTATATCTTGTGATCCTACGTACAAGTGATTGATCACGTACCACTTCGTTTTTAACTCAGTACATAATGAGTATTCATTTTGTTATGAATTCAACTCCTTACAAGTGAATTCAATCCTACTCCAATTACCAGTAACAACTTATATGCTTGGTATTAATTAATGCATGGATAAATTTCTTAACGACTTGTGTCATCACCTACGATGCCGAAACTCCATGACAATTTCATGTCGACACGCTAAGGAACTAAATCACAATAACACGCATAAAAGGACGCCACGACCGGTACAAGTTATAGAAGACAATCGTGAGACCAACTAGACTTCTCAACCATCGCATCAAGAAGCTGAGAGGTAAGAATCTTTCCCGATTAAAGACGTAGAAGAAACAAACCAGTATCCCGAACAACTACTCGAATGCAGTCCACAATCATTGAGGAAAACTCTGGATACTTAAAAAAAATCATCACAAGAGGTAAAAGAAATAATGAAAGTAAAGTTAATCAGACTGCTGTTCAGACACATCCAAAGCAACGTGATATCTGCGACAGCGGAATATCTGGACATCACTTCAAAGAATGCAAAGCATCGAAACAGCTCACAAGTTGATAGGCGTAGTGCTTCAATTGTGGAAATACTGGACGTGTGTGCAAAGATTGTCCGGAATGAGAAACTCAGAACAAGGTTCCACCACAAAGAAGATCCCGAAAGAGAACTTGCAAATCACCAAATCAATCTCGGCAATGAACAAGACGAAAGACCGAAGGTGCCATATTCAATGTCAGAACTATGAATTTCACTTGGCATTGTTTTATCAAAGAAGTTTGGACGTTTAAAAGAATTTTTGAGAAGGTCTGATTAGTTAGCTAGTGGGAACCTCATAACCTTAAAATCTGAGATATTATTAGTACCTTGTACTTTCTAAGACCTAGCAAAATCTAGATTTCGACAACGAAATCCTTTAATAGGTGGTGGAAGATGTAACACTTGTAATTTTCTGTCATTATAATATCAGCTTTTTCTAATTTTTGTATTGGACCCACTATATTATTATATTATTATTTTAATTACGTTACGATATGGACGTGTTGTAGTATTACCATATTGACTGTACTAACCATACTGACTCGACCATAATAAGATTTAACTTAGTCCCGTACACAGACCCGGACATTAGAAATAATACCAGTTTGCACGTACTTCGAGACCGACACGCATACTGAGGAACTTATGCACGTAAACTGAGGAAGTGGCACACAACTCGAGGCAGGCCCGCATGGCCGGCCATATGGCAACCACATGCCACCCTCTTGGACACATGTCCACTTGTTGGACACATGGCATAGCATGTACACATGCTCCATGACACCTAGCACATGCATCTCTCCTATATAAGCACACCTACATGCATACACACACATTTGACACTCTCTTTCTTCAGAATCTACACCTAAGTGAAGAAAGAGAGCTGGGAGTTATAAATCCCATGAAAATATGGAAGAAAAAGAAGGAGAAGAAGAAGGTGACACCATTGAAGTTGAAGTTCAAGCTCCATCGAGCTCAAGAACAACATCAAGCTTAATTTCAAGCTTTGGTGAGTAAATTATGAGTAATTGTGAGTAATCTAACTCAATTTAGAACCCATATAATTTGTACTAATGTTTAGTAGAAGTTTGATGTTGTTGTGTTGATGTTTTCATGACATGCAAGACAAATCCATAAATCTGAGAAACTTTAACTCTCAGCAGAACATAGTTTAGTAAAATGAATGTTTTGTGCAGCTCAAAAATCCGAATTAAGCTAGGTTTTTTTATGGTAAATGCTAACTCATATATCTACAAATAACTCTTCTAAAGATTAGTCTGGAAATCACTCCTTTATGGGTGAAATGCATGTACAATGCAGTGTTATAAACCTGGGAAAATAGAAACTTCCAGCAGAATGTAGTTTAGTAAAATGGATGTTTTGAGGAGTTCAAAAATTGTAATTAAGCTAGGTTTTTTTGTGATAAAAGCTGACTCATTTATCTACAACTAACTCTTCTACATCTCAGTCTATAAATCACCCCTTCATGGGTGAAATGCATGTACAACGCAGTGTTATAAATCTGAGAAACTGAAACTTTCAGCAGAACATAGTTTAGTAAAATGAATGTTTTGTGCAGCTCCAAAATGAGAATTAAGCTAGGTTTTTTTTTTAAAGAAAGCTAACTCATTTATCTACAAATAACCCTTCCATAGATCAGTCTAAAAACCCCTCCTTCATAGGTGAAATTCACGTACAGTGCAGTACTATAAATCTGGGACAGAACAGTCCGAGATATAAGAAATGTCTTGTAAAATAAATAGTTTGAGTAGCTCAAAAATGTAATTGAAGCTAGATTTTTTTTGTACATGAAGATATTCCTATTATCTATAATGTTTTAGTTTAAAGTTTGATCTACAAAGCAATTTATCATGCCCAAATAAATCATGTTAATTCAGTCAACACAGTGAAAATGTATCTTGGCAGATTGTACAGCTTTCTGTATAATGTTTTGTTTATGCATGGTGTTGATTGTTGATGCTAGTTTTCCGGTACATGTGTTGTTATGAAAATCTCGTGCTATGGTAGTGC
Source organism: Hydrangea macrophylla (assembly GCA_033977485.1). NCBI lineage: Eukaryota > Viridiplantae > Streptophyta > Magnoliopsida > Cornales > Hydrangeaceae > Hydrangea > Hydrangea macrophylla. The sequence continues at coordinate 6,964,527 of CM066993.1, read as the reverse complement.
TATCGCGTAGATGAGTATGTTAAGGGTTTCGTCTATGTGTTTATTGGTATTAAATTCACGTTATAAATCCATGAGCTACGTGTTATGTTTTCTATTGTCATGAATATAGTCTAATGACCGTTGAAAGTTCATACCCAAACTATAAGTATATTGTATGGCACGTTATTGTATTGATAAATGATCGGGAAAGTTTCCATTGTAAGTATATTGAGAGGAAAATGGAATGTCGGACGTATAGCGATATATTAACGGTTATAAATGGATGATATTAATTAACTAAACTACGAAACGTGCGAACGCGTAAATAACGATAAAAGCTTCAATAATATATTTAATGCGAATAAGGGACATTGGGCCTCGTTTTTAGTCATGTGTCTACTGGTCAAAGTTAATTCGTGAACTTTTGTGTCGTGTTTGGATAATTCTTGCAAAGTTGGTCTCTCGATTATTCCATGGAATCGATTGGTGAGTTATGTTTTGTTCCTTGATCTGAGGATTGGCATGACGTGTTCGGTCAAGTGCGGATGACCTGAGGATAGTCGTGACGTGTTCGATCAATTGGTTGATTATTTTTCCGCACCCTTGGACTGAGGATCGGCATGACGTGTTCGGTTATGTACGGGTGACCTGAGGATCGGCATGACGTATTCGTCCAAGTGATTATTAATTTTCCGTACCCTTGGTCTGAGGATCGGCATGACGTGTTCGGTAACGTGCGCGCGACCTGAGGATCGGCATGACGTCTTCGACCAAGAGATTGTTAATGTCCCGCACACTTATGCCATTTGGGCGACAGTTTGAGTGCCAGTTGGGCGACAGTTAACTATTCATTATTGAGTGTTGTACTTTCTTGACCAGTAAATGCGTTTGGAGTTAGTCTTCTTTCAGTCAATGTCATTGGTCAGTTCAGTTCTGTGTTAAGTTTCAAAAGGAATGATTGGGTTTAAATATGACATGATTTTGAGAATAAGAAAAGACGAACAAGACATAGTATCGAGAATAAGAAATGATGAACGAGATATGGTTTCGAGAAATTAGAAGAGATGAAGAATAACTTACCTTAAGTGGTGGTAACCTTAAGGGGACCCTCACTTAGCTTAACCGCTAACGGCTTTTCATGCCGATGGACCTTCCACGTCCAGCCTTTGCAGGTCCAAACGGAGCCGACTGCTATCAAGATGCTGACTTTACTTTTGAAGACTATACTGGTGAAGATTACTACGAGGAAGGCTACAGATTTGCCAACTGAAGACTTTGGAGCTTTTCTTTTGTTATAGTTCTGTTATTATTATGTTAGTGATGTAATAGTTTAGCTGGTCTTGTAATATGTATCTTTTGGATATCTTTTTGGCCTGTAATATACTACTGATGTAAAACTTGGATGTTTTAAATTTCTGCTTCCGCTGAACTTAGTCACTTTCCCATATCACATTATTGTTATAAGCATGTTTGGACAATCAGGTGACACTCACAACCAGTCACGTGTCTACGAACCCATAAAGGAAATTTATTTTTCCCTATTTTTGGTATTTCGAGGCGTGACATGTTATTATATGCGAATTCTATCAACGGTAGATGAGTCTCCCATGAGCTCTCAAAATCAATAACACATGCTCGAAGCATATCCTCCATTACTTGGTTAACTCGTTCAGACTGTCCATCAGTCTGTGGATAAAAGGCTATACTCAAGCTTAATGTCATTCCCAAAGCTGACTATAGAATTTTCTAGAACTCTACAATAAATCTCGAATCACGATCAAATACGCTAGAGACTGGTTCACCATGCAGTCATACGACTTGCTATATATACATACGACTCAAACGTTTGACTGGATATGACATACTATAAGCTATGAAATGTGCCAATTTGGTAAGTCGGTCCACAACTACCCAAATAGCATCGTGGTTTTGCTGAGATCTTGGTAATCCTACCACGAAATCTATAGTCATATGCTCCCACTTCCATCCAAAAATTGGTAATGGTTGTAGAAGTCCTAGAGGTTTCTGATGTTCTGCCTTTACTTGCTTACAAGACATTGAGACACGTGCTCAGCAACTTCTCGCTTCATTCCATCACAACATAAGTTCCTCTTCAAATCTTTGTACCTCTTTGTACCTCCTGGGTGGATAGTCATTCGCGACTTGTGAGCTTCATCCAGTATATCCTTCCTGAGATTGTCTTCATCCGGTACGCAAAGTCTATCTCTACATCTGAGTGCTCCCTTCGCATCAATATTCCAATTCTCTGGTTCCTTTACCGCGTTTCTTGCAAACCACTCTTGAAGTCCTTCATTCTTTTTCTGTGCCTCCAAGATACGACTAACGAGAGTCGATTGCACCATGAGACATCTAAAATGTCATCCTTCACTTGGGTTTGAGGCTTGGATACCAAATTCAGCCAAAGTTTCCATTAATGTTTGCCACTCTTTGACCATAAAAGAAGCTACTGCTATCCTCTTGGGTTTTCGACTCAATGCATCGGCCACTACATTTGCCTTCCTAGGGTAATACTGTAACGTGAAATCATAGTCCTTCAATAATTTCATTCAACGTCGTTGCCTCATGTTCATCTCCCTTTGAGAGAACAAGTATCTCAAACTCTTGTGATCCAAAAACAGATCAAGCTTCTCGCCATAGAGATGATGTCTCCAAATCTTGAGAGCAAAAATGATCGCAGCTAGTTTGAGATCATGTGTCGGATAATTCAAATCGTGAGGCTAAAACTGTCGTGATTGATCTTGTCAAAATCAAGATATAAAAGTATGCTTTACTTTCAAAAGATTTGCAGTGTGGAAGTAAAGGTCGAACCCATAGAGATTAAATACTACGCACTTTAATTTTTAAAACCTAAATTTAGTTAATTAAGAAAAACGAATTTTGAATTTAATTTGAATTAAACTAATAACAATAAAAGTAAATCTAAATTATGAAAGTAATTAAATATTTGTTTTTGTAATAAGTTTAAGGAACCTATGATTGCAAATCCGCCACTAGCTTCATAATAAGGGTATTTATGAATTACTTTATCTTATTAAGTTGGATGATAATGGGGAATTATAGCTACAACCCCAATTCCTCCGTCAAGAAAATAACTATGGTGCAAGCACCAACATAATCCATCTTCGGTTAGCACGAGTTATCCCACACTAAACTAGGGTTGTGGTATAATTCGTCTAATCTAGGCATGGACTATTCGAATACTTGATAGCACAATTCAATTTAAGCACCATTACATGTAAATAATCTAAACAAGTACAGCAAACATAGATCATTGAGCACACTACCATCAAAATAGATCTAAGACAAGAGTAAACTTTGAAAGTAACGATTTAATCAATAAGAGCACGATTTATTTTTAAAAATCCTCGGAACATGTAACTGTCATCCATACATAATAAAACTAAAATAAAAACATAAAATACACCCTATTACTTGGCTAGGGTTTCATTGAAACACTAGATCTTGAGTTTAGTTATCCATAGAAGCGGTAGATGGCAAGTAGTTGATGGAGCAGGCCATGGAAATCCTTGGTCTTCTTCTTCTTCTTCTTCTCATCCTTACTTTCCTCCCTTCAATGGCTAAAAGTATGGTTGTATATTGTATGTATATTAATTGCCTCTCTCTAATTGAAGTAAAATAGGGTATATATAGATTTTAGGCAAGTTTTGGAAGCTTTCCTAACCCAATTCGCACTAAAACTGCTGTATTTAGCTTTCCAGAAGTAATTAGGCAGTTTCGTTCACGTAGGAGTCTTCAGAATACTGAATTACATGTATTTGGTTTTTACACAGGTCACGCGAGCGCGTAATTTGGGACCTCGCGCGAGCGATTTCAGGATCTTCGCGCGAGCGGGTCGCTCGTGCGATTGGCATTTTTTAGTTTCGTTCTTTGTGTTTTTTCACTCTATTTAGCTTAGAATCCTTACTTTTCTCCAAATCCTGACAGAAAATTGAAAACGAAGTTAAAATATACAAAAAAAAAAAAAGATAAAAAAACACTAACAACTGTGAATTAAGGCATGTAATTAGGATTTGTTCTCTCCCGATCACACCCCCAAACCTACATTTTGCTAGTACTCGAGCAAAAAGAACATAAAAATTAAACTACTAATTAAAAATACTACTTCATTTTTTGCATGGATCACGATTGCATTTAGCATATGCAACAAGCCTTTTAAACTCCTAGGTGTCCCTAGTCGGACGAGTGAAGTCTCGTGAGGGTTCTCGTTAACAAGTTTCCCACAACCATCTTTATTAACTTATAAATTTAAAAAGTTTTATTCAAACGAAAAATAAAACAATCAATACTCCTTATCGTAGAATGATGATTTGAAATAGAATACCGAACAAGAAGAAACGGAATCAAACGTTTACCTACGTCATGAAAAATAATCTCAAGCACATGCCTCGTATAAATCAATAGAGTTTCTCATAAAATTGCACGTGTGTGATATGATAGTCAAATGAACACGCACATGTCATGAACTTGGAATATAACTCGGATAACCATCAAACTATGCTTCGACTACGAGTCTCACAATGTTAATTACACTCTCAAATAAAACACTCAAAAACATGTTTAATCCCTCTAGTATATGTGAGCAAAGGAATCATATTTTCAAAACGAGAAATGCTCACATATGACTCGGAAAAGACGCATGGCATGAAAGAACAGTAGTCTCATGGATAGGACGCTAATAGTCAACAAAAATTAATCGTTACCATGTTTTAATCCTCCTCCCATCAATTTCACATCCAAACCATGTTTCCTAGGATCAAATAGGACTTTTCAACGGTTGTAATGTGGCTCGGGCAATGAAAAAGGATAGAAAGGATTTGTTAGGTAGTTTTAGAATGGTATTGTAAGGCATGTTCGATTTCTTTCATTCCTCTCTTCTACCAACTTCATCTTTTCATACTTTTTTTTCATATATTTTTTTTCTTTAATTTCTCTTTTTGTTTCTTTCTTTTCTATTCTTCTTTCTACATTCAACTTTTTTTTTCAATCCTTTTTTTTTTTTCCTTCTTTTCTTTTTCTCTATTCTTTTCATCCTCGTTACTTTTGAAACGAATATTCCATAAATAACAAGGCAACCACCCCAAACATCATCTTATTTTCTTCTTCTTTTCAATCACACATCGCCTTAACACCACTAAAAGTTGATCAATCTTTCAGAGGTGTACTCCAAGTTGGCCAAATTGGATTCAAAAACAGGATAATGGTAATTAAAGAAAGAAATGACATTTTAACGGCTCAAGGGGGAACTAAGGACATTTATCATTTATCGGTCGGTAATAAACAAAGAAGGCCTAAAATCATGTCCTAGGATTATTTGGTTTTTCAACATTTACGACAGAAGATTATTTAGCATGGTAGCAAATATTTTAACTTGACTATCAACCAAAACAAGAATAATGAGACTAAACAACGAGTTAATGCACTATTTCAATGAAATTGGACAAACACAAAATGTATTTATAACCCTCTAAAAAGAAAAGATAGGCTCAAAAGCTCACCGGGTTTAGTCTCCACCTTGTGTTATCTAGAAATCCGATTCATATTATAGTTCATATCAAACATGTATACAAGCGACTACGTGCAGTGCATAGGTTTTTGTGCAAATCTATGATATGAAACTATGATGCAAACGATACATGACCTAAAACGTTTCAACATGACTTTAGCAAATATTTAATTACATCTTCTCCTATTTTCCCATTCTATAACAATCATAGTTAAATAACAAGATGTATCGACTAGAGATTGCAAAATCGTAGGTGACATCGTTTATTTAAGCACAAGTATCGAAATTTTTTGAAAATTTAGTGTAATAATAATAATGTGAATGCATACCCCCAAACCTAAACCTTTCATTGTCCCTAATGAAACAATAAAACGAACGAAAGGAAAGTACATAGAAAGGAACGATAATACCTCGATCTCGGCAATCACAAATAGGTGAACACATCAGAATATGACAATAACGTTCAATGTTACCTAGTACTTCTTGACAAAAAACGAACAAAGACAATAATAAAAGCAGCTAAAAGAACTATAACTAAACTAAACGAAACTAAATACACTATAAGAATAAACAAAACTATGAAAACAACAAGATAATAAACTATAAAGGAAAGAAAAAATAACCAGAACTTATGAAAATAATAAACGACTCGATCTACAAGGACCTAAGAACAAAAATAGAAAAGTAAAAACTACTGACTAGGGATGGGAGGAAGGGTATAGAAAAGAAAAGAAAAAGTTTCAGAAATAGGGGGGTCGCGCGAGCGGGCTTCGCGCGCGCGAATCCCTCTGCGAGACAAACTTTTTTTTGTTTTGAAAAAAATTCTCGCGCAAGCGAGACAGCCTGGCGCCCGCGAATCGAGGCACGAGGAGAACCTGAGAGCTCATAAACAAAAAGTAAACGATAATTTCACTAAGGCACATTCTCGTGCGAGCGGGCCGCGCGCGCGAGATTTTGAATCCTCGTTATTCTTGCTCTTTTATGTATATAAGTTAAAAATAAATTTACTCCGACCCCCAAACCTGTCCAGAACGTCTAAAACAGACTCAAAAGGACTCAAAAACGACTAAAAATAAGGAAAACGAACGAAATAAAGTTTGGATTGCCTCCCAAGAAGCGCTATCTTTTACGTCTTTAGCTAGACCGTTCTAGCTCAAGATTTATGGAGGTTGAAAATCAGACTTTGTACCCCTTAAGATATCAGGAAGAGCCCGGTGATAAGCAGAAATAACGTCGCTTTGAATTAATTCAATCGACGGTTCTCCTGAATTATGTTCAAATTGATTTCTTACCTTTCGAGTAAATTCATCATTCGGGTCTTGGTTATCAGGATTCATCCGTTCATTATGAATTATATTATTATCCTCACCCATGTTCAATTCATTAGTAGGTTCAATATTCCGTATAACCTCACTGTCCTCCATACATAGATAATCATCGTCTTTGGGAGGTTGATCGACAGCGTTAAACACGTTTAATTTTAAGTTCAAATTCCCGAATGACACTTTCATCACCCCCGTTCGACAATTGACACGCGCATTAGCGGTGGCTAAGAATGGACGACCAAGAATAACAGGGTGTGCTTCCTAGCATCTAGGACAGGTTCGGTATCAAGGACTATAAAATTAACGGGATAAAAACATTGATCAACTTTAACTATGACGTCCTCGATGATTCCTCTAGGTACTTTGACGGAACGATCCGCTAATTGAATAGTAGCAGTCGTAGGCTTAAGTTCACCTAGTCCTAGTTGTTTATAAACGCGATAAGGTAAGAGATTAACACTCACACCTAAGTCAAGGAGAGCCCTATGGATGACAATGTCACCTATGACACATGAAATAGTTGGCATACCTGGATCTTTATATTTTGGAGTAGCGTGTTGGAATATTGAGCTAACTTTTTCTGTGAGAAATACCTTTTTCGGTATATGACTGCGCAATTTACGTTTTTGAGTGCATAGGTCTTTAAGACATTTAGCATAAGTGGGAATTTGTTTAATAGTATCGAGGAATGGAATATTGATTTTAACTTGTTTAAATACCTCGAGTATATCCTCAACCTTTGACCCTTTCTTTGGAAAATTTGATGGTTCATCAACGTTAGATGGAAAGGGCAATTTTGGTATATGATTAGTCAGGGCCGTTTCTTTTTCTTTCTTATTTTGGCTCATGTCCTCACCCTTCTTTGTATTAGAGTTAATGTTTTCATCCCTCCTATTCTCATGTGGCATGTCAACAACTTCCTCTTCTCGAATAGTCGTCCTAGTCGAGACGGCGTTTACTTGCTCATTCGAACCCCCATTCCCACAGTGTCCCTTAGGATTTTGAATAGTTTGACTAGGCAACGTTTCCTCGTTTCTACGACTCACTACAGTAGCTAGTTATCCCATTTGGGATTCAAGCTTCGCAATGGATTGTGTGTGTGAGTGCACTATTTATGCTTGTGCCTGTACTTGTGTTTCGATTTTATTAAGGGACTCCAATACCTTTTCCTCAAAAATGTTACCCCTTGGAGGGTTCGGATTAGAAGGCAGTTGTTGGTATTGATTAGGTTGAAACTGAGGTCGATATGCATTAGGAAAATTAGTCGCCTCATTAGGATTATTATTATTATTTTTCCACGAGAAGTTAGGATGGTTTCTCCATGGTACGTCCGGATTATTAGTCATAGGATTATAATTATTTCGTGGGAATTATTGAATAGAATTAATATGTTGCTCCACGAATTCTGGAAATTGAGACTCTGACGGGCATGCAAGTATAGAATGTGAAGGGTCAGAACATAATGCACATACTTCAGAAGGAGGTGGGGTTGACGTTCGGTTTATTGTCAATAGTCAGTCAAGTTTTTTAGATAGTTCCTGAAATTCTATTAAGTGACTTGACTCAAACTTTACCTCACATTTGGGTTGCGAAAGATATCCCTCAGAACGTACCGACACAGCCTGATGCATCGAGTTCTCGCTGAATGTTTCAAAAAATTTCCAGGCCTAGTCGGTGCTTTTGTGTAGGAAGGTACCCGCACAAACGGCATCGATGGTATTACAGACAGAGGGAATAAGTCCCTCGTAAAAGACCTGTACCAACTGCCACTTATGAACCTGATGATGTGGGCAGGAACGTAATAATTCTTTAAATTTCTCCCATGTGTCATAAAGTGTTTCCCCATCTTGCAAGACAAAATTTGTTATGACTTTTCTTATTTGATTAGTTCTTGTGATTGGGAAAAACTTTTGTAAAAATGTGTTGTGTAAGGCTTCCCATGTTTTAATTGTGTTTGGCTTAAGTGATTGAAGCCAATACTTCGCTTTATCCTTTAAAGAGAATGGGAAAAGACACAGTTTTAATTCATCATCAGTGAAATGTTCGATTTTTAAAGTAAAGCATATAACTTGGAAATCCCCTAAGTGTTGATAAGGGTCTTCATTTATACGGCCATGGAAAGAAGGAAGTAGCGAGATGGTAGACGACTTTATCTCAAAGTGAGATGTTGTTGCCTCCGGTAATTCGATACCAGCTTGAGGCGTGTAAGTCGTAGGAATAAAATAATCTTTAAGTGGAGGAGGTGGAGTTATATTAGGGTTATTTCCATTATTTTTGTTGTTTCCAATATTTCTAATGTCGGCCATTGGAATAGGTTCTATGTTTAAAGTTCGAGTTTTTCTTAAACGTTTACGGGTGCTTTGAATTTCAGCCTGAAACAATGATGATGGTTTTGGAGTCGACTCGTCGTCTATTTTTAACTGAACTCTCGGAGCTTGGGTTGAAGACTGACTAATTCTAAGGGTACGTTCAAGTTCAAGATCGAAATGTTGTAATTCCGGTTTATTTGAATGTGTAACAAACATAAACTAAAAGAAAATACACTAAAACAAAAACTGACTCAACAAAAATAAAAAGCAATCACACAAATAAAATAACACTCAAGAACATAGTACTACTATGATGCATGTAATTATCCTTATGCAGTGATTCGCGTCAAAGTCCAGCGCCCCGGGTTTCCTAGCTAATACAGTGCTCACTCCACAACTAACCTAATGCAAGTAATTGTGTGTCAGCGTCCTGACTTACAGTGATTTGATGCGAAATTTCAAAGAAAGCAATTTAATTGAATTTTATTTTATTTTTTCGAGTAAGCTCCTTCGACGTGCATAGCTACTCCTCTCAAAACGCTAGAATTTGATAACTTTGAGAAACTACAAAACAAAAAGAAAAGTTAGTAACTTAAAACAAAAACAAAAAATTAGAAGAAAAAAAAAATAAAACAAAATCTAGTATTTACGAATTAACTAAATTAAGATTCTAAAACTAAAGGTAGTAATGCAATCCCCAACAACGGCGCCAAAAATTGATCTTGTCAAAATCAAGATATAAAAGTATGCTTAACTTATGCTTTACTTTCAAAAGATTTGCAGTGTGGAAGTAAAGGTCAAACCCACAGATATTGAATACTACGCACTTTAATTTTTAAAACCTAAATTTAGTTAATTAAGAAAAACAAATTTTGGATTTAATTTGAATTAAACTAATAATAATAAAAGTAAATCTAAATTATGAAAGCAATTAAATATTTATTTTTATAATAAGTTTAAGGAACCTAGGATTGCAAATCTGCCACTAGCTTCATAATAAGGGTATTTATGAATTACTTTAGCTTATTAAATTGGATGATAATGGGGAATTGTAGCTACAAGCCCAATTCCTCCGTCAAGAAAATAACTATGGTGCAAGCACCAACATAATCCATCTTCGGTTAGCACGAATTATCCCGCACTAAACTAGGGTTGTGGTATAATTCGTCTAATCTAGGCATGAGCTATTCGGATACTTGATAGCACAATTCAATTTAAGCACTATTACATGTAAATAATCTAAACAAGCACAGCAAGCATAGATCATTGAGCACACTACCATCAAAATAGATCTAAGACAAGAGTAAACTTTGAAAGTAACGATTTAATCAATAAGAGCACGATTTATTTTTAAAAATCCTCAGAACATGTAACTGTCATCCATACATAATAAAACTAAAATAAAAACATAAAATACACCCTATTACTTTGCTAGGGTTTCATTGAAACCCTAGATCTTGAGTTTAGTTAGCCATAGAAGCGGTAGATGGCAAGTAGTTGATGGAGCAGGCCATGGAAATCCTTGGTCTTCTTCTTCTTCTCCTTGCTTTCCTCCCTTCAATGGCTGAAAGTATGGTTGTATATTGTATGCATATTAATTGCCTCTCTCTAATTGAAGTAAAATAGGGTATATATAGATTTTAGGCAAGTTTTGGAAGCTTTCCTAACCCAATTTGCACTAAAACTGCTGTATTTAGCTTTCCAGGCGTAATTTGGCAGTTTCATTCACGTAGGAGTCTTCAGAATACTAAAATACACGTATTTGGTTTTTACACAGGTCGCACGAGCGGGCCGCGCGAGCGCGTAATTTAGGACCTCGCGCGAGCGATTTCGGAATCTTCGTGCAAGCGAGGCGCACGCGCAATTGGCTTTTTTCAGCTTCTTTCTTTGTGCTTTTTCACCCTATTTAGCTTGGAATCCTTACTTTTCTCCAAATCCTAACAGAAAATAGAAAATGAAGTAAAAATATACAAAAATAGGATAAAAAAGTACTAACAACTGTGAATTAAGGCATGTAATTAGGATTTGTTCTCTCCTGATTAGTGATCCATACGCAATTACCTTTCCATCTTGCAACAAAACACATCTAAGACCCTAGTGTGATGCGTCGCTATATAGTGAACTGCTCACTGCTCTTAGGTATTGCCAGCACTAGCATTGTAGTCAATCTCTTCCTGGAATACGCATTCATGTTTGTTACCCACTTAAACTTCAAATCCTTCTTAGTTAGTCTGATAAGAGGAGCTACGATCTTGGAGAATCCTTCCACAAATCTTTGGTAGTATCCAGCTAAACCAAGAAAACTTCAGACTTCCATTGTGATGGTTGGTATATTTCAATCCAACACTGTGTCTATCTTTGACGAGTCTATGGCTATTCCATCCTGCGAGACAACATGTCCAAGGAACTTGACCTCTTTCAGCTAGAACTCGCACTTGCTGAACTTCACATACAACTGATTATCTCAGAGGGTTTGTAGTACGATCCTTACATGTTCCTCCTCGGTCTTTGAGTGTATCAGAATATCATCTATGAACACGATAATGAACTAGTCCAAGTAGGGTCTAAATACTATGTTCATTAGGTCCATGAATACTGCTGGGGCATTGGTTAATCCAAAAGACATAATCAAGAACTCATAGTGCGCATATCTTGCCCTGAAAGCAGTCTTTGAAATATCCTCAGGCAAACCAACAGTTGGTGATATCCGAATCGTAGATCGATCTTCGAGAAAGTTGTCGCTCCTTCCAATTGATCAAATAGATCATTGATTCTAGGGAGTGGGTACTTATTCTTAATCGTGACCTTAGTCAGCTCCCTATAGTCGATATAAAGTCGCTGAGTTCCGTCCTTCTTCTTAACGAATAGCACTGGCGCTCCCCAAGGTGACGTGCTGGGGCGTACAAACTTGAGATCTTCTAATTCCTATAATTGCTTCTTCAGTTCTTACATCTCAGTTGGTGCCATCCGATAAGGAGCCTTCGATTATGGTAAAGTACTAGGTACTAACTCGATACATAAGTTAATCTCCTATTTATGTGGCAATCCTAAAATATTCTGAAACACATACTCAAAGTCTCAGACTACAGGAATATGTGCAACAGTGAGTTTCAAACTTGAGCTCTTGATAGCTGCTAGACAGCCAGTGAGAAAAGCAATACTAGAGGGGTTGCACTGAAAATCAAAGGTTGACTTCCCGGTACTAGAAATGTAATCATCTTATTGGCACAATCCAACTTAACATGATACTTCGTGAGCCAATCCCAAGATGATGTCAAATTCCTTCATTGGCAAAATGATTAGATTTGTGGGAAGAATTGAGTCTTCAAGGGTTAAGGAATAGTCCTTGCAAACTTTCCCTAATCTTACAGTTACTCTCAAAGGTGATACCGCATTCAGGGCTATGTCAAGTGCCTGGGGTACTAAACCGAAAAGTTTAACAACTTTGATACAATAAATGAATTCGAAGCACCAGTATCAAATAGAACTTTAACTCAAGTGCTGAATAACGTAAGAGTACTCTCCATGTTCTGCTATTCAGCCTCATCAAATCCAGCATTCTCTGGGAGGATAGCATTCATACGAGCCTATCAAACTTGGTCCTGAGCAGCTGGTCCGTTGTATTCCCTATGTGGTGCTCTACAGTCCTTGCTGATGTAGCCGTGATTGCCTCAATTATAACAGGGAATGCTCGATCGGTTGTAGTTCTTGGGAGCTCGACAATCCTTAGCCACATGGCCTAACTTGCCACAGTTGAAGCATCCACCGATATTGCTTCCAGTAGCAGTAGGGAGTCCTTATGGGGGAGGTGCATGGTTTGTAGCGTAGTAGTTCTGAGGAAACGCAGGTTGTAGCTTCCTTTCTCCAGTCCAATTGTAACAACCTGAATTTTGATTTAATTATTTTTTTTTATTTGCATTGCCATATTTAATTTAATTTGTATTGTCTACTTTTATTTATTTTGCAATTCTATTTGGGGGCAAACTGTTAATTTTATTAATTCAAGAATACTTGTGTTATGTTGCCACAACTGATTTTCATAAGGCTAGAAATACCTGTGATGTGATTTCAAATTTTTACCTTCAAAACAGTGAAAATATTTATTTTCGACTCAAACTACATTGTTATACAATCCGAAAATTATTTCTTACGTTAAAATGAATTTCATGTGTTTTTGTGGTGATCACCGCGCCGCGAAAATACCAGTTCATGTGCGAAAACTGTTTGTGCCGTGATGAACTTCCACAGATTTTGGAATCTACATAAAGCAAGATTTGACACTTATTTTATTTCCATTTATGGCAACTAATGATTGGTTAGTATCTAGTTTGGCTATGCCTTATTAGAGTGTGTTAATGTTAGGCCTTAAGCTCCATTATCCAAACACCTTGACTTGCCCCCTATAAATCTAATTTACCCCTACAACCCATCTCCATGGATTGTATAATCTATGTATATGTAGAACATATAAGTATATGCCTATCTTGTATTTAGTAATTTTGAAAACAAATTAATTGGTTGAGTCAAGTGTAAGGGACTTGGAGCCCAAGTTTACCCAATTGGCTTGTATATATGCATTTCACACTCTCACATTCTAAGGGAGTTTACAAACTGAGAAACCAGGGAGTTAGAGAGAGTTTTACATACAGCTTATACAGAAAATATTTTTAGAGAGAGAGAGAAAGTACTTCATCTCCATAGCTTGCAAGCTTCAATTAGATTTCTTTATTTTGATCCTCTTTCTCAACAATACTTCAAGCTTCAATCAAAGTGAGTATTTTGAACTCACTCAGAATGTAATCTATGCCTTACTACTGTTTTATATATGTACAATTGTCAAACTCCATTGTTGAGTTCATCATAGAAGTTCATGGCTTGAAGAACATGAATTTTCCAAACTCAATCAAAATCCATTATTAGAGATGATTTTGAAAGATTGTAGTTCATAGAGACTATGGTTAAAGTATTAAAGGCTAATTCATTCGTATCGTGACGTACATAAGAAACAAAGTTTTGACACCTCTCAGTTTTTTGTAAAATCCGAGAGCTACGTTTCTATTCATGTTAAATTGTTTACATAATCGTAATCCTCACGGAAAAACAAAGAGAATCATATGCTATAGGTCATATTTACTTTCGAAATCAAACTGGGTCAAAAATAGGGTATAAAACTAAAACAGGGGAATTCTGACGAAGAAGATGAAGTTTCTGCACAAACTCGTACGCGCGATCGGGCAAGTGGCTCACGCGCGCAATGTGTGTATTTCCTGATAATTTAGAAAATTTTTAAAGAAAATCAAAAAATGAGCATATATATCGCGTGAGCGGCCGCGCGAGTGACCCGCCTTTTTTGGTTTTTGTTTGTTTTCTGTTAAGGGGCTATTTGGATAAAGTTTTAAGGATTTTTAATGTTCTGTTTGGAAAATATGTTAAAAAAGAAAGCTATTAGTAATGTTTCATTATATATGTATGTTTAAAGACTTAATTATTCTCGTACGCGCATTGTTATTATTTTCCCTATAATTCATTTTTTGTATAGAGTTACATGACATACATGTGGAGTCAAGTTTACATGCATGGTGAGTGAGGGTCAATGTGAAAAGAGTATGTGGATGAGATTGTGATGGGACACTCCCTTGTAATTATGTACTAAAGTGTAAGATTATGAGATTGCAGTTTAGAGTATCTTTGAAATGCGACGGTGACAAACTTGGACACTCCTTGGCGCCCATGGTAGCGCTTAAGTGTGTGATGTCGACTTGGACACTCCCTGGCATTTGTGGTTTTGGCTAAAGTGTGATGCAATTGGACAATCCCCTGGTACCCTGTACTAAAGTGTGAGGCAAACTGGACACTCCCTGGTACCCCTATACTAAAGTGTGGTCACCTTAGTGTTTCAAGATACTGGAGTGAGAGTGCTGGGTGATGTGTTGGTCGAAAGAAAAGAGTCCGTAAGATGAGAATGGTTGCATTGTTCCCATGTACGGTCACGTGATTTATGGATTGAAGGTTTTAATATTATCCTTACTGTTTTTAAATGTGAATTCATTTTCTATATTGTTAACCTGTTGAATAATGAAACTACGAAATGGAAATAGTAAGTGAGTATGTTTTACATTCAAGCATAAGTTTTTAATACTTACCAGCTTCATAAAGCTGACGGCATTGATGCGACCTGGACATTCATGTCTAGGCTTTTCAGGTGATAATCAAGCTGGCCCGTACGATTATGCGAACTGAGAATAACTACCCGATGAGGAATTTGTCTTTATTTAATTACTGTTTTATTTAATGAATTGAACTTGTAATAAGGATGACTGTAATACATAATAGTTATTATTTTGTGTTCAAGGCGGGTTATGCCTTTAGTGATCACGTGCTATAATGATTATTAATTTGGTAAAATTTTATAAGCCTTGATTGATCTTACTCTGATTCATATTTTGTATTCTGTTCGATGTTTGGGATAGAATCGATCCTTTAAATTATCCCGACCTACGGGTCCATAAAGGAAATTAAATGCTTTCCTTATTTATGCTACGTCGGGGCGTGACACCAACTGCGCTTATTCCCTTGGAACCGCATCGGAGGTCTCGATCCTTGGTTACCTCTGGGTGGTAGCCGATTCCCAAAACGTCCTTACTCTCTGCCGTTGATATCCTCATGACCAATTGCCATTCCTACCATGGCTTTGAAGGTTTGACCTGATGATTTCGAGTCATCCGTTGTAGTGGCAGTGAGAGGCCCTAGTGATACTGCTTATTCTTCTTCTCTGGAGTATCAATCATATACAGGGAGAAATGAGATAGTCGTTCAAACTGCACCATATATTCTCTTACGGTAAGGTTCCCTTGCCTCAACTTGATGAATTATCTCTCCTTCTTATTCCTCTCCGTTTGAGGAAGTAGTTCCAAAACATCCCTTTGAATGTGATCCAGGACATCCTTATAGCCGATCTTCTCCTACGGTTGCCTTCTCCGATTCACACCAATCGATTGCCGCATAAGTCAACTGGAATATTGCCAATAAACACTTCTCTCTATCATTACATCCCAGGGTGTTGAAGATTGCTTCCATCTCTCAGAGCTATTGTTCTGCTTGCCACAGCTCAGTAATCCCATCAAACTTCTCCGGACGAAAATGACGAAAATGCTCTACTATGCGATCCTCAACTGGCCTCGAAGGTGGTCCATGATTATTTTTCGTTGTTCCCGTTGGGGTTGTTGATCCGTTCCATCCTCCGCACAAAGCGTCGAATAGTCCAGTTGGATCAGCAGCTTGGGGAGCTTGGGGGACATCTTCAATCTGAGCGGGACGACTCTGAGTAGGCATTCCTGCCATCAATGCAGTAAGATTGGGTACCTATACAAGCATCTCTTGGTTAGTCGTCAACCCAAAATAATTATAGAAAGTAAATCGCAACTAAACATAATAGTTATTGCTATTATCACATTAGTAGCAAAGCAACTTATACGAACAACTCAAAAATGATCACTTACAGAGTCAATCCCTTATCTCAAGGAATCTTAGGTTCATACTCGAGAAATTTTGGACAATTGATGAACGCGACTACTAAATCTAGGCACTAATACCAAAAATCCTGTCACGCCCCATAGTAGCAAAAATAGAGAAATCGATTCCTTTTTGGACCCGTAGGCCATGACAGTTGAAAGTCACCACATTGTTCATAACCAAAGTCAAACCATCAGAGTAATGGATTAAACCACTCATTGGAAAAATTCTAAGTTCGATATATGAAATCGAAGTTCAATACTAAACTATTACAAACCAAAGGTATCTGCGAAAACATAAATAAAGTATTACGGCAACATAAGCTGATAGTAAATATAGCTATAACAGAAGTCTCTAAAACATAAACATAAACATAAACTAACTACGGCACAACTCCCAGTCTTTAGCTTAGGTAGTAGTCAGCACCAACATAGCCTCTGTCATTGTAGGCTCCATTCTCGTAGTCCCTGTTCATGTAAGCATCACCAGCATACTCATAATCCTGGATAACTGGATGTCAAATATCCAGCGGCATAAAACACCGTCAGTTACGAAAGCCCAGTGAATGCAAATACTAACAGAGTATTTATAGATTTGCAACATATAAAACAACAGCATCAATAAAAAAGGATTATCTCATCACTCACATGCATGTATGCAGCAACTCAATATAACAATGGGCGTCATCCCAATCCAATCTCATCAAAACATAGACTCTCGGGTCTACGTCACACACGCAGCATTACCCCTCACAGTACTCAACACATAAACCAGACACGTAGTCCCACACCTATCCCAAACATAACATAGACTCTTGGGTCCACATTAATCAGACACGTAGTCCCATACCTACGATTTGTCACACCTGAAACGAAGTCCCACACTTTAACACATAAATCAGACACGTAGTCCTATATCACACGAGTTATGAAATCTCGACACGCAGTCCTAACATTTTGGTCAACCTACCTAATATACTATAGTACGCAGCCCTGATATACTGTAGTACTCAGCTCCGCTATACCACAATACTCAGTTTCGTAAGCACTCAGTTCCACCATAGCACTCAACAATACTACAGTGCTCAATAATACTATAGCACTCAGTAATATCATATCACTTAGCAATTCTATAGAACTTACCAATATCATAGCACTCAGTAATGCTACAATACTCAGCAATGTCTCTACACACAGCTATGCCATAGTACTCAACAATATCACTGCTTATAGCAATACTACAACACTCAGCAATGTCACAGTACAGAGCAATACCACAGCACTCAGCAATACTACAGCACTCAATAATGTCACAGCACACAGCAATAACACAGCACTCAATAATACTATAGCACTCAGCAATGTCACAGCACACAGAAATAACACAGCACTCAATAATGTTACAGCACACAACAATACCATAGCACTAAGCAATACTACTTATTACAGCACATAGCCCCGATATGCTACTACGACACACAGCCCTAATATACTATGACACTTTAGCCTCGATACACTATGGCCACCAGCCCTGATCTATTAACCTCGACACACAGTCCACTCTATCATATGCCTACCCGACACGTAGTCCAACTCTATCACACATCAACCAGACACATAGTCCCGATTCTATCCTAGCACCTTGGGATCCCACACCTGACATCGTATGATCTTTACGACCGTATTCATATGCACAAATATAAACAGTATCGACCACTGCGGTCGACAGACCCACTACTATGCACGTCGGCTTCTCATTATGATTTACAACATTTTACCATCATTATACAATTGGTTTCATTATTAAATGCATTAAGCCCATTATTCCACGTGTATATTATTCCAATATAACTTTCAACATCAACGCATGATAATAAATAGGTTAACAAAATTTATTAGATATACACAACCAAACATTTAACATTCTGTTAAGTTCGATCGCTTGAACTCATTTCAATCGATTAAAGAAAAGTTAGGTTCGATCGATCAAAGGCATTTTAATCAATTAAGCATGACTATCTTTCGATCAATTGAACTAAGTTTGATCGATCGAGATCGGCCTATGTTCAATCGCTCAAAAGAAGTTTGATCGATTGAACGTCGTATTATTCCAGAATTGAACAGGACCTTGTACGCACATCCAGGGTCCGTTTATCTTTCCGAAACATATATATACGAACATATCTAAGCTACTAAGTGAGTAGGGACACTCACCGTTAATGTCAACGATGCCGATGAGCTCGGGGTGGTTGCGGGTTCCTTGGGGTGATCTCTTCTCTCTCTTTCTCCTTCTCTGTCCTCTTCTCTATCTCTCCTCCTTCTCCTGCTTCTTCGTCTTCTCTTGAGAGTGTACGTGTTGTGTGTATAAATAAACTACATATATCTCTCTTTCTAACTCTCTCTCAATTCAGAAAACCTTAGGAGTAAGTGTATATGATACATATATAAGGGATAAGAAAGTGCACGTGGCAGAATAGGTATACTGAAAATTCAGAGTTCGATCAATCAAAGTGAGTTCGATCAATCAAAGTGAGATCGATCGATTAAGAATAGGTCGGTTAGGGTTCAATCGATTGAGATGGGTTCAATCGCTCGAGAAAAGGGACATGTCATCAATTCAGGTCGACAGAGTTTTAATCGCTCGAAGGACGTTCGATCAATTGAGAAATGAAACTCTCGATCACTCGAAGCTTGCTCGATCGATTGAAACTAAAATTTACAGGAAATGTATATACATGCACACTTAATCTTATTAATATTAAAAAAAATTATAAAAGTACAACATAAATATAGGGTATTACACTAAGCGTATCTTGTCAACATTTGGAATGGAATGCAGGAAAATACATGCATGCACCAATGATTGATAGAACTAAGTATGAAGATTCAACTACATGTCCAAAGTGTGGAGTGTGAAGGTCTAAGGTGAAGAAAAATATGCCCACAGAAAGTAAGGATAAACAAAACAAGGATGTACCTGCCAAAGTATTATGGTACTTTCCACCCATTCCAAGATTTAGAAGGTGGTTTCAATCTGTCTAGAGGGAAAATGATTTAACATGGCATACGAAAGGAAGACAAGTTGATGGTCAATTGCATCACCCAGTAGATTCGTCAATATGGAAAATAATTGAGATAAGTGGCCCGAGAACCGATGGCTGTCACTTTCAACGTATGGAATTAATCTATATAGTACCCTTAGTACTAGGTACAGTGGTTGGCCTGTTATGTTGAACACGGACAACCTTCCACCATGGTTGTGCATGAAGAGAAAGTTTACGATGTTGACAATGTTGATTTCAGGTCCAAAACAGCATGGCAATGATATAGATGTTTATTTAGCACCTCTGATTGAGGATTTGAAAACATTATGGGAGACTTATGACGCCTATCAAAAACAATCTTTCACCTTA
Organism: Hydrangea macrophylla; assembly: GCA_033977485.1. Classification (NCBI taxonomy): domain Eukaryota; kingdom Viridiplantae; phylum Streptophyta; class Magnoliopsida; order Cornales; family Hydrangeaceae; genus Hydrangea; species Hydrangea macrophylla. The sequence goes on along the minus strand of CM066993.1, from coordinate 6,944,445 downwards.
AAGGCCGTATTATTGTGGACAATTAACGATTTTCCTGCATATGAAAATTTGTCTAGTTGTAACCTCAAGGGATATTTTGCTTGTCCAATATGCAATGAGAAAATATTTTCTCTTAGACTGACACATTGTAGCAAGTGTATTTATACAGGGCATAGAAGATATCTTCCACGAAATCATCCATTTCGAAATCAAAAGAAGGCTTTTAATGGTGATCAAGAGTTTAGGTCACATCACGAACCATTGAATGGTGAACAAATATTATTAAAGGTGAGGGGGATCAAGGTTTCATAGGGAAAGAAAAATTTTAAAAATAAGAAATCAACATCAAAGAAAAGGAAGAAAGGAAGAAGATGAAGAACGGAAATAAGAAAGAAAATGCACACAATATTGATCTTTCTAGTTGAAAGAAGAAGTCTATTTTTTTTTAGTTCGAGTACTGGAAACATCTGCCTATTCGACATAACTTGGATGTCATGCACATTGAAAAGAATGCTTGTGATAATATCATTGGGACCCTACTCAACATTCCAGGAAAAGCAAAAGACGGAGTTAATTGTCTTAAGGACCTTGTAGAAATGGGTTTAAGAACAGAATTGGTATCGCAAGTTAAGGGGAAAAGGACGTACCTACCACCAACATGTTATTCGTTAACTAGAGCAGAAAAAATAATGGTGTACAAATCGTTGCTTGAGCTTAAGGTTCGAGACGGACATTCTTCAAATTTTAGAAGTCGTGTGTCATTGGAAGATTTAAAATTGTATGGACTTAAGTCCCATGATTGCCATGTCTTAATGCAGCAACTTATTCCTATTGTAATATGAAGTGTGTTGCCAAAGCATGTGAGATATGCTATTATCATAGTGTGCTTCTTTTTCAATGCTATTTGTGCCAAAATTGTGGATGTGCAAAAGCTATAAGAAATCCAAAAGGAGCTCGTGGTCACACTATGTTTGTTGGAAAAATACTTTCCTCCATCATTCTTTGACATAATGGTGCATTTGATGGTGCATCTAGTCAGAGTGGTTGAACTTGGTGGTCCGATTTTCTTTAGATGGATGTACTCACCCGAGAGGTCAGCGTATTAAAATATTTTATTTAATTATTTACTACCATTAGCAACTACTCATTATGGTAATTTTAACTTTATCATGATTTATATTATAGGTACATGAGAGTGTTGAAATGTTATGTGAGAAACAAAAATCGACCGGAATGGTGCATTGCCCAATGTTATATCGTAAAAGAGGCGATTGAGTTTTGTTTCGAGTTCTTAACTGATCTAGATCCAATCGGAGTTTCGTTTCCTAGAAATGAAGAAAAACCTTTCGGAGGAGCTAATGTCATTGAAGTTGACTGTGTGTCCTTGAACCATGCACATCTTTTTGTGTTACATAACACAAATAATGCTCAATCTTAAATAGAGTAAAGATTTTTTAATTTCTCCTTAGTATGAATGTTTATTCCTCTATTACTTTTTTAAAATGGTTTATGATGTATTATTAATAACTTAATAGGGTGCATGAGGAGTACTTGAAAGAAGCTTACCCACGTAAAGGGAAAAATAAAAAATTCTTGGAAGATGAGCACAACCGCACATTTATTGATTGGTTACGTACAAGGGTATGATTTATATAATATAGTTATATTATATCTATTCTTTGATAGTTATAACTAAATTAATTTCTTAAACATTAGGTCAAAACAGAGCAACATGTCTCAGATACCTTAAAATGGATAGCCCTTGGACCTCGCCCAGATGTTGTAAAATTCCCTGGCTATGTCATAAACGGTTTTCGTTATCAAATGAAGGACCATGATGATGTACAAGTCAACCAAAATAGTGGAGTATGCATAGTGGCAAAGACGTTGCAGGTTGCTAGCGCAAAGATACCAGACCTGTGACTGGAGAAATGAATTTTTATGGCATGATTAAAGAGATATGGATGCTTGACTATATCTGTTTCAAGATTCCAGTATTCAAGTGTGATTCGGCTGATAGTAAAAATGGAATCAAGGTGGATGAACTTGGTTTCACATCGGTTGATCTTTCTAGAGTGGGCCATAAATCTGACTCTTTTATTTTGACATCTCAAGCAAAATAAGTCTTTTATGCCCCTGACTAATTGGATCCTAAATGGTAAATTATTCTATCATCTCCTCAAAGAAAATATTATGATGAAGACAATGATGATGACCTTCTCGGAGATGAAATTTCTGTTAATGTACTCTCAAATGCTGAAATATTTGATGTGATTGATGAGTCATCATCAACTTATGCACGTGATGATTGTGAGGGGACTTGGATCGACCATTCAAAAACTTAATTCATTTTTTTCCCTTTGGATTACTTGTAAAGCAACAAAATTTATTACATTATGCCTATTCTTTAATTGGATTTTTTGTTTCTGTCAACTTAATCAGTTGGATTTGTAGTTTATTCATGTTGCCTAACATGCCCCTTTCGAATTGAATTATTCCTTTTGAATTGTTTCATTTCTTCAGTTGAATTGTTTCATTTATTATTGGATTTGTAGTTTATTCATGTGGTGTAGTAAGCCAATTGTTTCATTTAGTTGGTGTTACAGTTTCTAAATTTTGCAGCCTCTGTGAAGTGTTCATCTTATCATGGAGGTGGAAAATGACAAAGATTCAGAAGATATGTCCTTTTGTCATAAAGGTCGAGGACCAGCAATGCTAAAGGACGTGATACAAATAACCAACAATGAAGAACGGTTGAAAGTCATTTATTATTCCCAAGGACAGCCCATAGGTTCACATAAAAAAAAGCTAGTAGGTTACAAGGGTCTATTGGTGAAGTCTTTTGTGCCAATAACTTACTTAACGTGGCACAAGGTGCCAGACAGCATAAAAAATAACTTGTGGGCAACTCTGCAGGTGATAGATTTTGTTCTTTGTACTTTATAGAATATGGATTATTAATATATGTTTAACTGATTCTTGTTTTTCTACATCTGAAGGTTAAATTTGATGTAGACCGAACCACAAAAAAGTCGAGCTTATCATCCGTGGCTATTAAGTGGAGGGCATTCAAAACAAACCTCACTAGAGATTGGATAAATAAATTAAAAGACAAGGCCGAGCTTCTTAAACACCCACCACTGAAGTATAAAAAGTATATTGATCAGCCGACATGGGATGAATTTGTGAAAGTTAGGCTCTCTGAAAATTTTAAAGTATAATTCAAAACAATTATTGAATGTATGCAAAGTAGAGTTGGGTTTTATAAATTTATTACTATTTTTTTTCCCATCCTTATGTTTTGTAATTATGAGATTCTAAGCAAAGAGCAACGTGAAAGGCGAGCAAAGAATATATATAATCATCGTATGAGCAAGAAAGGCTATGCTGGTTTGGCCGATGAGTTGGTAGGTTTACTTATGAGAATATTGTTTATGATACTATCAATGCAAAGGAATTGAATATATATTTTACGCTTATTTTGTGATCATAGAAAGAAGAGTTGGGACCCGAATATGAAGATGATCGAAGTTTCTTATGGACAAAATGCCGAGAAGAAAAAGGTGGCAGATACAGAGACGATGCCACCAAGGAAATGGTTGACAAAGTGGTAAGTACTTTGCAAACAATATTGGCAATGTGCTTTATCTCTCCCTTTTTTAAATATGATTTGTCCATATTTATACTTGACACTTACCAATCTTCTAGGTTACAATGAAGAAACAAGTTGAGGATGGGAGTGTAGTAATAGAAGGAAGTTCTGACATCCTTGGATGATGTCGAAAATTGGTAAGAAGGATTTAAAGAGAGAAAAGACACAAGCAAGTTGTATGTGGTTCGGCCCCGTTAACAAGGTGACCTACGTCCACAGTTGCGTCTGTGCGCGTTCACTAGCAGATCACCGGCGGGCCTAGTGACCCAACAAAGAGGGGCAGCGCTCCTAGTAATACCGGCCCGGTATATGCATACAATGGTGAATTCTGTATTCTATGCTTGCTATTTAGAGAGTTCTTCAGATCCCTATAGACAGGGTAAGTGGGCTCTTTTATAGGTACAAGAGTCCACCCATACATGGTAAGCCAGTCAGATTAGGAAGCCTAATCTGATCACAATTGATTTGCACGATTTGGGGAGAGTTTCCTAAGCGGTTTAGGAATCTACGGGCTCTTCCTTAATAGGGTTCTGGCCAGATAAGAAAACTGCTTGAAAGGTTCAGTCTGGGCTGCGCCTCATGCCCAGGCTATGTGAGAATCCTGAGCGGTAACGATTGATGACCTCAGGAGCGTAGGCCACAAGCGCCCATTCAGGATAGTCCGGGTCCTTTGCCACTGACATGGCAATTTGGCTTTAGCAAAATATTTTTGAACTTATCAGCTGCCCTCCATTTTCGAAGTTGATGTGATGTCCCATCAGATGTAGTTTGAAAATCAAGACTGCTTCCGAGGAACTGTTCGGTAATTGGCCGGGACTTTGCCCGAGGTGGGACCGGCCGGAGTGATCAGCCAGGGTACGGATCGAGCGGTGACCCTGCAGGCCCGGGTCTCTCCTATGCCACATGTCAGCTGGTCGCTGGCCTGGTCAGGATCCAACGGTGCCAGCCTGGGAGTAACCGAACCGTTTACATGGTAACCGAACTATCCCATCACACATTTAATGCACGCGCCTTTTAAGGCGACGCTTCACGTGCCCGAGGTGACAACTGTCAGCCACGTCGGGCAGGAAAACATATGAGCCGTTGGATCTATTTCGATCGGGGCCGTCCATGGTTCTTATATAAAGGATACGTGTCCATTTCTTCAACCCTTTACTGCAGAGATATAGATTGCCGAGCGACTTGAGAGCAAGAACAATCCCGAGCAAGGTTCCCGAGCCCCCTTTCTGCTCTAAACTTTGTAAGTCTTTTTCCCTCAACTTCAATTCATCATTTTCCTCCCTCTCTGTCCCCTTCTTTCCTCTTTTCTGAGCGAGACTGGAGAGAGCAAACCCGCTTAAGTTAGAACAAGAGTAGGAGTTTTTCTTTCTCAGGTTCTGTTCCTTCTTCCAGGCAGGAGGGACCTTAGGGCAGTTGGAGCGAGTGAGTGTTCCCGGGGTAGTCTTGAGAGAGTGCCACCTGGTGTTAAGGACCCTTTATTCTTTTCCCTTTAGGTTAGTGACCTGCCCCCCTTGTACATCAGACTCGGTGTCTCTGATCCATACTCAGGCTGTGTCCTTCTTCCTCACCCTTCCACGGGAATACCAGAAATGGAACATTCTGACTTCAATTCTGCTTCACGATCAGAGAGCGAGATCTACCGGTCAGGAACTCCCGACGCCAGCCTAGACCCACCTTCAGCTTCACCCTTAGACCACCAAAGTATGGGCCAGATCCCTGCCTGAGTGTCCAGTGACGAGTCTGACCAGGAGGCCCCCGTTGCCTCCGTATCACGGGGTTCCGGCGATGAGGCACCTAGGGAGTCTGATCCTAAGGTAGCATTCACCTGCGAGTTTATCCCCTCGGCCCTGCGTGCCTGGGACCTTGATCGGATCAGGGATAGGTATGCTATCCCTGTCAACAATTCCTTGTTCGTTCACCCCGGTGGGGCTCACATTTTCTGTCGGGGTTTTTTTACTTTATACGAGGATGCCTTCATCGCTGGCCTTCGTGTCCCCCTCCATTCGGTCGCCCAGGACATTTTGATCTACCTGGGGATAGCTCCCGGGCAATTAGCCCCGAACGGGTGGAGGTATCTGATGGGGTCCATCTCCCTGTGGCCCAAATCTTCGGGTACGAACTCACCCTTCAAGAGTTCTTCTGGATCCACCAGCCATTCCCAGTGCACGGTGAGGCCAAGTTCTTTTCCCTAGGGGCTCGGCAGGGAAAGAAGATTATTATCAACTGCCCAAGCAACAACAAGGGGTGGAAGAACAAATTCTTCCAAGTGTCCACCCCTAGGCTTTGTGAGTGAGCCCCTGGGAATCAACTAAGGACCTCTTGGGCGGGAGAGTTAAGGGGTAAGCCCGTCCTGTGTCTTCTCTAGCCTCCTTCCAAGCTTTATGTTATAGCTTCGAACTGATCATTGTGGTTTGTTTTGCAGCGGGGTCTATCAATCTCCCGAGCGTTCCGGAGGCATGCGAGGAGAGGATCAGAGGCTTGGTTGAGCGGCTCGTGAACGTCTGGGACATGCTGACCCGGTCGGGAGACCAAAGGGGTGACTGCCGACCCGACCGTCCCTCCGAAGTGCCAATCTTCCCCACCATCATTTCGAGTAAATGCTTCATCTTCTATTTTAATTTTGGTTGTCCTCTGTTGCCTTGTTATCCCGGTTACTAACCCCATGGTTGTTTTCCTTCTGCAGAGATGGCCCCCAGGAGAGACCCCGAACGGTTGAGGGCTCTGCAAGCTGTCGCTGCTGAGCAGATGGCGGTGGCTGGGAAGAGGTCGGCCGTTGATGCCTCTGACAGTGAGTGCCCGCTTAGGCGGCTCAGGTGCGGCCCAGCGGTCGCCGAGGCTCCCGGGGAGGCATCAACTCCCCGGGTGGTGGTAGTGGAGAAAACATCTACCCCCCGAGCTGAGATTCCCGCCGGGACGCCCCTGGAGGAGTCTAGAGAGACCCAGGACAGGGTCAGGCCATACCTGCTCCCCAGTCAAGTGGAGAGGTGTGCCGGCATCTCTCCCCAGGTTTTCCAGGAGTGGCTTTACAGCATCTTCCATCTGGTAAGTAATTTTGCTGCGTCTTCTGATTTCTGTGCATTTTTTCTACTGGCAATAGTGACCGACCGGTTCTCTTTTGATTTGTTGCAGGTCAGCTGCATGGCTACCAGAGTTGAGTCTTTCATGCCGGCCCTTGTCGGGAGGGCCACCGCTGCCGAAACTGCCCTAGCTGAGAAAGAGGTTGCCCTGGAGACCAAAGAAAGGGCCTTGACCGTAGAGAAAAATAGGGTCAAGGGTCTAGCTGTAAACCTCGGGGCAGCCCAGGAGGAGTTGGCGGTGGCTTTGGCGGAGCTGGAAACCAAGCGGACTGGTCGTGCTGCGGCGGAGGCTCGGGAGAGGGCACTCTTGGAGGCGGTAGCGACTGCTGGTCCCTCGGGGGAGACTTTTGACGACGGTTTCTTCCTCGGGTACGAAGAGTTGAAGAGGAGGTTGGCCCGGGACCACCCAAAGTTGGACACCACTCCTTACCAGGGGGTGGATTCTGACTACTGGGACATGGTTCCCGAGGACGCCGAAGATGCTGCTGCCGACGCCTAGGGGACCACTGCAGCGATGGAGGGTGTCGCTGCCTCGGCTGGCCAGGAGGGAGATGTCGCTCCGAAGGGGCAGGCTAGGGGGAAGGCTGAGGAGAGTGTGGACGTTGTTGATGTAGACGACTCCTAGCCTCCCTTCTCTTGGATTCTTATTTTTTTTTTTTTTCCTTTTTGGAGAAGGCTACTATAATTGCCCCCCAGGCAGTGTACATACTTGGTAATTAATGAAAAGGCCCTCGAGGCCATTTTTCTTTCCATTAACTGCTTACTATTATCTGCACTTTACCTGTTTGTGATTGCTAGTATCCGCCCTGTTTTTAGCCGACCTAAGCCCCTGCCTTAGTAAATAGTTTAGGACCGTAACCAGTAGAACACCTAGTCTTCTCGACCTATTTTAAAGGTAATTGTCTAGTGTGCCATAGGAACTTGTCCTATTTAGTGTCCGGGGTGTCCCGGTGTATTACAGGAATACCCTATTTTACCGTCCGGGATGTCCTGGTGTATGATAGGAGTATCCTGTTTTATCGTCTGGGGTATCTATCTCTGATCACTGTAAGTACTTAAGAATATCTTCCAAGTTCTTTTTAGTGGCCTAATATTCCCCTGCCCCCCAAGCATTTTGCTAAGGCGGGAGTGCAGGAGTGAGTGGCCGTAGGAAATTTACCTAGAACATGGGTGGTTGCAAGGTCCTTTGAAGCTTGCCATCGTCGGCCACCTAGGGGTTTGTCCCCATCGTCGGTTGGATCAAACCGAAGCTTGTGTGATTTCCTATTTGGGTCTGGTATCTCCTTGTCCCCAGAGCGTCCTGCGAAGGAGGGGGCGTGGTGAGGAGTGACCGTATCAACCTGGAACATGGGTGGTTGCAGGGTCCTTTGAGGCTTGCCATCATCAGCCACCTAGGGGTTTGCGCCCATCGTCGGTTGGTCCTAGGCGAAGCCAGTGCCGCGGGGATGACCCCGAGGTCTTTTGTGCCTGGGTTTGGAGCCCGAGGTCTTTTCTGCCTTGGTTTTTAGCCAAGGTCTTTTCTGCCTTGATATTTAGCCAAGGTATTTCATGTCTCGGGGTTAGGCCCGAGGACTTTTTTGCGTTGCACGGGATACTGACAGGAGTAAATTTGCAAAGTAAACTATTCAATTTTATTTAAAAACAAAAGTTTATAGCGGTTGCTCAATTAGAGCTACAAAAAAAAAAAGAAATTTTTTTTCTACCAACGCTAAGTTGCCCGTGGTATTACTGATAGTACTTGCGGAGGTGTTGCACATTCCAGGGATGAGAGAGATCGTGCCCGTCCAAGCTCTGCAGCCAGTAAGTTCTCGGTCGGTTGACCCGGGTTACTTTATACGGGCCTTCCCAGTTTGGCCCCAATTTCCCATGGCTCGGGATTCGGATGGACTGGTTCACTGCCTTATGGACGAGGTCTCCCAGTTGAAAACTACGCTACTTCACCTTGCTGTTGTAATATCGCGAGACCCGTTGCTTGTAGGCTGCCACCTTTAGGTAGGCTCGGTCTCTTTTTTCTTCCACCAGATCCAGTTCTGATCTGAGAGCGTCTTCGTTGTCCAGCACATTGAAATTCGCCACCCGATTCGTAGGCAACCCGAGCTCTGTGGGGACCACCACCTCGAATCTGTAGGGTAAAGAGAACGACGTCTCGCCTGTTGCCGCTCGTGGTGTGGTACGGTAGGCCCATAGGAGGGTTGGCAGTTCTTCAGCCCACAGCCCTTTGGCACTTTCAAGCCTTGTTTTGATTGACTGCAAGATTGTCCGGTTTGTCACCTCGGATTGATCATTGGCTTGAGGGTGCTCAGGGGAGGAATAGTGATTGTGTATCCCGTAGCCCGAGCAGAATTGCCTGAAGATAGGGGTGTCGAATTGTCTGCCGTTATCGCTGACCAGGACCCGGGGAATGCCGCACCTACTGAGGATATTCCTTTCCACGAAGCTTTCCATTTTCCGTTAGGTTATTGTTGCCAAGGACTCGGCCTCTGCCCATTTGGTGAAGTAATCAACAGCGATGACGAAGAACTTGACCTATCCTTTTCCCATCGGCATGGGACCAACAATGTCAATACCCCACTAGGCGAACGGCCAAGGGCTATGGATTGGTGTCCGGAGCCCTCCCGGTCGGTTGATCATAGGGGAGTATCTTTGACACTTATCGCACCTTCTGACGTACTCTTGAGAATCCCGGGCCATGGTTTGCCAGTAGTAACCTTGTAATAAGGCCTTCCTGGAGAATGTCCGACCTCCGATGTGATTCCCGCACACTTCTTCGTGGATTTCAAATAATACCGCTTGGACCTGCGCAGGGTGGACACAGCAGAGGTACGGGATTGAGAATCCCTTCTTGTAGAGGATGCCGTCAACAAGATGGTATCGGGCCGCCCGATACCTGACCCGGCGGGTCTCTTCTTTCTCATCTAGTAGCTCACTTGTTGTCAAGAATTCCACGATCGGGTCCATCCAGCTAGGTCCCAGGGTGATCGGATCTACTTCCATGCCTTCTGAGATCATCACAATTGGCTCGGGTAAATATTCTATCCTTATCCCGGGCAAATCAAACTCAGAAGATGAGGCAAGGCGGGCCAATCGGTCGGCCCTGGTGTTTTCCTCCCGGGGTATCTGCGTGATGGAAAATTCCCGGAGCTTCTTGGAAACCGCTCGGACAAGGGCCAAGTAGGTTTCCATGTTGTCTTCCCGCGCTTCGTACTATTGGTTGACCTGATTGACCACGAGCTGGGAATCGCTGTATCCCTAGATCTGTTGTGTACTCATAGAAGTGGCCAATTGTAATCCAACCAATAGGGCTTCGTATTCAGCCTCGTTGTTGGAGCCACGGAACCCAAACCTTAGCACATACTCGAGCTGGATGCCGTCGGGGGTAGTTAGGATGATTCCTGCCCCACTGCCTTGCTGATTCGATGAACCGTCCACGTGCAGAACCCAGGTAGGGATGTCAGCCTGTAACCCGGGTGGTTGGGCCGGTGGCTCAAACTCTTCAACCGGGTCTTCTGGATACATAAACTCAACCAGAAAGTCTGCTACGGCTTGAACTTGATGGCCGTCCAGGGTCGGTAGACCACTTCAAATTCTTCCAACTCCAAGGCCCACTTGATGAGCCTCCCAGACGTGTCAGGCCGGCTTAGGATCCTGCGGAGAGATTGGTCAGTAAGGACCACAATGACATGGGCATGAAAGTACGGACGGAGTCTTCGGGCAAAAGGTGATGAGAGCAAATGCAAGTTTTTCGATGCGAGAGTATCTGCTCTCCGCGCCGTGTAACGCCCGGCTGGTATAGTACACTGGGAACTGTATCCCGTGCTCTTCCCTAATGAGTGTCGAGCTAACCGCTGAGGGTGACACTGCCAAGTATAAGAACAATTCTTCCCCCGGCACGGGCGTTGAGAGTAGAGGAGGGGACGCCAAGTACTTCTTGAGTTCCTGGAATGCCTCTTCACACTCTTCCGACCACTGAAACGCCTTACGGAGGATTTTAAAGAATGGCAGGCATCGGTCGGTAGCTCGGGAGACGAATCTATTCAATGCGGCCACTCGTCCGGCTAAGCTCTGAACCTCCTTCGTCGATTTGGGCAACCGCATGTTGATGATGGCTTGAATCTTTTCAGGGTTTGCCTCAATCCCCCGTCTGCTGAACATGTAGTTGACCAGGCGCTGGTAGGTGGCCCCAGCATTCTTGAGGCCGAATGGCATAACTTTGTAACAATAGGTCCCCTTGTCAGTGATGAATGAAGTCTTCTCTTCATCCCCGGGGTACATGCTGATCTGGTTGGACCCCGAGTAGGCATCCATGAACGAGAGGAGTGAGTGACCGGCAGTGGAATCCACAAGGAGGTCTATCCTGGGCAGCGGATAGCAATCCTTGGGGCAGGCCTTGTTGAGGTCAGTGAAGTCCACACACATCCTCCACTTCCCGTTGCTTTTCTTGACCAGAATGACATTAGCTAGCTAGTCAGGATAGTTGACCTCTCAGATGGACTTTGCCTTCAGGAGCTTTTCCACCTCTTCGGATACCGCTGTCTACCTCTCGGGGGCCATACCCCTTCTCTTCTGCTTCACCGGCTGACAATCTGGGCTGAAATTAAGACGATAGGACATTATCCGGGGGGTCAATCCCGGGCATATCCTCATGACTCCATGCGAAATCGTCCTGATTTTTCCGCAGGAACTGAGTCAGTTTTTCTTTCAGGCCGGGCTCCAGTAGGGTACCGATGCTGACCGTGTGGTCAGGGTACTCGGGATTCAACATCACTCTTTCCAATTCTTCTACCAGACCTATCGTGTTACTCTGGTCCCGGGGGTCCAATCTCCTGGACATTTAACGTTTCGGTGATAGCCCCCCGGCAAAACGAGCTGACATAGCAACTCTGGACGGTAGTCTGATCTCCACGCAAGCTTTTGGGTCCCTGAGGAGTTGGGAACTTCACCATTAAGCTGTAGGTGGAGACGACTGCCCTAGTCTTGTTGAGGGTCGGCCTCCCAAGAATGACATTGTAGGCCGACGGGGCTTCCACGATCACAAAATTTGTCAGCATGAAAGCCTGCTGAGGGTAGGTCCCCATGAGAACTGCTCGATTGTTCTGAGCAGTTCTGTGCTGGAGCCATTGAATCCTACCAGGGGGTAGCAATCGGCTAGAGCCGATCCCTGGATATCCCGAGCTGATCAAATACCGACGTGAACATGATGTAGGATGAACTGACCGTGTCCACCAGCACCCTCTTGACCATGTAGTTGGCTATAGAAAGCGTCACAACTAGCGGGTCATCATGGGGATAGTGCACGCCCTGCAAATCGTCGGAGGTAAATGTCATAACATCAGTTGGCAGGGAGCCGGTGGATTGGACCTGCCAAACATTCGCTCGGGATGCCCGAGCATGCCTCTTCCGTGCCGACTGTGAGTCCCCGCCACCTGACGTTCCTCCGGAGATCACATTAATTTGACCGAGAGGCTGTATTTGACCGGGAGCTCGGGCTCCTTGCGTAGGCCATCCATCTGTTGCGACGTACTCTGCAAGATGACCTTGCTTGATCAATTTTTCATTTGCTATCTTTAACTTGAAGCAGTCCTCTGTGTTGTGGCCGTGGTCTCTATGGAAGCGGCAAAACTTGTCCCGACTCCTCTTCCCGAGCGGGGCTTTAAGCTTTGATGGCTGCTGAAGCAACCTTTGCGCCTCGGCTGCGGCCATGACTTCTTGTATGGGCCGAGAAAGGGGTGTAAAAGAAATCGGGAGCTGACCCCGGACATCCTTCTGATCCTGCTTCGGCTTCTTTCCCGGGCCCTTCTCAAATCCTTCACGCTTGCGCTTAGCCTTCGGGGATTCGTCTCCCGCCTGGCCAGCGCACTTCGCTTTCAGGGACTCCTCGGTATCTATGTACTTACCGACCCTCTCCGAGAGCTCCACCAGGGTTGCCGGTCAGTCACGATGAAACGATGTGGCAACTTTGGTGTGTTGAACCCCCGAGCAGAAGGCCATAATTGTGGCCGTTTCATTGAGATTGCGGATCTGAAGCCTTTGCTGGTTAAAACGGTCCACATACTCCCTTAGGAACTCCCCCTTGCGCTGCTTGACGGTCAGCAGCTGAGTGTCCGGTTGTGACCGATCGAGCATCCCAACAAACTGGCTGATGAACAGCTTGTTGAGGGCTTTGAAGTCATCGACCGTCCGGGGCTTTAGAGCATGGAACCACTGTGTTGCTGGCCCTTTGAGGGTACTAGGAAAGGCCAGGCACAGTAGTTCTTCCACCATGGTGACCAGTGCCATCTGAGCCTTGTAGGTACGGATGTGGTCCACCGAACTCCCTGTGCCGTCAAAAGAGCTGAGGTGAAGGGGTTTGAACTTCTGCGGGATAGGGAACTGCGTCACCCGAGCGGTATAGGGTGATTCCGTCTCCGTGTTGGTGAGGTCATGGCCGGACTTGTGGCTCAACCTCTCAATCTGTTGTTGCAATTCCTCGAACTGGGCCTTAACGTCATCCCGCCCGGTTCTCTTTTCTATATCCGAGCGGTGGGTCGGATCTGATGACGAGGCCTCTTTCTCAAAGTGCGTCGACCTCAGGGATAGAGCCCGGCTCTGGGTCCGAGTAATCGTGTGTTGAAGGTCCCCCTGGCTCCGGGTCGGAGGGTCCTTGGCTGATTCTTGGGCCTTCCGTCCTGGCTCCTCCCCTCTGGCCGCACACCGCCGGTTGATAATAGTTCTGGCATCCTCCACCCGGCAAGGATTGGGCCGAGCTCACCTCCACGAGAGCCTGGTTGTCTGGCTGCGCTCGTCATCACCGAGGTGTTCCCAGTCCGGTGGGGACACCGGGGCGGAACGGGCTCGTCTTCGTGCCCGAGCGGTATCCTGAACAGGGGCGCTTTTCTCGGGCTAATCTTCTGATGCAGGACGCTTTTCCTGCCGGGCCAAAAGCATCTCCATTTGTTCCTACATTCGTCGCTGGCCCTCCAAGAGTTGCGCTAATGCTGCTGTTACCTGTTCTGTGGTCATGGAGGCGGCCGATCGCCCGGGCTGTGAATCCTCTTGACCGGGCTGGGTAATGGCCTTTTTACTCCTTCTGGGCGGCATGTTGATCAGTCAGAATTTATTTTTGAGAGGAAACAGTCGCTTCCCAAAGACGGCGCCAAACTGATGATGTCGAAAATTTGTACGAAGGATTTAAAGAGAGAAAAGACACAAGTAAGTTGTATGTGGTTCGGCCCCGTTAACAAGGTGACCTACGTCCACGGTTGCGTTTGTGCGCGTTCACTAGCAGATCACCGGCGGGCCTGGTGAGCCAACAAAGAGGGGCGGCACTCCCAGTAACACCAGCCGGGTATATGCGTACAATGGTGAATTCTGTATTCTATGCTTGCTAGCTAGAGAGTTCTTTGGATCCCTGTAGACAGGGTAGGTGGGCTCTTTTATAGGTATAAGAGTCCACCCATACATGGTAAGCCAGTCAGATTAGAAAGCCTAATCTGATCACAATTGATTTGCACGATTTGGGGAGAGTTTCCTAAGCGGTTTAGGAATCTACGGGCTCTTCCTTAATAGGGTTCTGGCCAGATAAGGAAACTGCTTGAAAGGTTCGGTCTGGGTTGCGCCTCATGCCCGGACTATGTGAGAATCTCGAGCGGTAACGATTGATGACCTCGGGAGTGTAGACCCCAAGCGCCCATTCTGGATAGCCCGGGTCCTTCACCGCTGACGTGGCGATTTGGCTTTAGCATAATATTTTTGGACGTATCATCATTAGTATGGCATTGCGCACTTCGGAGCCCTCCAGTCGTGTGAGAGGTCTAGGATTTGGAATCACCCCCTTCAAATACTTTAATCTACCTAGACGTGCATCAAGAAAATATATAAATGAGTTAGAGTTCAAATTGAAGGAGGAACAACAAAGGAGAATAGAGGCCGAACAAAAGTAGAGTCAATTACAAAACAGATTGCTTAATGGACACTCATCTGAGAAGTTTGCTTCCAATACTCAAAAAAGCGATAACAAAACTTGTGAGTTCAATTCGAAAAGGGTAATGTGGGGTACAAGTGGTAGTAAGAGTGAATTAGGTTCAAAAAGGGTAATGGAAATTGCAAGTACAATTCTATATCATGTTTTATTTTAGGGTTTTTTTACAATGAATCTAATTTTTTTTCTTTTATGCATAGTTAAAAATTGATGGGACAACAAAGGTTCATGAACATGCATCACCTCTCGTATCAAGTACTGGAAAGGCATGTAATCTTTTTTGAAATGAGTGTTATCCTTAAAATTTATTGTTGGATTTTGAAATTTGGCATGGTCGTATTTATAGGAAAAAAGATGCAGGTTGGCAATTGGCACCACGAACAACATTGTTGCAGCGGGGATGGTCTTTGAGAAGAGTGGACCTCATGAGAAAATTCATAATGTTAGTTTGGGAGAACAAAATGTACGTGTCTCTATTACTAAAGTAACGGAAGCTATTTTCTCAAATGTTGCACTCCCTATACCGGTTGGTGATGAGATGACACAAATTAAAGATGATATTGGATCAATTGTTGCTTGGCCTAAAGAACTTGTGCTCATTGGTCTGGAGGTAAAATATTTACTAATTACGTGTTATAAATAGATAGTAAATTAAAATGCATTAATTGGTCTTTTTTTCTTAACTATGAAAAAAGGAAGAAAAGAAAGATGATATGCTGGTGTCCAGAAAGAAAGTGAGAAGAAAGATGATGTTGGTGTTCAGAAAGAAAGTGAGAAGAAATATGGAAGTGAATGGGAAGTTATTCATACATTCAGCCAAATGTTAACAACCACGGAGATTGATCAATAAGAACTCCAATAGAGAAGGAGATGTTTGGAGATGATACTACTGAATGCTATGTTTTCAAGCAAGGCTTGGTCGATTTTTGTGAGATGAAACCCTTAGATGTCACGTGTATTAAGGCGTACATGAGGTAAGAGATGAAATTAATTTTTACTGTCTTATTTGATTATCTTTTGTATACTAATTATTTATTTATGGTTTAGGCTTTTGTATGTGAAACTTGAGAAGTCTCAGAGAACTATTGTATTTTTCAATTCTGAATCATTCAACACTGCCTCACATCAAGAAAAAAGACAACTTACTAAGGAAAGATTGAAAAATGCAAAGAGGAACCAAGTGTGCTTTATTCCATACAACATTCAATTGAAGTAAGTTATTTCATTTTTCTTCTTAAAATATAATAATCTTAAATATGAAAATGTTAATTTTTATGTTCAATTACATAGGTTTGATTGGGTCATACTTGTCATCGATCTCTCTACCATGGAGTGTTATTGGTTTGATCCAAAAAGTATGACAAAATCGAGTGAACAAATTAAGCTACATATCAGTACATGAGTAAATTCTTATTTATTGAATTTTCCCCCGCTATCTATTACATGTTTGCAATTAATTCAAAACTCTTTGTCTTCAAGTGTGCTCTTATCATTGTATATCGATGGAATGAGAATGCCAAAACCTATTAGGAAAATCCTAAAGGCAAGTAAATAAGAATTAAAATGATTCGTTTAGTTCTTTTTTTATTAACTATTAAAGTTTTCTACATGTGTCTTAATATAGTGCCCACAACAAGAAGGGAATGTTGAATGCGGATACTTTTTGATGATGTTTATGAGAGAATTGATTAGCGATCCTTCTCTTTCCCTTGATGAAAAAGTTTTTGTTTTTTTCATCGAGTTTTGATGATCATTAATTAACTTTTGCGCTCTTTAAAAGTCACATTTTATTTTTGTGTTGAATTTTTTAGACGAAAAGGTTGTGTGATATAAAGACTGACACACTCGATGATATCAATGAAGTGCGGAGTGAGTTCATAGAGTTTGTTGTGGAATATATACTCTCTCTTAGTTCAGAAAACGAACTCTATGAACTCAGTCTGCACTTCATTGATATCATCGAGTGTGTCAGTCTTTATATCACACAATCTTTTCATCTAAAAAATTCAACACAAAAATAAAATGTGACTTTTAAAGAGCGCACAAGTTAATTAATAATCATCAAAACTCGATGAAAAAAACAAAAAACATTATTATCAAGGGAAAGAAAAAGATCGCTAATCAATTCTCTCATGAACATCATCAAAAAGTATCTGCATTCAACATTCCTTTCTTGTTGTGGGCACTATATTAAAACACATGTAGAAAACTTAAATAGTTAATAAATAAGAACTAAACGAATCATTTTAATTCTTATTTACTTGCCTTTGGGATTTTCCTAATAGGTTTTGGCATTCTCATTCCATCGATATACAGTGATAAGAGCACACTTCAAGACAAAGAGTTTTGAATTAATTGCAAACATGTAATAGACAATGGGGGAAAATTCAATAAATAAGAATTTACTCACGTATTGATATGTAGCTTAATTTGTTCACTCGGTTTTGTCATACTTTTTGGATCAAACCAATAACACTCCATGGTAGAGAGATCGATGACAAGTATGACCCAATGAAACCTGTGTAATTGATCATAAAAATTAACATTTTCATACTTAAGATTATTATATTTTAAGAAGAAAAATGAAATAACTTGCTTCAATTGAATGTTGTATGGAATAAAGTACACTTGGTTCCTCTTTCCATTTTTCAATCTTTCCTTAATAAGTTGTCTTTTTCTTGATGTGAGGCAGTGTTGAATGATTCAGAATTGAAAAATACAACAGTTCTCTAAGACTTCTCAAGTTTCACATACAAAAGCCTAAACCATAAAATAAATAATTAGTATACAAAAGATAATCAAATAAGACAGTAAAAATTAATTTCATCTCTTACCTCATGTACGCCTTAATACACGTGACATCTAAGGGTTTCATCTCACAAAAATCGACCAAGTCTTGCTTGAAAACATAGCATTCAGTAGTATCATCTCCAAACATCTCCTTCTCTATTGGAATTCTTATTTGATCAATCTCCGTGGTTGTTAACATTTGGCTGAATGTATGAATAACTTCCCATTTACTTCTATCTTTGTTCTCACTTTCTTTCTGGACACCAACATCATCTTTCTTCTCACTTTCTTTTTGGACACGAGCATCATCTTTCTTTTCTTCCTTTTTTCATAGATAAGAAAAAGACTAATTAATGCATTTTAATTTACTATCTATTTATATCACGTAATTAGTAAATATTTTACCTCCAGACCAATGAGCACAAGCTCTTTAGGCCAAGCAATAATTGATCCAATAGCATCTTTAATTTGTGTCATCTCATCACCAACCGGTATAGGGAGTGCAACATTTGAGAAAATAGCTTCCGTTACTTTAGTAATAGAGACACGTACATTTTGTTCTCCCAAACTAACATTATGAGTTTTCTCATGAGGTCCACTCTTCTCAAAGACCATCCCCACTACAACAATGTTGTTTGTGGTGCCAATTGCCAACCTGCATCTTTTTTCCTATAAATACGACCATGCCAAATTTCAAAATCCAACAATAAAATTGTAAGAATAGCACTCATTTCAAAAAAGTATACATGCCTTTCCAGTACTTGATACGAGAGGTGATGCATGTTCATGAACCTTTGTTGTCCCATCAATTTTTAACTATGCATAAAAGAAAAGAAAAAATTAGATTCATTGTAAAAAAACCCTAAAATAAGACATGATATAGAATTGTACTTGCAATTTCCATTACCCTTTTTGAACCTGATTCACTCTTACTACCACTTGTACCCCACATTACCCTTTTCGAAGAGAACTCACAAGTTTTGTTATCGCTTTTTTTAGTATTGGAAGCAACCTTCTCAGATGAGTGTCCATTAAGCAATCAGTTTTGTAATTGACTCAACTTTTGTTCGGCCTCTATTTTCCTTTGTTGTTCCTCCTTCAATTTGAACTCCAACTCATTTATATATTTTCTTGATGCACGTCTAGGTAGATTAAAGTATTTGAAGGGGGTGACTCCAAATCCTAGACCTCTCACACGACTGGAGGGCTCCGAAGTGCCCAATGCCATACTAAGGATGTCAGAACTTCCTTCTATTACTACACTCCCATCCTCAACTTGTTTCTTCATTGTCACCTAGAAGGTTGGTAAGTGTCAAGTATAAATATGGACAAATCATATTTAAAAAAGGGAGAGATAGAGCACAATGCCGATATTGTTTGCAAAGTACTTACCACTTTGTCAACCATTTCCTTGGTGGCATCGTCTCTGTATCTGCCACCTTTTTCTTCTCGGCATTTTGTCCATAAGAAACTTCGATCATCTTCATATACAGGTCACAACTCTTCTTTCTATGATCACAAAATAAGCGTAAAATATATATTCAACTCCTTTGCATTGATAGTATCATAAAAAAAATTCTCATAAGTAAACCTACCAACTCATCAGCCAAACCAGCATAGCCTTTCTTGCTCATACGATGATTATATATATTCTTTGCTCGCCTTTCACGTTGCTCCTTGCTTAGAATCTTATAATTACAAAATATAAGGATGGAAAAAAAAAAGAGTAATAAATTTATAAAACCCAATTCTACTTTGCATACATTCAATAATTGTTTTGAATTATACCTTAAAATTTTCAGAGAGCCTAACTTTCACAAATTCATCCCATGTCGACTGATCAATATACTTTTTATACTTCAGTGGCGGGTGTTTAAGAAGCTCGGGCTTGTGTTTCAATTTATTTATCCAATATCTAGTGAGGTTTGTTTTAAATGCCCTCCACTTAATAGCCACGGATGATAAGCTCGACTTTTTTGTGTTTCGGTCTACATCAAATTTAACCTTAAGATGTAGAAAAACAAGAATCAGTTAAACATATATCAATAATCCATATTCTATAAAGTACAAAGAACAAAATCTATCACTTGCAGAGCTGCCCACAAGTTATTTTTTATGCTGTTTGGCACCTTATGCCACGTTAAGTAAGTTATTGGCACAAAAGACTTCACCAATAGACCCATGTAACCTACTAGCCTTTTTTTATGTGAACCTATGGGCTGTCCTTGGGAATTATAAATGACTTTCAACCGTTCTTCATTGTTGGTTATTTGTATCACGTCCTTTAGCATTGTTGGTCCTCGACCTTTATTACCAAAGGACATATCTTCTGAATCTTTGTCATTTTCCACCTCCATGATAAGATGAACACTTCACAGAGGCTGCAAAATTCAGAAACTGTAACACAAACTAAATGAAACAATTGGCTTACTACACAACATGAATAAACTACAAATCCAATAATAAATGAAACAATTCAACTGAAGAAATTAATCAATTCAAAAGGAATAATTCAATTCGAAAGGGGCATGTTAGGCAACATGAATAAACTACAAATCCAACTGATTAAGTTGACAGAAACAAAAAATCCAATTAAAGAACAGTCATAATGTAATAAATTTTGTTGCTTTACAAGTAATCCAAAGGGTAAAAATGAAATTAAGTTTTTGAATGGTCAATCCAAGTCCCCTCACAATCATCACGTGCATAAGTTGATGATGACTCATCAATCACATCAAATATTTCAGCATTTGAGAGTACGTTAACAGAAATTTCATCTCCGAGAAGGTCATCATCATTGTCTTTATCATAATATTTTCTTTGAGGAGATGATAGAACAATTTACCATTTAGGATCCAATTAGTCAGGGGCATAAAAGACTTGTTTTCCTTGAGATACCAAAATAAAAGAGTCAGATTTATGGCCCACTCTAGAAAGATCAACCGATGTGAAACCCAGTTCATCCACCTTGATTCCATTTTTACTATCAACCCAATCACACTTGAATACTGGAATCTTGAAACAGATATAGTCAAGCATCCATATCTCTTTAATCATGCCATAAAAAATCATTTCTGCAATCACAGGTCTGGTATCATTTGCGCTAGCAACCTGCAACGTCTTTGCCACTATGCATACTCCACTATTTTGGTTGACTTGTACATCATCATGGTCCTTCATTTGATAACAAAAACCGTTTATGACATAGCCAGGGAATTTTACAACATCTGGGCAAGGTCCAAAGGCTATCCATTTTAAGGTATCTGAGACTTGTTGCTCTGTTTTGACTTGATTTTTAAGAAGTTAATTTAGTTATAACTATCAAAGAATAGATATAATATAACTATATTATATAAATCATACCCTTGTACGTAACCAATCAATAAATGTGCGGTTGTGCTCATCTTCCAAGAATTTTTTATTTTTCCCTTTACGAGGGTAAGCTTCTTTCAAGTACTCCTCATGCGCCCTATTAAGTTATTAATAATACATCATAAACTATTTTAAAAAAGTAATAGAGTAATAAACATTCATACTAAGGAGAAATTGAAAAATCTTTACTCTATATAAGATTGAACATTATTTGTGTTATGTAACACATAAACATGTGTCTGGTTCAAGGACACACTATCAACTTCAATGACATTAGCTCCTCTGAAAGGTTTTTCTTCATTTCTAGCAAACGGAACTCCGATTGGTTCTAGTTCAATTAAGAACTTGAAACAAAACTCAATCGCCTCTTTTACGATATAACATTGGGCAATGCACCATTCTGGTCGATTTTTGTTTCTCACATAGCCTTTCATCACTTTCATGTGCCTATAATATAAATCATGATAAAGTTAAAATTACCATAATGAGTACTTGCTAATGGTAGTAAATAATTAAATAAAATGTTTTAATACGCTGACCTCTCGGGTGAGTACATCCATCTAAAGAAAATCGGCCCACCAAGTTCAACCTCTCTGACTAGATGCACCATCAAATGCACCATTATGTCGAAGAATGATGGTGGAAAGTATTTTTCCAACAAGCATAGTGTGACCACGAGCTCCTTTTGGATTTCTTGTAGCTTTTGCACATCCACAATTTTGGCACAAATAGTATTGAAGAAGAAGCACACTCTGATAATAACATATCTCACATGCTTTAGCAACGCACTTCGTATTACAATAGGAATAAGTTGATGCATTAAGACATGATAATCATGGGACTTAAGTCCATACAATTTTAAATCTTCCAATGACACACGACTTCTAAAATTTGAAGAATATCCGTCTCGGACCTTAAACTCAAGCAACGATTTGTACACCATTATTTTTTCTGCTCTAGTTAACGAATAACATGTTGGTGGTAGGTACGTCCTTTTTCCCTTAACTTGCAGTGCCAATTCTGTTCTTAAACCCATTTCTACAATGTCCTTATGACAATTAACTCCATCTTTTGTTTTTCCTGGAATGTTGAGTAGGGTCCCAATGATATTATCACAAGCATTCTTTTCAATGTGCATGACATCCAAGTTATGTCAAATAGGCAGATGTTTCCAGTACTCGAACTAAAAAAAAAAAATAGACTTCTTCTTCCAACTAGAAAGATCAATATTGTGTGCATTTTCTTTCTTATTTCCTTTCTTCATCTTCTTTGATGTTGATTTCTTATTTTTAAAATTTTTCCTTCCCTATGAAACCTTGATCCCCCTCACCTTTAATAATATTTGTTCACCACTCAATGGTTCGGGATGTGACCCAAACTCTTGATCACCATTAAAAACCTTCTTTTGATTTCGAAACGCATGATTTCGTGGAAGATATCTTCTATGCCCTGTATAAATACATTTGCTACAATGTATCAGTCTAAGAGAATATATTTTCTCATTGCATATTGGACAAGAAAAATATCCTTTGAGGTTACAACCAGACAAATTTTCATGTGCAGGAAAATTGTTAATTGTCTACAATAACACGACCTTTAAGGTGAAAGATTGTTTTTGATAGGCGTCATAAGCCACCCATAATGTTTCCAAATCCTCAATCAGAGGTGGTAAATAAACCTCTATATCATTGCCATGCTGTTTTGGACCTAAAATCAACATTGTCAACATCGTAAACTTTCTCTTCATCCACAACCACGGTGGAAGGTTGTCTGTGTTCAACATAACAGGCCAACAGCTGTACCTAGTACTGAGGGTACTGTACGAATTAATTCCATCCGCTGAAAGTGACAGCCACCGGTTTCTCAATTCTACTACAAACTCGGGCCACTTATCATCAATTATTTTCCATGTTGGCGAGTCTGCTAGGTGACGCAATTGACCATCAACTTGTCTTCCTTTTGCATGCCATGTTAAATCATTTGCCGTTTGGGCATATTGAAACCACCTTCTAAATCTTGGAATGGGTGGAAAGTACCATAATACTTTGGCAGGTACACCCTTGTTTTGTTTATCCTTACTTTCTGTGGGCATATTTTTCTTCACCTTAGACCTTGACACTCCACACTTTGGACATGTAGTTGAATCTTCATACTCAGTTCTATCAATCATTGGGGCATGCATGTATTTTCCTGTATTCCATTCCAAATGTTGACAAGATACGCTTAGTGTAATACCCTATATTTATGTTGTACTTTTATAATTTTTTTTATATTAATAAGATTAAGTGTGCTTGTATTTACATTTCCTGTAAATTTTAGTCTCAATCGATCGAGCAAGCTTCGAGCGATCGAGAGTTTCATTTCTCAATTGATCGAACGTCCTTCGAGCGATTGAAACTCTGCCGACCTGAATTGATGCTGTGTCCTTTTTCTCGAGCGATTGAACTCATCTCAATCGATCGAACCCTAAATAACCTATTCTCAATCGATCGAACTCACTTCGATTGATCGAACTCTGAATTTTCAGTATACGTGTTCTGCCACCTACACTTTCTTATCCCTATATATATGTATCATATACACTTACTCCTAAGGTTTTCTGAACTGAGAGAGAGTTAGAAAGAGAGATATATGTAGTTTATTTATACACACAACACGTACACTCTCAAGAGAAGAAGAAGAAGTAGGAGAAGGAGGAGAGATAGAGAAGAGGACAGAGAAGGAGAAAGAGAGAAAATAGATCACCCCAAGGAACTCGCGGCCACCCCGAGCTCGTCGGCGTCGTTGACATTAACGGTGAGTGTCCCTACTCACTTAGTAGCTTAGATATGTTCGTATATCTATATATATGTTTCGGAAAGATAAAACAGACCTTGGATGTGCGTACAAGGTCCTGTTCAATTCTAGAATAATGCTGCGTTCAATCGATCGAACTTCTTTTGAGCGATTGAACATAGGCCGATCTCGATCGATCAAACTTAGTTCAATTGATCGAAAGATAGTCTTGCTTAATCGATTGAAATGCCTTTGATCGATCGAACCTAGCTTTTCTTTAATCGATTGAAATGAGTTCAAGCGATCGAACTTAACAGAATGTTAAATGTTTGGTTGTGTATATCTAATAAACTGTTAACCTATTTATTATCATGCGTTGATATTGAAAGTTGTATTGGAATAATATACACGTGGAATAATGGGCTTAATGCATTGAACAGTGAAACCAATTGTGTAATGATGGTAAAATGTTGTAAATCAGAATGAGAAGCCGACGTGCATAGTAGTGGGTCTGTCGACCGCAGAGGTCGATACAGTTTATATTTGTACGTATGAATGCGGTCACGAAGATGAATCGATGAAATTTAGTAGTTAAAATAGATCATTGAGTTGGATTTAATTTTGCACAAGGTGGTATTGTATGTACATGGTGGTATATTGTTTTTACAGGGTGGAATTGAATCAGTATTATTGAAAACCTTCATATCATTTTTAAAAAAATTGACATAACTAATTACACAATTATGTCACTTTTATAAAGTATTTATGTCATTTTTATAAAGTATTTGTTACTTTTAAAGTATTTCCGTCACTTTTAAGATTTTGATGTAATAATTTTGTTTGATATTTATGTCACTTTTCAACTTTTATGTCACTTGAGGTTAAAAGTGATATTAATAAAATGGTATTTATGTCACTTTTTATTAACATATGTTTTGATTTTATGAAACATTTATGTCACTTTTATAAAACATTTATGTCACTTTTAAAAACATTTGTGTCACTCCCATTTATGTCACTGGAAAAAAAAAAGTGACATAAATACATATTTATGTCACTTTTTAAATTACATAAAAAGCCTTTTTTTCTTGTATTTATACACGAGTATACCCTTTTTTTTTTTTTTTTCTTATCAGTAACACTACAAATTTACTATGTGAGGTTATTTAGTACTGTTTGATTTTATCATAATGAGTGTTCTAATTTTACAAAGTAATGCTATTCTACCCAAATCTTGCATTTCAAATGATTCTCAAACACACGTGGTTGAAGTTTAGAGTTCAAAGAAAGCAATAAAATATTTAAGATAACAAAGGGGTGTAGCATATTTTTTTGTTTGGGGGTGCCAGAAACAAAAAAAAATATGAGGTGCACAAGATTTTTTTGTTTGGGGGTGCCAACAGACAACAAAATATGAGGCATAGCACACATACATGTATATTAGTAAAAGCAATTTACCACATGTGAGAGGTGCCATGACACCCCCCACCATACACACAGTTCCGCCCCTGCTCTATGTACATGAACAAATGTTGTGAATATGAACAGTGGTAGGTATTCAAAAATCTAAATAACAGTTCCAAACCTTAAAGACAAATACCAGTGACCATCGCATAGAGAAAGTTAAGCTGAGGAAGTTAACGCAAATAGCATTAGAAACGAAATAATTTTAAAACAAAAAGCCAAAAATCAGGAAGGAAAATAAATTAAAATAAGCAACTACTTCAATGAGTTAATCCCATATGTGTACAACACAAGTGACCCCGTTTCTCTTGAGATAGAGCATCAGCATGATAGCTCGAACACTCACTTGGAGAAGGATCCCGTTGATGTTGATGATGGCACAGGGTGCCTGAGTGTTGAGGATGATATAGCCGTTGTTAATCCCACTTCTTCCAAGCAGAGAAACCGGGAAGCGAAAATGAAGTTCAGTGCTTGTTGGCCCAAGGGTTGAGACAGATGGATGTTTGGGATGAGATTCTCTATTTACTTTTGTTTTAAATAGTGTTTCATCCCATGTTTGATTCTTCAACCATTGGTTTTTGTGCTTCTTGTCTTTTCTAGGGTATGCCCCTGTGTTTTTTTGTAGATGTCGTATGGCATTTCTTTTATTTTATTCACCCATTTTCCGAAAAAAGAAGGAAAATGAATTTGAAATGTTAAAATAAAATTTAGTTGTATGTTTTAAGCTGAGTCTTTTTTTTTGTCCCAAATTTGATTGCATCAATAGTTGGTACAACTATTAAAGCATTTTGGAACGAAATAGAATAATAAAAATTTTCTTTCCTTCTTTCCCCAAAAATTTGGTACTATTTAATAAGGGCTGTTTTATAAAATTTTCTTCTCCTTTATTTTTTTCCCTAAAACTTTTCATTTGTAGCTTAGGAAATTTGAACCGAAATTATGATTCTAGTATCAGTAAAAAAAGAAAAAAAAAAAAAGAAAAGAAACGGTCGACCAAGTTGCTTCTTTCAATTTTGTTCAAGGTTCAAGGCATAGTCATACTAGCTACACAACAACAATAAACCCGCATACTGCCTAGCTACTACATTTGCTTTAAGCATATACTCAATTGATTTGATATCTTTCTTAGAGAAGCCAATATACGTGAATGTACCTAGTGCGGGTTCAGATCCTACCACTAGCTTCCCTCCCTGATTTATCTGGTGCGTGTGTTGTGGGGTCGGTGCAAGTGCCCGGGGTTTGCCCCTTGTTCTACTCCGATAAAAACAACAATAAGTATCGATCCTGAAGTCGCGGACAACAGGCATGGGGATTTGTCCTCGTATTCCAAAATATATATATATATATATATATATATGTACGTGAATGTAAGGTGAAATTATCATTTTGAGGTTTAACAGAAAAACCTCATTGAGACAGAGGATGAGAATATTGTATGAGGATTAAGGTAATGTATGCTCCCAAGACAGCAAATTGAATTTTCCCTCCCAAACTCTAATGTATACACACCATCATTAAGGAAAACTCAAATTAAAAGGGTATAAGGCAAAATGAAAAGCAAAGAACACCCAGATTAAAATACAGGGTTTTGATGACTTACCAAGAGACAAAAGGAAAAACAAAAATTGAAGTTTGGGGCTTTGATGACCCACAAAAAACTCAGCGTCAAAGTTCGTGCAGCATCCAGGTCTAATAAGCAAGTTACCCAAAATCATTGGTACGGTATGTTTTCTGTGTGGTTATATATATACATGAACAAAAATCAAACCAAGAAAGTGTAAATAATCCAAAAATCCATTTCCATATATGAATATTAATATATTAACTAAACCAAGAAAGAAATCTGTTTCAATTTTGAATCATACCTGTCAGAGAGATAGTCTTCAAGATAACAATGTGGGGATAGTGGAAGTTGCAAGGATTGTACATGGGTTTATAAAGGGGAAAATATTTGAAGCCATTGTCTTCGCATCTCCCCAGAGGCAAAACGGTTGGAAGCTAATTGGGTCACCGCTCATTCAAATCACAAGAATTAGAGTCATTATTTGAATCAGACCCCAAAAAAAAAAAAAAAAAAGTCATTATCTGAAGAGGTCAGGAGGTGGAAAAAATTCTACAACGTAAAGAGGAGGACCGGCCATTTGGGTCATCAATTTAGAGAGATGTAATGTATTCAATATAGAGAGAGAAGATTCCTTCAATAGTGAGAGTGCAGGATGACAAGGCTGTTCAAATCAGCGAGAGTAAAGAGTAAATACTTTGCAATAGAATTGATTGAACAGAGAGAGAGAGAGAGAGAGAGAGTGGGGTGTTTTTTATTTCAGGGATTGACGTGGCTTTAACCCAGTGTAGACAGGGGAAAGGGGGTTTGTAAATTTCCTATGTCACGTGTCATACTCACAGAGCACATCAGCACACACCTTCCGCTATTAGTATTTACTAGGGGTGTGTTTCGACTGGAACAGATCGGAAACTCCCCTTTCGGAAAAAATTCCGAAAATTTCGGAAGCCAAAAATGCATTCCGAATTCCGTTCCGAAATTTCGGAAATTCCAAAATTATTTCCGATTCCAAAATTTCGGAAATTTTGGAATTTTCGGAATTTCATCAGATTTGGAATTTTTCGGAATATTCGGAATATTTTTCGCAATTTTTCGGAATATTCAGAATTCAAGCTTAATGGAATTTCACTTGAGACTTGTAGGCCTTTTATAGAAGCACATAACATCCCATTTTTTGTGTTTTTTCGATGTGGTATGAACACAATTTTTGGAATATTTCGAAATATTTTCGGAAAAGTTTCAGAAAATACAATTTCGGAATATGTTCGGAAATTTATCGGAATAGATTCGGAAAAGTTTCGGAAAACACAACTTCGGAATATTTTCGAAAATTTTTCGGAATTTTCGGAATTTTCAGAATTCTAAAAACAATTCCGATTCCGATCCGATTTTTTTCGGAATTTCCGGAATTCAGAAATTCAGAATTCGGAATGCATATTTAGTTGCCAAAATCGGAATTTTTCGGATCGGAATCGGAATTTCCGTTCCAAATGACACCCCTAGTATTTACATAGATAGATAGATAGACATAGATAGATAGATAGATAGATAGATATATGGAAAAACAACATATAAAATTTAACCCATCATCACCAACCAGACCTGCTAGTTAATGATCTGGTCATCCCGACCCATTTATATTACAAAGAACATATTACAGATGAAGTGGTTTTAACCATTCCTTGATTCACTTTCTTCTGTCTGAAGATGAGAAGAGCGATGAATTGGATGAGAATTTAAATTTCCTTTGAGCGCAAACAAGTTGAATTCGGGTTTTTGTATCGAAGAGGTAAATTTGTGAAGCTGATCATTAATACTGGCATGCATTGTTTGGGGTGAAAGTAAGTCTGGCCTTTCAAGTACTTTCACCGCAGAGCTCGCCACAAGGTTTATCTGCATAGGAGAAGAGAAAAATAACTGACTGACGATTGATGACAAATCTTTAGGTATTATTCCGAAATCCAAACTCAAATGTTACCCTAATTGTCATAAACAATCCTATTATTTTTAGACATTCTACAGCGCACTACAAATCAATGATAAGTTACATACGCCCCCATATAAAATATGAATGATACATTAATGATATTTAGGAGATTAAAACCCAGGGAAAACCCCAAAGCTGTTAACATTGAAGGTTGTAATCATAATAAGTGTTAAAATGTCCTGCACTGACTACCAGGGTGATATTATTAAATTAAGATATTAATACTAAACACAACTGTGAAACATGATTCACATAGCTAGTATAAATTCAATTGGGTACAAGCAGAGTCAGAGATGGCATTTCAGTCGAGGGATCCAGTCAAACACCAATAAACCAGCAGTCAATTTGACGGTAACAAGTTGGAAGTGGTTCAGAACCATGAGCTGACAATAAATAAATTGCTGAAATTAAGGAAATGTATGCATTTTCCAATCCAGGCCTTGAAGAGTGTTTGGTTCCCATCATGAAGTAATCAAATTAAGTACAAAAGGAGGGATAGGTGGGTGGGTGGGTGTTTCAGTAGCACCATTAATTATTTGATATATGTAAGAAAATGACAATTGTTCATTTTTCATGAATAATGTTATTCAGTTGGCCCATCCATTTTTTCATTTCGTAGAGCCGCTAAACTGATAAATAAGGTGGGTGGAAGTCTAATTTACGCAATATATTATCGTCTCTAAACTTGTAGTCTTAGCTGACCTAGAATGGTCATTAAAAGTCAAAAAGTTATACATCTTCCCTTTTTTTGTCTTAGGCTTAGTTTGGCCCCCCTTTTGGTGCTTCTCCTTTTTTAAAGCACAATTTCATGTTAATTCATTTGGTAATTGAACTTCGGGCTTTTTTGGGGGAAGCTTTTAAAAGCTCTAGAATGGAGCTTTTAAAAGCTCAAAGTTGCTTTTTGGTTTCATGATGTCTTTTTGAAGAATAGTGGATCACTTGTATAAAATTATCAAACAACTTAGTTATAAATTTCATAAGCTCCTTTTAAAAAGCCACGTGGGGGCCAAACTAAGCCTTAGTCCTAGTGAGAGTAGAAAGGCTTCCAACAACCTATACATAGGATCTTTTTATTTCAAAAAGTTGAATATAGGAACTGAGATTGTGTTGTAACCGCAAACATACAAGAATTCTTTTCATCGAAACCCACCACAAAACCACTCATTGACAACTTCGGTCTAAATTTCTCAAAGTTGTTCCATATTATCCTCCTTGCAATATTAGCTGAGTTCTATACACAATAAACAAGTTAAAGAAAACCTTCATAATTAGAGATGCTAGACATCAATTGAATACAGTTCCATTCCAGCCTAATAGTGTAGCTAAGTAAGAACAACAAAAGAAACCTAAAAGCCCTTATCAGTTGTTATTGTACCATGAACATTACTGCTACGAGAAATATGTAAACAACAGAGATGCTGAAGTCCTAGCACCAATGCTGTTATAATGTTTCTCTAAATAGTTGCTCCTACATCAGAATCACTATAATAACCATGTGACATAGGAACTAAGAATCTTTTTTTTTTTTTTTTTTACTAAAATACAGGTTCTATAATACATGCCACCTAGTATGGTTGCGGATGGGGTTCTTTAGGCAATTCCAGTACTCCAATGTAGTTTTGACACTAAATTAGTTCCCGCTTGGGATAGCATTTTGAGGCAACAATCACATTAGTGATTGTTTAAAATTATGTGATTGTTTGGATTACCTTTCAAAGCTTTTAAACAAATCTAACTCTTATTTAAAGCTACAAAACAGCTTTTTTTAAAAGTTCTTATTCCAAAAGATGGTTATTTTAAAAGCTATAGCCTAAACGGGCTCGTAATGTTGCTTCGACATCAACAATAAGCTAGGAAGCACCGACACTTCAAATGAAGTGCTATATGTGTACCGACACACCTCCGACACTGACATCGATACGTGTCCGGCATGCCAAAAACGTGTCTGAGATTTTACATTTTTTTTCCTTCTAAAATTCGATACGGCAATGACACATCATTGACACGACACCGGCACTTTCTTGGCATGGTAGAGTTTTTTAGAGAAGTCTTAAATTTTGGGGGCGAAAGTCTCAAAATGCTAAAATAAGAACCAAAAGAGGATTTTTATTTTTATTTTTATTCTTTGAGAAGTTACGACATTTTTTGGCAAATAGAATTTATATACATCTTGTTGCTTTTTGGATTATAGTTTCTTTGTTAATGATGCTTAAAAGGTAGCGTTTATAGTGGTGTTATGATATTTTCACATTGAATTGTTGTTTGGAGGTCATTTATATACATAATTCATATTTGCCATGTTGCCGTAGTATCTTCTTGTGTTTTATTTTATTTTTTTTACTTAAGGTTTTGTCATGCCACTGTGTAGTGCCATGTCGTGCCACCATATCCTTATTGGTACTTCTTATACAGTATGTTTAGAACCTTATTCTCACACCTAATCGAAATCTAAAACACACCTGAACATCTCCAGCTACTCAGCCTACTCTCTGTCTGCTTAGGCAATACTAGGATACACCATATAACAAAAAGAAAAGGACTATCACCCTCTTCCATCAGAGACTAGATAATCAAGCGCAGTATCATCTAAATCATCGCCATGCTGAATCAGTCTTATGCTCAATTGCCCAATTTATGGATAGTTAAGGGTACGGAAGAGATAGGATCTTTTGTCCCTTTATCAAACTAATGTAGGACAAACGTGGGAACTGATCTAGGTATGGGCTAAAATGAGGCTCTCAAGTGTTTTTTTTTAATCTTTTGGAGATGGGAAAGAAGGGATCAGCATATGGAGTTTTAAGCTTCATAGGGGTTAACAAAAGGGTCAAGTGGTGAGGCTTTACTTAGGTTAGTGATGCGAAAGCTTGGAGGCTCTTATTCCATCACCTCCACGGGGGAATATAGTATACTTAACTATGAACAGTAACTTGGTTGTTTTAGTTCTTTTGGCCTGCTATGTCTGGAAGATTGAAAAACCTGGGTTTGCATTCATCAGATATGATTTTTAAAGTTCAAGTCCTTTTATGTATGGGGAAATTAAAGAGAGAAATAGGAGGAGGAGAAGAAATGAGCCAAACATCATCTTGATTTCAACTCGAATAAAAATGTAGCAAGCAATTCCAAAAGAGAGAGCTTTTGAAAGATCACTAAACAAACTTTTATAAAATTTGAAAAAATACAAGGGCTAACAGAGATAGTTGGACTGTCTTTTCCCACCCAAAAAAAAAATTATTTGATTCAAAAACTTGAAACTTGGAACTTCTATTGTGATTGGTGAAGTTAGGACTTGATTCACCAAGCCAACTACAGATATATTAAAAGACCGTATACCAATTATTTAAATGAAGACATGGATCTTGTTACAGCTCATGTCCAACAAAATAAGAAAATTAACAACTGCCCTAAAAAAAGGTACTCCTATACTTAAACAAGCACAAAACAATGTTCAATTATGCAAGTTACAAATGAGCCCGTTTGTAACTCCAACAAGTCTTTCTAAAAATCCTCATGAACTTGAATTTTTAACCTCTTGTGAACTAAGTTGAAACACCAATTTTATCGAGGGCATTGATAAAAAGGGTTTTGTTAGGTCCAAATATATTCAATTTTTCTTGCTGAAAAGGTGGTTCTTTAGGACAGAGACTTCAGAAACGGTAAAGGTTGGAGGATTGATTGACGTCTTGGTGGAGTTTGAGCATTTGAAAGATGGATGGGTTGAGATTGTTAGAAAATAGCAATAAGGCAGTGGCTACAAAACATAAGCTGATCTAAATACTAGAGAGAGGCCTTATTATCTGATATATAATTCAATACATCTTCCCTCTTTTATAGTTGCCTACAAGGAAGCACGGACACGGACACACACCAGCACGAGTATGACAAGATACAAACATGTCGACACTGCAAATCCTATAAAAATTGCACATCAAAACTGCACAAAAGTGTCCGCGATGTGTCGTGTCCGTGTGTCGAACACGACACGGCATGTGACACGTAACCTTCTTAGAAATGTCCATGCTTCCTAGGTTGCCTAAGAGACTTTAAGAGTCATTATAATAATAAGAAATACATGAAACATACATTGAACTAGAGAGAACCATTGTATGTATCCTCTAATACATGAACTAACTTCATACTTCTAGATTATTCTAAATTAATTTCTAACACTCTCCCTTAATTTTGAAAAATCTAGGACTACAAGTTTCTCTCGAAAAAAAATAAAATTTAGCTATAGCAACTGGTTTGGTGAAAACATCTGCCAATCGCTCCCCCGTCTTGCAGAAATGCAGCTTGATCTCACCACTTTCAACAAGCTCTCTGATAAAGTGATAATGAATTTCAATATGCTTTGCATGACTACGAAAAACAGGGTTCTTGGTCATGGCTCTGGCAAACATATTATCACAATAAATGGTATTTGGAAGTCCCTGCTTAACTTATCTTACTCCCACAAGGGCTTTGACTAGAAACAATAATTTAGCAAGTGACTCACTGAAATTTATTAAACAAACTAAATATAAGACCTTTGAACATCACATAAAATGTCACTCATGAAGCCTACTACAACACGCATTCAGCAAATTTGAAATTAACAAAGAGACCCTCCTCCAAGTTCTCGAGAGTCCATATAGTGCGACAAATATGAATTAGAGTTTATTACACTGACAAGCAAGCATAAGATAAGACCTAATGTGATGTGACTAGAAATAAAATTATGCAAGTTCCCAAGTAGGCCCAATAAGAAATCGAACAAATTTCTAAAATTGATTTTTTCTTCTTTGCACTTGCTTTTTCTTGAGCCTTTTTGGGAATGACAGCCATGACAATAGAACTGAGTTAGGCTAGAAGTAAAGCTTGAAAAGGTTTGAATACTAACTTAATTGATCCCCATTGAACCGAAAGTGTACATAAGTAAACATAGGCCGGTGGATTTTACTACTTGAAGTGCTTAAAAATCAAAGGTAGGAACTTAGTTACTAAAGCTATTCAAACCAATAATAAGGACCATGGTAAAGGACCGTGTAATACAATTTCACTAAAAGTATGACTCATGGCCACTATTACAAAAAATCCAAAAGGTACGCCCCCTCCAAAACAAATATATATATATATATATATAAATAAAAAGAAAGAAAAGAAAAGAAAAGAAAATCTGGTCTATTAAAAAATTAAAAATAATGAATAGAATCAAACATGCGGCCTACTTGATTAAAGAATCCGGAAGATAAGAGTTAACGTGACTGAGAAAAAAAAAAAATGAAAATCCAAAGTGGGTATGCACTAAAATCCATTTCTTCTTCTTCTTTAAAAATGTTTTCTTTTGAGCATCTTGTGCAACGCATCAAAGATTTTGTCATGCAAATTCAAATGAGGATAGCTTCATTAAACTATCAACAACCTATCAAAGGTATTTAGTTCTTCACTCTTAGGACAATATGTACTTAAATCACTATTCACTGCATAGTAACATATTGTTCTAGTGCAAGTAGCCAGAGTTAGATGTGCCATGTCTGTGCAAGGAGCCACAATTGTCAGGAACCTTAAAATGCTAATGCGAAACACTGAACCCTTCTGTTTATTATAAGGTTGAATTGTTGAAACATCTATCCAAAAATGATCCTCCTAATCCTCCAAAGCACTTAAAAACCTTTTTTTACTCGTCTCCTTCTCAGTTTTGTTTCTTCCCAATGAAATCTCAAGAATAAAAATACTTAAATACCCATAAAATCAGTCATACCTTTTTGAATTCAACTCACAGCACCGCACTACTTAAACGTGCCATCTTATCTCATTCAAATTTAGGAAACCGGAAGCCTTGGCCATTGCCATCAAAGCTCTTACGTGGCATTTTGGTAAGATCACATTTTGGTCAAGTGGCAGTGTACATAATACATATAAGATACCTTAACAAACTAGAGATAAAACGAGGTCCAAAGAAATCAAAACAAATTCAAACCAAACTTCCATGAAAAGATAAAAGTACCCAGAGATAGCATAAGATCAATGATATTCGATACAATAGCAACCCTATCTTTTCATTTTCTTCATGTTCTTTTATCCTGTACATAGCACGGGTTGTACTCGATGAATTCACAGAAACAGGAATCTATTCGTTAATAGTCAAAAATCTAGTCAAAGTTCGCAGTTGATTGCTATAATCGCCATCCAACTGGTCTTGTCACTGAAACTCATCTTGTTGAATCATACATAGCTTAGAGCACTACATACGTCCTTTCCAAAGATAAAAGTACCTCTTTTTCATTTTCATTGGTAAACAAAAAAACAAAACAAAATATTTTTTTTTCTTATGTAATTGATTCTTTTGTGGTATTATTTCTATTTAATACTCTGAATCGAGACTGGGTGTGAAAAAATACCTCATCATCCAAGAATCACAAAATCACAACTATGGGTAAGCTCAAGAAAAACAAACATTAGAGAAAACAAAGGTTAACTAATAAATAAAGCACAAAATAAGAATTAGAGTTTAGAAAATTCAATATGCTTCAAAACAAGAGGAAGATACACCGCAAGCGAGAGTAATGCAATAAAAAGATGAAGAAATGTGTAGACAGTAAGATTGGAATAACATTAGTTCATCTTACCGATCTCGAAGTAGTATTGAACAAAGCTTTTGCTAGAGGCACAATGCAAAACCTTGTACCACATAAAATTAAACAAAAAAGAAATACCAGAATTAATTTATAGAATCCAGTTATCAAGTTCCATTTGTTAGCAGAGAAAAATAAAGAAAAAAGTGGAACACAAGGGAAAAGGACTAAAACATCCACACAATTAAAAAAAAAAACCTAGGATGTATTATTCAGTTCAGTCTTTTTCCCATTATTACATGTTTATAAGAAATCAAACAGAGGGTTTAAATATAGAAATGGGAAAATTTAACATACATTCCTCGACCACCAGCTAGGGCTTCTTCTGACGGATCTTTCCATTCATCCAATCTGCAGAAAATACAATAATTTACCATACAAACATCAATGGTTAATACTAGCTAGCCCTGTTCTTCCTCTCTGTTCTACACTATTATCTAAAAGAGAGAGAGAGAGAGAGAGAGAGAGAGAGAGAGAGAGAGAGAGAGAGAGAGATTACATCCAACCGTAGCGCCTGTCAAAGAGTAGGCGTTTGGGAGTCGGTGTTGAGGTTGAAGTAGAAACTTTGGAGTTAGAAGGGCTGCTCGCCATATCTGCTCCCTTAAGGTTTTTGGTTCTCTAACAATATATTCGATAGTTTTATCAGACAGTACCAAACAAAGGCAGTATTAGTATATAATATCCGACAATTTTATCCCCACAGTTTATATACATGAAAGCAAAACAGTTTAATCGACAGAGTTAAGTTTGGGTCGCAGTCATTCACACCCATAATGTTAGGATTGTGCCCTCGAATCAGTTAGTATGACTATTAAAATTATAATGCATTTTATGTATGTCAATTCATGAGATGAATGGTTAGGTTGTTATCCTTAAACATCATTGTATAAAGTTCATATGTGTATAGGATTACACATGGGATATATGAATTACTATTCCTTGTTATTTTAAATAAGTCACAGTGAATGACAAGACCAGATAACTTATCAGGTATACATTGTAGCATGATTAACTTCTATATGATAGAGTGATGAATCTCATTCACAAGAGTAGTTGACTCTAAGTTAATGTGCTAGAGCATGAGTTGCATTGACAGACTGTGAGTTAAACCTATTGACAAGAAAATCTGTCGCAGTTAATAGGAACTCAAACTTGTATGAGGTACATGTTCTTAATCTTGAGATAGTAATGGACACAAGCCGTATGCTTGGTTGCTGTGAGTACCAATCAGTGAGATCTTCAAGATCAACACTTGGGTATCTTGGGTGATCAAGTTTATGCTATTGGGAATATATATTATCAAGATGGAATCTACCCTCTTGTGAAGAGTAGTTCTTTACAACAGAGTAAGTATTCCTTTGAGAATGTCACTGGTTGATTACTGAGAGTTGCGCAACCATGTCAACAAGTTGTTCTAGACATGTTTAGTAATTTATGAGTGCTGACTGATTCTCGAGGAATATAAGATATATTTATCAATTGGGTAGACAGTATTGTTATTCATGCATCTCAATGATAAATATGAATACTAGAAAGGTAGAGGGACATTAGTTGCATATTTGACACGCCCCGAAGCAGCGACATTAGAGAAAAATAAATTTCTTTTTTGGGTCCATAGGGAATGACTGGTGAAAGTCATTAATTTTCCACACCACACAATACTATTCTACAACAAGAATGGTAATAAAAACAAACTGGATATAATAGCTGTTGTTTCTATTACAAATATCAGAGTTATTACAACAGTAAAGCTACAACGGAAGTATATAAGGTTTGGAAGTAACATATGCCCAAGTACCAAATATAACACAAACAGTCTAAATAGAATTAATAAACTAACAACTATCTCCATATCTTCGGCTGGCGTAAACATCAGCGTAGTAATCCTCCCCGGTATAGATATCATTAGTGGGGCCATCTTCGGTGTATTCTCTTCCCGGATAGTAACCATCGTTATAGGATCCGTCACCTGCAAAATAAGGTACAGGATAGTCTGGACATGGAAAATCCAAGCAATAAAGGCCGTCAGTTTACTGAGAGCTGAGTGAGTATAAATTAACAAGGTACTAGTTGATATGTCCAGAAAAACCCAGTCGAAGGTCAAACTGCTACATCATCAGGGAAGATCCCATG
Organism: Hydrangea macrophylla; assembly: GCA_033977485.1. Taxonomy (NCBI): domain Eukaryota; kingdom Viridiplantae; phylum Streptophyta; class Magnoliopsida; order Cornales; family Hydrangeaceae; genus Hydrangea; species Hydrangea macrophylla. Next base: position 6,907,087 of record CM066993.1, on the reverse strand, counting down.
AAATCCGGAGGAGACACGTACGGCCCACCAGTCCCGAGTTCACTGGCTATTACCGCCCTGGATGGGCCCCACGGCCTGGGCGTAAGGTGCGGCTGTCCTCCTGGAGGTTCAGCGTGATCACCAAGCTACTCCACGGTTTCCTAATCCGATCAGAAGACTGTTGGAAAGAATGAGCAGTTTCCTAAACCACTTAAGAAACTCTCCTAAATTTATGTAAATCAGTTGCAATCAGATTAGGCTTCCTAATTTGATTAGTTACCATGTACAGGAGGACTCTTGCATTTATAAAAGAGCCTGCCTACCCTCTTATAGGTGAGGGCATTCTTAGCCTAGAGAATAGCAATTTATACTCACTCATACGCATACACCCGGTCGTTTTTATTGGTAGTGCCGCCCAAACTGTTGGCTCACCAGGCCCGCGGGTGATCTGCTAGTGAAGCGCTCCGACGTACCCGTGGACGTAGGTCACCTCATTAACGGGGCCGAACCACATACAATCTCTTGTGTCTCAATATCTCTCTTTGAGTCTCTCTTACCAAATTTTCGGCATCATTAGTTTGGCGCCGTTTGTGGGAACTACTAAGTTTTTCACCAACAAATTTCTTGACTAATCAACATGCCACCGAAGACGGGTAAGAAGAATACCGCCCAGACCGGTCAGGAGAACTTGCAACTCGAGCAGAAGGCCGCCTCTATGACCTCCGAGCAAGTGACACCGGCGCTCGTGCAACTTCTAGAAGGTCAGCGGCAAACCCAGCAGCAAATTGAAGCGCTATTGACCCTGCAGGAAAAACGTCATCAATCCGAGAACCAGCCCGGGAAGAGTGTCCCCGATGGGGAGCCCACACGAATCCGAAACCATACCCACTTTGAGCCGGTGTCCTCGTCGGATTGGGAACACGCCCGGGATGGTGACCGTAGCAGAGCGCTCAGGCGTAGTAGGCGGCAAGCTCGGACTAATCCTCGTCGGGTGGAAGATGCTAGAGATATCATCAACAAACGATGCACCGCCAGAAGGGAGGAATCAGGGCAAAAGGCCCGGGAATCGGCCAAAGACCCTCTGGTCCGGATCCGGGGAGATCTTAGGCATACGATTACCCGGATCCGGAGCCGAGTTCTATCCCCGAAGATGACACACTTCGAAGAGGAGGCCTCATCATCAAACCTGACGTACTGCTCGGATATGGAAAGGAGAATCGGGCGAGATGTAAAGGCCCAGATCGAGGACTTGCAGTAGAAAATCAAAAAATTGAACCGCAAGCAATTCCACGATCATACTAATACAGAGATCGAGTCACCCTACACCGCTAGGTCACAGCATTCCCCATCCCTCGAAAATTCAAACTGCCACATCTCATCTCTTATGACGGTTCAGGGAGCCCAGTGGATCATGTCCGCACTTACAAGGCTTAGATTGAGCTAGTCACCACGGTCGACGAGTTAATGTGCCTGGCCTTTCCCAGTACCCTTAAAGGCCTAGCCGCGCAGTGGTTCCATGCTCTAAAACCCCGAACGGTTGATGACTTCAAGACAATGAGCAAGCTCTTCATCAGCCAGTTTATGGGGATGCTCGACCGGTCACAATCAAACACCCAGCTGCTTATCGTCAAGCAGCGAAAGGAAGAGTCCCTGAGGGAGTACGTGGACCATTTCAATTAGCAGAGGCTCAAGATCCGGAACCTGAACGAAACGGCTACAATCATGGCTTTCTGCTCGGGGGTTCAACACACCAAAGTTGCTACGTCATTCTACCGTGACCGACCGGCAACCCTGGTGGAACTCTCAGAGAGGGTCGGAAAGTACATCGACACGGAGGAGTTTTTGAAGTCCAAGCGCGCCATCTTTACGGGAGAAGAGTCCCTGAAAGCTAAACGAAAACGTGAGGGCTCCGAGAAAGGACCGGGAAAAAAGCCCAGACAAGATCAGCAGAGGGGCAGCCGGGATCAAGCCCCGATTACCTTCACCCCACTTTCCCGGCCAATCCACGAAGTTATGGCAGCCGCGGAGATCCAGAGGCTACTCCAGGAGTCCGCCAAGTTGAAAAGCCCACCCCGTAAGAGGAACCGGGACAAGTTTTGCCGCTTCCACAAAGACCACGGGCATGACACAGAGGATTGCTTTAAGCTTAAGATTGCCATTGAGAAGCTGATCGAGCAGGGCCACCTAGCCAAATTCGTTGTGGCAGACAGACGACCTCGGTAAGAAACTTGGGCTCCTGAGCAGCCGCGACCCCTCGGGCAAATCAATGTAATCTTTGGAGGTATTTCGGGCGAAGGGGATTCACAGTCGGCCAGGAAGAGGCATGCCCGGGTATCCCGATCGAATGTCTGGCATGTCCAATCCACCCGCTCTCCCCCAACCAACGTGTTCACGTTCTCATCCGAGGACATACTAGACCTGCACTACCCTCATGATGATCCACTGGTGGTTACGCTCTCCATAGCAAACTACGTGATCAAAAGGGTGTTGGTAGACACGGGCAGCTCCTCCGACATCATGTTTGTCTCAGCATTCGATCAGCTCGGGATATCCAGGGATCGGCTCCGACCAGTAGCCACTCCCCTGGTAGGTTTCAATGGGTCCAGCAGCCAACCGCTCGGTACCATTGAGCTCCCGGTCCTCATGGGAGCCTACCCTCAGCAGGCATCTGTACTGGCAAGCTTTATGGTCGTGGAAGCTCCATCTGCGTACAATGTCATCCTTGGGAGGCCAACCCTCAACAAGGCCAGGGCGGTCGTATCAATACACAGCCTGGTGGTTAAATTCCTAACCCCTCAAGGGCCCGGGAGCCTACGCGGAGACCAAGCCGTCGCCTGGAGTTGCTATGTCAGTTCCTTGCGTCGGGAAGCCATTACGGAAATGCTAAACATTCAAGAGATGGACCCTAGAGACAAAAGTGATGGAGTTGGTCCAATGGAAGAGCTAGAACAGGTGGTGTTGGATCCTCAGTTTCCTGACAAGACCATCAGCATTGGCACTCTCTTAGAGCTAGGCCTCAAGGAGGAACTGGTTCAATTTCTACAATAGAGCCAGGATGTTTTCGCTTGGTGTCACGAAGATATGCCTGGGATTGACCCCCGGGTAATGTCTCACCAACTTAACGTCAATCCGGAATCCCAGTCGATGAAGCAAAAAAGACAGGGAATGGCCCCCGAAAGGCAAACGTCGGTGTTTGAAGAAGTAGAGAAACTCATGAAAGCAAAATCTATCCGAGAGGTCCACTATCCCGACTGGTTAGCAAACGTAGTACTGGTCAAGAAAAGCAATGGGAAGTGGAGGATGTGTGTGGACTTCACTGATCTGAACAAAGCCTGCCCCAAGGACTGCTATCCACTGCCCATGATAGATCTCCTTGTGGATTCTATAGCCAGTCATGCGCTCCTCTCGTTCATGGACGCCTACTCCGGGTACAATTAGATCAGTATGTACCCCGAGGACGAAGAAAAAACCTCATTCATCACAGATCAGGGGACCTACTGCTACAAAGTCATGCCCTTCGGCCTCAAAAATGCTGGGGTGACCTATCAATGCCTGGTCAATCACATGTTCAAGGACTTGATCGGGAAATCTATGGAGGTCTACGTTGATGATCTGCTGGTCAAAAGCCGGGATGAGTCTGACCATCTGGAGCATTTAGCCGGGGCATTCAGCATTTTGAGGAAGTTCGGGATGAGGTTGAACCCGACCAAGTGCTCATTTGGCGTCTCATCCAGGAAGTTTCTTGGGCACCTGGTTAGTAGTCGGGGAATCGAAGCCAACCCCGAGAAAATTAAGGCCATCGTAAACATGCGGTCACCCAGGTCAACCAAGGAAGTTTAGAGCTTGGCCGGGCGGGTCGTCGCATTGAACAGATTTGTTTCCCGAGCCACCGACCGGTGTCTGCCATTTTTCAAAATCCTCCGCAAGGCCTTTTAGTGGTCGGAAGAGTGCGAGGAGGCATTCCAGGAACTCAAGAAGTACTTGGTATCGCCCCCTCTACTATCAACACCCGTGCCAGACGAGAAATTGTTCTTGTACTTGGCAGTATCACCATCGGTGGTTAGCTCAGCCTTTATCCGAGAAGAACATGGGATATAATTCCCAGTCTACTATACTAGCTAAGCGCTTCAAGGGGCAGAAAGCGGATATGCCCAAATCGAGAAGCTTGCATTCGTCCTCATTACCTCTACTCGGAGACACCGTCCGTACTTTTAGGCCTACGTCATCGTGGTCCTCACAGACCAACCTCTCCGTAGGATCTTGAGTAGGCTCGAGACGTCCGGGAGGCTCATTAAATGGGTCTTGGAGTTAGAAGAGTTTGAAGTGGTCTACCGACCCCGGACGACGATCAAAGGACAAGCCGTCGCAGACTTTCTCGTTGAGTTCACATACCTGGAGGAACCAGTAGAAGAGCTCGCCCCGCCAGATCTACCGGTCGGGTTATAGTCAGACATCCCAACCTGGACACTTTATGTGGACTGGTCTTCCAACAAACAGGGTAGTGGGGCACGGATCATCCTGACCACACCGGATGGGATCCAGCTCGAGTATGCGCTTAGGTTCGGATTCAAGGCCTCCAATAACGAGGCCGAGTACGAAGCCCTGCTGGTCGGATTACAAATGGCAACCTCAATGGGTGCACTGCAGGTTCAAGGGTACAGCGACTCTCAGCTCGTGGTAAATTAAGTCAATCAAGAGTATGAGGCTCGAGAGAATAACATGATAGCTTATCTAGCCCTTGTCCGAGCATTTTTAAAGGAACTTCAGGGGTTCTCCGTCACGCAGATACCTAGGGAGGAGAACACTAGGGCTGACCGATTAGCCCGCCTTGCTTCATCTTCCGAGTCAGACTTGCCTGGGATAAGGATAGAGTACCTACCCGAGCCAAGTGTGTTCAACTCGGAATGCATGGAGGTAGAACCGGTCGCCTCAGAACCTAGCTGGATGGACCCAATCATGGCATTTCTGGCAATAGGCACATTACTAGATGGAAAGGAAGAAGCCCACCGGGTTAAATACCGAGCGGTAAGGTACCACGTTATTGATGGCATTCTCTACAAAAGGGGATTTTCTATATCGTACCTCTGTTGTGTCCACCCTGAACAGGTACAAGCAGTACTGTACGAAAATCCACAAAGGGGTGTACGGGAACCACATCAGAGGCCGGGCACTCTCACGTAAAGCCTAACTGCAAGGTTACTACTGGCCGACCATGGCCAAAGACTCTCAAGAATACGTCAAGAGGTGTGATACGTGCCAAAGATTTTCTCCCATGATCAACCGTCCGGGAGAACTTCAGATGCCAATCCTCAGCCCCTAGCCGTTTGCTCAGTGGGGTATTGACATCGTCGATCCTCTCCCGAAGGGAAAAGGATAAGTCAGATTCGCCATCATAGCCGTGGACTACTTCACCAAGTGGGCGGAGGCCGAGCCCTTGGCAACAATCACCGAGAAGAAAATGGAAAGTTTCATTGAGAAGAATATACTAAGCAGGTTCGGCATCCCCCAGGTCCTGATCAGTGACAACGGCAGACAATTTGACACCACGGTGTTCTGGCAGTTCTGTTCGGGGTATGGGATATCGAATCATTACTCTTCCCCCAAGCACCCTCAAGCCAATGGACAGGCAGAGGTGACCAACCGAACTATTCTACAGTCAATCAAAACTAGGATTGAAGGCGCCAAAGGCCTTTGGGTGGAAGAACTTCTAACTCTCCTATAGGCCTACCGTACAACTTCCCAAGCGGCAACAGGCAAGACTTCATTTTCACTCACCTACGGGTTCGAGGCGGTAGTCCCCACAGAGCTCGGTTTGCGTACTTACCGAGTGGAAAATTTTAGTGAACGGGGAAATGAGGAAGCACTTAGAGGAGAGACTTGGTAGAAGAGAAAAGAGATCAGGCTTACCTAAAAGTGGCAGCATACAAGCAGAGAGTCTTCTGGTACTTCAACAGCAGAGTCAAGCACCGCGGTTTCTAGGCGGGAGACTTGGTCCTTAAGGCTGTTAACTAGTCTACTAAGGTCCCGGCCCACGAAAAGTTGGGGCCAAACTGGGAAGGCCCATACCTAGTTACCCGAGTCAACCGCCCGGGAACCTATTGGTTACTAACTCTAGACGGGCACGACCTCTCTCATCTTTGGAATGTGCAACACCTCCGCAAGTACTTCCAATAAAGCATGACAATAATGTTGGCTAGGAACCATGTAGCTCGACTTGAGCATATCAATTAATATAGTAATAAAAGTTTCTTTTTCGCCAAACAACTCTTCTCCTTGCTTGCTCACTTAAAAGACCTCGGGGTCAGACCCCATGCACTTAAAAGACCTCAGGGTCTGGCCTCAGGCACTTAAAAGACCTCTGGTCCAAAACCCAAGGCACATGCTTCGCTTAGGTCCAACCTACAATGGGGAGCAACGCGCCCTAGGTGGTTGACGATGGAAAGTCCCAAAGGACCCTGCAACCACCCATGTTCCAGGTCGGTTTCCTACGGTCACCCCCTCTATACGCCTAGCTTAGCAAAAACTTGGGGGGCAGGGCAGACTAAACAGGAAATCACATCGGTCACTAACAGGGTTTGGAATCCTAACATTCCTAAGTACCTATAGAGGCCAGAGAAAACCGTCCGGACAGTAAAATAGGATAAATTCCTATAATACACCGGACGGGACCTTTCATGTAGGTCAAGAAGACCAATTGTTCTATCGGTTATGATCCTAAACCATTTGCTAAGGCAGGGATTGAGATCGGTCACGGTCAAATAAAAAATAAAAACTGGTCGGATGTTGGCAATTACGAAACAGGCATACAAGTACAAGACTATAAATAGTTGATGGAAAGGTTGGTCTTAAGGACCGTTTCATTAAAAAAAAAACTTTGTACAGCCTAGGGGCAGTTGTAATAGCCTCCCCCCCCAAAAAAAAAAGAAGGCTCCTACTGGTCGTCCACAATGACCACCATGTCATCGCCTGAAGGAGCAGTCCCGGCCTGTTCAACTGCAGCAGGGTCCTCTTCAGCAGCCTAGTCCTCCTTCCAGTAGTTGGATTCGGCCCAGGAGTAACCAGAAATGTCCCAGTCTGGGTGATCCTTAGCAACCCGGGCAGTAAGGTCAACATAACCCTTGAGGAATCTAGCCTCGAACTCCTCTTCGGCATCCTTAGCCTCGGCTTCCCGTACGGCGGTGACCTCGGATAGAGTGGCTATTAGGGCCTCGGCATCCTTCTCGGCAGCCACCCGACCGGCCTCTACAACTGCAACCTTGGTCTCAGCGGACTTCCGATCAGTCGGCTCGGTTGAGATTGTGTCTCGGGCCTCCCCTAGCTCTAGGCCCAAAGCCCTGGACTTCTCCTCCTCTATAGAGAGGGCAAAATCGGTGGACTCTCGGGCCGCCTTCTCAGCAGACAAGGCAGCCTCAATCACGGCCAGTCTCTCAGCTAGCCTAGGCAAGGTTGCCTCGCCCCCTGCTGCTATACAGCCAACCTGCAAGGAAGGACAGTTATCAGCGTTCCGAATAGAGAAGTAAGCAGTATAAGGTATGCAAAGTAACTCACGATATGGCTGATGTTGTAGAGCTAGCCGATTATAGCCTCGGGACTCAGCAGAGTGCATTTGTCTATTTGACTCTACAATGACCCGGACCGGACCCTCCTGCAGACGTTATTCGCTGTCTCCACCGCCGGCCTCAAGGATGGTCCCATACGGCTCAACTCGTCCATGTTGGGGAATGAGACCCCGGTTGCTTTGGTGGTGGGAGGCAAAGTTGGTGGTGCAGCAATGGTGACTCCGGGCGTCAAGGTCACAACAGCTTCCTTGTCCGCACGGATTGTGATCCCCCTAGAGATCCTTTTGAGTAGCTGACCCTCAACAAGGTCCTATTTTTTTCTTTTCAGACTCGCTTGGGCCATCAGCGCTGCCTTCTTTTCCTTGAGGGCTGTCGGGTTCTTAGGAGCCATTTTTGCAAAATCAAAAAAGACACAAGTCCATTACATAATAGGCAAGGGTGAGAGCAAGTCATCCGGGACATAGATGGATAACTGACCAGGGATGATCACTGGGAGGATAGGAGCCTCGAAGCGGTGCTTGGGTTTGTAGGAGATTTTTGGGTCCCCCAACCGGGTCAAGATCTTGTTTACGTCGGTTGGGTCCTTGATCAATAAGAGGATCCTCGCTTGGCACTCGTCGGGAATACTGGGCGGATCCACCAATCCCACAACAAAGGAAACAAAAGAAGAACATAAGATTCAATGGCAACAATGAAACAAGACAATGGTAAAACGGTTAAGGGCTTACTTCTCAGTTCTCCCGCCCAGGAGGTCCTCAACTGTATGCTCGGCACCTCTTCACAAAATCAAAGGGTGGAAACTTGGAAAAATTTCTTCTTCCACCCCCAATTGTTGTTCGGGCAATTGACGATAATCTTCCTCCCTTGCCGGGCCCCCAACGAGAAGAAGCCGGCCTCTCCGTGCACTTTGAACGGCCGGTGGGTCCATAAGAACTCCTGTAGGGTAAGTTCATACCCAAGGACTTGGGGCCATAAGGAGATGGCCCCTATGAGGAATCTCCAATCGTTTGGGGCGAGTTGGCTAGGGGAGATCCCAAGATAGATAAGCGCATCCCGGGCGATCGGGTGAAGAGGAAGACGAAGGCCCGCCATAAGGCCGTCCTCGTACAAGGTAACGAAGCCCGACTCGTGTAGGTGAGCCCCATCGTCTTGCACCGCCAGGGAAAAATGGCTGGGGATGTCGTATCTCTCCCTGATCCGACCTAAGTTAGGGACACGAAGGGTGCTAACAATCCGCTCGCAGGAAAACACCACGTCGGGACTATTCGGCCTCGACCCCTCACTACCCGACCTCCCAGACACCGAGGCAACGGAAACACTCTGAACCGCCTCCTCGTCGAGCACCCCGACAGGGATCCTCCCCTTGCTGTGTTGGTCAGAGGGGGTCGCGGAAGGCGGATCTAGATTGGTATTCGGCGTTTCTGATCATGACTGCTTGTTCTTCGACCGGGAAGATGAGTCAAAGTCAGAGTGACACATCTCTGAGTTCTGTATGTTTGGATAAGGGAGCAAGTGGCGGCCTAAGTATAGGTCCGCAACCCCAAGTCTAAGGTATAAGGAGGGGCAGGACTACGAACCTAAAGGGTAAGGTGTACAAGGTCCTAATGGTTAAGTAACACTCGTGCAAAACTGATACAGGACAACCCGATCGGTTAAACCACCCGGCTACACCTCCTAACCTAATGAAGAAACAGAATTTGAGAAAAAAGAAATCCCACTCCATTCTAAACCCAAGGGGTTTGTTCCCTCCAGCCTTACTCCGAAGAGAAAAAGGAAAAGAAGAAGATGGAAAGGAACAGTGAATCAAAATTGAGGAATGGAGACTTACAAGGAATGACACAGAAAAGAACTCGGGAAGCTGTGCCGGGTACTTTTTGCTCTCAAAACCGCTCGGGGAATCTACTTCTTGGCAGCAGGAACTAGTGAAATGAGCAAGTGTTTTTATATAAGGAGTATGTATGGTCCAGATTAAGCCAGATCTAATGGCCAGGAAACTTTCCCGCCTAAATAGCCCTACAACTGTCACCTCGGGTACGTGAAGCGTTGCCTCAAAAGGTGCGCCCATTTAATGCATGACGAGACAGCTCGGTTACAACATAACCAGTTCGGTTACTTCCATGCTGGCATCATTGGATCCTGACCAGGCTAGTGACAAGTTGACACGTGGAAGGGATAGGACCCGAGACCACAGGGTCACCGCTCGGTCTATACCCCGATTGATCAAATCATCTGGTCTCACACCAGGTAGAGTCCTGATATCTTTCCGGACGGTTCATTAGGGCGGTACCAATTTTCAAGCCTCGTCTAATGTAGCGTCGTATCAGCCTTGGAAATAGGGGGCAACTGATATGTCCAAAAAAACCCAGTCGAAGGTCAAACTGCTACGTCATCAGGGAAGATCCCATGAAATCTGGAGGAGACACGTACATCCCACCAGTCCCGAGTTCGCTGGCTATTATCGCCTGGGATGGGTGACATGAGAATTATTCTGTATGTGCTTGTGTGCTATACCCAAGTGTAGGTAATCGTGCAAGTAGTAATCTGGTTAAGTCCAGGTCGATCCCACAGGGAAGGTGTTAAACTAAAAACCTAGATTAGTCTCAAAAAGGAAAAAAAAATAAATTTTTTTAAGAAACGTAGAACACGAAGTTCCACGGGTTATCAACTACTAACGATAAAACAATTAAACTAAATTAATCTAATAACTAACTTACAAACTAAAGCGATATTTTAAAACGTGCTTTTCTTACTAAAAGGAAATGTTGGAATCACACGAATCCACCGCGACCTAGCCATCTACCATGCAGTTACGTTGAAGCTCAATGGAGCACATTCTCTACAGTATTCCTATTTCTCTTAGGATAGAGAATCCATGGTCCTTTCATGACCGAGACTATATCATCATATTTAAGTTTGAAATACATAAAAGCGGTTTAAAACAATAATTAAGACTCGCACCTATAATGGTGTTAGCATTGAGGGTGGTTGACAAAGTTTATTGAAGAAAAATGCCTCAAGGCTTTAAGTTCACAGACTGTTTTGACAAACTGAGCATTTGGGGACAGTTTGATAATAAATCAGTAAAGCAGAAAGTCTAGGAATACTGCATAGAATGTCCTCAAGAATCAGAGGGTTCGATCGATCGACGCGCTTTCGATCGATCGAACATCTTTTTCTTTCGATCGATCGAACTGTCTTCGATCGCTCGATAATGTCTCTGGTCCGATCGATCGAACTACATTCGATCGATCGAACATAGGAATTATTCTGCTGCATGGCAGAGGCTTAAGATCATGGTTTCATCATGATCTCCCAACTTGGGGATTACTCAGACATGGTCTGGAGTGTCTCAGATGCGTTTTTAACATAAAGTTCCATTAAAGGTGTGTTTGGTTGTGATTTTTGCATAAAATCTATGAAAACTAATTGTTTAACTCTAACTAACATGCAAGACTACGAGATAACAGATTATACTACTATAAACTAAGTGCAGAACGTAAACAAAGTAACCTGGAAACGAAAACTTGTATTGAACAAGGAGGAATCCAAACCAAACAATGTATAACCTTGATTAAAACCTACAATAAACCAAAGTAAAGCTTTCTACTCTCTATAGACTGATGAAAATAAAAGTGGGCGTTCTTATGGACGTATATAATACGAGTATTTATACTAAAACCTACTACTAGGGTTAAAATCCCATCTCTGCTGCGTGCGCGTAAAATCTGATAAAAGTCATGTTCGATCGATCGAACATTTCTCGATCGATTGAACTTCTGGGGTCTTCGAGCGCTTGAGCTTCTATCGATCGATCGAACCTTCGATCGATCGAATGGTCTTCAATCGATCGAGGTTCACTTTTCATCCTTTACTTGTCTTCATTACAATTCAGCACTCCCTTTTTATCTTTCTCATCCAATTCTTTACACAACAACAGTAATATGCACAAACTACAGCTAAAATAAACAACATATCATAGTTTAATCAAATTGTGTACAAACTAGCATTGTAATTCAAATTGCAGATAAATGAAGGACTTGTGAAATAATTTATTACATTTTCTTCTTTTAGCGCGGTTGTATTTTACAAATACCCCCGCTTGTCACAACCCCCAACTAGCGATTTGCTAGTCCCTAGCAATAGAGAGAAATTAAAAACAAGCTAACTAACACTACAATGACTAATAATAAAATAAATTAAACTCAAGTCAACTAAAATAACAAGAAAGAAACTACCTAACTCACTTTCGCAGGAATGGCGATTGCATTTAGCAAATGCAACAAGCCGTTAAACCCCTAGGTTCCCCCTAGTGGACGAGTGTTGTCTCGTGAGGGTTTGCAGTGAATGTACCCACAAAATTCTCTGATTTTAAGCTCAAAAAGATATAGAATAACTTTTAAACATTCCCTTTTATTCAACTCTTAATTTTGCTTTACAAAACATATCATCCTCATTCAAACTATGAAAGAAATACACATGTTCCTCATGTCACCAAGATAAAAATAACATATGCGTCACATTCATGTATCCGTGTGTGTGTGAAATTAACAGCTATACATCCAACTTTATTTAGAGTTGTTTAAACTATCATACCCTCAGAACTTGTAGATTCAACTCAATTCTCACATGGTTACTACAGTCAAAAATGAATATCCCACAAAAACTTGGTTAATAATGATTGCACAAGGTATGAAAGCTTTGATAAGAGTGATTTTTCTGATACTAATGCTTTCATACTCGACTCTATAGAAGACGAACATTTTAGAGTGTATAGTCTCACGAACGGAATACGACTTACTAGAGGAGCGAAATACCGTGGACAACTCAAATTACACGTTCATGTTTAAACTAAGTTGTTGAGAATCATTAAAGCTTTGACTTTTCGGTTTTTAATTAGTAGGGTAGAAATTAGAGGGGTAAGAAATTGCACATTTTCAGCATGTGACTGTGTTTAGTAATTTCCTCTTTACTTCCTTCCAACCATCCTCTATATATATATATATCATTTTTTTAACAGAACCTTCTCCTCCTTTTCTTTTTCTTTAATGCAGCCCTTCTCACTACTAGTCCCTCCTCATACTTCAACAATTTAATCACATTGGGTGTACAATGGGGTATATTGAGGTCAAAGTATACGATTAGGGATTTAGAATTTCATAATGGATTCGGCATTATTTATTAGGTGTGGGGTTAAGAACAATGCATATTCGGAAATGTCGATATAGGTAAATGGAGAAGGCAAGGAGCAAATATGATGGCTTAAATCATTTTCTCAACTTCTTAATTTTTACACGTCAATGTTCATTGAGTTTAGTTGGTAAATCCTGAACGTTCTCCTCTAATAAGCAGCCAAAATGAAGAATTAGAGACTATTCAACGAATTTGATCGGCATATTCAAGAAAAACAATTCGAGTTTTAATGTGATAATTCCCTCAGAATTGAAGATTGGATTCAAAAGCTCACTAAGGGTAACTAGTTTTCACTACTTCATTCTTTAAAGTACGAAAGTCGTATTAACTCTTATTTTAAGTTTTTCGCATAGCTATTAACATGTGCAAATGATTTGGATACAAGAATGGTCAACATATGCATTCATCCTAGAGAGCTAGAAAAATGCGTGAACTTAATTCATAAAAGGATGAGAATAAAATGGTTGTCATTGCTCGACAACAGGTAAATAGAAGTGGATATTCAAAATTATTCTACCAATTTAATTCAAACCCTAATTAATTATTTGAAATTTTTAAAATTTTGAATTTTTGTAATTTAAGTTAATTTACAAACTTCGAATGGAAATTGTATGACATAAGCAATAGATAGAGTGGTCAAGATTGCTAAGTAACAAAATGCACAGGTGATTATCTATCTACATCCCACCCCCAACTGAAAATCGCAATGTCCCCAGCAGTTGATTTTCAAAAATATATAGAGAGATATCACCTGATATGGCATTGTAAGAATTGCAAGTGTAACAACCTGTACAGAATGCATACATACTCCAAACAACAAAGATCAAACAGGAATGAACTATAAAGCAAGGGATCCATACATAAAACAGAACGCATCATTGAAAAGATAATAAAATGAAAGAACAGAACAATGATAATATACTGCATAATAAGAACCAACATAACCAACCACACCCAACAATAAACAAAATATCCCACCAGTGTCCAAAATATCCATCAAACCAACCAACAATGTCCAAAAATCCATAAAACTGAACCAACAGACTACACATCATCGGGAACATCAGATAATATCTCGATCAGTAAATCTGGAGCAACCGCAACTCCACCCTCAGCAACAGTCGGTGCCGCCGCCGGGTCACTCGCGATCGTGGCATCTAGAGTAGATAGTGATGTGTCAGCCACAACCGGAGGTGGTAGAAGCGGTGTCTCAGCAGCAAGCGGTGCCACCGATGATGATGAAGCTGTAGGATCAACCTAAGAAGAAGGGGCTGAAGATGATGGTCCGGTGGTAGGTGGGGGAATAGTAGATGTAGTAGGTGGGACGGTGGAAGTGTCTGGAGCAGTTGTAGGTGGATCGCTGGTGGGTGGTGCAGAAGCTGCGTGAACCGCCTGGTCGACTCCAAACTGGATTAAGATTGCCTCTAGCAGAGTCGTCATCTGATCCACCTTGCCCTCAAGTCTAATCTGGGCCTCTCTCTCCTCTAATAGTAACTCATGAATAGTCGGGAGAGGCGCAGAAGAAGACTCTCCCTGGTCACGAGCCTGAGACCTCTGTCTCAACTCAAATCTCGCCACCTCCTCAATAGGATCCATCTCCTCCTCAGAATCATGCTCCTCAGCCTCTGTGGGCGTCCCAGAAGCAGCACCCTCCGTATCAGTGCTTCCTCATCTTCTCGCCAACCTTCGCCTTGCCTTTACCCCGCCTCTTTCTCTTTTGCGCATCAGACCGACGGGAAGTAGTCTTACCAAAATGACTGCGAGACTGGGCAGTCACATCACCCGCCAATGGAAGTAGTCGTGCCTACACAATGAGCCGGTGAATGGCCTAAGCACCCTTCAAGTGCTTCTTGGCCTGAATGTATCGTGTGGGGTGCCTCATGAAATCAATGTAAAGGCGAGGCAAACAGACAGGCTACCGTGTCCCGATCGCATATAACACACGTGCATACCATGCTGCAATCTTCTCCCGATAAGATGTCACTAAGAGGCAATTATTGAGGGCGAGGTGCAGCATATGATAATTATCCGTGAGGTAGAAATCAGGAATAAGGGCCTCGCCATCCCAACCAGGAAGAGCACCCCCAGCGATCTCTCTGAAAATAATAGTCGGGGAGAGCTGTGGTGTGTCGGGGCGATGTGGACAAACACAATTAGGTACCTCAGGTACCCCAAGAGCAGCAGAGACAGTGGCTGGACTAAAGATGATCTCACGACCACGAAAAAATGATCGGAGTATGAATGGAGGAACTGGATCCCTGATCATCGTCGCACATGCCTCCCGGATCCAGGACAGATTTACGTGCTTGGACTGGGAGAGGAGCGCGTACCAATGGGCCATGGCTCGTATCTGGGCAAGATACCAAGGAGTGGCAAGCCATGCTGTCTCGAGGGGTCGCTTGAGCATAACCTTTCGTGACTGGAAGTATCTAGTGAACCATACCCGGTCTTCTTCGTTTCTGAACCCGTGATCGGGCATAGGGTCAGGTATGGTTAGGTCAAGTGGCTTGGATTTGTGATACCCAGTGATAGGGTTCATTGTAAAGCCCTGAAATAGAAGAAACAAACATAGAAACATTAAAACAGGAAAACCAGAAAGGAAAATGAAACTGTCACACTTCGATCGATCGAAGCATGTTCGATCGATTGAGAAAATCGCAGGTTCGATCGCTCGAGATTTGTTTGATCGATTGAAAGGATGCTGGGTTCGATCGCTCGAAACCATTTCGATCGATCGAACACAGCGAAGTGGCACTCTTGAGCGTTGAGAACAGAAAAGGGCCCGCAAACATAAAATACAACAAGACAACTAAGACAAAAAGTAAAATAACCAATGGGGGGCACCCCCATACGAATTTGAAATGGAAAGAACAACGACGGGGTTCTCGGGCCCTAAACTCGAGAGACGTGCCGAGTAGAGCATGACGGTGATGCCAATGATGATCAGGGGGACCGGGTACTCCTCAATTGATGTGGTTGTGCGCTTGTGTCAAGTTCGTGTCAAGACTTTCCCTTTGGCGAGTCTTGTCCACAAACATAATGGGATGGGAATTACTACCAATAACAATGGGGCGAAACTTCATATAGTAATAATGAGGAGGATAACCAAGTTGAGGATAATGGTATGTTAAAATTATTACTTAGTAAAATGAAAAGGCTAGATAGTGCACTTGATGAATTAGAAACTAGATATCAACAAGCATATGCTAGCCAACCTTTAGAAGACTATACCAATCCTTCAACACTACAACCTAAATTTCATGACACTAATAATGGAATGGAATTAGAGGATAATGACGGATGTATAATAATGTCTGAACTCCAAAACCAAACCATTGAGCATTGTCCAAAGTACTTCAATAGATGACACATATAGTGAGGAGAGTTACGAGGATAAGAATGAGGTTTTAAAAGATGATGAGAGTTTAGGTGATTGCACGCAATTAGGAAAGGATGAGTCCCCTGTTGACTCTACCCCTACCTTTGATAGTGACCCAAGGGAGGACGTTATTGAAATTTCTAAATTCGATTTAGATCCATGTGATATTCATGAACTCTCACCTCTTTCGGCCGAAGAGGTGGTGTCACCAAGTTGCCCATCACCTATCCTCTCTATTAATCAATGCTTTCATCCAGAGTTCGAAAATCATGTGTACCTTAATATTGAACAAATGGAATGTGTTGTGGAAGAGAATGGTAAGGATTCTAGAACATGTTCTTCACAGAATTTTAATATTCAAAATTATTTGAGAGATGACTTGGAAAATATTAGGCCCACATTAGATGATCTTAAACTTCAACAAGAAGCTAGTAATCTGCTAGACTGCTTGACCTTCTTGAATAATAATGACATTATGGCTCAAATAGATACCTTTATCCAAATCCAGTCCAAAACCATGTACATAGAACAGAAATCCAATTCATATGATCACATCTCCATAGATTCTATTCTAGAACAAGAAGAGGGTAGCAAAGCTTCATTAGAACATCACTTGGACCCTGCATCTTTTAATGAACCATGGCCTCCGCCTGTTTCTGATAATATAAAAATAGAGGCTGCTATAGAAAATACCAACACCAAAGACCTTTCCTTGAGTATAATTCCTAAAAACTGTGGTATATCTTTTATAACTGTCCCCAATAACTTTGGAAGCCATTGGTTTTGCATCATCTCCTCTGACCTTGAGCTTGACATTAGTTGGGGGGAGTTGCATTTTTATGAGGATCCTAACTTTCTTCTCACTGTTAAATTATTTCATTGGGAGGATCCTCAAAAATTTCGGTTATTGATTTATGATAAAAATCTTGATTAACCGAATTTATTTACTAAGTAGTTCTATTATATTCTCTATTTTTCTTTGTTGCTACTAATGATTTTGCAGGTAACTAATAAATAAATAAATAAATACACATTGGATATTAACGCCTCGAGGTAATATCCTTCCTTCTCTCACTTTACTTTACATGTCCATGTGCTTAGTTTAGAACATTGAGGACAATGTTTAGTTTTAGTTGGGGGGAGTGAGTCATTGCATGCCTCATATCTTGTTTTTGTGCTTTAATGTCAATACAGCTGCTTAGCAACATGTAACTCAGTAAAAAAAAATTGTTAAAATTTTTAAAAAAAATATAAATATATTTTTTGAATTATTCTAAAGATAATAAAATGGTTCTTGTATTTCTCTATTAGTTAATGTAGTTAGTTATGATGCATTAGTGTTATTTTCTGTATATTACTAGTATGTGATATACAATGACAGTTTCTTTACTATCTTAGTTATAGTGTATTTTGTGCTTTTTAATCTTCAAACAACTTGGAGCACGTTGTGACAACCTTGTACTTAGATAAAATGGATTAGTAAGCATAGCTAGGTGTCTTGAGAGACTGTAGTGGAGACTAATAACCCAAGTGAGCTTTTGAACCATTCTTTGTTTTTGAGGGTTTTATAAATTACTCTTACTTTTGAAAAGCGTATTAATTCGTTGTAAGTCTTATTTTTCTTCTTCATTTTGATCGATCACTAGAAGAGAACGTTCAAGATTTACCAAATTTAGAGCTCTTGAATTTACTAAAATGAATAATCCTATGAACTTAGAAGATGATTTAGGCTATCTTTTGACCATACATGGATAATACAACCTTGGCCTACTATTATGCTATTCCTTTATTTCACCTCTTGAGCTTATCATAATTGCCTTGTCTTCACAATCCTAAAGTCTATACCTAACTCCAAATTAGGAGTTCAAGCCTCAGTTCTTTATTTGAGTGTGATTGGGATGTGTTGACGTGACAAGAAGTTTGGTTGTGTGAATAAGGGAAAGTTGGCAAAGAAAAAAAAAGGATAGAAAGAAAAAAAATATATATATATATGAAAAGAAAAAAAATGCCAATGGTTGTTATAGAAGAAAAAAAAAGAATAGAAAGGAGAGTGAAAAAAATATATATTAAAAGAAAGAGTGAGAGAAAGAGAGATTGGAGATGTGGAAAAATTTGAAAAGTTGTAGTAGACATTCCAATCACATCCTTTGACCCAATTGAATATTACAAGCATTTTTCTTCTTAATCGAACACCTCTTTTTCAAAGACCTAATGATGCTAGGTAAATTGGATTTGAAGTTAAGGTAATAAGAGAGTTCTCCACGGTATCTCGCTCTTCTAGTGAAAAGTATCCTTTCATGAGACTTTGTTCACTAAAATGTTCATTTTTCTATTTATATATGAGAAGCATTAGATTCCATTTCCATTTACTCCTTATAGCTTCCATATCATGAGTGCTAATTATTACACCTAATTCGGAGTGATTTCATCTTGAGAGTGTAATCCCAGTGAGAGTTGAGTCAAAATGAACGTCTTGATAGTGTCTTAGGTTATGCGAGCTTTGAAATTGAAGTTTTGTATTTTGGTTGTCCATTCACACACGCACTTGAAGATTAATAGCTATGGAATATTCTAATGACTTTGATAGTAGATTAACTGTAATGTGTGCATTGCATGGCTATGGTATACTAGAGAGTTTCATGAGATTATTGAGCTTAACCACATTGCAAAATGAGAGGAAAAATTTTCTTGAAAACATTTAAACTAGAACCATTACCATAAACATGAAATTTGTGGGTAGATTCATTGCAAACCCTTACGAGACAACACTCGTCCACTAGGGGAAGCCTAGGGGTTTAAAGGCTTGTTGCATACGCTAAATGTAATCGCGATTCCTACGAAAGTGAGCTAAGATTTTTACTTTATTTTGTTTTAAATTTTTAGAGTTAAATAAACATTGCTGTAGTTCGCTTCATTGCTAGGGACTAGCAACGAGCTAGTTGGGGGGTGTGATTCGAGGTAAAAAGTGTATGTTCATAGCGTATTATACGGTCCTTTATGCATACTTTTATCCCCAACGTCCCTACATTTAGGTGCATTCTAATAACAATGTTCTTTTTATTGTGTTAATGCTAAAACATATGTTTATGCATTGTTTTATAGGTATTAGAATGTAAATCGATGAAGTTGAGCTAAAGAAAAGTGATTCTGGTGAAGAGAACAACAGAAGCAGCTGAGAAAATGCCAATTTTGACAATAAAGACTTCAGATTTGGAAGATTTTTCCAGAGATATAAAATGTAGATCTTTGAGTTACGGTCGCGTGGTCGTAAACGGGAGGTTAATCCGAGGCCCGAGTGAAAAGTTATGGCCATTCTTCCATCGGTGCGCAGAGTTATCAAAATCAGAGAGTTCAAGCCCTTGAGCAGAGTTCAATCGATCGAACCTTCGATCGATCGAACTAAGCTCGATCGATCGAACTTTATTTTCCCCTAAAAGTTGCGTGAACTCTGCAGGAACCCTATATATGAGTCGTTTTGATGCCAGACGAAGGGAGGACGCTCCAGAACGCGAAAAACAGCAATTTAGGGTAGTTTTAGGGTTAGATTAGGAGTAGGTTAGGTTAGATTCATGTTATTTTTTTATCTTTTCCATTGATTCATTGAAGATTATTGAAGATTCAACTTTATTTCAAGTTATTTACAAGTTTATTTCAGATTATTTACAGGTTTTTCTTCTCCTTTTTCTCTATTTGATTGTTTATTAGTTTAGATGCTTTGATTACTTTAGTTTTCTATTCCTGCATTAGTTTTATTATGTTTCCGTAGTTTAGACGTTGGGAATATGTGATGAATCATTGATTCCAAGCCTCTGTCATGCAATCTTTAGAAATCTTGGGCTCGATTGATCGAACCAGAGCCATAGTCAAGCGATCGAAGGCATTTCGATCGATTGAAGGATGAGGCTGTCTGATCGATCGAGAGCGCTTAGATCGATCGAACATGTTGGTTCTTGAGATGATTCTTTTAAGTATTCCATGACTTTCTGTTTTAGAAATATGTTATCAAATTGTCCCAATAAGCTCAATTTGGCAAAACAGTTTTTAGAACTTAAAGCCTTAAGGCTATTTTCTTCAATGACTTTTGAAAACCACTTTGAATGCTAACACCATTTAGAGTGCAAGTAATAACCATTGTTTTAAACCGTCTTCTAAGTATTTTAAATCACTTGTGATGATGTAGTCCCGGTCATGAAAGGGCTACTGATTATTTATCTTTAGAAAAATACGGAATACTGAAGAGGAATGAACTCCATAGAACGTTAATGAATATGCATGGTAGATGGTTAGGATTAATGTGGATTCACGTATTTCCAATACCTTTAGTTTATTTATTTAATTAGTTATGTTTCTTTATGTTGTAGTTTATTATTTAGTTTAATTTAATTAATTAGGATTTGTTAGTACACCTCCAATCATTCATTCTCTTTTTCCTTTTCTTTAGGTTATAACTTAGTAGACATTCTTCATATTCCTTCCCTGTGGGATCGACCTGGACTTCCAGTACTATTTTACTTGGATCACCTACACTTGGGTGTTGCACAAGAGCGTACAACTATTTAGTCGTGTCAAATTTTTGTAATTTAAGTTAATTTACAAACTTCGAATGGAAATTGTATGACATAAGCAATAGATAGAGTGGTCCAGTTTGCTAAGTAACAAAATGCACAGGTGATTATCTATCTAGATCCCACCCCCAACTGAAAATTGCAATGTCCCCAGCAGTTGATTTTCAAAAATATATAGAGAGATATCACCTGATATGGCATTGTAAGAATTGTAAGTGTAACAACCTATACAGAAAGCATACATACTCCAAACAACAAAGATCAAACAGGAATGAACTATAAAGCAAGGGATCCATACATAAAACAGAATGCATCACTGAAAAGATAATAAAATGAAAGAACAGAACAGTGATAATATACTGCATAAAAAGTAAGAACCAACATAACCAACCACACCCAACAATAAACAAAATATCCCACCAGTGTCCAAAATATCCATCAAACCAAACAACAATGTCCAAAAATCCATAAAACTGAACCAACAGACTACACATCATCGGGAACATCAGATAATATCTCGATCAGTAAATCTGGAGCAACCGCAACTCCACCCTCAGCAACAGTCAGTGCCGCCGCCGGGTCACTCGCGATCGTGGTATCTAGAGTAGATAGTGATGTGTCAGCCACAACCGGAGGTGGTGGAAGCGGTGTCTCAGCAGCAAGCGGTGCCGCCGATGATGATGAAGCTGTAGAATCAACCTTTGAAGAAGGGGCTGAAGATGATGGTCCGGTGGTAGGTGGTGGAATAGCAGATGTAGTAGGTGGGACGGTGGAAGTGTCTGGAGCAGTTGTAGGTGGATTGCTGGTGGGTGGTGCAGAAGCTGCGTGAACCGCCTGGTCGACTCCAATCTGGATCAAGATTGCCTCTAGCAAAGTCGTCATCTGATCCACCTTGCCCTCAAGTCTAATCCGGGCCTCTCTCTCCTCTAATAGTAACTCATGAATAGTCGGGAGAGGCGCAGAAGAAGACTCTCCCTGGGCACGAGCCTGAGACCTCTGTCTCAACTCAAATCTTGCCACCTCCTCAATAGGATCCATCTCCTCCTCAGAATCATGCTCCTCAGCCTCAATGGGCGTCCCAGAAGCAGCACCCTCCGTATCAGTGCCTCATCCTCTCCTCCTCTTCTCGCCAACCTTCGCCTTGCCTTTACCCCGCCTCTTTCTCTTTTGCGCGTCAGCCCAGTGGGAAGCAGTCTCGCCAAAACGACTGTGAGACTGGGCAGTCACATCACCCGCCAATGGAAGCAGTCATGCCTACTCAATGACCCAGTGAATGGCCCAAGCACCCTTCAAGTGCTTCTTGGCCTGAATGTATAGTGTGGGGTGCCTCATGAAATCAATGTAAAGGCGGGGCAAACAGATAGGCTACCGTGTCCCGATCGCATATAACACACGTCCATACCATGCTGCAATCTTCTCCTGATAAGATGTCACTAAGAGGCAATTGCTGACGGCGAGGTGCAGCATATGATAATTATCCGTGAGGTAGAAGTCAGGAATAAGGGCCTCGCCATCCCAACCAGGAAGAGCACCCCCAGTGATCTCTCTGATAATAATAGTCGGGGAGAGCTGTGGTGTGTTGGGGCGATGTGGACAAACACAATTAGGTACCTCAGGTACCCCAAGAGCAGTAGAGACAGTGGCTGAACTAAAGATGATCTCCCGACCACGGAAAAATGATCGGAGTGTGAACGGAGCAACTGGATCCCTGATTATCGTCGCACATGCCTCTCGGATCCAGGGCAGATTTACGTGCTTGGACTGGGAAAGGAGCGCGTACCAATGGGCCATGGCTCGTATCTGGGCAAGATACCAAGGAGTGGCAAGTCATGCTGTCTCGAGGGGTTGCTCGAGCATAACCTTTTGTGACTGGAAGTATCTACTGAACCATACCCGGTCTTATTCGTTTCTGAACCCGTGATCGGGTATAGGGTCGGGTATGGTTAGGTCAAGTGGCTTGGATTTGTGATACCCAGTGATATGGTTCATTGTAAAGCCCTGAAACAGAAGAAACAAACATAGAAACATTAAAACAGGAAAACCAGAAAGGAAAATGAAACTGTCACACTTCGATCGATCGAAGCATGTTCGATCGATTGAGAAAATCGCAGGTTCGATCGCTCGAGACTTGTTTGATCAATTAAAAGGATGCTGGGTTCGATCGCTCGAACCCAGTTCGATCGATCGAACACAGGGAAGTGGCAATCTTGAGCGTTGAGAACGGAAAAGGGCCCGCAAACATAAAATACAACAAGACAACTAAGACAAAGAGTAAAATAACCAATAGGGGACACCCCATACAAATTTGAAATGGAAAGAACAACGAAGGAGTTCTCGGGGCCTAACCTCGAGAGACACGCCGAGTAGAGGATGACGGTGATGCCAATGATGATCAGGGTGACTAGGTACTCCTCAATTGATGTGGTTGTAAGCGGGGGAGTTCAAAAATCGCGCGAGTCTCCTTCTTTCTTCGAGCGATTTAAAGTTAGGGAGATGAAGAGAGACTGATGAAGATTCAGAATGACGCCTTGTTTAAAAATAGGTCTCGATCGCTCGGGATGGTTCGATCGATCGAACCTTCGATCGATTGAGCCCTACTGAAGCGCTCGAGGTTCTGGTATGTTTGATCGATCGAGATGTGTTCATTAGAGCATGCATGCATTCATTATTGAGATTCAATTTGGTAATACATTGCATTTGGAAAGAAGAAATTGAGTTTTAAAAGAAAAATTTTGAAAATACCTCTCCTTCCCTAGCCTTGAAGGATAAATGTTGATGTGGATCCCTTATGAGTTGTTCAGGAAGGAAGTTGTTGGAGGAAGGCTTATAGAGTGTCTCCCTTCTCGAAGATTAAGAGGAAGAGGACCCCACTCTCAATATTGAAATATGAACCGGAAGAGGAAGAGGAAGAGGAAGAGGAAGAGGAAGAGGAAGACATTATTGAATTTGAGTGAGAACTTGTGATTTGATGATTGGGAAGTGTTCTTGAATGAGTGAATGATTAATATTCAAGAGTTCAAATCAAATGTTGATTTTGAAAAACCAAATGTGAGAATGAATGACAAGTGGGGGTATTAGTAGAATACACCCGCGCTATAGTACTAAGATGAAATGATTTAGTTTACAATTCCCCAGTTTATCCGCAAATTGTGTTACAATGCCAGTTTATGTACAATGAGATGAATCTATGATGAGTTTGGTTATATTAGCTGATATTTTGTGCATATACTGCGTTGACATGTGTAGGGATGATTTACAAGAAATGGCTAAAGCACAAATGTAAACAACACATTTCATAGCTGAAATATGGAATTCGAGCGATTGAAGAGCTTTTGAGCGATTGAAGTCTCGAGTGATCGATGTATTCTCAAGCGCTTGAAGATTGAAATGTTCAATCGATCAAATCCATGTTGATCGATAGAATGTGACTTTACTAGAATAATGTGGGCACGCAGCAGAGACATAACTTGTTAACCCTAGCTAGGATTTATCTATAAATATGAGTTGTAAAGACATCCAGATGAACGCCTACTTTTAGTTTATCAGTTTCATAGAGAGAGATAGAGAGTTTATACTTGTTTTGTAGGTGTTTAATGTTTGGAGATTGATTTGGTTTGGAGTTTTAAAGTTTAATAGAAGTTTTCTTTCATCCCATGTTCTTTAATATTGTCTTGCTTACATTCTGTTTGTAGTTTTTAGTAGTGTTAATATGCTTGAATCATAATTTTGCATGCTAGTCACCTTAATCCGTAATTTTCATTAATTTTATGTTAAAAATGCAACCAAATGCAACCTTAATCATGTCTTACGTTAAAAACTAAGTTTTTACACTTAAAATGATGTTTGAGTAGTTTCATAGTTGGGAGATCATTATGAAACAGTGATCTCCAGCCTCTGCCATGCACTGCAGAGAAACCCTGTGTTAAATCGATCGAAGTCGATTCTATCGATCGAACAAAGGACACAGTCAAGCGATCGACGACATTTCGATCGATTGAAAGATGATGCAGCTCGATTGATCAAGAGCGATTCGATAGATCGAACAGGTGGAATCTTGAGATGATCCCCTTTAGTATTCCATCTTAGAGATTTTTTATTAAATTGTCCAGATAAGCTCAGTTTGTCAAAATGGTTTCTAAACTTTAAGCCTTAAGGCCTTTTTCTTCAATGACTTTTGCAAACCACCTTCAATGCTAACACCATTGAGGGTGCGAGATGAAACCATTGCTTTAAAATTGTCTTCCAAGTATTTCAAATCAATTGTGATGATGTAGTACTGTTCATGAAAGGACTATTGAATCTTTATCTTTAGAAAAATACGGGATACTGTAGAGGGATGTTCCTCATAGAATGTTAATGAATGTGCATGGTGGATGGTTAGGTCATTGTGGATTCGTGTGTTCCCAACACTTTTCTTTTATAAGTTAAAAACTCGTTTTAATATTGCCTTAGTTAATTAGTTCATTGTCAGTTTAATTTAGTTGCTTTATTTTTGTTAGTTGTTAATCTGTGGAACTTCGTGTTCTGCATTTCATTTTAAACATTGATTTTTTTTTAATTTTCCTTTTGAGAATAGTCTAAGTTAGTACGCTATCACCTTCTCTGTGGGATCGACTTGGTCTTACCAGATTACTACTTGCACGATCATTTACACTTGAACGTAGCACAAGAGCGCACACAATTTATTTTTGTGCCAAGTTTTTGGCGTCGTTGCCGGGGAAGGCGACTAGATATTGCTTAGATTACCTCAGTCTTTCCTTATCTATTTCTAGCTTTTCTTTCTTTCTTTTTTTTTTTTTTTTTTTTTACGTTCTTTAGATTAAAATCTTCTTAAGGTTTCCTCTTTCATGTCCTATATTCCATCGAGGGTATTTTCAAAAATCCACTCTATTCATCTAATTACTCTAGCTCTGTCAATCCCGTAGCCACTCCTACAGACTCTATGGCTGACGACGGAAGAGAGAGTGGTGAGAATAGGGTTGTACCCATTGATGATTTGCTGCATCCCTTACGCGAACTCATGCAGCTCGAACATGCACCTACACCTTCTTGCATTCTCATTCCACCACATGCGGGCGAATTCTAACTTTCGCAATTGAATGATTCATCTCCTTCCAACCTTTTATGGGATGGAAAGCGAGAAGGCCTATCTACACGTTAAGGATTTCGAGGATGTTTGTAAAACATTCACCCAAAATTGTCCTGTAGATGTAATCCGCTTAATGCTATTTCCCTTCACCCTGAAGGACAAAGCAAAAGCCTGGTTGCTCACCCTTAAATCAAATTCTATATTCACGTGGCATGCGATGAACACTGCTTTCTTAAAGAAATTTTTTCCACCTCGCATGACCTTTGAACTTAAACGTCAAATAAATTTATGCAAACAAAGAAACAATAAAACCATCACTCAAACATGGGAGCGCTTTAAAGATTTACTTCTCTCATGCCCACATCATGGGTATGAGAAATTGCAAACAATTAGTTTCTTCTTTGAAGGACTTAATGGAGAAACTAAGAAACTAGTAGAAACCATGAGTGCGGGTGAGCTTTTGAGTAAAATTACTGAAGAGGCTGAGGCACACTTCGATTGGTTAGCTGAACATTCCCATGAATGGACCAACCAAGAGGATGTCTTGAAAACTCAAACACAAGGGAGAGAGGATAAGAGCATCTATTAATTACAAACTGAGGAATATGACAAAATACGAGGAGCTAGCTAGGAAGGTGGAAGAGTTAGGAATGAAAGGAGAGAGTTCTAGGCATGTTTTACCTAAAGAACCATGTGGCACATGTAATATGCTAGGACACAATAGAAAATACTGTCCTAACATATCGTACTTTCAAGAACAAAACCCCATGGAGATGAATGTCATGCAAGGGTATAGAGGGGCGGGGAATTCCTACAATAATAAAATTTTTCAAGCTAATAATAATAACAGATGAAATCACCCTATTTTCATTGGAAAAATCACGCTGGGACCCAAAATCAATATCAACAACCACATTACAATAATAATCAATTTCAAGGGCAACATAATAGGTCATCCCAACAATTCCAACAAATAGATTTAATAATCAAAATCAAGCTCAACCCTCAAATGTCTATTTACCACTCCATAAAAAGGTACAAGAAGAAGACCCACTCTCTAATGCAACTATTTCATAGCAACTCTTACAAATGATGAGTAGAATGTCTGTGAGTTTAGAGAGAATGGAAGCTAAACAAGAGGGGACTAGCAGGATGTTTCCTGCTCAACCACTTCCAAATCCGAAAGGGCATAACAATAGCCCTAATAATTAGGAACACGCTAAAGCGGTGGCTATCTTTAGAAGTGGAAACATAATTGGGCAAGACATGCCTCGTTCTACCATTGAAGAAGTAGAGGACGAAGTGGTGAATGAGGAGGAGAAGGAGCCTTCTATCAAAAATAAAACTTTGAAACCAATTGAATAAGCTCCAAAAGAAGTGGAAGAAATAAAAAGAAAAGCCTGGAAAGGAACCCATTACTGAAGAAGTTCCAAAATGCCCTTTTCCTGCACCTTATCCTCAAAGATTGAAAAAGCTTAAACATGAGACTAAAAATCAGGAGTTTCTAGAACTTTTCAAACAGGTTAAAAAAAAACCTCCCACTCCTTGATGCAATAAACCAAGTACCGTCCTATACAAAGTTCCTCAAGGACTTATGCGTAGTCAAGAGGTGGCAAATCGTAAAGAAGAATGCCTATGTTGCTTGCCAAGCAAGCGCAATACTTCAAAATGAACTGCCTCCAAAGCTAAAGGATCTTGGTACTCCCACAGTCTCCTGTCAAATTGGAAATCAAAGAATAGAGAATGTACTCCTTGATCTAGGAGCAAGTATAAACTTACTACCATATTCCGTATATAAACAATTAAGGTTAGGTGAACTCAAACCAACCAGAGTTGCTCTCCAATTAGTAGACAGATCGATGAAATACCCAAGAGGGGTATTAGAAGATGTCCTAGTATAAATAGACACTTTTGTGTTCCCGATAGGCTTTGTGATTTTAGACACAGAGCCCGTTACTAACCCATGTGCATAAATACCGGTAATTTTTGGACGTCCATTTTTAAACACCATTGACGCCACAATACGAATCAAAAGTAGTGTCATGACAATAGTATTCGGGAACATGACATCAAACGTAAAAAAAAATTCAAATCCCAGACCCGAAGAATATGAAGATGAGGAAGAGGTTCACCTCATCGAGATAGTTGTCAAGGACAAGTTTGAATTTGTTGATTATAAAGATCCGGTGGAGGTTAAGAGTCAAAATTTGACCCTTTTATCAATCAAACCAATCTACCGCACTGGATGCTGCCCTTAATCAAACTTGCTTAATGATAGATACCATTAAAGAGGAACGTGCTGAGTGTTTATGGGTAGCACCCTACGAGCTATTACCTCCAAAAACAATAATGGCAATGTCGTCGAATCTACAATTCCCTGTCTTAGAATTGAAAGAGCTTTTGCAAGAGCTAAAATGTGTCTTTCTAGGAACTGACAAAGCTTACCCTATCATCATATCAGCAGCGTTAGATTTAAAGCAAGAGGACAAACTTATCCAAGTTTTAAAACACCATAAAGGTGCATTAGGATGGACTATTGTCGACCTCAAAGGCATAAGCCCATCTATTTGCACACATAAAATTTACTTGGAAGAAGACATTAAACCATCACGATAAATGTAGAGGCATTTGAATCCTTTCATGCAAGAGGTCATAAAAAAGGAAGTCTTAAAACTACTAGACGTAGGGATAATATATCCAATTTCTGACAGTCTCTGGGTCAGTCTAACCCAAGTAGTACCTGAAAAACTAGGCATAGTAGTTATTCCAAATAAAAATGAAGAGTTAGTACCAATGCGCGTCCCCATCAGATGGAGGATGTGTATCGATTACTGATAATTGAACACTGTAATCCAAAAAGACCACTTCCCACTACCGTTCATGGACCAAATGTTGGAAAGAGTGGCTAGACACAAGTTTTACTATTTTTTGGATGGGTACAATGGGTACATTCAGATTGAAATAGCTCTTGAAGATTAGGAGAAAACAACTTTCACTTGCCCTTTCAGTACTTTTGCCTACCGACGAATGCCTTTTGGCCTCTGTAATACACCTGCCACTTTTCAGCGGTGCATGTTAAGTATCTTCAGCAATATGGTTGAAAAATAACTTAAAGTCTTCATGGACGATTTCTTCGTGCTCGGCCATAGTTTTGACAATTGTTTAGAAAACCTTGAACGTATGCTAGCACGATGTAAGGACAAACACCTGTTGTTAAATGGGGAAAAGTGTCACTTTATGCTGACCAAAGGAATTGTCCTCAACCACATAATCTCAGATGAAGGTATCCAAGTAGATAAGGCAAAAATTGATATTATCTCAAACCTTCCTGCTCCCCGCACAATCAGAGATATTCGCTCTTTCCTAGGGCATGCGGGCATTTATAGAAGGTTTATCCAAAACTTTAGTGCCATTGCTTGACCACCATGTTAATTGCTTATCAAAGACGTATCTTTTGAGTGGTCGGATGCTTGTCAAAAATCTTTTAAAAAAGCACTAAAGCAACTCGTAACAATCGCACCTATTAAACGACCTCCCAATTGGAGCCTCCTTTTTTAATTAATGTGCGATGCTAGTGATTACGCCATTGGCACAGTCCTAGGCCAAAGGAAGGATAATACACCTTACGTTATTTACTATGATAGAAAACTTTGAACGATGCTCAAATGAACATAACTATAATCCTTGCCTCATACCATTCTGAAGATTGCAGTGGCCATTTTGCTACACAGAATACTGCACAAAAAGTTTTGCATAGCGGCATTTACTGGCCCACCATATTTAAAGATGCCCACTCCTTCTATAAATCGTGCCAACGTTGTCAAAAGCTGGGCATGATTTCAAAGAGGAACTCTATGCCTTTGACTCCCATAATCATAATCAAAATCTTTGATTGTTGGGGCATAGACTTTATGGGGCCATTTTCGAAATTAAATAACTGTGAATACATACTTCTTGCTGTGGAGTATGTATCAAAATGGGTGAAAGCCATTCCAACATGCCAAAATGATCACAAAATAGTTATATACTTTCTTAAGGAAAAGCTTCTTTCTCGTTTCAGAACCCTAAGAGCGTTAATAAGTGACCAAGGCAAACACTTCTGTAATAGGCCCTTGGAGTCACTCCTCAAAAAGTATGGGGTGAATCATAAAATTGCTCTAGCTTACCACCCACAAATGAACGGGTAAGCAGAATTGGCGAATTGAGAGATAAAGCATATCCTCAAAAAGACAGTTAACTCGAATAGGAAGGATTGGGCATATAAGTTGACCGACGCGTTGTGGGCCTACCGAATGGCTTTTAAGATAAATCTGGGTATGTCACCATACTGCCTAGTATAGGAAAAAGCTTACCACCTCCCAGTTGAATTAGAACATAAAGCATATTGGGCGACCCACTCATTAAACTTCAACATTAAAGAGGGAGGAAATCTTTAAAAACTTTAATCAGCTGAACTGGAAGGAATACGCCGCGATGCATATGATAATGCCAAAATACACAAGGTAAGGTTGAAGGCTTATCACGATCAAACAATCTTCTGTAAATCCTGTGAGTCGGGACAAAAAGTTCTTTTATACGATTCCCGACTCCACCTTTTTCTAGGGAAGCTCCGTTTCAGGTGGACAGGCCCATTCACGATTAAAACAATATTTAAAAAACAACTAAAGTTTCAAGGTTAACAGCCAACAACTAAAGTTGTTTTTAGATAACTTTCAACCCGAAGTTGAGTATATCCAATTGGATGAACCCAACTATTCATCCGTGTAAAACACAAAAGAGTTGTCCTCAAACTGTTATAATCTTTTCGTTTAGTGCATTTTGTTTATTTTCATTTGTTTCTGTTTTTCTTTCTTTTCTGTGCGTGTGACATCGAACCTTAATCCCCTATTCTATATTTTGTACTAATCTGCAGGTCTTTAAGTATGAACGATAATGCGCGATTGGTCTATTCATTGGGCTCTAAGGGAGATCCTGAGTTCCCAAATCCCCCTGGTCTGTTGAAGAAATAGCATTTTTCCTTTTACCGTATGAAGGGCCAGGGGCGGACGATCTCACTGATCTATCTCATGGGTATGTTCCTTATCCACTAGTACTTCTTGGCATCAATCCCTACCAACACATGGAATTCCCTTCAAATGAAGAGGTAGAAGAGGAGGAGGGAAATGAAGTTGGGTGGGTGGATGACGAACTATTATAGCAGTGAGAGAATGACAAGATGTGGGAGCCATCGGACAGCAATGACTTGTATAATGTCATGGCTGAGAACCATAATGCTGTATTTTAGTTTGATGATGATTTTATCGTTATCGAGCTGGTTCCTTACATCTACGTGCACTCAAGCTATTTGCTTTATAGAATTCAATGCCCCTTGCCAGCTACTGTATACCGTTCATTCATGCCAATAGTGAGGTTAAGCCAATGTCACACTTTCTTTTGTTGTATTTCTCTTTCTCTTATTCAATTGTTTTTATTCTTGTTTTCCTTGTCTTACTTTCCTTTTGTTTTCTTTTGATTGTTCCTTGTCTAGGATTGTCACTATGAACATCAATATTATGCCAATTTTCCTTCCACATCGGCTGTTTCATGGGTCACCCACGTGGTCCCCAGGTACTCTGCCAAGAGAGGGAGAAGAGTTGAGGAGTCACATGCCTTTATCTAATTCTCCATCGGTATCTCCACAATCTCCTTCCACTTGTCCTTTCAGTTCTTCAGAGGATCCAACCATACTAGATGATATTCTCGAAGCTTTCATCTTTCTGGGATCAGGAACTATTCTTCGGGAATTCCAATAATGCAGAATTGGCAGAGTACCATGATGATACGGCTATGGAAGATGATCGTTCCATCTAAATAATCCGTGACCAACTTCAACTTATGGTTCTACATTTAATTAATCTCTTAGTAAGTTAAAGTGTAGTCCTAGAGAAAACTATTTATTTTCAGTCTTGTTTCCAATTGTAATAAGGTCTAAGTACCATATGGGGGCTTACATTACAATCGAATGCTATAAAGCTTATCTCTACGGAATCTTTGCAAATTAATATTAAAATGATGAATATTTTTGGCCTACATGCTGTGTATCAACTGTTATTGTTTTAGTCCTGTATGTCCAGTTCAGTTTATGCTAGTGTAGACACCTAATTTTGACCACACTGATAGGATTTAGGGTGGACAATGTCTTGGAGGATACGATGATGAAAAGTACCTTATGGAAGGTACTGGATTCCACACAATCGAAAGGTCAAACTTTGGAAAGTGACTTCAAGCTCTAAAAAGCCCTTTTCCATGCATAAATCCCGGTTTTGTCAAAATCGTCTCTTAGAATTCATATTCTCTCAGGGTTATATGAACATGAAGTGTTCTAAACATAGTATTCTAGATGTCCAAAGATTCAATTTTAAAGAAAAGTTTGAAATCGAAGCACATTGAAAAGCAATTTTGAAAAAGACGTCGTTTGATTTCAAAATGGCGATGAATGTTCTGGAGGACTTCCGGGCTTCAATTGGACTTCAATTTTCATTTCAATACTTTCTAGAATATTTTCATATTGAAATTCAACTCGACACCTTTCCAATGGTACATAAATGGACAATTTTGGACACCAAAAATTATTTTTACAAAAATCTAGAAAAGCAGTGAACGTAATATTTGAAAAAGGACATAAGGGCAACTAGAGGAACCAAAATAGTAAATGGCGGGTCCCACATAGGGAGTGGTGGGTCCCACCTAAACTGCCACCTATATAGTGCCCCCTATATCTAGCTTTTTGAGTTCTAGACCCTTTTAAAAGCCTCCCACTACGAGGAAATTGCCTAAAAACTGCGTTTAGGCACCAAAATGGCCATTTTAACCCTTTTTTGAGCTCTAAAATCTCTGTTTTAACCCTAAAACGTAAGAGTTAAGTTTTTAAACTCTATATATAGAGACATATGAGATCATCTTTGACACACAAGTACATATAAAGGATTGTATATAGAAGAAGAGAAGTACATACAAGTGAATATACTTGTAAAATACTTTCAATTTAAGAAGAGATTTCTAGAGAGATGAAGTGAATTATGAATGAAATCTCCATAAAACTAATCTCAAGATAATTAGATCAATGAATTAGAGAACAATTTTGACATCAATTGCCTCCCTCAAACTTCCATGGATGAGTGCTTAAAGAACTTGAAGAACACTTAAAGAAGAAGACTCTTCAATTCAACTTTGATTGCATAATTGAGAATCCTCCAAGAGGTAAACATCCAATTCATCTCTAATTCCTACTTTTGTATATAGATCTATAAGACTTGGGTCTAGTTTAGTTTTATTTTCTTTGTTAGAACACTCATCTTCTTCCTCTCTTGTTCTTCACACACTCACAAAGCCAGATCCAAGTCACTTTTGATTTTATTGATAATTCTTAATTAGAGATTGTTTTTCACTTTGATTTTTAACTTTGATTTCATTTCTATTTTAGTTTAGATCCATGCATACATAATTATATGTAAATGTATCTATTTTGAATTCTATGATGGTTTGGAAGTATGATCTATGAGAAGGATGATTCCTATGTTCATACATATCTCTTGATTATTCCTATTACCTAGAATTCCTATTGAATTTCATCTCCAATATGATATTTGTAAGTCCCTTTGATCCATGATCTAAAGTTCTTCATAGAACTTGAGGGCTAAATTGATTGGGAATCATGATAATTAAGTTGATCTATGAGTTTGATCTCTCTAATAAGCTTCAATCATCACCTAAGATGTTTTCATCACACTTTAAAATGAATTAGATAAAAATTCAGCAAAACAGATTGGTTTTGTCCATAAGATTTGGACCACCAAAACCCATAGTTGGATGGATTTCAAATTTTCTAGGTAAACTTTGATGAATAAGCTTTCATTCGATCCGTTTTGAGAACCTCTAGGATCCATAAGCTATTTTTAGATATTGTTGAGAAATCGGTTGACAGATTTGAACATAGTCTCTTTGTATTTGAATTTTAGAAAATCTATAATAGTTATCGATATTCTGCCTTTTAGGGATGATTCCTAACTCATGTATCTATATGTCAATGTAAAATCGTGAGCATACAATCGAGTTAAGATCGTTTTCTAAGCGTTTGAAGTTGATACAACTATTCTGGAATTTTCTAGATTTAACTACAATTATGATTATGTTTACAAAATGGCCATGCCTTGATTACTCAACAGCAATTGATGAATAAAACTTGGTTTGGAAATCATCTAGGATAAATTGATGAGAGACCAAAAGCTTAGAATAACTTGATTAACATGATTCATGAATTTCAATTATGCTTTGCATTCCTTTGTCAAATGATACCAAATTTCCAGAATAACAGAGTCTGTTTAAACCAATTTTTCAGACTCCTTAAGATCATGACATATCTATGGGATTATTTTTATCATAAACTACAATAAAATATATTTCTTTTGACACCAAATAGAGCTTCATATGATTTTTGTAGAATTAATTATGATTTTTACAAGAACAGTGCACAGTCCTGGTCCACTGTTCCCAAAACTCTTATTTTTTAAACTTCAAAAATAGTAAAGAGGTTCTACTTTTTGAAAAAGTTTCCTAAGACATGTATCTAACTTTCCGTAAAAGGGTTTTAATCCAGCTCATGTTTAAGACCACTTTTGATAGGATTCATTAAAGTTTGCTGAATCTGGAAATTTGATTGATGACATATTTTCTTTGTTTATCATGCATATCATTTGTTTGTTTGTATTTTTGCAATGCTTGGATATTTCTTGGTGTCTTAGTGCAATGAATAGAATGTCGTGGATCCGGACTTTGATTTGTGAGCTTGTCTCGTCTACATGTGGGTTAGTGCCCATGTATCGTTTACTATCTCTATCCTTTCTCTTAGAATTTTTTTAGGTTTACAACTTTGTTTTCTATGACACAATTCCTTTAGGATAGTCCTTGTTTATATGCTTATAAGTTAGAGATATCTTATCTAGGATTGTTTCATGATTGCATTGCACGTTTCCTTTCTTTTTCTTATTGCGACTCTGCTTGAGTGAATCCAATGTAAGTCTCCTCGTTGTCTTTCGCATATCATGACATGTTTCCTTTACTTGCATCGGCCTAAGTATACCGCTCTCTTGTATTGCATGTGCATTCGACTTCTACTTGATTAAATCTCTTGACATGATTTTCCCTAGATGTTCCCTTTTGACATGTATATATTATCTAGTATGTTTGAGGAAACAACACCAATTATGAATTAAGAACAAGGATATTTGAATCAAGGCCTACCGTTCGGTAGGGCGAGGAGGGGGTACTTTAGTCTTGCTTGGGCTCCTTCCCCTCTCGTACCATGACCCTCGAACCTAGTTCCTGGTAATGAAGGGCGAGTAACCTTATTCAATTTTGGGCGAGTCAAACTTGGATTTCCTAATTCCTGATAAAAATTAGGTGGTGACTCTTTGTCTCTAGGATCTGGTGGGGAAGTTCTAATTTTTCCTGAAGTATGCTCCTTGGGATCCGTCCTAGGACACTATCGAGGGAAAATGCTAGGACATCCGCACTGGCTTGGGCCACAATCTGACGACTCCACTGGGGATTTGAACATGAAATCGTTGGTTTCTTGTTCTTCGAGGGTTAGACTTGAGCCAATGAATATCCTTGTTATTAATTTAATAATTGTGTTGTTTTTGCCTATATTTGCACTTACATTTTTCTTTCACTATGACTGCTTGAGACCATTGTCTTGAGGGTGGAGGGGCCCCTTTCCTCTATTTGTTAAGAGACTTTGGTAGCATGTAGTCATCGTTAACCTTGTACCGCGTGCGATATCTAGAGCCCATATGTGAACAACACGCCCTCGGGGAGGCGGTCACCCACACCACTGAGCTTGCTAATAGACCCTTTACGAGACTTAAATCCGGCCTTTACATATAGTTTCTATAGAACCCTTCAATTAGGATCTTGTTTGTCATCTTTGAATAAGACAATGTAATGAATCATTTGAGTTTGCCCGTAAGGTATTATGTGGATGATGAGGACGTATATGCAAAGGCATCATCAAACCTTGTATGGTGGATTCCTCTAGAGTAGTATGGTATTTATTCAAACATCCAATCATTATTCAAGGATAATTTTTGAAAATTTTTAAAATACAAGCACTTCTTTGAAAAACTCGAGTCTTTTGAAAATTTCGTGAATATCCCTTTTGAAAATTTGCTTTCAAATTCACTATTAGCAAAATCCTTCCAAATTTCTCTCTAGATTTTAGAGAATTTCAAAATTCCTACTTTGATAATTCAATTTAAAAAAAATTTCTCCTCTCAGATTTTAGAGGATTTTAAATTTCCTGCCTCGATTTTCAAAGAATCATGATTTCGCACCACAAGCATGGATGGTTCAAAAATGCTTTTTGAAAATTACAAATCTCCCCCTTTCTTTCAAGGTTTTCATGAAAAATTCAATTTTAAAACATGAGCCATCAAGAATTTCAAAGCTAAAAATCCTTGGATAATGATTGGATTAGTAGGGTGATTAGCATACTCAAGGAATCTTATGTGTTCATGTGCTGATATGCTAGGTTTAAGCTAGATTAAGATGCATTGCATTTAGATTAGATTGCATTTCATCTGCATTGCATACACTACACGAGCATTACATATATGACTCACGAGTGCGATACCTCTAATATACTTTTGAAAAGAAAAAAAATATTCCTCAAAATAATGAAAAAGATTTCTTTGATTTAGAAAATATTTTTGAAAAGGAAAAGATTTTCCATCTTTGTAAATTCACTTTTGTAAATATCAATCTTTGAAAATTCTTCTGCAATAAAGATACCTGATTATTTTGAAAATCCCTAATAAACTAGAAAAGAAGATGGGGACCTAAGGATTGAACTCCCTAAATTAGAGAGAGGGAAAGAAGTAAAGTTGCGAACAGATGGCTCCTCTTGATCCTCAGGCCCTGGATCCCAACATTGAATGGCGGTATGCATAACATCTTCTTCAAATTTCACATTTCTCAGCTGAAAGATTGTACCAAGGCCAAAATATCTGAAATGTATATGATTAATACTGGTGGATTATCTGAAATGTATATGATTAATACTGGTGGATGATCCACCAGTATTAATCATATACATTTCAGATATTTTGGCCTTGGTACAATCTTTCAGCTGAGAAATGTGAAATTTGAAGAAGATGTTATGCATACCGCCATTCGATGTTGGGATCCAGAATTCCATGTATTTTGATTTGGACATCAGGAGATCTCACCATTATTTGAAGAATTCAGTGCCATTCTCGATTTCAGCCCCTACTCTGATCTGATCCTTCCCACCATTTAGGCTAGATATGTAAAGAGCCTAACATCACTTCTCAGTTGTTCTCCTTCTGTTGCTCGATCCATGATTTCTGATCAGGAGATTGATTTTCCCCGCTTACTTGCTCGCTATTGTACTACCATGGGAGGACATTTCTATCATTCCATATCTGGATGGGGTGCCTTGACATTGGCTATGATTTCGCACTTCTTATTTTCCTCTTCATCTCATGCCCTTATACCAGTTGCTTGTGGATTACGTTCTCAACAAAACCCTATGATAATTGTCCTAGCAGAAACTCTAATGGGTTTAGATCAGGCACATGCTG
Organism: Hydrangea macrophylla; assembly: GCA_033977485.1. Taxonomy (NCBI): domain Eukaryota; kingdom Viridiplantae; phylum Streptophyta; class Magnoliopsida; order Cornales; family Hydrangeaceae; genus Hydrangea; species Hydrangea macrophylla. Next base: position 6,869,687 of record CM066993.1, on the reverse strand, counting down.
ATGGGACAGTACTCCTTTCTGGTGCCCCTTTAGTGCTGCAAACTTGGCTTCTTGAGTGACTCAATTCATTGGTATATCCTCACAATCTTTGGAGAATCCCTTCCTTGGATCAGAGGCAGGTACGAAGGTTTTTCAACAATTCTGAGGTTTGGTTCATTTGGCTAAGCGGTCTCACCACCGAAGACATCCATTGGGTCTGTGCCCGTTGGGATTACTGTTCAGTTACTGTTAGATTTCCAGGGCGACATGGGATATGGCTTCTTATTTTACATGCTACCACATTTTTCATCCCATATAGAGTAGCCATGCAGTATAGTTGTAGACAAGACACTTCTGAGGACGCCATCGAGGTTATAAGAGATTCAATTCTGCAATCTTCATCAATTACTGCTTTCACCACTGCATGGCATGAGTGGATTGCGGCACCTTTTACATGGATTCCTGCCTCCATCCAGTTATCAGTTAAGTATTTTTTGGAAATCCAGAGGGTAATTGAAAGGCAGAGCCAGATTCAGCAGGGACATTAGAAAGGGCATTATAGAGAGCTTGAAGTAAGTGATGAAATGATGATGCTTGGAAACAGCTGCTTGTTGAAGCCAAATGGGTGCTTGAGAGGAATAAGCAAGTCACAGTGACGCTCCACTTGAGATCAAGTTGAGTCCAGTCGAGTCAGTTTTAAGTCTTGTTGTCGAGTCTGTATATCGTCAAGTTGTGTTTTGAGTCTATGTCGAGTACTATAATCCTCATCTTTCTAGTAATGAAATAAAGTCTTCATTTTCTTGATCTAATGCGCCTTGTCATGAATGAATGAATCTAGCTAAAAATGTCATTTCTTTGATTATTGTGAAAAATACACTGCTGATAATTTTGTGCATTGAAAAAATCCTAAAAGGATCAAAGTTGATTTTGTGCTGACGTCGAAGAAAGCTAAGAATTGATTAGTCTTACTTTGAGAATCTTGAGATGCTTTTGCTTAAATCTTGAAAAGATATACTTGATAGTAACTCGGGACTAGCTTCATTCCCTGACCTTCCTATTTCAAGATCTTGAGCCCAAAAAAATGAGCCATTCGAACCTGTCTAAACTGCAATCCATGTATACTTTGTCCTTGATGGTAGCCAAATATTTCAAATGAACTACTTCTCTCAAAAAGAAAAAAGAAAAAAGAAGCTCGCTAGGATGAAAAACCAGAAAGGGCGCCTAGGTAAAAGTTAGAGCACAAAAGAAAAAGAAGAAAAAAAAAAAGAAAAAAGAAAAGAAGCTTGCTAGGATGAAAAACCCGAAAGGGCGCCTAGGCAAAAATTAGAGCATGAGAAAGAGAAAATTTTGAGTGTTGTTTTCAAGATCCCGATCCTAGTCAGTCAAAACTTTGGAGAGAATAGAAAAGAAAGAAGAGAAGAAGAAAAAAAAGATAATGTAGATGATTGAGAAATCGGGAACATGAATTGTCCCAAAGCTTTGAATTATAATCTCTTTGAGTAAGCCCAAAAGATTTGAAGGGCTAATCTTGGTTCGAAAACATGTATGATGTATGATGAGAAATGTGAAATTGGCTGGCTAGTGAAATGGTGAAATGAATCAACAGTCAAAAACAAAAAAAAGGAAAGAAAAGAAAAGAAAAAGGAGATGCAGTTTAATTTCTTTCAATGCTACCACAAGTGACCTGCTTTAGAAAATCTATCTGATGACATGGATAGAAAAGCCCCCAATTCTTGAATCCTTACTCTTTCAAAACCTCTAGCCTTCGAGGAACTACGCTTGACCTAATTCCCACTTGGGGATACGTAGGCAACCTACTCGGTTTGATCACTGCTCCAGAAACACTCAGCCATACTTCAAATACTTTCCTTAAAACATCGGCCGAACTACTTTGGATGATTCCCACTTGGGGATAAGTAGGTGAGCTTCCTTGGCTCTTGGTCCTTGAACCTTGCAAACTAGGGGCAAAGCTTTCAAGTTTGCCCAAAGCCTCAAGATATCACTACCGCACTAGGGGCAAACTGCGTTTGCCCAAACTTCCATTTATCACCATCAACTAAGGGCAAACATCTTTCACATTAAAAGCAAATCCTGAGCCGTCAAGTATATCTTTGAAAATATTTGAAATGAATTGTCTCTTATTCTATAAGCTAAGGCACTAATTTAAAGCACATTTAAAAAAAAAAAAAAGCAAAGGATTTATTGAGATCCATGTAGAGTTTTTTCAAAGCATTACTTTATCAGCAGAGTGTTATCGCACTAAGATGAGAAGTGCACATGAAAAGCAAAGAGATATGACAGACATGAAAAACGCGCATTAAGTCAAGGAAAATTGAGTTTTCTCCTCCAAACTTCTACTTTAAAAATGTCATCTTTGTGTGTCAATGTCTATCAATCTCTGTCGTGGTCTAGTCTGTCGTCGTTTAGTCTGTGATCTCGAGTGTGTGGGTCCAGAGTGATCTACAATAAACTTTCAAAACTTTAAGAGCATCTAAAGGTGGATACAAGCAGAAGTTCTAAACACTATTATTGCATCAATTAATCCTAGTCAAGATGAAGTGTCGAGTGGTTGGTGGGAAACAAAATTCATTCAGAAAAATGTTAATCAGAAAACCGGCTTTGGATGATGAGTTGAGCCATTGTTAAAATAGATCAGTATGCCTTGCATGAATATCTGCTAAAGTTAATTGAAGATTTATGAAGCACATCAAAGTCATCAGGTCTTTTGAGTACCTATCAATCATGGATCAGAATTGTGATATCAGGAACTTAGTTTTGACCCCGGATTGGTCCAATCTTGATATATAAGCCTTAGAAGTGCTTGAAACTTATTGAAATTGGTTTAAAGGACCCTTGAGAATTTGAATCTTGGCTAAAAACCATACAGAATTGAAGAAAAGTCTCCATATACGAAGAATCAAGGGAACCGCAGCTTGAAAATAGTTAAGAATTGATGATTTGCAGCAAACTCCTGTTGTTCTGGGTTGATTATGTGCCGCCCTAGAATGTGGACAATTGGGTCTACTGTCGCTCGAGAATTACAGCCAGAAAGGATTTGCAGAAGATGAATCGGAATTCAGAATAGAGTTAGAATAAACCAGATGTATTTGTAAGAATATTTGAGCTGGTGGAGCACCATCGTCAACTTCAGATCGACAGAACTTCAAGAATATGAACCCTTGCCTTTACTCAGAACTTGCTTTGGATTGGTCATGATCCTGTATCTAAGAAACTTAGCAATCTCCCTAGCAGAGGACTTTCATCAATCGTCCATGTGTTAAGGCATGCTTCGTAAGAAATTATCTTGGTATAAAAGATAGGTTACTTCCGAGATCATCTAAGTAGTTAGGACTCTCAGAAATCATTAAAAGTTTAAAAACATGCATCATCAGAAATTGAATTTAAGATTAGATCAAATTTAAGATCATGTCAAGTTTTAGATTGAGATTAAGATCAAGTCGAGTTTAAGACAGAATCGAGTTTAAGATTAGGTCAAGTTTAAGATAGAATCAAGTTTAAGATTAGATCGAGTTTAAGATCATGTCAAGTTTTAGATCGAGTATAAGATCAGGTCGAGTTTAAGACAGAATCGAGTTTAAGATTAGGTTAAGTTTAAGACAGAATCAAGTTTAACATTAGATCAAGTTTAAGATCATGTCGAGTTTAAGATTAGATTGAGTTTAAGATCAGGTCGAGTTTTAGATCGAGTTTAAAATCAGGTCAAGTTTAAGACAGAATCGAGTTTAAGATTAGGTTAAGTTTAAGACAGAATCGAGTTTAAGATTAGATCGAGTTTACGATCATGTCAAGTTTTAGATCGAGTTTAAGATCAGGTTGAGTTTAAGACAGAATCGAGTTTAAGATTAGGTCAAGTTTAAGGAAAAATTAAGTTTAAGATTAGATCGAGTTTAAGATCATGTCGAGTTTAAGATTAGATCGAATTTAAGATCATGTTGATATTTAGATCGAGTTTAAAATCATATCAAGTTTTAGATCGAGTTTAAGATCATGTTGAGTTTAAGATTAGATCGAGTTTAAGATCATGTTGAGGTTAAGATTATGCCAAATTTAAGATTATATCGAGTTTAAGATTTTACCAAGTTTAAAATCATATCGAAGTATAAGATTAATGAGAGTTTAAGGATAGGTCGGGTTTAAGATCATATCATGTCTAGGACTAAGTCAAGTTTGAGAAATTATCATAAGACCTGTTGAGAATAAGACTTGTCTAGAACCCTCTTCATTAAGAAACCTGAATAAATAGGAAGGATTGTGTCAAAAGTTTTCGTATGTGAAAAAGAGTCGTCGCATCCTTGCATTAGATTTTGCATCTAGAACCCTTGAGGATGATTCCTCTAGCACTTACACATTCACTTTTTTTACTGCATCAGCATCCTAGGATAGGAGCATTTCATCCATATTTTTGTTTATATGTTGTTTTCTATCTTCTTGCGTGCTTGAAGTACGCCTTGGTCTGATTCCTGGAAAGGATACGTAGGCAACTCTAGCGGAACAAGATCAGCAGCCTCTACCCAGCATTGCATTGCATTATTGCATTCGTGATTTCTTGATTTTCTCTGATTTTGAATTTCTTGATTTTTGTGGACTTTTGTTTTTCCTAAAACCTCTCAGTATGGTTATTGGGTGCCTTCTAGCTTTGGTACTCACTTGCCGTTCAGGTTGTTCACAACAAGCTCTGCCAAAGAGGGGCATATTGTAGACACCCAATTTTGACCTCACTGATAGGATTCAGGATGGATAACGTCTTGGAGGATTTGATGATGAAAAGGACCCCATAGAAGGTATTGGATTCCACACAATCGAAAGGTCAAACTTCGGAAAGTGCCTTCAAGCTCAGAAAAGCCATTTTCTATGCCTAAATCCCAATTATGTCAAAATCGACTCTCAGAATTCATATTCACTCAGGGTTATATGAACACGAAGATTTCTAAATGTAGTATTCTAGATGTCCAGAGATTCAATTTTAAAGAAAAGTTCAAAATCGATGCACATTGAAAAGTAATTTTGAAAAATACGTCGTTTAATTTCAAAAAGACGATGAAAGTTTTGGAGGACTTCTGGGCTTCAATTAGACTTCAATTTTCATTTCAAAACTTCCTGGAATATTTTTACACTGAAATTCAACTCGACAACTCTCCGATGGTACATAAATAGACGATTTCTGACACCAAAAAGTATTTTTATAAAAATCTAGAAAAGCAGTGAACGCAATATTTGAAACAGGACATAAGGGTAACCAGAGGAACCAAAATAGTAAATAGCGGGTCCCATATAGGGGGGTGGCGGGTCCAACCTAAGAAGCCACCTATATAGTGCCCCCTCCATCTAGCTTTTTGAGTTCCAGACCCTTCTTGAAGCCACCCACTGCGAGAAAATTGCCTAAAAATTGTGTTTAGGCACCGAAATGGCCATTTTATTTCTGACTTCTAAAATCTCAGTTTTAACCCTAAAACTTAAGAGTAAGTTTTCAAAACTCTATATATAGATCCATATGAGATCATCTTTGACACACAAGTACATATGGAGGAGAGTATATAGAAGAAGAGAAGTACATATAAGTGAATATAATTGAAAAATACTTTCAATTTAAGAAGAGATTTCTAGAGAGATGAAGTGAATTATGAATGAAATATCCATAAAACTAATCTCAAGATAATTAGATTAGTGAATTAGAGAACAATTTTGACATTAATTGCCTCCCTCAAACTTCCATGGATGAATGCTTGAAGAACTTGAAGAACACTTGAAGAAGAAGACTCTTCAATTCAACTTTGATTGCATAATTGAGAATCCTCGAAGAGGTAAACATCGAATTCATCTCTAATTCCTACTTTTGCATATAGATCTATAAGACTTGGGTCTAGTTTAGTTTTATTTTTTTTGTTAGAACACTCATCATCTTCCTCTCTTGTTCTTCACACACTCACATAGTTAGATCCAAGTCTCTTTTGATTTTATTGATAATTCTTAATTAGAGATTGATTTTCACTTTGATTTTCAAATTTGATTTCATTTCTATTTTAGTTTAGATCCATGCATATATAATTATATATATATATATATATATGTATCTATTTTGAATTCTATGATGGTTTGGAAGTATGATATATGAGAAGGATGATTCCTATGTTCATACCTATCTCTTGATTATTCCTATTACCTAGAATTCGTATTGAATTTCATCTCTAATAGGATATTTGTAAGTCCGTTTGATCCATAATCTAAAGTTCTTCATAGAACTTGAGGGCTAATTTGATTGGAAATTATGATATTCAAGTTGATCTATGAGTTTGATCTCTCTAATAAACTTAAACCATCACCTAAGATGTTTTCCTCACACTTCAAAATGAACTAGTCAAAGTTCAGCAAAACAGATTGGTTTTGTCCATAAGATTTGGTCCATCAAACCCATAGTTTGATGGATTTCAAAATTTTTGAGTAAACTTTGATGAATTAGCTTTCATTCGATCCGTTTTGAGAATAATTAGGATCCATATGCTATTTTTAGAAATTGTTGAGAAATCGATTAACAGATTTGAACATAGTCTCTTTGTGCTTGAATTTTAGAAAATCTATGATAGCTATCGATGATCCTTTTTTTGGGGATGATTCCTAACTCATGTATCTATATGCTGATGTAAAATCGTGACCAAACGATCTAGTAAAGATCATTTTCTAACCGTTTGAAGTTGATACAACTATTCTGGAATTTTCTAAGTTTAACTACAATCATGATTATGTATACAAAATGGTCATACCTTGATCACTCAACAACAATTCATGAATAAAACTTGGTTTAGAAATCATCTAGAATAAATGGATGAGAGATTAAAGGCTTAGATCAACTTGATTAACATGATTCATGAATTTCTATTATGTCTTGCATTCCTTTGTAAAATGATACCAAATTTCCAGAATAACAGAGTCTGGTTAAAACAACGTTTCAGAAACCTTAAGATCATGACATATCTATGGGATTATTTTTGTCATAAACTAAAATAAAATAGCTTTCTTTTGACACCAAATAGAGCTTCACATAATATTTGTAGAATTAATTATGATTTTTACAAGAATAGTGGACAGTCCTGGTCCACTGTTCCCCAAACTCTTATTTCTCGAACTTCAAAAATGGTGAAGAGGTTCTACTTTTTGAAAAATTTCCCTAAGACATGTATCTAACTTTTTGTAAAAAGGGTTTAAACTGAGCTCATGTTTAAGACCACATTTGATAGGATTCATTAGAGGTTGCTGAATCTGGAAATTTGATTGATGACATGTTTTCTTTATTTATCATGCATATCATTTATTTGTTTGTATTTTTGCAATGCTTGGGTATTTCTTGGTGTCTTAGTGCAGAGAATTGAATGCCGTGGATCTGAACTTTGATTTGTGAGCTTGCCTTGTCTACATGTAGCTTAGTGCCCATGTATCGTGTACTATCTCTATCTTTTTCTCTTAGAATTTTTTTAGGTTTTCAACTTTGTTTTCAACGACACAATTCCTTTAGGATAGTCTTCGTTTATATGCATATATGTTAGAGACATCTTATCTAGGATTGTTGCATGATTGCATTGCATGTTTCCTTTCTTTTGGCTTTTTTGCGACTCCGCTTGAGTCAATCCAATGTAAGTCTCCTCGTTCTATTTTGCATATCATGACATGTTTCCTTTACTTGCATCGGTCCCGGGCGGGACTAGCCACTGTAAGTATACATCTCTCTTATATTGCATGTGCATTCGAATTCTACTTGATTTAATCTTGACATGATTTTCCTTAGATGTTCCCTTTTTGACATGTATATATTATCTAGTATGTTTGAGGAAACAACACCAATTATGAATTAAGAACAAGGATATTTGAATCAAGGCCTACTGCTTGGTAGGGCGAGGAGGGGGTACTTTAGTCCTGCTTGGGCTCCTTCCCCTCTCGTACTAAGACCCCAGAACCTAGTTTCTGGTAATGAAGGGTGAGTAACCTTATTCAATTTTGGGCGAGTCAAACTTGGGTTTCCTAATTCCCGATAAAAATTAGGTGGCAACTCTTTGTCTCTAGAATCGCGTGGGGAAGTCCTAGTTTTCCCTAAAGTGTGCTCCTTGGGATCCATCCCGGGACACTATCGAGGGAAAACGCTAGGACACCCGCACGTGCATGATCCACAACTAGTTGGGGTGGATAGGATTGTAATAAACATTGATTCTGAAATTAGTGGTTCGGTCGATCGAACTTATTCAATTGATTGAAATGTTTAACTTCCAATCGCTTGAAATTATTTGATCGATCGAAAGTTCAATCGATTGAACTGTGTCAATCGATCAAATCTTTTATTTAAATTAGTCGTCTTCTGTACACCTCCTCATTTGTTTAGTCTCTCACACACTCTCAAGCGCTTGAGCGAGGAAGATACTTTGGGCGATTTTTTCCTACCCTCTGTTTTAGGCACCTCATTTCACAACATTTTGGGCCCAGTTCATCCTCACTTCATCATCACAATCATCACACCCTCTCCCTCGTGCACACACTAAGGTAAGGTTACACTGAACCTCCTTATGCCCATATTCATTCCAATTAAGAGGAGGTGCCCCCCTTTTATTTTTTGGACTATTTTTCTTTCCATTCTTTGTCTAATTTCATTGTTGCATTTTTTGTTTTTGCATTTTCTGCTTGGTCTAAAAATTTATTTGTTCGATTGATCGAACTGGGCTTGAGTGATCGGGCTTGACCCAGTTCCAATCAATCAAAAATTTTTCCATCAATCGACCACTTGCAGAGCAGTAGCTATCTTTTACATTCTGTTTTACTTATAGTTTGTTCTTTACTTTTCTTGTTTTCTCTTTTCCAGATGAATCGTGTCATGGGCTACCACAAGGAGAACCCCCTTGACCTCTTGGTTTTGGATTTAATCTCGGAATTCGGATTCCAAAATATCCAGGATCAAGCATGGTATACGTGATATTTCAGTCAGCGAGGGGTGATGGTTGAGCGGCCTTTAGATTCTGTATGGATTTCCAATCCATGGTTTTGGCCTGCCTTCGCGACATGCCATACTGGCTCACAGTTCTCACCCAACCGAAGCGAGTAAACATCACATGGATACGAGAAGCGTGTACAACCATGATCAAAGTTCCGGATGCACCATCTACTTATTGCTCCTTCTTCCAAGGTCGAGAGATCATTTTTAGCCCAACCACCGCTCCACAGCCATAGGTTTTCCTAAGGTCCCCGATCGTGTCTACCCGATACGTCCTGGCTCTCCAGACATCTCATTTTCTATGATCGCTATCGAGCTCATAGGAGGCGCTATTCTATCCTGGAGGGGGCTGAAAGCACTACCCGACCAGTACCTCACGGACAATAACCATATACTCCACCTCATAGTTTGCAATTGTATTCTAATGACGTCGTATCACAACTCCCTAGTGGGGTGGTACGCTTGAGTGCTATACGTTATAGGGATGGGGCAAAAGGTCAGATTACCTAGCCTTTACTTGGAGTTCATGATAGGACCCATCTGCATCATTACAGGTCAGAGCTATTAAAAGAGTGCTTGGGCCATACATAGAGTGATTGCGCAGTCTCAACCACTATTACCTACATTGGTGATTGACATTGTTACTAATGGGTTAGGCCCCTTTGGAAAAATAGCTGCTACGCACTCTAACGCCTAGAAATGGAAGCGAAAAGGGAGAGGGAGGGAGAAAGTAGTAAAGAAGAAGAAGAGAGGGGGAGGGATAGACACTGAGGGGGCTGCTTCTGGGATGCCTTTAGAGGCCGAGGAGTAGGATTCTGATGAGGAGGATGATCCTATCACTATAGTGCAGTAGTTTGAGTTGAGGCAGTGCCCTCAGGCTCCGACCTATGGAGAATCATTCGTGTCTCTACAAAGCCTTCATGCGATGCTGGTAGAGGAGAGAGAGGCATGGATCCGACCCAAGGGTAAGTTGGATTTAATTTTGCTGCACCTGGGAGTCGACTAGTCTCTACACGCACCACCTCCTGTCGCTCCCTCTGCCCATCTACCTCCATTCCATCATCATCTGCAGCTTCACCACCTCCAACACCTCCGATCGTGAGTGATCCTTCCTTGTTTACACCACATGATCCGGCCATGAGTGACCTGGCGACTGTTCTGGCAGTTACTGAGGGTGGAGATGGGAGTGCCACTGATGCCATTAACATCCTTTCAGATACAGCTGCTGATGACCCGATTGAGGTTGATTAGGATCTCCTAGATTAGGGAGCGAGAGTTTTGTATACTTATCTATATTTTGTTTTCTCACCTCTCTCCCTATTTATATGTTTTGTGTATGATTACACTTTATTCACTGCTCTGTTACTGTATTGTTATTACTCTTTCGGTGATTGGTCTGATGATATTTATCGGTCATGTTTTGTAGTTCTATTTCTATTTGATCGTGGTTTCTAGAGATTATGTCTTTATATAACAGGTTGCTATTGATGTGCTTGCCATATTGCTTAAAACCAAGTGGTATCTATCTACTTCATTTTGAAAATTAACCAATGTGGACATAGCTATTTTCAGTTGGGGGTAGACAATAGATAGACATTCACCTGCACATTCACACTTAGTACGTTTCTAAAAAAAATAAAAAAATAATAAATTTTTTTTTAATGAAAATGAGCATATTGAATTGTAAGGATGAAATAACTTTGAACTTTCTCCCCTGGTTAGTTGGTTATTATGTAATGACGCATCCATGTTATTCTCGTCTTTATATGGATTACATTCACGTGTTTTCTAGTATAACTAGAGTGATTGCATATGTTAAACATTTATGTATCCAAAACCAATACGCACTCATTGATAGTTATGCAGCAAACCTAAAAAGGAGTTAATACAACTATAGCGTTCAAAGAATGAGTAGTGGAAACTAATTACCCTTAGTAAGGTTTTGATCCATTCTTTGTTTTTGAGTGATTTTCACACAAACTTGAATTCTCTTTATTGATTATGCATATAAAATTCATTGAAATAGTCTCAATAATTCTTCATCTTTGGCTGCTTGTTAGAGGAGAATGTTCAGGATCTACCAATTAAACTCGATAAACACTGGAATGTGAAAACTAAGAAATTCAGAAAATGATTTAAGCCATCTATTTCCACTCCTTCACCTACACATATATCTTTACCTACATTCAAGAAGTTGTTTCATTTTCAACCCCATATTAATTGAATACTCCCGATTCTATTGTAAAATAAATACAAACTCCTAATCATATACCTTGACCCTAATGAATCTCATTGTTCATCTCATACGATTAAACTATCGAAGGATGTGACTGGAGGGAAGTGGTTGTGGTAAGTGCTTCACAAAAAGCATTATATAAAAGAACGTTGGAATATGGAAAAGGAGTATCAAGTTAAAAAAATTTTAAAAATAAAAAAGTGAACATGTACGAGAATAGACAATGGTTGGAGAAGTGAAAAGAATGAAGTGACAAAAAGATAGACTCCATCACATGCCAAGATGTGCGTTCCCTTTTCTTATCATTTTTATCTGCCACATAAAAAAATATAATTCAAAGTCTTAATGATTCTTAACGAAAACATGAAGTTGTGAATCGAGTTATCCAAGGTAGTTCGCTCCTCTAGTAAATGGTATTCCATTCAGGAGATTGTACACTCTAAAAAGTCCATTTTTTATAGAGTCGAGTGTGAAAGCATTAGTATCCAATAATTTACTTATATCAAAGCTTTCATACAACGTGTACTCAATCTTATGCAAGTTTCAGTGAGATGCTCTTTTATGAGTGTAAACGAATGTGAGAATTGAGTCAAAGCTATGAGTTCTAGAAGTGCGATAGTCCAACTAGCTGTAAACAAGGTTTTATGCATAACTCTTAACTCCACACACACACAGATGCATGAATGTGATGCATAGGTTATGATTATCTTGGTGGTGGGAGGAGCATGTGATTTCTTTCATGGTTGGATTGAAAATAATATGTTAATATAGAGCAGAGTTTTCAGTTGACAGGAAGGGAGTAGATTTAAGGGTGTTTTATCTGATTTTAAAATACAAATTTTGGGGGTATATTCACTAATAACCCTCATGAGACAACACTCGTCCACTAGGGGAACCTAGGGGATTAACGACTTGTTGCATAAGCTAAATACAACTGTGATTCCTGCAAAAATGAGTTAGGATCTTCTTTCTTTGCATCTCAGTTTTTTCTTTTAGTCATTGTAGTTGAGTTTTGTTTAGCTTGTCTTTTATTCCGATTTATTGCTAGGGACTAGCAATAAGATAGTCGGGGGTTGTGACAAGCGGGGGCATTTATAGAATACACCCGTGCTATGATACAAAAATGCAATGATTTAGTTTACAATTCCTCAGTTTATCTGCAAATTGTGTTACAATGCCAGTTTATGTACAGTGAGATGAATCTATGATGAGTTTTGTTGTATTAGCTATTATTTTGTGCAGATATGCTATGTTGACATGTGTAGGGATGATTTACAGGGAACGAGTAAAGCGCAAATGCATACAAGATATTTCAAAGCTGAAATATGGAGTTCGAGTGATTGAAGAGCTTTCGAGCGATTGAAGTCTCGAGTGATCGACGTATTATCAAGCACTTAAAGATTGAAATGTTCAATCAATCGAATCCATGTTGATCGATCAAACGTGACTTTACCAGAATAATGCGGGCACGCAGTAGAGACTTAACATTGTTAACCTTAGCTAGGATGTTTCTATAAATATGAGTTGTAAAGACATCCAGATGAACGCCCACTTTTAGTTTATCAGTTTTATAGAGAGATAGATAGTTTATACTTGTTTTGTAGGTGTTTAATGTTTGGAGCTTGATTTGGTTTGGAGTTTAAAGTAAAATACAAGTTTTCTTTCATTCCAAGTTCTTTAATTTTGTCTTGTTTACATTCTGTTCATAGTTTTTAGTAGTGTTAGTCTACTTGAGTCATAATTTTGCATGCTAGTTACCTTAATCCGTAGTTTTCATTAGTTTTATGTTAAAAATGCAACCAAACGCAACCTTAATCATGTCTTACGCTAAAAACCAATTTTGTTCACTTAAAATGATGTCTGAGTAGTTCCATAGTTCGGAGATCATGATAAAACAATGATCTCCAGCCTCTGCTATGCACTATAGAGAAACCCTGTGTTCAAGCGATCAAAGTCGATTTGATCGATCGAACAAAGGACACAGTCAAGCGATCGAAGATATTTTGATCGATTGAAAGATGATGTAGTTCGATCGATCGAGAGCACTTCGATAGATCGAACAGGTGGAATCTTGAGATGATCCCCTTTAGTATTCCATGACTTTTTTTGTTTTAGAGATATGTTATCAAATTGTCCAGATAAGCTCAATTTGTCAAAACAATTTCTAAACTTTAAGCCTTAAGGCATTTTTCTTCAATGACTTTTGCAAACCACCTTCAATGCTAACACCATTGAGGGTGCGAGATGAAACCATTGTTTTAAAATTGTCTTCTAAGTATTTCAAATCAATTGTGATGATGTAGTCCCGTTCATGAAAGGACTATTGAATCTTTATCTTTAGAAAAAAAGGGATACTGTAGAGGTTTGTACCTCATAGAATGTTAAAGAATGTGCATGGTGGATGGTTAGGTCATTGTGGATTCGTGTGATCCCAACGCTTTTCTTTTATAAGTTAAAAACTCATTTTAATATTGCCTTAGTTAATTATTCATTGTTAGTTTAATTTAGTTGCTTTATTTTTATTAGTTGTTAATCTGTGGAACTTCGTGTTCCTCGTTTCATTGAAAACATTTTTTTTTTATTTTTCTTTGGAGAATAGTCTAAGTTAGTACACTATCACCTTCTCTGTGGGATCGACCTGGTCTTACCGGATTACTACTTGCACGATCATTTATACTTGAACATAGCACAAGAGCACACACATTTTATTTTTGTGCCAATGAAAGAACTTGGATTAGAGGATAATGATGGAGATAAAATAGAGAAAATTGAGCAATTTTGAGAGGAAAACAAGCAAATTTTGAAGTGGGTAGCAAATGAAGAAGAAAATGCCTAAAATAGAGGCTGAGAGCTATGGTGGCACTCTCGGAGTGCCGTACAACACTCTCCCAGTGCCACCATGGCACTTAGCCCAATTTTCCATATTTTATGCATTCATGCCCCTGTAATGCCCCGTTTGGTCCCCAAACCCCGTTTTGGTTTTGATTTGATTCTTTTGATGCATTTTTGTCAATTGTTCATGATGTTGATGCTTGAAAACATTCGTAGAATATCATTTGCATGCACAAGAATCCCCAGCAGAGCATTTAGCATTACATTGCATTGAGTTGATAGAAGTCCTGCATTGTTGCATTCATTCAAGTAAGTTTCAAATTAAGCATGGTGAGCCTCGAGGGCTCCAGAAGTAATTTCCCCAGTAGAATAGTGTTGCATATATTCCCAAGTAGAGTATTCAACCTTGTCACGATAATCTCCTGAACTAATGCACTAGTCGAGTCGAATGAACATTGAATCCCAATTGCACAGCATTGCCTTCTGCATTGTCATACCAGTCGAATCAAGTGAAGTCTTGAATCATGTATAGTGCTCCTGGTGTGCCTCCACGAGTACCCTTTTCACCAGCAGAGTTACATTGCATTATATCGTATCCCATGGTTTGCCTTAAATGGCTCTATGAACTTGAGTTTCCCAGTTGAGTTGCCCTCCTTGCTTAGATCGCGCGAAGAGCTATGAACGGAGATGAGGCATCCCGCAGTCGCAGTCACATTTGCAAACACTCATGATGTTCGCCATAATTGGCTCATCACTGTGCCTTTTAGGTCCAGTTTGCCTTAAGTGGCTCTAGAGACCTTGTTTTCTCCACCTAGCTCGCGCGAAGAGCTATGCACAGAGATGTCGCAAAGCCCTCGATGAGGCACCCCAGAGTCGCAGTTGCATTTGCAAATGCTTGTGATGTTTGTCATAACTAGCTCATCATTGCGTATTTTAGGTCTAGTTCTCCTTAAGTGGCTCTGGAGACCTTTTTATCTCCACCTAGCTCACGCGAAGAGCTACGCACAGAGATGGTGTAAAGCCCTCGATGAGGCACCCTTTCATCGTCCGCGATAGGACACACCATTATTTCATTGTCTACACTGAGGACACATGCTTCCATCGTCTGTGATAGGACACCTCATTATTGCATAGTCCGCGCTAAGGACATACCCTTACATCGTCCGTGATAGGACACCCCATTATTGCATCGTCTATGCTACAGACACACCCTTGCATCGTCCGTGCTAAGGACACACCCTTGCATCGTTAGTGATAGGGCACCCCATTATTGCATCGTCTATGCTAAGGACATCCCCTTTCATTATCCGTGATAGAACACCTTATTAGTGCATTATCCATATGAAGGACATCCTCTTGCATCATTTGTGATAGGACACCCCGTCGAATCATCCGCGCTAAGGACACCATTCATGATACCCTGAGTATGTTGCATATTAGCAGTAGTTTGAGTCTCATATCATTCATTGTATTTTACTTGAATTATTGCTTGCATGTGGTGTGCTCATTGAACTACGATTAGGCTAGTTTCTTTTAAAGGATTACGTAGGTAGCTCTTTCGGGTGCAACCACTTGATTTTTGAAGTTTTCTTTATGTGCTTATTTGCATGCTTTGATTTTATCAATTTTCTTCTTGAAGTCTTCCGGACTCACTAAAAGGTTGTTAGAGATGCTTTGACAATTCCTTATGACAATCGTTTCTTGCAATAGCTCTGTCAAAGAGGGGCAAACTATAGACACCCTATTTTGGTTTGTCCGTTTAACAGAAGGAACCCCGCCTCAAGAATTATCTGATGACTGGAATTAGGATTTGTGTGATGTCAGTTTTATAAGGCAGAACTCCATGAAGCACTATGGTCTTCGAGATACGTTAGAATAACATTTAGAAAAACTTAGGTGCGTTAGAAATCCAAATCAGAGACAAAAACCCAATCTAGGGGAGCTTTTTCACATGAAATGACAAAAAATTGCATTTTACCGAACAGAATCTGGACCTCGGGGTGGGATCCTGAGAACTCCCTTTACAAAATAGTCCTAAAATAGGCTAAATTAGTGACCCAAGCCTTCATATTGGCCAAAAACCACTTAGAAGAATTTTTACCCTTTTTGTACCTCACAGGTTTGCTCCTTCTTTGAGTCAGTCTCACTCTTTTGACCATAACTCAAAATCTACAAACTCTCTTTAAATGACACAAAAAAAACTTAAACTAGACTCCCATACCTTTCCAACGGTATATCATAAGCCCAAAAAGGATAACCGACGTGTTCTACAGTGAAAATACAACTTTCGGGCTGAGAGTCATGTTGGCTCTCAGGTTGAGTACTGTGTGGCCCTCTCAGACTGCCATGTTGTAGTCCTGAGTGCCACTATGGCCCTCAGATATTTTAGATGTATTTTGAACCATTGATTTGACCCCACTCCGCGTGAAAATGCCCAAAAATGTAAAAAAAAAATTGTGTTTCTTTTGTGCCACATCGCTTAACTACAAGCTTTTTCACCCAAATCACCAACTATAAAAAGGGGGTCCTTCCCTCCCATCCAACACACCTGAAAATCCTAAGAACTAGAGAGCTTAAGAAAACCCCCTTGGAGGATTCCGAAGCACTCAAAGTTCTTTGAAAAGTTTAATCTTTTAGTTTTTAGGGTTCTTGGAGTCCACGGTGCTGGCGAAGCCCTGCAGAAGTATTCTGAGGGAAGTTCTTGAGGTATGCTCCTTTGTTTTTCTACTTTATTTTCCTATTGTGATCTTTATTTTCTTAGATCTAGGTTGAATTTCTTGTTTGCTCTTCGTGTTCTTCATTTTTTATTGCTTTTAATCTTTAAAGTTCTAAGGTAGTTGTATTTCCTTGTTTGTAGTATCCATTAGAGTAGAGTTATCACAGGCAGAGCTACCCCCAAATATTGTGGTAGCCTAAGCTATGGGTTGGTATCCCATCCATGGATAATCGACCCCAGAGATGACAAAGCCTTAATCAGATCTACTAGTCTAGAATTAAGGCATTCATATAGGAATAATGTTATAGTTCATACTAGTTAGGATAGTAGGCCCATACATAGTAGTTTTTATCCATGCATCCGTGCACATGCATACACTTGCACACTATCCTCACATAGAATAGTAGGTTATCCAAACTAGGGATAACATCTTAATTAGGCTTACACATGCACACTACTACACATAGTAATCATGTTTGGACATGCACACATGCTATCCATGCTTATGGATTATCCTCTATATATTATGTTTTTATTGTCCTAACCATGGTAAATTAGGGATAATTGGTAATGCTTTGCTATCCCGGGTAAGTTTCTAGCATCCCCCTTATTTACCACTTTCTTAGGATAACCTAGAAGCATGCTTAGGTGGATAAAACACAGATTTTAAATTCCTTACATGATTACTTGTGCTTAGAATTCATATTTTTCTAGGGTTTTTTAGTGTTTCACGTTTAATTTCCTTTTATTTCCTTTCGCATGCATAGGGGAGCGTAGTAATATGTTTAGTCCCCGAATTACTATTTTAACACATGCATTGTGTGATACATGTTGATGAGGGCTGGTTTTCGTAGAAGACTAGCCCGATAAAGAATAGAATTTGTCAATTATAGCCCCATATCTCTAGTTTTACCTGCACTTGTACTTCAATCTATCTCTTAATGAAATGATATATTTCCTTGGTATGTTGTTGTGTTTAGTATCATTTTATGCAGGTTTCAGAAGTTGAATGGATAACAGGATGAAAAAGGGATGATAAAGAAATGAAGAGGGCATTTCAACTTCAAGTCCCAATCGATTGCCATCGCTGGCAATTGATTGACATTTTTCTTAGACCAATTGATTGCTATATTGAAGTAATCGATTGTCATGAATACCAATCGATTGGATTTGAACCAATCGATTAGTATGGACTGATCATTCAAACCTCTTTAATGGTGAAAGATCTCAGGAATCCCTAATGTATGCGATGATCAGCGGTTACAAAGTGAACCTGGACACCCCTTGTTCGTACAGAGATTAGTATTTATAAGGGAGAGCTATAGGGGTCAAGGGTTGGCTCATTGTTACTTGTTTTGGTAGGATTTTCTTCATTTGGTTTTTATAAACAACTTCAAGCCTGAGGGTTCTACATTTTCAATTTCTTTATTCAGTCAGGTTTTGTTCATTTTGCTTTGTTATTCTATATTTTATTTAGTCATAGTTTTGTTCCAAGTTTTAGTTTTGAATTTCTATTGTAATCTTAAATTTCATGTTTAAATCCATGATTAGTTTTGATTTCAATAATACATTCCAGTTTCTTTTCGTTTCTGCACTTCTGAATATGCTAGCTTAAATTCCTGGTTGGGAACAATGTGATAAATTCCTAGTTAAAAAAGCTTATGTTTCAAATTTTGCTTGCAATCTGAACTTTAAAAGATCAATTTGGTTCAAGTCTCTGAAACAAAATTCTCTGAAATGCTAAAAGGGTTCTATCCAAGGCATGTACTAGCCAATCGATTGCCATAGTCTCCAATCGATTGGCATGGAATGCCTCTGCCATGTTTCTGTGATAGAATCTTTGGCAATCGATTGGACACAGAACCCAATCGATTACTATAGATTCAAAGCCAATCGATTGGTATTTATATCAATCGATTGGGAGCCATTCCATGCCAAACTTGGAGACTATGGCAATCGATTGGCTAGTACATGCCTTGGATAGAACCCTTTTAGCATTTCAGAGACTTTTGTTTTAGAGACTTGAACCAAATTGATCTTTTAAAGTTCAGATTGCAAGTAAAATTTGAAACATAAGCTTTTTTAACTAGTTAACTCAATGAACGTATGTGATTAACATTTGGAATATTTTATATTCGATTTGTTCATCATAGTTCAATGTTTTAAATAGTAATTATTTCCATTCTTCAAAGTAAGTTAAGTTTCTCATACCACTAGTAATGTATAATTTACATGACTAGTGTTAAGATTGCTGACTTAAATCAACTTCGAAATAAGGAATGCTAGAAAGGTAAAGTCCCATTCGTACGTAAATGCTAAAACATGGTAGTGGTTGGGACAATGTGGATATGCATGTTCCCAACACTCTTCAAATAGTTTTTAACTCAATATTCTTTTATTCAGTTAAATCAGTTATCATTTATTCTGATTAAATCAGTTATCTTTTAGTTAAAACTTAATTGAACTTTGAATACAGTAGGATTCTTAGAACCTCCATTCTTAAGAAATCATCTTTTATTTCTTTAGGTCTCAAATGTAAGATTCTCTGCCCCCATTTCAGTCCCTAGGGATACGACCAGGCCTTACCGGTTATTGCTCGACGCGACCGTCTACACTTGGACATACTCTTAGGAGAACACACAATCTCAACCGTGTCAAGTTTTTGGCGCCATTGCCAGGGATGGTAACTAAGGCTAGAAATTTTTAGATTGATCCGATCATTCCTTTTCCCATTTCTATCTTTCTTTTTCTTTTCATTCTTTAGAGCATAAACCATGTGGTTTATGTCCTTCTATGTCCTTCGACTCTATTGAAGCTTTCATCACAAATTTGTTTCAGGATTCCATTAACAACACTGCTAATCCCATTTTTACTCCATCCACTTCTAATTCAATGGATGCCATAAAAAGTCAACAAGGAGAGAACAAGGCTGACCTCATCGATGACGGTCAACGCCCTCTGTGTGAACTCTTAGCCCCTGACAAACGGTCACACCTTCTTGTATTCGCATTCCACCACACCCTGGAACATTCCATTTCCGTAATGGAATGATCCAATTGTTACCCACTTTTCACGGGATGGAAAAAGAGAAGGCATACTTACATATTCGAGACTTCGAAGACGTTTGTGGCACTTTCACCAATCAAATCTACCCGAGTGATATAATTCGACTAAAGATTTTTTCCTTTCACTTTGAAGGACAAAGCAAAGTCATGGTTATTATCACTCAAGCCGAACTCTATTTTAACTTGGCTAGCTATTCACAAAGCCTTTCTCAAAAAGTTCTTTCCCAATTTTAACAACCGATGTGTTGAGACAAATAAAAACATATAATCAAAAAGAGGGAAAAACTTTTGCTGAGGCATGGGAACGATTCAAGGATTTGCTATTATTATGCCCACATCATGGCTTTGAGATGTGGCAAACAATAAGTTTCTTCTTTGACGGTCGTAGCCCAAAATCGATAAAACTTGTAGAAACCATGAGAGATGGTGAATTCATGAGCAAGAATGCGGATCAAGCTGAAGCTCATTTTGAATGGCTGGCTGAGCACGTACTGGAATGGGAGACTCAAGTGACAAGAACTCAGACAAGTTCAATTCAAGTCAAATGAGTATATATCAGTTGAAAGCTGAAGATAGTTTGATGGAGAAATACGAGCAACTAGCTTGTAAGTTGGAGGCACTAGAAGCAAAGAAAGAACCAGTAATACAGTTTGCTTTTAAAGAATCATGTTCGAGTTGTCTTCAAATGGGGCATACCTCTCAACATTGCCAAATATATCTTGTTTATCAAGAATAGAATCCCATAGAGGTACATGCTCTAAATGCCCCAAATAGTTTCAACCCCAATAGCAGATGGAGCCATCCTGGCTTCGATCACAGGAATAGTGCTGCCACAGTAAACCTATCTCAACAGTGGCAGTCGAATCAAGGAAATCAATACCGACCTCAGAATCAAGGGTACCAAGAGAACTACCAACCCGCTCCTACTTATCAACAGAATCAAGGGTACCACCAAAATCAATATCAGCAAAATCATCCACCTCAGCCCAACTATAATCAGGGGAGTAACAACCAATCCTCATCCAACACTTATGTGCCACCTCATAAGAAGGCCCAAGAAGATCCAAATACACTCATAATGCAGCAGATAATGCAGCTAATGAGTAAACTCAACATAAGTGTGGAAAGGTTGGATGCCCAACAAGAGGATAGAGAAAGAATTATGTTCCTAGCACAACCAGAGCAAAATCCTAGAGGCCAACATTTGAGTATAGGCCCTTCGGGTTCGGGATCACATGAAAAGGCCAAGGATGCAACTGTGTTAAGGAGTGGAAAAGTGATTGAGAAAGCTTCTCCTCCCCCACACCCTATGGTTGAAGCAGAAGATGAAGTGGAGAATGAAGAAGAATTGGTGGAAAAAGAGAAAGAGGGCGAAACAGTTGAGCCCAAAACAACAATTTCTAAAGATACTAAAATAAAGAGAATGCCTGGAAAAGAACCTCTTCTCGAAGAGGCACCCAAATGCCCTTTTCTGGCACCATTTCCTCAGAGGTTAAAGAAACCTCAACAAGAAACCAAAAGTCAGGAGTTTTTGGAGTTATTTAAGCAAGTAAAAATCAACCTCCCACTCCTTGATGCGGTAAAACAAGTACCTTCCTATGCCAAGTTCTTGAAAGACTTGTGTACTATTAAGAGGAAGTAAAGTGTTAAGAAGATCTCTTACCTGGCTTGCCAAGCAAGTTCAATCCTCAAGCACAATTTGCATCCTAAATTTAAGGATCCAGGTATACTAATGGTTTCTTGCATAATCGGTCAGAAGAAAGTGAACAATGCTCTTCTTGACTTAGGGTCGAGTATGAATATCTTACCTTATAATGTCTACCAGTAGCTTGGGTTGGGAGAACTTAAACCCACTCAAATTACTCTCCAACTCGCAAACTGATCAATCAAATATCCGCAAAGAGTTTTGGAGGATGTCTTAGTCAAGATTGATACCTTTGTCTTTCCTGTCGACTTTGTTGTTTTAGACACCGAGTCAGTGTACAATGCTAAATCTCAAATTTCGGTGATCTTTGAACATCCTTTCCTTGCAACAATTGATGCGAAAATCAAGGTAAGAAGTGGAGTAATGACCGTGGTTTTTGGGAACATAACCTTAAATATCAAGATCTTTTCAAATCTAAAAATTAAGGATTTTGATGATAAAGAGGAGGTAAACTGAGTGGAGTCGGTAATCCAAGATTGCTTTGATTCGATTGCTCCCTCTAATCCTATGGAGTCCATTATCACTAACTCTTGTTATGAATTAGATAGATACACTCCACAAGAGGAGGAGATGAGTTAGATGTGTGCACTATTAGAGGTTGTTGAGGAGGAAGTTGTGAGGGTAATGTAGACGGCCCAATATGAAAAATTACCGCCTAAGATAAAGTTGGTAGTGTCATCAAACCTGTAATTTCCAGAGTTCGAACTAAAAGAGATCTTGAAGGAATTGAAATATGTGTTTCTGGGAGAAGAAAAGACCTTTTCTGTGATAATTTCATCCATTTTGAATCAAACACATGAAGGTAAATTGATAAAGTTGCTCAAGCAACACAGGAGTGCATTAGGATGACCGTCGTAGATTTAAGATGAATAAGTCCGTCCATTTGCACCCACAGGATTTATCTAGAGGAAGATGCCAAATTGTGTCGACAAATGCAGAGGCGCCTAAACCCAAATATGCAAGAAGTAGTGAAGAAAGAAGTTCTGAAATTGCTTGACATTGGGATAATTTATCTGATCTCGGATATTCCTTGGGTGAGTCCAACTCAGGTAGTGTCGAAGAAAGTTGGCATTACAGTGGTAGAAAATAAGGAAGGAGAATTGGTGCCAACACATGTGACCACAACCTGGGGCATGTGTATTGATTATAGAAAATTGAATGCGGTGACCCAAAAGGACCACTTCCCATTACCTTTCATGGACCAAATGATTGAAAGAGTGGTGGGCCACCAATTCTATTGCTTCCTGGATAGTTATAATGGTTATAACCAGATTGAAATTGATGTTGGTCAAGAAAAGACCACTTTCACCTATCCGTTTGGAACGTTTGCATGTTGACGGATACCATTTGACTTATGCAATGCACCTGCTACTTTCCAGAGGTGTATGCTGAGCATTTTTAGTGATATGGTTGAAGATCATGGAGGTATTCATGGATGATTTCTCCGTATTGGGCAATAGCTTCAATGATTGCCACAGAAATCTCTAGAAAGTTTTACAAAGATGTGAGGATAAGAATTTTGTCCTAAATTGGGAAAAATGTCACTTCATGGTGACAAAAGGAATAGTCCTGGGGCATATCATTTTTGCCGAAGGAATACAGGTAGACAAGGCAAAGATTGAGATAATTTCCAATCTACCTGCTCCCAATATAATAAAGGATGTAAGATCATTTTTGGGTCATGCCAGTTTTTACCAGAGATTCACTAAAGATTTCAGTGCTGTATCCAAGCCATTGTGTCAACTCTTGGCAAAGGATATCCCATTTGAATGGATGAGTGAATGCTAGGAATCCTTTGATAAACTCAAGCATCATCTCACTACAGCTCTGATAATGCAATCTCTGAATTGGAGCCTTTCATTTGAGCTGATGTGTAATGTCAGTGACACTGCGATCGGGGCTGTGCTGAGACAGTGAAGAGATATAAGCCATCTATTATATACTATGCTAACCAGACTCTTGATGGATCCCAAAGAAACTACTCCACTACCGAAAAAGAGTTACTGGCTATTGTATTCACATTGGAAAAGTTCAGACAATATCTCATTGGCTCGCAGATCATTTGCTTCACTAATCATGCCGCGTTAAAGTATCTTTTATAAAAAAAAAATACGAAACAGTAATTAATACGGTAGATTCTGTTACTCCAAGAATTTGATTTGATTATCAAGGATAAAAAGGGAGTAGAGAACGTCATGGCTGATCACCTTTCCCGGTTCACATTTAAGGATAGCTCCTCACAATCTACTCCGATCTATGATTCTTTTCTAGATGAACAATTATTTGTTGCGCCCACATTGCTCTGGTACGCAGACATTGTCAATTACTTGGCAACAGGGGAGACCCCACATCATTGGTCTACTTCGGATAGGAAAAGATTTCTCTCTATTACCTAATGGTTCTATTTTGATGATCTCTGCTCTCCATTATGTTCCAGAAGAGGATATCTCTCATATTCTTTCCTCTTGTCATTTAGAAGCATGTAGCGATCATTTCTCAATCTAAAAGACAGCCCAAAAGGTGTTTAGTAGTGGATTTTACTAGTAGATAGTTTTCAAAGATTCTTATGCTTTTTGTAGAGCATGTGCCAAGTGTCAAATGTTAGGAAGCCTGTCTAGGAGAAATGAGATGCCAATGACTCCAATCATCACCATTGCAATTTTTGACTGCTGGGGCATTGATTTCATGGGACCATTCCCGTCATCCTCTCATTATGAATATATTCTTTTGGCAGTTGAATACGTGTCCGAATGGGTTGAGGCCATTCCGAAAAGGAACAATGATCACAGAACTGTGATCGCATTCTCAAAAGGAAATATTCTTTCAAGATTCAGAATGCCGAAGGCCATGATTAGCGATCGTGGGTCCCATTTCTGCAATAGGCCTTTCGAGGCATTAATAAAAAAATATAGGGTAAACCATAAGATTGCTTTATCATATCATCTGCATTCCAATGGTCAAGTAGAGCTAGCCAACAGAGAAATTAAACACATCCTGGAAAAGACTGTTAACATCAACAGAAAGGATTGGCCATCACGTCTAACTGATGCCTTGTGGGCATACAGGACGGCATACAAAACGAACCTTGGAATGTCTCACTATAGGCTGATTTATGGAAAGACCTACCATTTGCCTATAGAATTGGAGCATAATGCATACTGGGCCACACGACTACTAAACTTTGATATTTATGAGAGTGGTACACTGCGGAAACTCCAGCTTAATGAGTTGGAACAGATCAGGAATGATGCATACTGTAGACCACCCATTACGTCGGCTATCAGATTTAAGAGACCCATAGCTTGGTGGTTCACAATATTAGAAAAAGACTCAAAAAGGACTCCTGGAAGTTAATTCTATCTCTCAAAATGCTCAGAATGACCAAAATACCCCTAAAAGCCCAAAAACACCCAGATTTGGACCGAAGGCTCTGGAAACATACTATCTCATAAGAAAAGTGGTAAAATGAGTTTTGAAGTAAAATCAGGTGAAATCGTTAGCTTCCAGAGACCCCCGGACGTCTCAGAAGTTCCCGAAAAGTCCCCATTGACTGGTTTGACCAAGTTTGACCAAGGTTTGACCGAAATCATCCGAATTCACCCAAAAGGTTTGAGATCATTCCAGATCATGAGAAAAGTAATTAAATGAGTTTAAAAAGAAAATCGGATGAAAACTTCGGCTCCTGGGAGCTCTCAGAGGTTCCCAGAATTTCTTGGAAATCTCGGTTTGACCAGTTTGACCAAGAGTTGACTTTAAAACCAGGGCACCATATCATTTTTCAAACATTTTTAATAGATACTAGAGGTCAATAGCTTTCCAACGGTATATCATACATAATTCCTGGATTTAAAACGAATTTATTATGAATTTCTGAAGGTGATAAAGGCGATTAAATCGGCTTTTATTACGAATACCGCAAAACTTTTGAAAGTGACCTATCTCCGAACTTTTTTTATTTACATATATTAGACTCCATTATCTTTCCAAAGGTATATCACAACCTCAGTTTGGAGTTCATATGCATTTTCTGTGAATTTCGAATAAAATAGGGCCTTTTCGAGAATACCGGAACCTCTGGGGGCTAAACAGCAATATCTGGACAAAGGAGAAGCAGTGCCACCGCCACCATGGCACATGCCCAGTGTGGCCACGGCACTCTCCCCCAAAACTGTCCATTTTTGTAATTTATTTTGGGGGTCCATTTTGATTAATTGAAAACCAAAATGACGTAGTTCCTTGTTCTCAGACATTTGGAGCCAATGGGAGCACTCTTTAAATCCCAAAACCAGCCCAAATTGGCCTATATAAACCTTTCTTGACTTCTCATTCAAGGGGTGGCAAATGAAAGCTTAGAAATGTTTTAGAGAGAAAGTTGTAGAGATAAGGTTAGAATAGAGAGAAAAGAAGCTTCCTTCTTTGATTTTCAACTAAAAAGTGAGTTCTAACTTTGTTTTCTACTTCATTACTCCCATTTATTTCACATTCAATACATCCACTCACCATTTTTGTGAGCATTTATGAGATAGGAAGCTTCTTCCATGTCCAAAGTCACCATATATGAGTGAAACATCAAGTTGCAAGTCCAAAATCATCATGAATATCATCTATTGATTGCTATCTATTTGCTTGTTCATATATTTGTTCATCTCTTCCATTTCTTTTTATCTTTCTTATTTACTTACTAGTTCATCATCATCTAGATGATGACACGAAGTTTGAGGTGAGTGAATCCTAATGGATAGTAGCTCTTGACCTCAAAAACATGTTTGATAGATGATGATTATAACCCCAATACATTCATATGTATTCTTGAGGTTATTTCCAAAAATAAAATAAACCTTTCTAATAATCTTGGAGGTTCTCTAAATGAATTAGAGGTTGATATTATAAGTGATTTTAATCCTTTTTAAGTGTCGAAAATATACTTTCAAAACCCCTATTTCAAAGCCCTTCTAAAACCCCCAATATTTGGATTCTTAGGAATAAACTTTGTTTCCTCAAAAATCTTCAAAACAGTGAGCTACTTAACTTCAAAGAATTTTTATGAGTTTAATACTCAATATATGAATACAAGACCACTTGGAATGTCTTCCTAACTTGTTGGAGAACACCCATGATTTTTGGTTTGACTTGGAAACACTTGAAAGGGGTCCATTTGGACCCAAACATTCCTTTCAAACATTCTGCTTTTGTTGTCACAACAACTAGGTTGACTTTCAACTTATTTTCGGAAAACTTTTCCAAAAGAAGTGGTCCCATCTCATTTTTATTTTGAACATCCGTGTCTTAGGGAACATTCAGTATAATATGAACCTCTAGATATTTTTTTTTTCGTTTTCTAAGATTTTTCAACATTTTAGTCGACAGTACGGACTCTGTTTCTGAGTAACCTCTATTGTTTATCTGATTTCTCTCAATCTGTAATAGTTATTGAAGATTGGCTTTTTGATATGTGTTCTATACACAATAAGGATGATCTCCATAAAAAATCATGAACTAAAAACATTTCTATCCCCACTTTTCATTTTTCATAAAATCTACTCACTATTTTGTCCATTATTCATAGCAAGCATACTTTTACTTTCATTCTTTGATTTGATGCTCACATGCACTCCAAATTAGTTCATATCTTAGGAAGTAGTCCATACTATATTTGTACATACCCTATGATGATTTCCTTCATGCATTCATGCATTCTCTAGACTTCTAAGTCATTTTAGAAAGTCCATGTACACAAACACACTATAACCTTTGCACATTCTAGGATCATACATTGCAACCATGCAAGATTTGGAGATTTTGTGACTCCTAATCTAATAAGATTATAAGGAATGAACTTGATCATACGTTCATCATTCCCCTCAATCTAATCTTCCTTTCTCATTCGTCCCGGAGATTGAGAGGTCTTCTTTTCTCAAAGATTAACATGCATCATCCTAGCTTGCTAAGCATATTTGACTTCTTTGATTATTTGTTTCAAGAACAATTCAAGTCCCCCCCCCCCCCCCCCTTTAGATTAGGAAAACTTGAGTACTTGTTATGTGATTAGACGATTTTTTGTAGGTTCTTTTATGTGATCTTTCATCTTATGAATGATATCTTATCTTTTGATCTTCCATTTCAAGATTCTTATGTGATGTAATATACTATCATAGTATTAATTGTCGAACCAAACATAGTATAAGATGATTATTTGGATGCTAATTGAGGCTCGTCGAGAGACGGGGGCGAGTTGAGAGTGTTTTAGTCGTGGCAAAGGCTCCTTCCTCTCTCGTACCAAAACCCCGAGCCAAGTTCTTTGGTTATGAAGGGCCGGTGCCCTTTATCCATTTGGGTGAGTCAAAATTAGCTTTCTTGGTTCCTTAAAGACCAAGTGGCGACTTTGTATCTATTTTCAACACACCTTCCTTTTCTTTTCTTTGATCCAAATCAATTTCAAACAAACCGAAAGAGTTAACGACCAATTCTGCGTGTCCACAATCTAGCAACTCTGCTGGGGATTTTATTTTAAAACAAAATAATACAGAGGTTTGACTCATAAGAAGCATCTTTAAAATCATCTTTTTACTGTGTCTGGTTCACTGCGTTGCACTCTTGCATTTTCCCTCCGACTGTGTCTGAAATGCGGCGCTGGCATTGTTCAGGTCTTGCTGTGCCAGGGCATAAGTCACTATTGATACTATACCTTCCAAGGTATATCAAAAAGAGAAACAACATCCGTACTGTCTCCCTGACGGTATATTGGAACTCTCGTCAATGGACCCTCTTTGACTAAACCCAGCCTTTGTATAGATTCCTGTAGAACCTTTCATAGGACTGTTCATTTATCTTTTTAAGATTGGACAATGTGATATAACTGTTGTATGCCCTAGTGGGATTACCTGTGCGGTGTACACGCTTATGTGGCATAGAACAAAACCTCTTTCTTATGATTCCCAAGGCAATCACTCACATGTGATTACATTGAGTTGACCTACCTAGGCACCATGACAAGGATGTCTGCTCCATGATCACAAAGATGTATACCGCAAACCTTGTTTGCCGGTCCAAAGACATTGGAGTATGAAAACTTTCTTGACAGTATGATCACCATCGTCAACTACTCCCGTCATGTAACCTGTTTCTCCCAGAAACTCTATCCAAATATCCCAGATATAAGCTGTTTCTCCTAGAAACTCTATCCAAATATCCCAAATATAACTTGTTTCTCTCAGAAAACTCTATCCAGATATCCTAGATATGACCTGTTTCTCCCAGAAACTCTGTCCAAATATCCCAGATATAACCTGTTTCTCCCATAAATTCTGTCCAGATATCCCAGATATAACTTGTTTTTCCCAGAAAACTCTGTCCAGATATCCCATATATAACCTATTCCTCCTAGAAACTTTTTCCACATATCCGAGATTTACCAAAGATACTAGTTTTCCCCAGAAACTCTATCAAAATTTCTTGAAATCCCTATTATCCCTTGGTGATCATACTGGAAGGAAAGGTTAGCACACTCTATATGGCTAAGACCTTAACTGCTATTTGCTAGAAGTAGGAGCATCATTTAGATTAGTGCTTGCATCCGTATGCTTGTCTCATATGCATGCACCTTCCTTATCAGTCCACACGTACTATTTCAGTCAGTCTGTACACAAGTCAGTCCACGTCTGATAACATCACTGTCATTGTCTCTCTAGAGTCATCACTATCAGAATCTGATACAGTCCTCTCAAATTTGTAGGCCACTATAGATTCCCAAAGTCAGCAGCTGGGATCCTCGTCGTGGGTCTGAAATTCAGGTAATCATTTGGTCAGGATCAGCCTGGCAAGCTATTTCAGCATGAACTAGGAAGAGTTAGAAGACAAGGTTATCGAGTTAGGAACAACCATAAGCCAGTAGTCCGATAGCCTGACCCAAGTTTTGAAGTTCATAGAAGAACTGAAACTGCAGCAGCCATAGTATCCACCCCGGGTTCCCACCACTGCCAGGTTTCATGCCGCCACTGTCGGGGTTTGTGCCACATCCCATCAGCATACATGAGAATAATGGGGAAGAAGATTGGTTTTAAGGGGTCCCACTGCCTGCATATGAGAAAAAGCTCCAAGAGAAAATGGATAAAGTAGATAAGTTGGAAAGTGTATTGAGAAAGAGCAAGGGGGTTGATGACTACATGCTAGACCTAGAGGGGCTTTTCGAGCCTGTTAAGCTGAAACTGCCAGAAAACTTCAAATTGCCCGCCATTGATCGTTTTGATGGAACCGAGAATCCGAAAAGCCATGTGAAGCTGTGTATGAGCATCCTCCAGTCAATGGGCTGCACTCCTGGGCATGTTGCAATGTTGTTCCCACAAACCTCGCAAATTCTGAACTATCATGATTCCTTACCTTGGAAGCTTCCAAAACTCGGGCATGGGAAGACATTGTTCGGGTATTCGTCGATCACTATTCTTACAATCAAGAGCTGGACGTCACAATCAGAGATTTGGAAACTACTCGGCAAAACAATAATGAATCCTTCGATGCTTTCCTGAGCAGATGGAGGAATAAAGTGGCCCAAATGACCCACCGGCCAGCTGAGAAGGAACAAGTGAGAATGCTAATCTGAAATTTGCAGCTGCTTAACCATGAGAAACTGTTCTATCAGTCCATCTCTACCTTTGAAGAATTGTTTGAAGTCGGGTCTCAAATTGAAGATGCTATCAGGGAAGGAAAGATTAAGAAGGAAGAGCCTCCAAGTCAGTCAAAAAGGCCCAGCTACTCTCGAAACCCTCCGGATGTCAATGCCCTTACAGTCAACCCATGGCGTACCCTCCTAGGCCGTACCAACCCTCCAGCCATGCAAACTCACCTAATCGCCCCTTCAAAAAAAAGCCTCCTCGTAATTTTGCCAAGCTAGAGATCTCCCTGTCCTCGGCCTTAGACCATCTCCTTAGACCATCTCCTTAAAAAAGGCCACCTCCAACTGCTCCAACCTGGAAATACCCCACCACCACCAAGCTGTGACATGTCCAAACATTGGACCTATCACCAAGCCCCTGGCTACAATACCGATGATTGCATGCGCCTCCGCCATGACATCCAAGACCTCATTGACCAGAATATCATTGAGCCACCACCAAAGCAGCCCCATATTACCCAAAACCCCTGCCAAACCACCAAAATATCAGTCTCATCGAATCCAGTCCCGTATCGTTCAATCCCATCACCTATATTACCCCCTTAGGACACCCCTTACCCCTCATTGACATCCCAGAGTTTGAGAGAATTCACCTGATCGAAGGGGAGGATGATGAATGGCAGCAACAGCTAGATGATGAACAAGATTTGTTCTTTCTAGAAGAACATGATCTAGGGGCGGTAGACCTCAAATGGTATGATCGCAACAAAGAAAGTGATGCCACTATCTGGAATGAGCCAGAAAAACCATTTATACGAACGGATTGTGATTAGTTCAAAGAAGATAGGACTGTAGAAGGATCTACTCCTGTCGAGATTGATCATTTGACTAGGTCAGGTTGTCATTATTAGCCTCCACAGCCTGTCACCATCGAGAAAGTACCATTCAAAGACAAGGGAAAAGGAAAAATGGATGAGGTCATCGAAGAGGACAATCAGTTGATAAAGCAATTGAAGAAAACTCAAGCACACCTCTTAATGTGGGACATCATGGTGACATCCTACAAGCATAGACAGGCCGTGTTAAATGCCGTGGCTGGAATTGAGGTCCCCATTGACGTCGTACCGAAAGATATGGTGGTTTTCTTGAGCACACTCACCCCTGACCCAGTCATTACCTTTTCTAATAAGGATTTGCCGCCAGAAGGATCTGCACATAACAAAGCTTTGTACATCACTGTTGGGTACAAGGGGCAGCAAGTTCCATTCTGTCTAGTCGATACAGTCTCCGCCTTGAATGTTTATGCTCTAAGAACTACCACTGCCTTAGGGGTCAACATCCTAGACATCACTTCATTCGTGCAATCTGTGAGGGCCTATGATGACACCAAGAGAACTGTGATGGGGATTATTTCTCTCCAAATCCGAGTAGGGTCTTTGGTTTGCACTCAAATCTTCCAAGTCATGGATATACCTGCCTCATTCAATTTATTAATTGGGAGGCCCTAGCTACATGTCAACAAACCGGTATCATCCACTATGAACCAAATGATCAAGTACATTCATGAGAAAAAGGTGAAAATCATCTTCGACAAAAGTTGGGGAAATGAACCTTCCCAAGCTACGCTCCCATCTTTGAAATCCAAACACCCGAACTAGAAGAAGGGGAAATCGAAGGATTCTTCATGGAAGAGGTCTACATGATCGAGGATGAAGAAAGGTTCCCTGAGATCTACTCCGCGGTTGTCAATACCGTCTGCAAAATGAACTACTTCCCTGGAATGGGATTGGGCCGATGTCAATAAGGGATCCGTGAGTTCCCTCAAATCAAAGGATAAAAAGTTACTTTTGGATTAGGGTACAAGCCTACTGAGGAAGATCTTGAGCTGCAAAAGCCCTGGAAGAAGAGGGTTAGGAGTCTCCCTCCATACCACAAGACCCTGAACGGGCAGTTCATCAAGGAATGGGACAGCTTCTCCTATTTTGGGTTCCCCAAACCTTGGATTCACCAGAGTATCGAAAAAAGGCACCCCCGGACTTGAAATATTTGCTGACTGTGAAAGGCCTCCCTATCAAGATTCGTTCTATCCGTAAGAAATTGTGAAAGCCCCAGAGGAAGACTGGTTGAAGTATCTGGACACTGAAGCTATCAAGGAAATGTGGGAAGAATCTACTGAAGAGAAGGAAGGAAAGAAGGCCAAGAGCCAAGATGATCAGATCACGCCGACTAAGGAGGGTCTGAGTAACCAGACTGTAGAGTCATCTGTCTGGGTCGCCCTATCCCCTGTTCCCCCGGAGTTTGTACTTCCAATTATCAAGTCTATACCAAAGTCGACTAATGTGAGCCCACCACTATCTGTTGTAATCACTTCACTTGTTATGAATGAAATGAAAGATGGTTCTGCTTATTCCTCTGTGTCTAATACTTATGAATGCACAAATTCCTCCGAGGATCTCCCGATCGAACTTAAGCAACTAATTGAAAAACCACTTACTTGTGAAATAATCATAGATACTTTATCGATTAACCTAGGTGAAAAAGATAATCCACAAATTGTGCAAATTGTCTCAACACTTAATAAAGAAATAAAAAAAGGAAAAATTAACTCTCTTGCTAAAAGAATTCAAAGACATCTTTGCTTGGTCTTACAAGGACATGCCTGGGGTCGATCCCGACATTGTCTAACATCATATTCCTCTCCTCCCTAATTCTAAACCTGTCAAGCAGAAACTGAGGCGCATAAGACCGGAATGGGCACTGAAGGTCAAAGAAGAGGTAGAAAAATAGTTCAAGGCAGGGTTCATCATTATTACAGAGTATCCGGAATGGGTTGCCAACATCGTGTCAGGCCCTAAGAAGGATGGAAAAGTTCGCGTGTGCGTCGACTTCCATGATTTAAACAAAACCAGTCCAAAGGATGACTTTCTGCTTCCCCACATTGATGTTTTGGTAGATAACACTGTATGACATGAGCTACTATCATTCATGGATGGTTTCTCAGGGTATAATCAGATTCTAATGGCATTGGAAGATTGAGAGAAGACAACATTCACCACGCTATGGGGGACCTACTATATAGAGTAATGCCTTTCGAACTCAAGAACGCTGGAACAACCTACCAAAGGGTTGCCACCACTCTATTGCATGACATGATTCACAAGGAAGTAAAGGTGTATGTGGATGAATTGATCGTGAAATCCAAGGATGGAGGAGGACACTTGGTGGCATTGGAGAAGTTTTTCAAAAGATTGCGCAAGTACAAGATGAGACTGAATCCGAAGGAATGCACTTTCGATGTGACTTCCGAGAAGCTCTTAGGTTTTCTCATCACACAGAGGGGGATAGAGGTCGACCCCTCTAAAATTAGGGCAATTCTAGAAATGGCACCACCGTAGAATGAAAAAGAAGTGAGAGGATTCCTCAGGAGGGTTCAATTCATTAGTCGCTTTATCTCGAAGCTCACGACTACATGTGATCCTTTGTTCCGAATGCTGAGGATAGGAGAGAAGTTCCAATGGGATGACCAATGTCAAGCCGCATTCGACAAAATAAAAGCCTACCTTCAAAATCTGCCTGTTCTTTCACCACCTACTCCTCACAAGCCCTTATTTCTTTACCTATCTGTCTCTGAAAATGCCATGGGTTGCATGCTAGCCCAAGAAGAAGAAGAGAGCCACTCT
The DNA here is from genome assembly GCA_033977485.1 of Hydrangea macrophylla. NCBI lineage: Eukaryota > Viridiplantae > Streptophyta > Magnoliopsida > Cornales > Hydrangeaceae > Hydrangea > Hydrangea macrophylla. Next base: position 6,835,877 of record CM066993.1, on the reverse strand, counting down.
GAAAAAGCCATATACGACCTTAGCAAGAGGATGATTGGGTATGAGCTCAATTACTCTACCCTCAAAAAAATGTGTTGGGCCTTAGTTTGGTGCACCCGCCGATTAAGGCACTACATGATAACCTTTCCAATTGTGCTCATATCCTGCATGGATCCTCTAAAATACCTCCTCGAAAAACCTACCTTGACCGGTCGTATATCCCGTTGGCTACTTCTACTATTTGAATTCGATATCAAATATGTAACAAGCAAATCGGTAAAAGGGAGAATTATAGCTGAGCATCTTGCGGAACACGCTGTTGATTCCGAATAGAATGGAGATTTCCCATTCCTAGACGAGAATATCATGGAAATCAAAGAAGAGCAGTGGAAGTTGTACTTTGATGGGGTAGCCAATATGAAAGGTTACAGAGTGGGTATGATTCTGGTATCACCAAATGGGGACCACACCCCACGGGCAGTTAAGCTCAATTATAACTCCACCAACAATACTACTGAATACAAGGCATGCATTTTGGGGATGGAAGCGACCTTAGAATTAAAAGTTCAGAAATTGGATGTCTTCAGAGATTCAAACCTCATTATATCACAAGCCAGAGGAGAATGGAAGGTGAAATAAGAAAGGTTGAAGCCCTATCATGACTATCTCGATGGACTCAAGAAGCAATTCAAGAATGTGACATTCTTATACCTGCCCAGGGAAGAGAACCAGTTAGCAGATTCATTGGCTATCTTAGCCTCCATGATCAAAATCCCTGTGGGAGTCAAAATGATGCCTCTGGTAATCAAGCAAAGATACAAACTGTCATTTGGCATGATCGCTGCAATCAAAGAAAAAGATAATGAAATACCATGGTATCAAGATATCTAGAACTTCATAGAAAAGGTAGTGTATCCCCAAGAATCTTCTGAGAAGGATAAAAGAGCTATTCGAAGGTTCGCCGCACAGTTCATTATCTGCGGAGGAAAATTGTTAAAGAAAGGGTACAATTGTCATAACCTGACTTGCTTGTTCGGGAAGAGCGCCAGAAGGATGATAGAAGAAATACATGAAGGGGTATGCGGTCCGCACATAAACGGTCCCATGATGTCCAAGAAGATCGTAAGACAAGGGTACTATTGGACAACATTGGAAAAGGACTGTTGTGAATACGTGAGAAGGTGCCACAAATGCCAGATCCATGCGAACATAATGTATGTACCGCCATCTCTACTCTATAGTATGACCTCCCCATGGCCATTCTCAACTTGGGGAATCGATATAATTAGCGAAACTGTTCGAAAGGCCTCGAATGGGAATAGATACATTTTGGTGGGCATCGATTATTTCACAAAGTGGGTAGAGGCTGAATCCTATACCAAATTGGGGGCCAAGGAAGTGGCCAAGTTCATCAAGAGAAATCTCATTTGTCGCTATGGAGTCCCCAAGGAGGTTATTTCGGACAACGAAAGTCATTTCAAAGCAGAGGTCAGGGATCTGTTAGAGGAATACAAAATCACTTACCATAAGTCGTCGCCATGCAGGCCACAAACCAATAGGGCAGTCGAAGCTGCAAACAAGAATGTTAAGGCCATATTGCAGAAAAACGGTCGATACTTACAAAGACTGGCATGAGAAACTACCATTTGCGCTTTGGGGATATAGAACATCGATAAGGACGTCTACAGGAGCGACTCCTTATTCACTGGTATATGGCATGGAAGCAGTACTTCCAATCGAGATAGAACAATCATCCCTGCGTGTGATGGCGGAATGTAAAATTTTAAAATCCAACTGGTTAAGGGAAAGGTACGAAGAATTAGCTCTCATAGATGAAAAGTGCCTAGCGGCAGTCGACCACGTCCGAATCTATCAAAAGAGCATAGCCCGTGCTTTTAACAAGAAAGTTCGTCCGAGGAAAATTGTCAAGGGTGACCTTGTCCTGAAGGAACTATGAGCTCCGATCTTTGATCTGCGTGGGAAGTTCAAACCTAAATGGGTTGGCCCTTACATCGTCAAAACTATCCTTTCTGGAGGAGCGACCTATCTCATGGACCTTGACGGTGTCGAATTCAAAGAACCAATCAACATGGATCACCTCAAAAAGTACTATGCTTGACCTTTTTACCAATTCCTTTCAAGCCTTGCCTTGAACTACGCTCGACCTAATTCTCGCTTGGGGATACGTAGGCAACCACATCGGTTTGGTCATCCCACCTACCTAAAAATCAACCCACTCTTTTCGACCATGGCCCGAACTACGTTGGACCTGATCCCCACTCAGGGGTACGTAGGCAGACTTTAAAAAGAGAAGAAGGATGGCTCCCTAGGTTGAAAATCCGAAAGGATGCCTAGGCAAAAATTACAAAAATGGACCCCTTTCAAGTATTTTCAAGTCAAACCAAAAATCATGGGTGTTCTCTAATGAGTTAGGAAGACTTTCCAAGTGGTCTTGCATCCATGCATTGAGTATTGAGTTCTAGAGAAATCTTTGAGCTCAAATCATTCACTGTTTTGACTCACTGTTTTAAAGATTTTGGGAAAAAAAACTTGAGTTTTCTTTCTTGAGATCAAAATGAGAGGGTTTGAGAGGGGTTTTGAAATAGAGGTTTTGAAAGTATATTTTCAACATCAAATAGAGATTATGACCTCTTGGAATATCAACATCAAACTCATTATCAAGAACCCCCAATATTATTGGAGAGATTCATTTTTATTTTGAACATAACTTCAAGGATACCTTGGAGGTATTGAAGTTATAATCATCATCTATTAAACATGTTTTTTAGGGCAAGAACTACTATCCATAAGGATTCACTCACCTCAAAGTTCATGTCATCATTTAGAGGATGAAGAATAAGTAAGTAAATAAAGAAAAATAAAAAGAAATGAGGTAAGAAGAGATGAACATATATATAAACAAGCAAGTAAATAGCAATCAATAGATGATAATCAATGTGATATTGGACTTGTAGCTTGGTGTTTCACTCATAGCTATTGACATTTGAACATGGAAGTAGCTTTCTAACTCATAAATGCTTAGAGAAATAGTGGTTGGGTGTATTGATGATGAAGTATATAGAAGAATGGTGGAGGAAAACAAGATTGGAACTCACTTTCTATAGAAACATAGTAGGAGAAAGCTCCTTTCTCACTTCTAAATCTATCTCTATCTCTATCTCTCTTTCTCTCTACAACTTTATCAAGCTTTTCACTTGGCCCCCCCAAAATAAAGAGCAATGGGGGGTTTATATAGACCAATTTGGGGGTGGTTTTGGGATTTAGAAAGTACTCCCATTGGTTCTAAACATCTGTGAACATAGAACTACGTCGTTTTGGTTTCTAATTAATCAATTTGGACCCCCAATCAAAATTACAAAAAAACACCATTCTGGAGGAGAGTGCCGCGATGGAACTGGGCCTATGCCGCGGCGGCAGTGGCCCAGTGCCGCGGTGGCACTGCTCCTCATTCATCCAGATAATCCTTTTTAAGCCCCCAAAGGTTCCGGTATTCGCGAAAAGGCCCTATTTCGTCCAAAATTCACAGAAAATGCATACGAACTCCAAATTGAGATTGTGATATACCGTTGGAAAGGTAATGAAGTCTACTTTACATAAAAAAAAAATAGTTCGGAGATAGGCAACCTTGAAAAGTTTTGCTGTATTCGCGATAAAAGCCGGTGTGATCGCCTTTTCCACCTTCGGAAATTCATAATAAATCCGTTTTAAATCCAGAAATTATGTGTGATATACCGTTGGAAAGCTATTGACCTCTAGTATCCATGAAAATTTTTTGAAAATTGTTACGGTGCTCCGATTTCAAAGTCAATTTTTGGTCAAACTGATCAAACTTAGGATTCCTGGGAAGTTCTGGAAACCTCTGGGAGCTCCCAAAGCTGACGTTTTCGTTCGATTTTCTTTTAAAACTCATTTTAATACTTTCCACATGATTTAGAATGGTTTCGAAACTTTTCGGCAAATTTGGACGATTTTGGTCAAACCTTGGTCAAACTTGGTCAAATCGGTCAACCGGGACTTTCCGGGAACTTCCGGGACTTTCGGGGGTCTTTGGGAGCTGACGATTTCGTCTGATTTTACTTTAAAACTCATTTTATTACTTTTCTTATGACATAGAATGTTTCCAGAACTTTTGATCCAAATCTGGGAGTTTTCGGGTTTTCAGGGGCATTTTGGTCATTCTGAGCATTTTGAGAAATAGAACTAACTTCCAAGAGTCTTTTTGAGTCTTTTCGATCATAGTGAACCACCAAGCTATGTGTCTCCTAAATCTGATAGCCGAGAAAATGGGGTGTCTACAGCCATAGAGGCCAGAATGTAGCAATGAGCCATTCCATTCGATTTCTTGCATTTGTCGAACTCGCGTCTAGCAGGTGCCGAAGCATTTGCAGTGGGTTCTTCGGGGCATGGGGTAGTGAGAACATATATGTGATCCTTCGTAGTTAAAACAATGTCAAGGTTACATTAAGATTACTGAAAAATCAAACAGACAAAATAATTATGGATATCAGAATTTTGACAATTTGAAATAAAAGAATCCTTAAAACTCTTATTTTAAAACAAAGCGCCAGAATATCGAAACGAAAGAATAAAGCCTCCGTGTGGTGGTTAATGTTCGATCTTTCGATTTATCATGACTTGTCTGCTATGCAACTCTTGCAAAATAAGTTATCAATCTATTTGATCTCTAAGTTTTTGAATAATGTCTCGTGTGGGATCCCTTATCCATAGCTTAGCTAGTGTGTACCATTAACTAGGATCCAATCACAACTGCCTTAAGTAGTGCCTCCATGTGGTGGTCACCCTCTAATCCATCTGATTGATCCTATCCATAAGAAGTTCACATATAGTAACCAATGAGTAGTGTACCTCCGTATAGAACGATCACCCCTGGCGAGGTCACATAGAATGCACTAGTCATCTTATAGTGAACTGTTAATGGAAGATCGTGGGATTTATGATAATAAGTCCCTCTCCCACTAGATTTAATAGTAAAGAATTTTGCTTGTAGAAAAATTATTTCTACACATTGCCCATAAACATCCAATGTTTACTAATGCGTTGAAACAGTTTTTGAATTTTATTTTAAAAATCTTGTTTTACGTGCATACAAGTAGCAACAATGTATAAAATGCCAATCACAAACCAAGCACATAAAACAAAAAACTAGAATGAAATAAAAACATCCAAACGATGTCTCTATCTCTCAGGGCTCTATCTCCATAGAACCACCTTCTTGGTTTGATCGTCTCCGGCTCCATCTTCATGGACAACAGCTTTCTCCTCCATTTTTCATGGATTTCCTAATTCTATTACATTGGACCTATGCTTCTTTCGAATCTTACAATTCATCTAGAAATAGAAAATATAGCAGTAAAGTAAAAGGCTAGGGAAACCAGTGCGACTTTCCTTTTCGTAGGATTGAAGTCGCAGCGCCCTTTACACATGCCTTAAAACCAAACCAATAATTAAAATACACCAATCATAAATATCAAATACAAAATTTAAAACTGATCTTGGTGCCATGGGAGATAGTAGACTTAACTTGCTACAAAAGGGTTAGTCGTATGCACATCCATGCATATATAATAAATATATATTCATTGGAACCCCTAATAGATTCACATATTCCATGAGCTTCTCAAGGAACTAATTAGAACTAAAACAGCATCTTTGGTTCTCTGTCACATTCGACCGATCGAAAAAAGTTCGATTGATCGAACCTTCGATCGATTGAACATAGTTCAATCGATTGGACTTTCAGTTTCATAAAATGATTTAAAAATATACAGAATAATATAAACTTAAAGTATATAATTTTAAAACCTTTTTAAAACTGTGAAAAGAACATCTGGACAAATAACCAGTTTCGATCGCTCGAAGCGTGTTCGATCGCTCGAAGACTACATTGGTTTGATCGGTTGAAACTCTTTTAATCGATCGAAGACAGAGAGTTTCAATCGATCGAAATAAGTTCGATCGATCGACACCAACATGCTCCAATGCCATCACAGATTTGTCATCTGCTGCGAAACTACTGTAGAAATAGATCTGTGATGATGCAGTTTCAAAACCAGTACTAAAACTAACATACAAATCAAACTAGTGTTCCAAAATGCATCTATATATCCAAATAAGCGAGGCTTTGATACCAATTGAAGGAAAATTAGGTTTAAAATTTTATTTAAATACGCAGCGGAAAACAATGTTCAAAAACTTTATTGGTAACCCGGATCTACTACTTATTAACTCTATCGATGCATATGCACAATAGGGAGAAGAGTTGATACCTCAGGTCTTGAACCCAATTCTGATTCTCTTCTTCCTTGATGGTGCAGCAGCCTCCACTATGTTGTCTTCACCCTTTTGTCTCCTGTGAGTGTTTCCCGGAGAGGCTAGATATGATGGGATCTCTAATAGGGAGGAGAAAGAAGGTTTGGGAACCTAAACAGTTTCTACAGCTTAAGGATGTTGAAAACGACGAACTCATTAACCTGGACGCAACTGTCCTATTCATAGATTCCCATAACCGACATTACTTTCAATGGATCGAAGTCACTTTGATCGATCTAACCTTCGATCGATTGAACAACGTTTGCTCGATCGAAACTACCTTGATTTCAATCGATCGAGACTCCTTCGATCGATCGAACCTGACTTGACAAGATCGTCTTGTGCCTTTCTAAGCATCATAGAGGACCTAAGAGTGGGACCTCCTAGGCTCTTTATTGTTGGGTTAGACCAGTTGTTTATTTTCATGATCAAACTCTTTGATCAACAAATCAACTAACTGATCAATTAACGTTTGCTCCACTATAAAACGATAGTTGAACTCCAACTCAAAAGAACATATCCGAAGCGATAACTAGACTTGTATGGTGTACTAATATCCCTCTACCATCAACATTTATAATCATATTCAGGTAGTCGGATAAACTGTTGCTGTCAACCTGAATCATGATTACTTCTTGTTTTCCTTGAGTCTCATTCACCACTCATGATTACCAAACATGTTGATAAATGTTTATCTATAAGACTGTAGTTCTCAGTAATCAACTTGGTGACATTCTCAAGGAAATTCTTACTCTTTATCAAAGGGTAGATTCTATCTTGACAATATATGTTCACAATCCTATGAACATGATATACCCAAGATACCCAGGTGTTGATCTTTAAGACCTCACTGATTGGTAAGTCAAAGAAGCTATATCCACATTTTGTATTCATAATCGTCTCAAGATTGAGAACATGCACCTTATACAAGTTATGAATTCGTATCGATTGTTGACAATCTTAAGTGTTAATAGGAAATCTCAGGTCCGTCAATGCACTATAAACACTAGCATATTAACTAAGAGATATGCTCCAGTGATTGAGATTCATCACTCTATCCAATGGTAATTAATCATGCTACAGTGTAAACCTGATGAGATATCCAGTCTCATCATCCACTGTGACAAATTCTAAGTATCAAAGAATAGCAATTCGTATCTCACTTGTATGTATCTCATACAAACACGAATTATTTGCTATGATACTTAAGGATTAACAATCATCTCATTAAAGAAACATACACAATAAAATGTAAAACTGATACCCATATATTAAAATGTCTATGTCTCATACATAAAGTAATGGTTTGAGAGCACAAACCCAACAGAGGATCCCCTAGACTCCTTCCAATCTAAGGCAACCAAAAGCTCTGATACCAAACTGTCACACCCCAATTTTTGGAAAGCCAAATAATCTGCCAGAACTAAATCTAGACTACTCTTTGATTGCCCAACTATCGGAGTGAACACTATGAAGCCTATCCTATTAAAACTTTTTAATGAAAATAGATCTGTTCTTAAAAATCTAATTAAAATATTTGTAATAAAATCTCTATTTCTTTTTAAAATAAAACCACCACATTTCCATTAAAAAAAAAATAACTCACACGATTTCGAAAATTCTCAAATCCAATTGATCAAAGCTAAATCAACTAAATCACTTAAATTGAAAAGCAGAAGCTGAATAAATATTTCTAAATTCTCATTAATAATAAAAATCTTTTCATTTACAATTAAAGCTTTGAAAGAATAACTTTAATTACAACCTCTGGTCAGAGCTACTAAACGTTCCAATACCAACTACAATAATGGCCCACAATGCCAAATAAATGAAATAGCAAATCAATAGTAAAGATCTTCAAGCCTTCAAGCAAATCCATACAATCCAACTGTCATACCGATCTATTATCTGCAAAACGGCTACGCTTCCGATAAACACCCCCGCATGATAAACATCACATGTGTTAGTATTGTATAACAACACTGGAATGAGTCAACACGCCCCAGTCTCAGGGATCACTCGTGGTCCCCTCGACTCCAACCCAACAATAATCAATTAAAATAATATTACTCAATAAATTTCCCTGAAGTTGGGTACACTCAGCAAGTCGAGCTACCAAAAAAAATAACACAACGGGGAGCGGTGAACATTAAGGAACTTGAAACCATTTTTTTTTTCAGTTTCCTACCATCTACGTTAAGTCACACAAGTACCATTCATGAGGGTTTAATCACGTCATTAACCACTTCGGGAATTTATAAGGCCCTTGCACCAAAATTCTATTCACGTCTCTAACGTAGTATTTCCATAATCATCATTTAATACCGCACATAGTATAAGTTATAGTATTTACAATTGGCACTTAACAGTACTATTTAAAATTGTCTCAAACAAACTTTATATTAAACAGCGCCAAAACCAACCTGGGTTGAAATTGTTCCTCATAATAATTCCGCACAAAGAAACATCTCTAACAATTCTCATAAACATAATTTGAAATTCGAAGTTGACATTTACTGCTACTGTAATATGAATTTTCTGCCAAACGGTGTAGAATTGGTGAAAACACCATTAGACGAAACACGTGCAAAATCGCATTTTACATTGACCTATTAGACGGTTTTACCAAAAACAAAATGTATGAATTATTACGAATTATTTTCTAAAATAGATCTGAGAGTTTTCTTCAATTTTACCCAAATTCGAATTTGTGTTAGTCTTTTTTTTCCTTCAATTTTCTAAATAACTCATATCCAACCTTTGATTTATATATATCACTATTGATCAGTATCTATATAAACACTCATCCATACGATTTACTTAGACTAGAATGAACACAAATCGAAAATCAATCAAAACTACGAATCAACCCTATAAATCTAAATGTTCACTCACCGACTTGGGAAAAGAAAGATGATGATTATGATGGTGAACTCCATTGAATAAAGCTAACAAATTCTCCTCTCTTCTAACACTTCTCTTCTCTTCTCTTCTCTTTTTCTTCTCCTTCTAGGTGGCTAGGGTTGCCTCTTCTCTATTTCTCTCTTGTTCTCTCTCTCTCTCTCTCTCTCTCTCTCTCTCTCTCTCTCTCTCTCTCTCTCTCTTTGTGGCTGCTCTCTTTTTTTTTCCTTCTTTTGTTTTAACTAACCCTATGATATATTATCTATGTATATATATAATACACACACAATACATATATTATAACAATCACACAAATATTATTAATCCCGTTATTCTTCTTATGGGCTCACAAAAGAGACCCATATGAGCCCAGAATATAACCCAAACCACTAAAATGGCTAGCCCAAAGGGTACTCATGCCCCGAGTACTTAATTTTAATATCAGATACACTATTTGACACATTCGCGGGCCTGTAAGCACTATATAAAAAATGCGCATATCAACCCTTCATTTCTTTTTAACAAATATAAATTAATAAAATGTAACACTCAAACTAAATGGGCTCACTAATGATTTAATTTATATGCCCGCCAAACACTTAAAATTTTCAAACACGTGTCCTAAACAGGCACACTCATATAAAATTGCTAACTGAAAATAATTATTAAAAAAGTTATTTACACACTTAGAAATTTTAGGGTTGTTACATCCATTGACTAGCTTGCGAAGTCGTAGCTCTCCTCGGCATACTTCTCTTCCTCTAGATATACAGCCTCTGCAAGATCTGGACATTTGATTGTCCAGGATATAAAATTCGTCAACTTGAATGCAAGCTAAAAGAGTAAACCTACTACACTTAAACAGGCTCAGAAAATATTTTAGTAAATCGTTACGAAAATGATAACATTCCTTTTTATCCTTTGAAAAAAAATTATAAATAAGCCTCGCTTATTATCAATCTTGATGTATTACGTATGCTAGGAAACGTTCAACGACATACTCTGGCTTTAACCTTGAAAACACGACTGACCAATCTGACAAATCTCGACATCACTTTTGGACTACTTGTCCAATCACTACCAACATGACTTTATTTTGGACTTCAGGTTCAATCTTTTCAAACTTGACACTTTGCATGCACCCGGCATAAATGTCGTTGGCCTAGAATATCTTTGCCTAAATGGTCGTTAGGTTACCCTTTTGTCATCTCTGCCCCAAATGGCCACGTACTTGACATCTCTGCCCAAACGACCTTATGGTAACCCCAATCTTATTCCTTCAGCCTTGGTTAACTTGTCATCTCTGCCCCAAATGGCCACTTACTTGACATCTTTGCTCACTTGGCCAGTTAACCATCTCAACAATTGAACAAGATAGTACCAACAAGGTACTACTACTATACTTGCCACTATTGCCCCATTGGCAACAATGGCATCCACAACAAACGGTACCGACAAGGTACGACTACTCTTGCCGCCGTTGCCCATATAGCTACGGTGATATCTTAACAACTTCACAGAACTCATTACTCCTTCTCGAACTAATCATACGAATGAAACACGAGAACCGAACGGATGGATACAATCGTTTCATTATCGACGTTATTGTGACTTTCTTGTAACCAACTAACGCGCATGGTACAAGTCGTTAAAGCGTATTATTATCGAATTATCGTTCTTTACTCACTACGCTACTATTCTCGGAGTTCTCACATATCACACATATAAGTCTTACAGGTCCGATACATTATTAACTTAAGAAAACATGAACTTTCTTAAAATAGTGAACTCGAACGCTCCAATGAGCTATGGCGCTCTCATCACGCAATCGCTCGGACTAACCCGAGCACTCGCCTTTGAAATTTCAAAAATCCTTAGTTCGTTCGTCTTAAAAGTTATACATTTACAAGGTACTACTAGTTCAACACATAGTGCAACTTTTGAGAAGCACATAATTAACATGCATATACATATACGTCACATTCAACTTCAAGTACAACTAACAAAGCTCATAGTATAATAAAAATATAGCATAAGCCATCTTATTTCAACATGCAACAAAACAGATTTTTTAATTACTGCATAAGTCGAGTGCTCAAGCCTCTAGATCACTCAGTCCTAGCCTATTCGTTGGGCTCGAGCGCTCGGATTTTGCAGATTCCAGCAATTTTGTAACTTACAACAGAATTTCGTATTTTAACTATTTGCATGTCACATACATGATTATAGATCATGAAATTAACTTAGGAAAACATAAATTTGAGTGAGTAAGAGTACTCACTATTATTCTAGACGTTCTAGATGATGAAATTGATGAAAGAAATATGTTTGTGTGGAATTGATCTTCAAGAACTGCCAAGTGCAAGCTCTCATGTAGATTTTGATCACCTTCCATGCTTTGATCTTCAAGATTCCAACTCCCGAACTTCAATATAGTAGTAATGCATGTGTTTTGTGTGCAAGAGAAGGTGTAGATGATGAATTGATGGACATGCAAGTGTGTGTGTGTGTGTGTGTGTGTGTGTGTGTGTGTGAAGCTTTATGTGTGAACACTCATGAACTCTCAATGTTCACTCTCATAACTTTCTGTCTGTATAACATAATTTCTAAATGTAATAAATGCTGGAATGGTCTTGCATTTATAGACTTTGAAGACCCAAGGGCAAAATAGTCATTTCACTCTTCTAATGGCTCGAGCGCTCGCAGTTGACTCGAGCACTCGGGGCTCCTGTTTCTCAAATCCTTCTAAGGTTCAAGAGTTCACAAGGTCCAAGTATATAAACATCCATATGAGTCGTAACCAAAGTTCAATATATATGATCGTAACTTACATATACGAATACAAAAATACATTCATAAATAGATAAATACAGATAAAAGGGTCGACAGTACAGTTGGAACCAGGGTGTTGTGGTTCTTGGAGGGGTTTGTTTGGCTTTAGGAGATATTTGTTCTTGGTCTCTTGTATGTATGTAATGGATTCTTGTGATATCAAATTCATTAAAAATTTAAAAAAAAAAAAAAAAAAAAAAAAAAACTAAGGCTGCTGACTAATTTTTGATTTGGTGTTTGATCACTTGTTTTTAATTTTTTTGAAAGTGGTACCAATTTATTCTAGGGTTTATTATAAACAAGAGTAATCCTATGTTACCCAAATTTTTTAACCCAAATGTTTCCCCAACACATGTATACAAACCGAGGGGAGTAGGCCATAGTCTCGTGAGTCGAGCTCATGTAGAAGTAGAGAGAGAGAGAGAGAGAGAGAGAGAGAGAGAGAGAGAGAGAGAGAGAGAGAGAGAGAGAGAGAGAGAGCACTCTGAGTTGGTCATATAAACTACTTGTAACTTAATGACGTTAAACTTTTAGGCTTGTCTTTTAAATATAATAATATGTAGAGAAATATGTTGGTGTCCTTACTAATTAAAATAAATGGTAAAAAAATTATTTTTTTTTACTTAAAATTTGGTGCCCGAATTAAAAAAACTCATGTGCCCTTACCTAATTTTTTTTACTTAAAATTAGGTGCCCAAATTAAAAAGCTCATGTGCCCTTACCGACACTCATTGCCAAAATTCAAACTGGTTATGTGTACAAGTCTCAATTTACCATATAGCCAATTTGCTTTGATAATAGCCACTATTGCCAGCCATTTCAAAACTCTTAAATATTAGAAAAAGAAACAATTTTACAAAAATAAATTATTTATGTGCATTTTGGTACATTTTATATCATCTGAGATGTGACTATATAGAATTGTTCATGTACAGAAGATATCAAGGGATGACCAAGTGGTAAGGAATTCTACCCCCATAGGTGGTTGCGGGTTCGATCGAATTTCATGGGTGGATTTTATGGGTTGGGAGAGCAGTAGAGCACTACCTCCTCTTATGTAGTGCATAATAAAAATTAAAGAGAGAGAGAGAGAAGAAGAAGAAGAAGATATAGTTGGCTATTACTTTAAGTGCCTTCCGCACATTTCGATAAATTACAACCATACAATTCTAAGCAAAAATGTCTTAAGTCAGAAGTTAAAAGACCCCTTAAGCTAAAAGTCATTAAATTAAATAACTCTTAAGCTAAAAGTCATTAAATTAAATAACTCTTAAGCTAAAAGCCAAAAAATTCTTAAGTCAAAAGGCCATTGCAGCCAAATAGCTCTAAAGCCAATAGTCAAATAACCATTTGGTCAAAAGCCATTAAACCCAACAGCCCTTAATCCAAAAGCAAAACAACCACTAAAGCTAAACAACCTTTAACCAAAATAAGTTTTTTGAAATAAATTTTTTAAAAATATAGTTAGGGTCTGTTTGGCTTGGGGTTAGGAATGAGAGGATGTTTGGGTTAAGGTTGGACTTACGGACTGTTTGGCTGTATTAGGGGTTAGGGCTGTTTGGGACAACATAAAATATGGCCTTCAAAAAAAAAAATTCACAGAAAATGAGCTTTCCGAATAAAGTTTTCCAAAATTGAAGTTGAATAAAAAAAAAAAGTTTGAGAAAGTATAGGACGAAAATTCTAAATTGGGTAAATAAGGGGTAAATTTGGTGCATTAAATTATCACACTAAAATTGCGAACAAAATAAACAAAAAATAATTAAATTAAAAATCCCAATCATCAGCACAAACTGAAACACCACAAAATATCCTACACAACACACACTGAGCAGATTTATAACACCACAAAAATGTCAATTTTAAAAAGGACAGGCTAAATACATCTATGTTTTTGCTATATACACTCATATTTCATTGTTAATATTTTTTAGGGTAAAAAGCATTTTGCACTCCTAATGTATATACCGTTTTGGACTTTGCACCCTAATGTTTCAATTTTCTCAAACTGGCCCTTAATGTATATAGCGAGTTGCAATGTGGCCCTTCCGTCAGAATTTCTATTCAAAACTAACAGAAACTCCATGTGCTAGTCATGTGACTTATTTAAGGGTATTTTAGTCATTCACCATAAATTAAAAGTATTTTGCACCCTTGATGTTTGGTTCATTTGGTGATTTGCATCCTTAATGTTTGGGTCGTTTGGACAAGTTTTAATTTTATTTTTATGAAGAAAAAAAAGGTGTTCCGGCATAATTTTTGGGTGCCTCTTCCGTAATCCAGATAAAATAAAACAAATCCAAAGTTATCTAGCCTATATATCCTAATTGGAATTTTAAATAAACTTTAATTCTAAAATTAAAGGAAATAAAATGAAAGGAATAAATTACAAAGAAAATGCAATAACAGATTTCCAAACGAGTCAGATATAGTGTTTAGGGTGAATAAATGCATAACGAAAAGAGACAGGATTTACATATGGTTTATCGCTTTAAACTCAAAAATCTCACTTTGATCCACAATTTTTTTTAACTAAATAAATGACTTTGATCCATAAATCTCATTATGTCCTAAACTTCTAAAGATTTTTTGTTTTGTAGGTGAAACTAGTGTTAAAAATAAAAGAAGAAATAACACATATCACCCTTTTATAAAAAAAGTAAATAAATAAATAAATAAATGAAGAGATTTAATTGTTTATCTTTGGGTAATTCTAAAACTCACGAAATAATCATGCAATTTTTTATGACCAAAGGTATAGTTTTCCAAAAAAATAAAAATAATAATAATAATAATAATAATAATAATAATAATAATAATAGGTCAAGGGCCCAAGCCAACCCCATGCTCAAATCATGGCTCCGCCACTGGTTGTAACATTTCTTTGAATCAACACTAATTCCCATTACAGTTAAAAAAAAATTATATATATAGCAAAAAATGTGATGGATTTAGCCCAACCCTTTTAGAATTAGAGCTTATTTAGAATTCTAATTATAATAGGTTGGATAACTTTAGATTTGTTTCATTTTATTTAGATTAGTTCTCTTACTATTATTAATGGCTAAAGGTAGAGGCATCCAAAAATTATGTCGGAACACCTTTTTTTTTTCTTAAAAATAAAAATAAAACTTAAGCATGTCCAAACGACCTAAACATTAAGGGTGTAAATCGTCAAATGAACCAAACATCAAAGCTGCAAACTGCTTTTAATTTATAGTGAATGACTAAAATACCCTTAAATTAGTCACATGACTAGCACATGGGCGAGTTTCTGTTAGTTTTTAACTGAAATTCTGACGAAAGGGTCACATTGCAACTCGCTCTATATTCAGGGCCAGTTTGAGAAAATTGAAATATTAGGGTGCAAAGTCCATAACGGTACATACATTAGGGGTGCAAAATGCTTTTTATCCTATTTTTTAAATAATAAAACAATACAACTCCTCAAAAAATACATGAATGTAAAGTGGAATGGATGTACATATAAAAAATATGGGTGTATTTAGCTCCATCCTTTAAAAATCCTTAAAAATCCTAAAAGTCCTATAAAACAGCACACCATAACAAGAAGTCCTAAATGCTATTAATGGTAGTTAAATTGCACAAGATACTCAGCATGAGAGCTCATTCATTACATATCAAAAACAAATGGCTTTCAATTTCTTTCCATAATTTACAATCATGATTGTGATTTTGAGTTCTTATATTCTAAATATCAATACATATTAAACTCACAAATTTAAAATTTTTGTTTAATTATTAATTTTTTTTTATTATTATTATTATTATTATTTTGATATTTACTTGGATCTGGATTTGATACACACACGCACACCCCAGCCTCAACTCAACCCCAAAGCTCCAAACTGGCCCACAACAAAGCCTAATAAGGGTCACTCATTCCGACTGAATAATAACTGGAGGGCAAGCAACTAGAATCCCCCACTAAAAAGAGAGAGATTATGCCATGGGCTACAACCCGCTCGGCAACTCACAATTTAACAATTTATGAAGCAATGTCACTTGTGAAACAAAATGTTAGTAAAATAATTTAAAAACAAGGTATTTTAATCTTTAAAACATTGGACAAGAATGAAGTTTTCACATGTTAAATGAATTAATACCACTTTCCAACTTTGTAAAACGATTACCATTTTCCATTTAAGCTATTGTGCAAAATTATATTGAGTAATATTTGGGTGATAAATACTTTTTACAAATACTTACAAACACACTCTATCTCTCGGGTTATGCTATGTGCACATAAAATGTGCACATAAAGATCTTGGCTATTCATTTCAGTAGAACCCGTGCCTGTATACATAGGACCTACCGAAATTAATGGCCCAGATTTTAATGTGCACACTTTATGTGCACATTTTTAAGTACACCAATCATTACTCTTATCTCTCTCCTAGGTGGTAGTGTGGGGTCTAATTGGGTCCGGATAATTTCATTGAACCCCACAGAACCACTCAGAAGAGAGATAAAGAGTATTTGTAAGTGTTTGTAAAAAGTGTTTATCACCATAATATTGTTGAATTATATTTTCCCATCTCGGATTCTATATTATATTACTATATGTCCCATGTCATTAACAAGTTTCCGCATATGGTTTCCCATACGCATATCTGTTTCCATATATGCATGTTTATATGTTTTGCGTCCATATCTACCCACAATAGCATGCATCTTTCATCTATGGTTTCTAAACACCTATAAATAGCCACTATTACACAGCCAAATACACACAATACATTTTACTAGTTTGATATCAAAACATTAACTTGAGTCAGAAAGCAAAAGTCATGAAGAAATCAATAGCCCTTTCCGTTCTCTGTTTGGCTTTTCTATTGAGTTCACTCACTGTCGACTCATCAGAAGGTAAACTTGTTATCAACCCTCTATATATAATTCCTTTATTAATTTCTCCCTTTGGTGCAACCGTGCAGCTTATAAGATGTAAATTATAACTTACGACCAGAAAAAGATGAATGCAGTCTTTGATATGGCTTATAGACTAACAAAATATAGTTTTTTTTTAAACTTATTTAAGGTCGAAAAACCAACTTATTTAAATATAGGTTGAAGGTTCTCATGATATCTAAAAACTAAAAAGCTACAATATGTTTGGTTAAACTGCACCAAACGGGGCTGTTATTTTATTTGTATGTAATGTAATACTATGTTTTGTATATGCAGAAGTAAATTTATATGTGAATTGAAGAAGATACTAATTATTGTTTTTTGGAAACATTTATTTAGAGCAACAGAAACTTTGCCCAGTCAAGATGATAAAGCCAGGCCCATGCAATGAACAGGCCCACCTTGATTGCATCTTAGACATGTTGGGTAAGTACGGAGCCAGTGGCATGCCTCAGAACTGCAAGTGTATTCCTGGTGAAAACAATCAACACACTTGTCAATGCGACGTCTTTTGTATACGTATCCCTCCAAGTGCAAGTCCAAATAAAAACAATACACCTTTCTCTGCTGGTTCTAATTAGCCTATTAATGCTAATAGAAGTGATTTTCTTCTCTCTTTTTTTATCACATGTTGGTTTAGCAATTGTTGAAGGTTTTTGCCTATAACAATAATAATAATGATAATAATAATAATAATAATGACCATTCTTCGATGGCTTTAATTAAGTTTTATCTTCTTTTTTTTTCCTGGAAATATATGTTCTACATCCAGCAATTACATTTTATGATTCTTGTGTGTTAAGTAGATATTGCTTTTAACACATGATAGGCCCACCGTAATATCTGATTTTTAGTTTAGATCTTGACTCTTTATGATATATATATATATATAGATATATATCTATATTTTATTTTTACAGATTTAGAGAAGAAAAATAATTAATTAAAGGAAAATGAGACGAGTCATTTTTTTAGAAAATTTTAATTAGTCAAAATTCTTTTAAAAAATAGACTTTTTTTTTACCTCAATCCAACTCCCTTATTTTAGTAAAAAAATCCCTCAATCAGAAAATAGATATTAAAAAATAGCTATGTGAAAATTTACAAAACTAGTTACGTAAAAAATTTACACAAGTTATGTGAAATTTTGCATATTTCACATAAGGATTTAACCTGATTAATTAGTTTCACGGGACTTTTGACAAAAAATTAAAAATGGGTTGTTCTTCCATGTGAGGTATAGCTCAAGTGGCAAAGAGCTTGGTATTTAAGTCTTCTCTATGGTATTGGTTCGAAGTTCAAACCTCCCCTCTCTCCCTTGTCATAAAAAACGGGTTGTACTTACTAACTCAATTAGTCCACTATGAGGGATTTTTTTTTAAACCCAAAATTCAAGGTTTTTAAAAATTCTTTATTGTAGTTTTTCCTATTTCTTTTCTCCGTACTTAAATAAAATTAGTAATTAATTTTATTTTTTTTCAGAACGTGATAGAAATTAAAAGAGTAATGCTATGCTTTCCAAATTTTAAATTTCAAATGTTTCTCAAATACATGTGGTAGTGGGACCACATTCAATAATGATCGGACCACTTCAACATCCTCCAAAAAAAAACTAGTAGGCTCACTGCCATATCTATTTAGGAAGCATTTGAGATTCAAAATTTGGGAAGCACATCATCACTCAAATTAAAAAAGAAAACTAAGTGACTCATAAAATTCAAAATTTTTAATTTATTTGACCTCTTTTTTCTTTCCCCTACTAAGGGTCTATTTGAGAAAACTGAAAAATTAAGTACTGAAAATTAAGTGTTGAATTTTAAGTACTGAAAATTTTAAGTGATTGAATTTGAAATACTACAAACAGTGTTTCAATTATTGAAATGAAATGCATTCAGTAATTATTTTCAGTTGAAAATTTTCACTTAAAGTTTTTAGCAGGTTTTTAGTTAGTTTTTCGATTAAGTGATATATGTTCTCAAACACACTAAAAATATATAAGTGCTAAAAATTTTATTTTCACCACTTAATTTAGTTATCAAACACATCATAAATGTGTTGTGGAGAATGACTCGGGGCCATTCTTAAATCTGATTTGTACGATCGAGAGTTTATCATGCCTTTGTTTCTTCTTGTCGTTTCTTCTTTGCCCCAAAAAATTAAAAGCAAAGTACAAGAAATAACTAATATTCTTATCAAATAGTAATTATCAAAAAAAAAAAGAAATAATTTATATTAACGGGCACCACCACTGATCCTTGTGGTCTGCTGGTATCCGTCCCTCTCCCTCAAATGGAAGGAGTGGGTTCGATTCCTCTTTTGGGGGAATTGTGGGGATTTGTCCCTTTTAGTTCTCAATGGGAGGAAGTCCCTTTGACGTGGGGCTCGTGGCCATCCCCCCCTCTTCCTTTTCCCTGGCTCTTGTAGTGTGTGTGTGTGTGTGCGCGCTCGTGGCACTTAGGGGTGATTTGACATCAGAAAAAAGAAAGAAAAAAAAAATTAATTAATTAATTAACGGCCAATTTTGGGTCTGATGAATGCGATTCTAGATATGATTGAATGTGATTTTTTGCACCATTCACAATCTCCTTCATTTATATTAACCTAACCTATGATAGCTAAGCATTACACGCAACTCACTTGACAATGTTCGTAGTTTATGCCAATGGCGACAAGTTTTGGGTCTAATTGAATGAATTCTTAAAGTTTAAGGGTTTGATTGAACAAAAAAATAATTATATATCCAATTGAAAACACGGGTATAATATAAATGTGTAAAGTGTAATCAGACCTTGTTTGTCTATCTGTCTATCAATTTGGTTGATTACTTTAAAAGGTTGTGAAATACGAGTAAATATTGAAAGCAACGGGGCTCGCATGTCATTTGGTAAAACTAATTAATTTGGGTAGATATTGCGTAGTTATTTGGAATAGATTTTTTATTTTTTATTATTATTTTTATTTTTGTTTTTTGCAAAGAGGGGGGCAAATCGATAAACTCCAGAGTTCTATTAATTCTTGAAACTACCTCATTTAAATAATGGAGGTATTGTTCCGCAAATAAAAATAATAATAACGGAGGTGTTGATTTTTTTTTTTTGGTGATTAAAGTTGTTTAAAAGAGCAAACTCTTCCTCTCACAACCGAGTGTTTTTTTCAGGCTAAATTACATTTTGGTACCTTGTAGTTTGGGCAAAGTTTTATTTTGGGCCCTCTAGTTTCAATTATAACACTTTGGTCCATGTAATTTTGAATTGGTTTCAATGTAGGCCCTGCTTCTTACTCCATTAGTGAAACTTGACAGTGCACTCATGTGCCTTGAAAACTCCAGTTATAGGGCCTAAAGTGAAACTTTGAGTAAACTCTAGGGCTCAAAGTGAAGCTTCACCCAAACTATAGCAGGGACAAATCTAAGATTTTTGAGTTGGGGAGGCTTGGTATGGTAAAAGTGGTAGTGAGTTTACGGGAGTTCAGGGGCAGTGTCCCCGAGACGATTATTTTTTTTGGGCCTATTCATACATATTTTTTTGGACGGATGAAGAACTTAAAAAAGTTAATACTGATTAGCACCAAAGGTACAATAAAATGACACATTGTTACTATAAATTGAGACCACAAAGTTGAATGGTTCATACTTGAGAGGGGGGCTTAAGTGTAAAATCGAGAAATTTTTAGTTTCAAACGGGGGGCTTAAGTGTAAAAATATACTTTTTAGGGTACATATGGTATTTTTCAAAAATTAAAGGTGGGCTTGAGTCCCCCCTTGCCCTTTCTTATGTGCGTCCCTGAACTATAGGATACCAAAATGTAAGTTTTCGGTAGGTTGCATTAACAGAGTTAGAGGCAGGGCCTACATTGAAATCAATTCAAAATTACAGGGATCAAAGTGTTACAATTGAAACTAGAGGGCCTAAAGTGAAACGTCACCTAAACTACATGGTACTAAAGTGTAATTTAGCCTTTTTTTCACACTCCATTTTTGTTCTCCCGTGCTCATACACCACTTCCATATTGATACAAGTAGTGCACGGGTACAATACTAGCAAATGAATATTTAGACTGATGTGGAGTTTATAAAACATGAGATGAATTAAACTCAGATCTAAATCCTAGAGAGTGTTTGCACCCAAAAACCGCCAAAGATTTTTGAGCCTGAGTGATGGGTTGAGATAGGCTTGGGTATTATCGGCCCGAAGCGTATCTAAGAGTGGCCGACCCAGATATTGCAAAGCCCATTGGGCTCAAGGAAATAACGTAACGCGGCTCAGAAAGACAAGGTTGTTGTCCCAGTTTGGTAGAGCCCGATAGGTGAAGTAGGTCATGTGCTGACCGATCGGGTACTGTCATTGAAATAAATGAATAATAGCACTGGGAGCGGTCCGATCGGGGGGATAAGCATGGGTAATGCCATTCGGGCACCATACTTGTAGCGTGCACGACGATCGGACACTATATTATAAAAGACGGTTGCATGAGACTGATTGATCAAGGAGCATTCGTAGGACTACCAACGGGCATGAAAGTCAGAAGGCATGAAAGAGGAGGTTGCACGAGCCCAGTAAAGTTATAACAAGCCCGATGGTGAAAAGGAGAAGGCGGTTCCCCTCTTAGCTGTCATGGTGGTGTCATCCTTAATATGAGGAATTAGAGTCCATCAAGGAGTTGAGTCTGATCACATCCAGCTGATATGGAAGGCTAGTCCCTAAAAGAGTGGGATTGATTCAATCAGGATAAAGATAAGGCAAGAATTTGGGATTAGGAAGGATTCTACAATCAATCATCTGCTTGGAGTGCAAGCTAAGGGGTCCTTGCCTTATCTGGACTAGTATAGGCCGCTATAAATATAGAAGCAGGCCAACCGTGAAGAGGACTCCACGTCATCTCGAAAACAGCACTCAATACAACATTCAAACCATTCAAACCTTTGTTCTCATTATTCTGCATCCATAGCAAATAGGTCTGACCCTTTTGTTATTCTTATTGTTTTCACTCTTTTGAACAATCAGAGCATGCTCTGATTCTGTTCTTTGGTTGTATGTTTTATTTTGCAAACATTCAATAAAATACCCTTCGTGTTTTATTAACAGTTTGTGATTGTTTACTTGATAAACTCTTGCATTTATTTGTCACGCCCCGATGTAGCATAAATATGGAAAGCATTTAATTTCCTTTATGGACCCGTAGGTCGCGACAGTTTGAAGGATCGATTCCGTCCCAAACATAAAACCATTAATCAGAGTAGAGCAATCAGGGCTTATAAAATTTTTCTAACTTATTACATCTTATGGTACGGGGTCAACTAAGGCACAGACCGCCTTGAAAACAAAACAATAACTTAGAGTCTATTACAGTCATCCTTATTACAAAACTAATCATAACATAGAGCATATAAACTTAAAGCATATAAAAGTAAATTCTCTTCTCAGCAGTTGATCTCAATTAGCATAGTCATAAGGTTCATCCTGATTATAACCTGCAAAGCCTAAACACGAATGTCCAGGACGCATCAACGCCGTCAGCTTCAAGAAGCTGGTGAGTATTAAAAACATAGCTTTGAATGTAAAACATACTCATTTACCTCTTTCCCATTTCCATTTAAAAACCACAAGTTTATATTTAAGATAAAGAGCTCATTTAGAAAATAACCACAACATTATTTAAAAGATAAATTCACACATATGTGACCGTGTATGAGAACGATGCACCATCTCATCTGACCGACTCTTTTCTCTCAACAAAACCCAACAACCCTTTATCCTACTCCTGGTATCTTTGAAACACTAAGATAGCCACACTTTAGCAACGGGGCGCCAGGGAGTGTCCAGTTTGCCTCACACTTTGGTCCGGGGTACCAGGGAGTGTCCATTGCCTCACACTTTGAATACCCTAACCGCCATGCAAATACCGGGGCAACCCCTCACACAGTATCCAGACTCGAGTTATCAGGGAGTGTCCGTAGGCCACACTTTAGCACTTCCATGGGTGCCAGTGAGTGTCCAAGTTTGGCGTCACACACTTTAACGCTTCCATGGGCGTCAGGGAGTGTCCATATTTGCCACCTTCGCATTTCAAAGACACCCTCTTCCACATTTTCAACTACAACCACAACCACAACCACAACCACAACCACAACCACGACCACAACTCAAACTCATACTCTTTCCACACTATCATTACTCTTTTCCACCCTACCATTACTCTTTTACACACTACCAACACTCACCATGCATGTACAACTGATTCCACATGAATGTCATCAAACTTTAAACATAAAGGAATTCACAGAATTATAGAAATAACGCGCGTACGGGGATTGAAAATTCGTAATTCATTGCCTTAATCATTTTAAACATAACTAATAGCATTCTAAAAACTGCTACTGTAATCCTCGTTTTCTGTCCAAACGGTGCAGAATCTGAGAAAATTGCATTAGAAGAAAAGTGTGCAGAATCGAGTTTTGCTTGGGACAACGCGGGCAGAACCTTAAATTTCATTCATTTTCCTAACAAAAATCTGAAAACAAAATTCTGCTACTGTTAAAATTAAAAGAGAAAATATTAGATTGAATTTCTAATATACTTTCTCTGCTACTGTAATCCTCATTTTCTGCCCAAACGGTGCAAAATCTGAGAAAATTGCATTAGACGAAAAGTGTGCAGAATCGAGTTTTGCTTGGGACGACGCGGACAGAATCTTAAATTTCCTTCGTTTTCCTAACAAAAATCTGAAAACAAAATTCTGCTACTGTTAAAATTAACTACCTAAATCAGTAAATAAGGAATGAGTTACATTTGGAGTGAGTTAGTAATACTCACCGTGATGTAGATTGAAGAAGTTGTTGAGAAAGAAATACAATTACGAATTTCCAATTTCAAGCTTTGGCTATGGAGGATTGAGCTCTTCTCTCTCTCTACCAAATTTGAAGAACTCTCTGCACTCTCTTATCTCTCTGTGTATACTGAATTTCTCTTGTGATGGAAGTGCAGAATGTGTAGTGTGATTGGGTGTATAAATACTCAAAACTCCCACTTAGGAACATTGGCCTAACCTCCCACTCATTACCCACTATCCTCCATTAATTAGAAGGAAAGTGCAGCAATGATGTGTAAATATACACTACAATTCATAATGCTCCATTGATAATTGAAAGGGTAGGTGGAGTTGGTGTGGGTCAAGGTGTGTTTGGGAATCAAGCTTATGGCATTAGGACAACACACATACTACAAGCATTTGTCAAACAAGTCCTAAGGGAAAACTTCAGCAATAATAATTGAGTATAAAGAAATTTGTCCAATCAGTTACTCCCAAAATTCTGTGGAAGTTTAACACTGCGCGGACAGTTTTAAACCTAAACTGGTATTTTCGTGACACGGTGTTTATCACAAAAATACAGAAAATTCATTTTACTGTTAGAAATAGGTTTCTGATTTTATAAAAATACAGTTTGAGTTTTAAAAGAAATAATTCCACCGTTTTGAAATAAAGATTTGAAATTTAACACAGGTATTGCCAGTTTTTTATGAAAATTGCATTTTGACCCCAAAAGTAATTTCAATTATGAGATTAGTCAAGAAATAAATTTTTCACATTGAAATTAGAATATAAACAGACAATGTATATTTAATTTTAAATATAATAATGCAATTTTTAAATATAATAATGCAGGAAAAATGCAGGTTATTACACCCTTCCTCCCTTAAACAGGATTTCGTCCCCGAAATCAAGACTAACTAGTCATGAAACAACTCCGGGTACTTCTTCCTCATATCAGCTTCTACTTCCCACGAGGCTTCATTCTCGTCATGGTGATTCCACTGAACCTTCACCAACGGGATATCCTTATTCCTTAACTTCTTGATACTCTGATCCAGAATTTTCACAGGTCTCTCCTTGTAAGAAACATTATTACTCGTCTCAATGTCGTCATAACTAATCACGTGCGAGGGATCTCGTATGTATTTCCTCAACATACTCACGTGAAACACGTTGTGAACCCCAGACATCTTCGGTGGTAGTGCCAGTCGATAAGCTACTAACCCGATACGTTCCAAAATCTCAAACGGTCCAATGAAACGCGGAGCTAACTTCCCTCTCTTGAGACCAAAGCGTACTACTCCTCGTGTTGGTGAAACCTTAAGAAGTACGTGATCTCCAACACTAAACTCCAGATCTTTTCGGCGTCGATCAGCATAACTCTTATACCGGCTCTGAGCGGTTCTCATCCTTTCCTTGACCAAGGAAATCTTCTCGTTGGTTTCTCTAACCAAATCTGGTCCCAACAATTCTGTGTCCCCAACCTCTGCCCAACACAATGGAGAACGACATGGTCGTCCGTACAGTGCTTCGAACGGAGCCATACCGATACTCGCGTGATAACTATTGTTATAGGCAAATTCAACCAAAGGCAAGTGTGTCTCCCAAGATTCTTCAAAATCGATCACACAAGCCCTAAGCATATCCTCCATGATCTAGTTAACACGCTCAGTTTGTCCATCTGTCTGAGGGTGAAAAGCAGTGCTCATCTTGAGCGAAGTTCCCATAGCTTCTTGCAGACTTTCCCAAAATCCAGAAGTAAAACGTGCGTCACGGTCTGACACAATCGACACAGGTGCACCGTGAAGTCGCACAACTTGTTGTATGTACATTCGGCTCATCTTTTCCACCGGGTATGTCATACTATAAGCGATAAAATGAGCTGACTTCGTCAATCGATCCACAATTACCCAAATAGCGTCATGATTCTGCTGCGACCGGGGCAATCCTACTACAAAATCCATCGTAATGTGCTCCCACTTCCAACCAGGAATAGGTAGCGGTTGCAACAATCCTGACGGTCTCTGATGTTCGGCCTTGACTTGCTGACACGTCAAACACTTGGATACAAACTCGGCCACATCCTTCTTCATGCCTTCCCACCAGAAATTTCTCTTCAAATCTTTATACATCTTCGTTCCTCCCGGGTGAACTGTATACCTTGATTTATGTGCTTCTTCCAGGATATCCTTTCTAAGCTCTCCAACATCTGGCACACATAATCTATTCCTGCAACGATACCCTCCATCGATTCCCACCTTCCATTCTGTCGGGTCCTTCTCTGACATCTTCTTGAACCATGTCTGAAATTTCTCATCTTCTTTCTGAGCTCCAATAATGCGGTCAATGAGAACAGGCTGTAGGATAAGACATCTGAAAAGTTGTCCTTCTCCTCTTTCAGCACTCTGTACATCGAACTCCGCCAACGTCTCCAATGCTCGCCATTCTCTAACCATTAAGGAGGCGATCGTCTCCCGAGTCTGCCTACTCAAAGCATCAGCGACCACATTAGCTTTACCAGGGTGGTATTCCAACGTGAAGTCGTAATCTTTGATCAACTCCATCCATCTGCGTTGCCTCATGTTCAACTCTTTCTGTGTGAACAAATATTTTAGGCTCTTGTGATCGGAGAACAAATCAAACTTCTCACCGTAGAGGTAGTGTCTCCAAATCTTGAGTGCAAATACCACTGCTGCCAACTCCAAATCATGAATAGGATAGTTCAACTCATTCGGCTTCAGCTGTCTAGATCCATAGGCTATAACTCTGCCATCTTGCATAAGTACACACCCTAGTCCTTGATATGATGCGTCACTAAAGATAGTGAACTTCTCATCAGGCTTGGGTATTGCTAGTACTGGTGCGGTAGTGAGTCTCTCTTTCAACTCTAGAAAGGCTCGCTCATGCTTCTCTGTCCACTCGAACTTCAAATTCTTCTTCGTCAATCCAGTCAATGGTGCGGCTATTTTAGAGAATCCCTCAACAAATCTCCTGTAATAGCCTGCGAGTCCAAGAAAACTCCGAACTTCTGTAGGGTTGCTTGGCCTAACCCAATTGGATACAGCATCGGTCTTGGACGAATCCACAGAAATTCCTTGAGATGACACCTTGTGTCCCAAAAATTTCACTTCTTGTAACCAGAACTCACACTTACTGAACTTGGCATACAAGTGGTGGTCCTTAAGCGTCTGCATCGTAATCCGTAGATGTTGCTCGTGTTCTTCTCCTGACTTAGAATAGATCAAAATATCATCAATAAAGACGATGACAAACTGATCTAAATAAGGCTTGAACACTCTGTTCATCAGATCCATAAACACTGCCGGGGCGTTCGTCATTCCAAACGGCATCACCAGAAATTCATAATGACCATATCGGGTTCTGAAAGCAGTCTTAGGTATGTCTTCCTTCCGTACCCTCAACTGATGATATCCCGACCTAAGGTCTATCTTGGAAAATATCGTAGCTCCTTGTAGTTGATCAAATAAATCGTCGATCCGAGGCAAGGGATACTTGTTCTTGATCGTCACTCGATTCAATTCTCTGTAGTCGATACACAGCCTGAGCGTCCCGTCCTTCTTCTTCACAAATAACACCGGTGCTCCCCAAGGCGATGTACTTGGACGTACAAAACCTAGGTTCTCGAGCTCTTGTACTTGTCCCTTTAATTCTAATAGTTCTGTGGGGGCCATTCTGTAGGGAACCTTGGTGATCGGTACGGTACCCGGTATAAGCTCAATACAGAACTCTATACTTCTCTCGGGAGGTAAGCCAGAAACGTCTTGAAATACTTCTTCGAAGTCCTTGACTACAGGTATAGATGACGCTGTCACCTCTGTACTGACGACTTCGATGTTGGCTAAACATCTTGTGAGGAACATATCTCCCGAAGGGTTACATTGAAAATCAAAGGGTTGATTCTCATTGTCGGAGAATGTAATTCTCTTCCTCG
Organism: Hydrangea macrophylla; assembly: GCA_033977485.1. Classification (NCBI taxonomy): domain Eukaryota; kingdom Viridiplantae; phylum Streptophyta; class Magnoliopsida; order Cornales; family Hydrangeaceae; genus Hydrangea; species Hydrangea macrophylla. The sequence continues at coordinate 6,808,123 of CM066993.1, read as the reverse complement.
CACAATCCAACTTCACTTGATTCTGAGAGAGCCAATCCTTTCCTAGGATTATGTCGAACTCCTTCATCGATAGGACAATCAACCTCGCAGGGATTTCACGGTCTCCTAGCCGTAGAGGACAATCCTTGCACACGTGTCCTAATCTGACCGCAGCTCCTAATGGTGATGTAGCCTTCAAAGCTTTCTCTAAGCGATGAGGTAAGATACCCAATCTTCGAATTGTATTAACAGATATGAATGATAGAGCAGCACCCGTATCAAATAATACTTTAACATGGGAGTTAAACAGAGTTAATGTACCTTCCACTGCTTGCTGATCAGGTTGAGCTTCTCCATGATCTCCTTCTTCATAAACAGTTCCGTCATATCCGGCGGCATCAGGAATAACAGCATTCACATGGGTCTGTCCCTGTTGACCATAAGTCACCTGCTTAGGAGCAGTGCAGAACTTGCTGATGTGACCTGGTTCACCACAGTTGAAGCAGACTATTCCTTGCTGAGTAGCACGCCTTGGTGCCTTGCAATCTCGAGCCAAATGTCCAGGGTTGCCACAGTTGAAGCACTTTACACCACTACTTCCTTCTCCTACTCGGGGTTGAGTCGGATAGGTAATAGCTTGTGCCTTCTTGCTCCCATCAAAATTCCTCTTCTGCCCTTGGGTACGATTCATTGGTGGTCTATTCCCAAAATTACCCCTCTGAGGCGGTCGAAATTCGAACTGCTTACGGTTCACTCTGGCATCTTCTTCCAGATCGGTAGCCAGGCCGACTAGTCCTTCAAACGACTTGTCTAGGTGGCCGAGAGTCAGGCGACGAATCTGCGGTGTCAGCCCTTGGTTATATTTACGGATCTTCTTCTCCTCAGTATCAACCATGTGAGGGGCAAATCGAGACAGCCTCTCGAACTGAGTAGTGTATTCTTGCACCGTCTTGGTTCCTTGCGTCAGATCCATGAATTCCTTCTCTCTTCTGTGCCTCTCCGTAGCCGGGAAGTACTTCTCCAAGAATCTCCCTTTGAACGCCGTCCACGTCATCCCCATAGCAGCTGTGTTCCCGATAGTGGCTATGACCGAGTCCCACCAATCTGCAGCGGCGTCGGTCAGCTGGAACGTAGCCAATCTCCTCTTATCCATCTCGTTGCATTGAACAACTTCGAACATGCGGTCCATCTGTCTTAGCCATTGTTCCGCCTTCCAGGGTTCCGTAGTACCCGCAAACTGCTCGGGTCTGAGCGCACGGAATCTCTCCAGCAGCTTATCTCCCGTCTGGCGGTCTCGTTGGTTTTCATTCGCATTACTAACCCTTTCGAGACGTCTGATGAAAGCTTCAAATATTCCTGTGGGATCGGCAGCCTCCGGTGCTCCCTCAATCAAATTTCTGTTCCTCCTTGGTCTTCCAGCCATTCTATGCATGATAGTGATAGTAGAATGAGAAACATGCATGCAATAGTACTATGAAGATAATTTTCAAAGGAGTATATATTACTATATCACATACTCGTATTACAATAAAATCTAAACATGTATTCGAATTAGGGTTGTCTAATAGCAAAGAGGTTGTATTCTTATTCTTATTCTCCATACTCTGGGCTGTGGGCCATGCTGACTGTTCCGAGATTTGACTCAGGAAGTTTGTCAGTGCCTAAGCTATTTATGAAGGCTATGGTATGCTTTAACTCCTTAGAAACTCGGCTACTATATGTCTGAAAATATATGGAAATTGCTATCATTCTTGTCGATGTGACAAGACAATCGTGTAATCATCTTTATGACGAAACCAATCTAGAATTTAGTTTCTGAACTAAGGATATTCCGTACTAAACAAAAACTGGAACTTGGTAAATATGAGCTTGGTAAATCAGACTATTCTTAGAGAAACTTGGTCGTATAGCTTAGTAAAACTTAAGGGTAACCTATGTCACTAATCTGTGGCGTGAATAACTGAGCCTGGTCAATCTAAGAAAACAAGGCTCTGATACCACTTAATCCTGTCACGCCCCGACGTAGCATAAATATGGAAAGCATTTAATTTCCTTTATGGACCCGTAGGTCGCGACAGTTTGAAGGATCGATTCCGTCCCAAACATAAAACCATTAATCAGAGTAGAGCAATCAGGGCTTATAAAATTTTTCTAACTTATTACATCTTATGGTACGGGGTCAACTAAGGCACAGACCGCCTTGAAAACAAAACAATAACTTAGAGTCTATTACAGTCATCCTTATTACAAAACTAATCATAACATAGAGCATATAAACTTAAAGCATATAAAAGTAAATTCTCTTCTCAGCAGTTGATCTCAATTAGCATAGTCATAAGGTTCATCCTGATTATAACCTGCAAAGCCTAAACACGAATGTCCAGGACGCATCAACGCTGTCAGCTTCAAGAAGCTGGTGAGTATTAAAAACATAGCTTTGAATGTAAAACATACTCATTTACCTCTTTCCCATTTCCATTTAAAAACCACAAGTTTATATTTAAGATAAAGAGCTCATTTAGAAAATAACCACAACATTATTTAAAAGATAAATTCACACATATGTGACCGTGTATGAGAACGATGCACCATCTCATCTGACCGACTCTTTTCTCTCAACAAAACCCAACAACCCTCTATCCTACTCCTGGTATCTTTGAAACACTAAGATAGCCACACTTTAGCAACGGGGCACCAGGGAGTGTCCAGTTTGCCTCACACTTTGGTCCGGGGTACCAGGGAGTGTCCATTGCCTCACACTTTGAATACCCTAACCGCCATGCAAATACCGGGGCAACCCCTCACACAGTATCCAGACTCGAGTTATCAGGGAGTGTCCGTAGGCCACACTTTAGCACTTCCATGGGTGCCAGTGAGTGTCCAAGTTCGGCGTCACACACTTTAACGCTTCCATGGGCGTCAGGGAGTGTCCATATTTGCCACCTTCGCATTTCAAAGACACCCTCTTCCACATTTTCAACTACAACCACAACCACAACCACAACCACAACCACAACCACGACCACAACTCAAACTCATACTCTTTCCACACTATCATTACTCTTTTCCACCCTACCATTACTCTTTTACACACTACCAACACTCACCATGCATGTACAACTGATTCCACATGAATGTCATCAAACTTTAAACATAAAGGAATTCACAGAATTATAGAAATAACGCGCGTACGGGGATTGAAAATTCGTAATTCATTGCCTTAATCATTTTAAACATAACTAATAGCATTCTAAAAACTGCTACTGTAATCCTCGTTTTCTGTCCAAACGGTGCAGAATCTGAGAAAATTGCATTAGAAGAAAAGTGTGCAGAATCGAGTTTTGCTTGGGACAACGCGGGCAGAACCTTAAATTTCATTCATTTTCCTAACAAAAATCTGAAAACAAAATTCTGCTACTGTTAAAATTAAAAGAGAAAATATTAGATTGAATTTCTAATATACTTTCTCTGCTACTGTAATCCTCATTTTCTGCCCAAACGGTGCAAAATCTGAGAAAATTGCATTAGACGAAAAGTGTGCAGAATCGAGTTTTGCTTGGGACAACGCGGACAGAATCTTAAATTTCCTTCGTTTTCCTAACAAAAATCTGAAAACAAAATTCTGCTACTGTTAAAATTAACTACCTAAATCAGTAAATAAGGAATGAGTTACATTTGGAGTGAGTTAGTAATACTCACCGTGATGTAGATTGAAGAAGTTGTTGAGAAAGAAATACAATTACGAATTTCCAATTTCAAGCTTTGGCTATGGAGGATTGAGCTCTTCTCTCTCTCTACCAAATTTGAAGAACTCTCTGCACTCTCTTATCTCTCTGTGTATACTGAATTTCTCTTGTGATGGAAGTGCAGAATGTGTAGTGTGATTGGGTGTATAAATACTCAAAACTCCCACTTAGGAACATTGGCCTAACCTCCCACTCATTACCCACTATCCTCCATTAATTAGAAGGAAAGTGCAGCAATGATGTGTAAATATACACTACAATTCATAATGCTCCATTGATAATTGAAAGGGTAGGTGGAGTTGGTGTGGGTCAAGGTGTGTTTGGGAATCAAGCTTATGGCATTAGGACAACACACATACTACAAGCATTTGTCAAACAAGTCCTAAGGGAAAACTTCAGCAATAATAATTGAGTATAAAGAAATTTGTCCAATCAGTTACTCCCAAAATTCTGTGGAAGTTTAACACTGCGCGGACAGTTTTAAACCTAAACTGGTATTTTCGTGACACGGTGTTTATCACAAAAATACAGAAAATTCATTTTACTGTTAGAAATAGGTTTCTGATTTTATAAAAATACAGTTTGAGTTTTAAAAGAAATAATTCCACCGTTTTGAAATAAAGATTTGAAATTTAACACAGGTATTGCCAGTTTTTTTATGAAAATTGCATTTTGACCCCAAAAGTAATTTCAATTATGAGATTAGTCAAGAAATAAATTTTTCACATTGAAATTAGAATATAAACAGACAATGTATATTTAATTTTAAATATAATAATGCAATTTTTAAATATAATAATGCAGGAAAAATGCAGGTTATTACATTATTTGGCTTGTATGGTTCAGTACTGCCAAGGGATTTTTGATGAGGGCACTTTCCTACTCATCACACACAATCACTATGTTTAGAAGTCAGATCTTAAAGCCTTGAGTATCACTCACTCAAGCGTATAGGAAATTAGTTTGCACACACACCGAGCCCATTTGGCTCTGGCACGCTCACGCAAAATTACAAGCAAGCATTTTGGCATGCCCGGTGGGAGCCACAGTGTTAAGATATTCCTCTGAAGAAAAACAGGAAGAATAAACAGGACGATCCTACTGTTGACCTAGTTGCTGAAGAAAGTGCCGACTGTTCCCCACATGATAGTGGTGTGACTCTAGAGGCAATTTCGGAAGTCATAAGAATGAACGTTGTACCTATGAGGCGAGACTACAACGCCTTGATAGGTTCGATGGGTAACCTCGAGGAGCTAATCGTCCAAACAGATGGGTAGCATCTTAGTTGATGTTAAAACTATGTTTTGGTTGATATTAAAACTACGTTTTTGTTGGAACCTTAAATTTGATTGTAATGATGATTATGGTTGTGCTATTATTATTCTTGTGGTGTTGGTCATAACAGATGGGTAGCAAACAAAAATGGTGGTATGTAGTTTTTAAAGGGAAAAATCCGGGAATTTATACGACTTGGGAATCATGTAAGGCCCAAGTTCACAGATATTCAGAGCATGTGTTCAGAAAATACCCATCTTTACAGTAAGCTGATGAAGCATACTACAATTATAAGCGTGCAACATACCCAAATGAAGTTGACACTACTGTCCCAGTACGTATGGTTGACCCACCTCCACCACCACCACTGTTACCACATATGGTTCATCCCCCACAAGCAGCACCATTGACGTATTTCATATTTGGTTTTTTATTTGCTATTGTTGTTCAGAAGTTAATTAAATGGTTATAAAATGTGAACTTCTTGAAGTAGATATGTTGTTTTGAACTAGTTCGTGAAAATATCCTATGTTCAGACATTTTTTTTGTAATCGGGGGTGTATGTTAGGACATTTTATTGACATTATTATTATGTATTTTGTAATATATATTTTTTTTTTGCTCAAAAAGTGTGGGACATATGTATTTTGTAGTTTTAATGTTTGAAAAAAATGCTTTAATGTGAAGGTGTTATGGTGTATTCATGGTAATTTGATAATTTTTTTGCAAAAAGAGCATTTATGGAAAGTTACAGATTAATTCAGGTTTATACCATGGTCGTTCAAATACAATATTGCACTATTTGTATTTTATCCCCAGTTTAATCCGGCACGAACCAAACACAGTATAAAATTAATACTGCACTGTTTTATCCTGTGGTTAGTTATCCCATCATAAATTAACTATACTTTATACTATACCCCTTTATCCTATCCGGCAACCAAACGAGCCCTAAGGGTATGATATATATATATATATATATAAAGAAAACTAATAAAAGATAAAAGAAACGAAAATAATAGGGATACACATTAAACGACATACTAGCTTTAAATGTATTATGGATGTACCCTGTGCTGTGTAAATGATACATAAAAAAATGCGAAAAATTCAAATAACACAAGTTACGTATATTTAAAACACAGTGTGTTTGATTTCTTGTGTATCCTGGTGTAAAAGAAAAGAAGGAACCCTAATTCAAAGAGGCCGCGAGAGGTAACGAATACATTGTATTGGCCATCTCTCATTCTGTCCCTAGTTACTGTTTGTTTTTGTTGTGGAAATAATCAATCGACTACTCACATATCAGCAGCTAGGGTTTGCTGAAGGAGCAAAGAGAAAGAGCAACACAGAAGAAGAAAGAAATGTCTCTTAAGAACATTAAAGGGTACTGATATATATGCTCTCTCGCTTTTCATCAATTGTAATAATTTGTAATATGCTCCAATTGATTGATAGTCGCTGCTTATGCTCAACCCAATTCCTTGGTTCTAAACGCGACGATGTTTGTATTCTCCGATCCCAATTGTTGAATTTTGATGCTCGCAGGTCCTCAGCCAAGACGGTTAGGATACTGAAATCCTGTACCTACCCCTATCTTTGTTGCTTCACTACTCTCTTTTTATTTTATTTTATTTATTATTTCCTATTGGATATGCTTTCATCAATCTGATATGTACTGTTTCATGTCAGGTTCTCGTGTGTCTGTTTCATTTGCTACAATAACATTTGCGGGTCTAGTTACAGAATGGTATATTTCTGTTTATGCATTGCAGACAATCTTAATCTTGTTAATTGTGCCCTTCCCACCATTCTACTTAAGTCAACCTTGGACTGCTCAAATGCTGTGTGTGTTTATTCTTGTTGGTAAAATCGGTCATTGACGACTTAAGACTAGGGCCCAAATTTGGACCCAACTTGATGCTGGAGCAGCTGGACAGATAAGGAGAATGTGTTGATGGTGGGCTATAGATGCGGAAATAGTTATTTTGGGCTTGGTACTAGGTATAGAAGGGATTTTGGTTTGCTTAGAATGAAGGGTATTAAAATTAGACGAGGTTTAGAAGACATAGAATGAAAGAATTCTAGTAGATAGAATTCTGGACAGCTACTAACTGGTTGCTAAAGGAGAAGAGAGATCAAGAGAAGTTGCACAACGAGAGAGAGAGAGAGAGAGAGAGAGAGAGAGAGGCCATTGACCTTTATACAAACAGTTCAACTCAATTCAAATCATCAGTCATTCTCTTCTACCTTCATATGTGTACGAAGGATCCCTTATGCAAGGTCTGGAATTACAAAATAATTTAATAATAGAAATCCTATCAAACTCATTGATGGTGCTAGACAAGTACATGTACCACGTGACATACAATGTATGATGTGAAATGGTATAATGAACATACATTCCTGAAAACTATAATACCATGCACCTAAGACAATGGACCTAGCAAATCTATTGCAATGAACCTAGAGGACTTAACTAATGTAAAACATGTGTTTAACACTAAAGATAATGAACCTGAAGTCCAATATATTACAATTTTTAATTCTAGTGTGAATTTCTAGATACTTCCAATTCTTATTCTCCATAATTTTCCCCTGGTTAACAAAAACTCGACCTCGAGGTTTGAAGTGGTGAAGAATGAGATATGTGAAACTCAAGCTGGAACACTTAAAAGTCGAAGTTGAAATTTCAAGTGCATCCAACAACCAGCTCTTGAAAGGAAGTAAGGGGAATAATTGGGATTCTTCCCTTCCGCCACACCATTGTATTCGTTCGGAATAACGAAATCAATAATTTAGGCCCAACTCATGGCCCGCCTCTTATTAGCTTTGGACTTACATAGTGAGTCGGTGACCCATTATGCCATTACAACTTCCAAGACTTTTACATGCTTTAAAATAGGATGTTTTTCTTTGTGACCCACACTAGCTCTCCTGGTTCCCACATTTAGAGAAGGAAAAGAAAAAAGAAAGGGAAAAGCCTAATTGTACAAATAATCTACATTGGAATTAAGTTTGAGATTTTGTGATAATCTACTTTGGAATTAAATTTGAAATTTTATGATAGTTTCAAAGAACCAAAGAGTGTCTGAAGTTGAACCATTCTTTGTGAGCCACACCTTTAATTTATTGAATCATTCAATTTTAGAAGATCCAAAGAGTCTTTCAAGTCGTCATCCAAAAAACACAACGAACACAACATAGAAAATAAGAAACAAAAGAAATCAGTACAGAGAGAGAGATGATCTTTTTGGTGGAGTTTTGGGCTCAACCAACTGTCCAGACTGACTCCAGAGGAGTTGCTCTGAGTCATTGACTCACTGTTGGGCCTTTATATCTTGATGGGGACAAGTCAAATAGAAGGTTTGTTGTAGCAGTTGTTGGTCTTTCGCAGAGGGCTTGAATTTTCTCGAAGAGAGCAAGACATGTGTGCCTCACTTGTATACCAAATATATCTATTGTACTTTTCATATATTTAGTGCAAATTTACGAACACCTACATTATTTGAGAACTCATTTGACTATCTTAAGTTCATTTTAATTATAGTTGCAACTACAATTTTAAATTCTGTTAATCAAATCAATTTAGCTACTTGTGACTCTCTACCTTCCTAAAACCCACCTTCTCAATTTTGTAGGGATTCTTCAGTTTGCTCTCCAAACCTATAAAAACCATGTGAACCTATACCTTTCCATTAGCATCTTGCTGGATAAGAGTCCTTCCCTAGTTGATCTCCTTGTCATTAATGCAGAACACTTGAATAAACAAGGAATATTGATAATAAGATGAAGAACAAAGAAGAATTGATAAAGTCTTGGAATCCACCAAGACATTAGACTTTCAAAACAAGAACTCAATTTTTGTTCATATCATCAAATTACTTTTTTTTTTTCTTACAATGAGCTCGCTTCTTATTCATAGAGAAATGAAAAATCCTAAACTAGGCAAATTCGTAGAAACTTCCCAATAGATAGAATTTGCTAAAGATAATATGTTCCTAGTTAAACATTCCATAGATCCAAAACTTCCTAAGATAATTATTGCTGTAATCAAAACTACCTAAACTAAATAAATAAGATAAATACAATTTCCTCCCGGATCGAATACACATTACGAAAGACCCTTTCTGATCCCCATCAATTCTCCCCATTTGGGAAGAACTTGACTCCGATGAGTTATAATGGCTATTAAACCGGGAAGACTCAAGAACATGCACATGCCGACGAGCCTTTTGCGAATGGATGAATGATAGCTCCATCACTGCTTAATGCGCTACTCCAATTGAACACCTGCGGGTGAAGCAAGGGGAGGAAACATGTACTACATATGAAAATTGCAATTACTAAACCATAGTTAATGACAAGTCAAATAAATTTGCTTTTAGGTCCATTGGAGGATCACAACAAACATGTTTAGATGTTGGAGTAGGTGGGGAAACAAGGCTCACATTCTCCGTTTTACTTTAATGGAGGAGGAGATTGTAGGGACTTAGGGACAGGTGGCGGAAGAATCGGGATGATAGCAAGATTATTTGGACTATCTCTAACAAGTGGCTTATCAGCTTGTTTCTTTTTGGGTGTCTCCTCATGACGATTTGTTGAGATGCCAGGGACCCAAGTGGTGAATCCGGTGTATCGATATTGGGTTCAAGAGACACTTTGATGGGTTCAAACCTAGTTTTGGTTTGCCCACTTTGAGCATTTGTCCGCTCAAGTTTGACAGACAATTCCTCGGAGATTTGCTAGGTTATTTATAGAGGTGGAGGAGCTGGGTTTAACAGAAACCTGAGATTGAACATACGCTTTGCAGATTTTAGCAGAATGTTCTTATTTTTATGTACAAATAGCGGTAGGAATTGTTATAAACTTTTGTCACATTATAGTCATTGAGAAGGGGATAGGTGGTGTTCAAGCCACTGAGAAGAGCGTTCTCCAATGGTGTGGTGTATGAGGTTGATGATGATGGTGAAGGTTGGCTGGAGTTGGAGGGTAGTGTCGTCTGTTCATTTTGTCTGACTGATGAAATGTTTGAATTTTATAGTATAAATTACAAATGAAACGAGGGAAAGAAGTAGTTACATTTTCCATCTCCCGACACACTCGGTTAGGGAGATTTCTCAAACGTGAGGGGTAACCGATGTACTATTGAGAAAACTCATGGGCCGTAGGCGATATTTACCCTTTTTTTTTGTTATATTGGAGAAATTAAGATTTAAACTTTCCTGATTAATTATTCCCCTGTTACTATTCCCCTTCTATAGACTTGGTTTTGCATTGAACATTTCAAAGGCTTTGATGAGAGTCTTGATGAAAGTGAGGGAAGCAAATAGCCTTTGTTTTGTTTGAACTTCTTTGAAAGCAGAGGAAGGAATAAGAAGTATTGGAAAAGGAGTAGGGTTCTTGATGTTTGGGTGGCTGATCATTATACCTGGTGTGTCTTGCTTTGTTGTTAAAGGTGCGTCTGAGGCTCAACCTTTGTGCCTCGCCTTGCCCTTGGTAAAGTCCCTTCAAACAGGCACCGCATAGGCGCACTTTTCTTGCGCCCTTTTTTAATAGCCCAAGGCACAAAGACCGTGCCTCAATAAAATTGTGTATCAATCACTTAACTAGGCATGAAACCCATTTATAGACCCAATTAATACTAGCTTTTGATCCAACTCATGACTTGCATATTAGCTTTGGAGTTTGGACTCATATTAAGAGCCACTAGACCGTTAGAACTTCCAAAACACAAGGGTCACATTTTAAAAATACACGAGTTTTCTTCTTTGTGATAAACACTAACTCTCCTATTGGTTCCCAAACTTAGAAAAGGAAACGAAAAGACAAAGGAAAGAGCCTAATTGTACAAATAATCTACATGGGGATTAAAATTTGAAATTTTGTGTTGTTTTCATACTTCAAGACTTTAAAACTTTGAACTTTTTTTGATTTTGATTTTATTTGTCTTCGGTGTCCATGTTTTTGGCTCTATAGGACTACTTTACCCAGACTTAGCATACAAACTACAATATCATGGTCGCCGCGGGTACGATATGGATCCCGACACAGGATATCTGTAAGACATGGATCCCCATATGTTGACCCAACTAATACTAGCTTTAGATCCAACTCATGACTTGCATATTATTAGCTTTGGACCGATATTAAGAGCCATTAGACCGTTAGAACTTCCAAAACACAAGGGTTACATTTTTAAAATACACGAGTTTTCTTCTTTGTGATAAGCAATAACTCTTCTCTTGGATCCCAAACTTAGAAAAGGAAAAAAAAGACAAAGGAAAGAGCCTAATTGTACAAATAATCTACATGGGGATTAAAAAAGTTTTGTGATGTTTTCATACTTCAAGACTTTAAAACTAACTTTATTTTGATTTCGATTTTATTTGTCTTCGGCGTCCATGTTTCTGGCTCTATAGGAGTATAGGACTACGTTACCTAGACTCAGCATACAAACTATAGTATCACGGTCGACGCAGGTACGACATGGATCCCGACACGGGATATTTGTCGGACGTGGTTTGTAACTCGCTGGACAGAACCTACAATTCTGACCACCCATGTCTTCTAATTTTTTCGAAACTTTGATGGCATAAATGCTGAGGTAACAGCTACCCCTTGCGTGAAAGGCAGAGAGGAAAAGGGGAGGGGAGGGCAACATGGGACCAACCAAGACAGAGAGATAGAGAGGAAAAATAGTCTGGCGATGGAAAGTGATCTGTAGGACCCATTTTAAAACTTGCTGACGGAGAAAATTAGAAAATGTTAATGGAATAAGCTGGTTGCTTCATGACCTAGGCTACACATGTCTTAGAAAAGCTGAACAACATTATAGGCACTATTTGCTTCAGAAAAGCTGAACCACATCACAACCTATATATAAAAATTATAGTACGGTAAATTACACTCACCTCTCTTGAGGAATGGCCTAATTACACGGACCTCCCTCGTATAATTGGAAATTAAACTAACCTCCCTTAAGGTTTGGTGTTGAGTAACATGACCCTCCCCCAGCCGTTAGTCAGCCGTTAGTTGAACAAACGGATATGTTAATTTTTGATTCAATTTTTTCAAAATGACCTATCTGCCCTTGTGGAAAATAAAATAAGTAAATAAAACAAGGTGTCCAAAGAAGTACATTTCTCGTCTCTTTCTTCTCCTCCTGTCTAAACAACAGAGCAGTTGTTTTTCACCGAGGCAGCCGCTGTCGCCATCAATTCCTTCCCCAACACCAACTCTATCTCTTTCCCCCTTTTTTAACATACCCATTGAACTGCAAAATATGGTGGTGAATGGTGATGGATTATGCAATTTTTATTTTTAAATTAATTGTGGATATGAAAGGGTCGTTTATTAGGTGAGATGGTGGTTCGTATTCCATGTGCTTGCTGGTTATAGAGGATGAATTTGGGGTTTAGAGAGAACCTTCATATTTTTGATAAGAAATAGAGTAACTGATTGAAGTTTGGCAGTCAGATGAATTTTGTTTGCTTCTCTGCCTAAATGCACACTCTCACTCATCCACCTCATGTGTGATATAAAGATGGATTCTAAATAAAACTGGTGCAATGCAGAGAAAATCTATAAATACCCACTAATACATGGGGTATTGAAGGTTCTCAATTCTTGGCCGAATGTATACCCAACAACACAATGGAGATAAGAGTATATAAGTTTATATATTGGGTATATATACGCATATAAAGATATATTAAGAAAGGTGTAAACAAGGAACTAGAATTATAGGGTTGGGTTGTGGTGGATGGGGCAGCAGTGGCCGTGACTAATTTTGGTGGGAGAATTAGGGCACTAGTTGAGGTGGCCCAGGTTGGAGGAAGAAGATAAAATGGGTTTCTAACTACAAGCCAAAACGACGCCATTTTGTAAACGACAAAATGGTAAAATAAACTATTTTGTACTCTATAAAGGGAGGTCAGTGTAGTTTTCAATTATACGAGGGAGGTCTTGTAATTATGCCTTACCTCAAAGGAAGTGAGTGTAATTTACCTTGTATGTTATATATATGTATGTTGTATTATATTTGTATATATTCCGAATGTATGTATACATTTTGATAGTCTCCGATGGAGTTCTAAATTATCTACTACTATAAAAGTAGCAAATTTGCCGGGTGTCGAACTCTGGGAATCTGGGATTGCGTTGAGACGTTTGCGTTTTTCAAGAATTGGTTTTAAATTCAGGGAAAGAAGAGTGGTTTTGGTTTAGAAGAGTTCTTTTAACTATGTTGTTGAGAGCATTTTTGTTCACCTAAAATTTTCTCACCCAAGTACCTTATTGGGTGAGTATGTGGGATCCACCACTTTTCGTTGGGGGTACACTTTCCTAATTGCTAATACGGAACGGAGTACAATAGATTGAAATGTGAAACTATATTTTAGGTCATTTTCATTTATGTTCATATAAATATAGTTACATATATTCACATTAAAAGTCAAAGCTTAAATGGGTTGGTGGTATGGTATCTTTACTATATCACGGGATTTTGGTGGTGTTATTGTTATATTAAGTGAATTTAAGTTGGAACGCCAGAAGAGGGGTTCCAGTTCGCTAGTGTACCATGATTTGGAATGATCGTTCCTAAACGGGGATCGTTATGTTTTGATCTTTTTCTTGTAACACTGGGTTGAGGACTTTTGTAAATGAAAAATATAACATATAAAAGACAACACTCTAATACCCATTTTTTTTTTTTTTGGCCGGGTGGGTGGGTTGTTTAATGTCCATTTCACATCTCAAAACACTAGAAAATGTTCCTGAAGATTAGTGTAATATATATATATATATATGCGTCTAATGATATTTAATAGGATATCGTTTCGGCTTAATTTTGGAATTTTACTAGGAAAAGTAACCCAGCTATGGTGTTTTGAAAAGTTAAATGAATCAAATACCTTGTTACTCACTCATCCTTGGAGTTCAATAGGACTTTGGTAAGGAAATTAAGCAATACGCGATTTTCATCCCTCCTTGGTACACCCAACTGCAACTCAGACCCTTGTTCCTTCTCAGTACAAGTTTGAGTTTGTCATTTTGCATAACTGCCATTGCATCCATATTGTAACTCAAAGTTAATTCGTGTTTATCTTTACTAGAGAGGCTAATTTTGAAGTGTTCTAATCATGATACCTTATTACTTTTGTTCGTAAATTTGTATATACCAAGTATATCTTCTTTTTTCAATCTGTAATATCGGAGGAACTAATTTTTTTTTTTATCGATTAGGCATGTGAAATTTTAATTTAACAATTATGCATACAGTACAAAGCCATACCAAGTAATAGAGATTATTTTTGTGGCAGGGGTTTGAAAGTAGCAACGGAAAGGAGAAGGTAATATTACTTCAAACATTTTGGTTTGGACACTTCTGTACTTCTACTCTTTTTAAGTTTCATTTCCATGTGCACACTTCCATTTTATTCCTGTATTATTTCATGTTGCTGTGACCCTTTTTTCCTTTCAATTTGTAGTCTTGCATTCATATTGTCATGGCATATTTTTTATTGTACTAAATCTTGCATTCTTTTAAACAATGTATTGTCATGATCATCTTAAATCCAAATTAGATACTTTTCTTTCTGCTTGTTCATACTTGATGAATTTTTATATTCGTTGGGTGGAATCATCGCGGTTTATTACTGATGTGAATTACACTTGTGTTAGAAGAAAACAATATCCGGTAGAAAACGAAGAATGACATGGTGGAAAATGAAGAATGAAAAGTTGAAGGAAGGGCATTAGTTCACTATAGAAGGAGAAGGAAAAACTGTGTGTGTGTGTGAGAGAGAGAGAGAGAGCTTGAGCTTTTTGACTGTCTCATTATCAACAACTTAATAAGGCCTCAGATTAAGGCTCATATTCAGAACCATCTAGTATTAGCATTAGACCCAACTCTTGTAAGCACTTCCAAAACACAAGGGTCACTTTCTTAAAATCAAAGAATAGTCTTCTTTGTGACCTGCTGCTGCTGGAGATTACGTGATTTTATATGATATGCTATGATCCTATACGAAATGTTGTTATCAATGTAAGATTTTTGATATTATACTCACTTACTCCGGATCATATTCTCAATGTTATGTATCCGCTTTTTCCTTGAGCATTTCTTTCTCCATCTAAGAGGGAAAATTCACTTTCTTACCAATTAGATGGAAGAATGGACTTTTATTTTCAAAGGGACCGGCTCTATGTGCCAAAATGGATATATGTGCATGCCTATAAATGTAGGCATCACAATTGTAATATTTAAGCTTGAGCAATATAATGAACACTGTTAGCTCCTGTGGATGTAGGCCTTTGGCTGATCCACGTAATTCTCATGTTCCCCCCACCTTCCTATTAATTTGCTCTTGTTTTTTATTGAACATGAAATTTAACATGGTCTCAGAGCAGGAAATTTGAAGCAATTTCTTTTGTATCGTATGGATTTGTGGCATAAAATTGGCAACTCTCTTAGGCTCACATCTCTCGCTATTGTAGCACTATCATGAAGTTTCGAGCTTGCCTCTCTTGCTGTTGTTGCCAATGTTTTAAAAACCGGACCGTTCATCGAACCAGAAAAATGGCCGGGTCACGGGTTAACGGTTTAACCGTTGGGTGAACTGGAATCAAAATGTGACATCATAATTATGTAATAAATATATTTATTTATGAATATTAATAATATAAAATTAGAACACAAAAAAAAAATCACATGGAAAAATATTTTGTTCTAAAAATTAATAATTATGAATAGTTTTCTTGCTATGACCCTAAGTATTGAC
This sequence comes from Hydrangea macrophylla, assembly GCA_033977485.1. NCBI lineage: Eukaryota > Viridiplantae > Streptophyta > Magnoliopsida > Cornales > Hydrangeaceae > Hydrangea > Hydrangea macrophylla. The sequence goes on along the minus strand of CM066993.1, from coordinate 6,792,339 downwards.
TTGGACTTGGTCCAAGTAACTTTTGAGTTTCCATTTGATAGTCACGTGCCCACTTATTAAGTTTAAGGGCAAATTAGGAACTTCAGTCTCGTCTTTTTGACCTAAAACCTAATCGTGTATGACAGTATGTGTATAGATTCTATATATAAAGCACATGTTCTCTGGAAGGAAAGGCAACAGGCGGCGGCATAGAGAGCAAATGGAGGAGAAGAGAGAGAGAGGGAAACAAAAATCTTTAGCTTGTTAATGAAAACAAAATAGAAGGCATGGACGTCGAGACAATGACGCTCCAGTGAGGCTGCGCGACGGAAAAAATGGAATCTCAGATCTGGTTTGGTGTAAACCTTTTTTTTTTTTTTTTCCTTCAATGACAAAGGAACCGGTTCGGTTCTTAATTCTAAACAGCTAGCGGTTCTTTAGTATTCTGGTTCGACCGGACGGTTCGCGCGGTTTTTACTTTCTACGTCGGTTTTTGATTCACTAACAGTTTCTGGTTCAATGAGGACCGTTTGAAGGACGGGTTCCCGGTTTTTCCGGTCGAACCGTTCGATCCGGTCTGGTTTTCATAACCTTGGTTGTAGCTCTCTTGTGAAGCCTCAGGATATAGGCTTGCCTCTTTACTGCTGCACATAGGCTTGCCTCTTTGTTGCTCTCTCATTCCACACCAGCTTTACCCATTTCTGCCCTTCTACGACCATACCCGAACCTCCTGGGTTCTCTTGCGTAGGCGCCACTCGATTGATAGAAACAAACCAAAATATAAAACAGCGAATTACTTTTATTTTTTCCATGCTCATCTTGAGACGGAGTGTTGGAGGTTACGTGATCTTATAGAATATGCTATAATCCTATACAAAAAATCCAATGAAGGGTTCCTCTGCAAGGGTTGTCCACGAAGGGTAACAGAAAAATTCTACATATTAGAAGAGCGAGTGAAAAGAAGTTCACGACTCGTGGGCCTTCTACCTCCACGTGGCATTGCTCTGTTAGGCTTTCGCCCATTGCGGAAAATTCCCGTGCTGCGTATCTCAGTCCCAGGTGGATGATCATCCTCTCGGACCAGCTACTGATCAATGCCTTGGTAAGATATTGCCTCACCAACTAGCTAATAAGTTGCGAGCCCCTCCTCGGGTGGATTCCTCCTTTTGCTCCTCAGCCAACAAGTATTAGCAGCCGTTCCAGCCCTTGTTCCCCTCCCAAGGGCGGGTTCTTATACATCGCTCACCCCCACCCGTCCGCCAGTGGAAACACCACTTCAACAGTACCTTTTCGAAGTACTAGAGAGGAAGATGCATCTTGAGTTGACGTATAGTGCGACTTGTTAGATATATTGGGCCATATGGTCTTTCCCCGTTCTCTTCCCCGATTGAGATATCAGCTGTTTCACCCAAGAAAGATCCGTTGAATCATCAAAAAGTTGGAGCGTGAAATGCATTTTGGGGGATTCAAATTAATATTATCAATTAGAACAATTTATGGTTGACTACTTGACTTGTTAGTTGGACTAATAGAATGAAAAATTTAGGCAAATTTTTTGAAATGATACCTTTTTTTCCATGTCTTCCGGCTACTTTATGGCCCATACTTGAGAATTTTCTACCTCATACGGTGAATCCATGGAGGGTCATCATTGACTAGTTTCCATGATTTTGTTACCTATGTAAGATCTTTGGTATTATTCTCAGGATCGTATCTTCTATATTATGTATCTTGTAGATATATGTGCATGCCTATAAATATAGGCATCACCATTGTAATATTTGAGCTTGAGCAATATAATAGAACTGTTTGCTCCTGTAGGTGTAGGCCTTTGGCCAAACCACGTAATTCTCGTGTTCTGTTAATTTGTTCTCGTTTTTATGTGAACATGAAATTCAACATGACCAGCACTGAGCTTTGGTTCGTAGAAAAGGAAAACAAAAGAGCACGGAATAGGCTTAATTGTATAAATAATTACATGAAAAGTAGATATGTAAATTTGTATAGTTTCATACTTGATTAGGTCTCTCTATGTTATGATAAGGTAGACTATTATGGGAAGCATCCTAGGGGCAACTTCTTAGTTGGTCGATTGAGCTAATAGGCCAAGATGTATATTACTTTGATGTCTAAACAATTTATGTGTATGTTAATTTTGAGCTCTTTATATTTTTGAGTGTTTTTTTTGGGAAAGAAATAAAAGACTGCACCGTACTTTTTTGCCAACGCTTTTGATTTTGAGATCTTCATATTTTTGAGTGTTTTTTTTTTTTTTTGAAAGGGAAAAAAAAGTGTACCTTGCTCCTTTGAGTGGCAGTTTTTTTAATATATTCAGGAATTGTTTGTTGCTTGCCATGTCTATGATGTGTACCATGTTCATTTGGACATTTATTTGGTCTGCTTTTGTCGGATCTGTGATGGAATAGTCAATTTTCGTGATCGGGTAACAAGTATGCTTTTTATTTATTATCATTATGATTATATATATATATAATTTTTATAATTTTTTTTTTGAAATTAGGGACAGAAACAGGGAGGACGTCTTAAAAAGAATTGCTGCTGCAAGAAGGGAACTTGAAATAATTGATGCTGAGCTAGGGCCCAAATACATATCGCGGGGTAGTGAAAGGGATCTCATAATGGCCCAGGTCAAGGAGAGGCTATGTTAGAGCTGCGTGAAGGGGGTATTTAAAAAGCCAAGATCAAGATATAGGGGTCATGTTGAACAAAGCTATGTGAAGAGAGAGATAAGTGGTCCTTTCTTTTCCATAAGCCAAGCACAGTGACTTTCCTTTCTTTTCGATAAGCCAAGCACAGTGACTTTTTTTTAGCTCGATGGTACTTGCTATGTGTCTAAGCACTTAAAAAGTATGTTTAAATTGTGAAGGTACATGTTATTTTCTATTTTCTAGTTCGTTCTAGCACTTCACTTAAGCTCCTATTGTGGTGATATTTAAATCTGCTGTGTATGTTCTTCGCCGCTCACTTGGTATTACCTATCTTAAGATGAAGTTGTCTTGTCTATAATGATTAAAAAAAAAAAAAAACAATAAAACAAAAAATCTCAAGATGAAGAGCATTTTCATGATAGACAGCTATAGTAAGCTTTACAAATTTTCCATCTTTGCGTTTTATGGTGGTTTGATACTGTTTTGGCTTTTACCTTCTATTTTCCCTCTAAGTCATTATTTACTTTGGTTATTTATGGTGCAGTTATTAATCGCGGTTTAAATTCTTTTGAATTTAAGTTTTGGAAATCAGCACGTCCATCCAATTCCACCATATAGTTTGTATGCCACGTGGTATTAGTAATGTAGTTGATACTGGAGTATGTCCTATAGCATGTACTATGACCAAGGGTCTTAGTTGTCAAATAGTATCACCTCTTTTTTCTTATTGGGGAGGGGAGGGGTTCGAATCATCTCAAAGGGGAGTGGAGGGGGGTTTTTTTCTTCTTGCAAATTGTAGTACTTGCCCCTTGCTCTCTAGTGGGTGTTGTATTGTGCTGGGGTTTGTTTACTTGGATTTGGATTGTGTGTGTGCGCGCGCGCGTGCGTATCCAAGTAAGTCAACAAAAAAAAGAGGAAAAAAAAAAGAGAGATATACTAGAGCAAATTAGTGATAAATCCCTATATAGCGCAATTATAGCTTTAGGTTCTTTATGTTAAAACATGTTTATAATTGAGTCCCTGAAATTTTTTACAGACCAAAATACCCATTCTTATAAAGTTTGGTAATCTACAAAAAGGTAACCCCTCCATTAATGTTTTCTACCAAAATTTCTTTCCAAAAATGATGGGAATGAAAAATTATGGGATTCAAAATTTGAAAGTCATCATCACTCGTAATGACAACCATTTTCAACCACAATCATCTTTATCGCCCTGCTAGCCACCACCATACCACTGCAGATGCACTGATGTCTGAAAAATTCATAGTAGTTTATGTGGATTTCACAAAATGTTCATGAATTCACAATATGATTTGTGAATTTCACATGTTCTGAAAAAACGGGATTGGAAGAGAGGCACAACGTGATTTGTGAATTTCACAATATTTTATGGGAAAACGGGAATGAAAGAGAGAGGTACAACATGATTTGTGAACTTCACAACATGTTTTGGAAAAAATGGGAATGGAAGATGGTCCCAATGTGATTTGTGAATTTTACAACATGTTCTGGAAAACGAAAATGAAACAGATAGAGACATAACATAATTTGTGAATTTCACAATATGTTATGAAAAATGAAAAAGGAAGAGAGAGTCGCAACATGTTCTGGAAAAATGGTAATTGTGGGGAGGGAGGGGATTGATATCATCACCATCGCATCCACCACCAATCTTAACCACCATCATCGTCATTGCACCCACCACCACTCTTAGCCACCATAGCGCCATTGCACCCTCCACCACTACCAACACATCACACAGCACCGCACCATTGCGAAGGTGGTGATCATGATTGACAGGCCCTTAACGCCTTACGTGCTTATGTTGAAATTTGAATGAACAAGCTTGGTGATAAGTGTTTTGTATCAATAACTAAACCACCATATGCATTCCCAATCATTCAAATATGGTATTTTTACATGTATGCATATAGAAAAATAGATGTACATAAAAATGCACGTATTGATAATAAATCTGATTGTATAAATAGAAGTTGGGAGGTAAATTCGGATCTACTTAATGGCTATTTGGTATATACATATATATCTTATAAAGATATGAAAGGGCATTAGGACATAAAAAAAAATTCCTTAACCATAATTAGGTGTATTAACCAGGATCCTAGGGATCTAGTATTAAATAAAAATATTGGGTATGTATCCTCGGATGGGGGATTTAAGGGCAATTTTTTATAAACACTATGGGCCTATTTTTTTTTTATCACATTATGGGCTGTTTTAATTGAGAGATAGAGTAAAGCTAATAGCAAGAGATAGGATAGAAAAGGTAAAGGCCTTATTCTCTTTTTTCCTCAGTTCAGCAATGGCGGGCTAGTTTACAACTACAATGAAGTGGATAAAACCATCTATAGGTATATATTAGCAGTGGATAACTGATTCTTCTATATATTCGATGTTTATGTAGTTAAGAGAGAGGAAGCTAAGTTCCTTAAATCCGGATTATGGAGGTGACTAAGCAAGCCAGGGATGCACATAAAATTGTGAATTGACCCATTTAAAATGAGTCCATTTATGTATTCATTCATACGTGTCTCACTGTCAAAATTAACAAAATACAAAAATTTACAAATTTTGAATTATTATGTACACAACCTAAATTGGGCAATTTCACAAAATACTCAAAATGACCTAATTTAAAGTAGGCCCATTCACGTTTGATCGTCTCTCACCTCGACCCCTCGTCATTCTCGACTATGATTCTTCTATCTTTTTTCGATTGATATGGAGTGGTGAGTTCCTCTCTTTCTCTATGTGTGCATACATACTGATATGTACAAAAATGTCCAGTAAGAGTCAAGCTCCGCCACCTCAGCAAGAAGTGCCGGATCATCCAGTGACCACGCTCACCGCACAATTCAACCCGAGTGGTACACCCAGTATCGTTCGGACCCTGCCAACAGGTCGGAAATGCTACGCAGGCTTAGTTCGCCATGGGAATAGCCCAACCGAGTCCCAGGGCGTGATCCAGAAGGTTCCAGACAGTTTCCTATACGAACTAGAAGACTAATGGAAAGTGAAGATTGTTTCGTAATCCTATTAGGAAACTCCCACGATTTATGCTAATCAATCTCAATTGAATTGCATTACCTTATCAGTTTACTTGACATGTACGAGTAGGTCTCTTGTATCTATAAAAGGGACCACTCACCCCCATAGAGGGGGATCACAATCCTGTGATATACATACACGAATAACCCGGTCGATCTCTAGTAGCTCCATCCCTTTGTTGGTTTACCAAAGGCCCCCGACGATTTAAAATAGTACAAGTGCTCCAACATAAACGTGGACATAGGTCTCTTCATTAACAGGGCCGAACTACATACAATTCCTCTTATCTACTTCTTCTTATCTCTTACCCCAAATTTGGCATCATCAGTTTGGCGCTGTCTGTGGGAAGCGACAGTTTTCCAGCAATAAAAATTCTTGACTAATCGCCATGGCTCCTCGTAAGAGTAAGAAGGCTGCTAAACTAACAGGTCAGGCGGACTCATTGGTCGTACAACTGGCGGTCCCCGTGAATCTCGAGCAGATCACTGCAGTCCTTGTACAGCTCTTGGAGGGCTAGCGTCAAGCTCAGCAACAAATCGAAGCCCTGTTGGCCCAACAGAGCAAGCCCCCTCAGACCGAGGAACAGCTCGGGAGCGATGATCATTGTTGGGTCCCCGTACGAACCCAACGACGTGCCCAAACTGCACCAGTAGCCTCCCTGGATGTGGGACAACCCGGGAATGATAAGCGTAGCCAGGGTCCCATACAGAACTGACAACATGCCTGGGCTAACCCAAACTGCACTGGGGATGCTAGAAACATCATTAATGAAAGGCATGCTACCAGAGGGGCAGGGCAAGAGCGTTTGACCTGGGAATCAGCCCAGGATCGTCCGGCCAGGAGCCGAAGCGATCTTCGGTACACGATTAACCAGAGTCAGAGCTGAGTCCTATCCCAGAGGACATCACACTTCGAAGAAGAAGCCTCTTTCTCTGACCCGACTTTCCATACTGATGAAATCAGTTGGGAGGACGTCGAGGCCTGCATCAATGACCTGCAGAAATAGATCGAGAAGTTGAGCCAAAAACCAGGTCATGATTACACCAATACTAAGACTAGGTCACTGTTCACCATCCGGATCATAGGATTTGCAATTCCACACAAATTCAAGTAGCCACATCTTGATTTTTATGATGGGACAGGAATTTCGATCGATCATGTCCGGACCTACAAGGCCTAGATGGCATTATCCACCAACGCCGATGAACTGCTCTGCCTAGCCTTTCCCAACACTCTCAAGGGGCCGGCCGCATAGTGGTTCCACTCGCTTAAGCCCCGATCAGTTGGCGACTTCAAGGAGCTCAACAAGCTTTTCGTCAGTCAGTTCGTGGGTTTGCTCGGTCGATCGCAGCCAGACATCCTGCTTTTGGCTATCAAGCAGTGAAAGGGGGAGTCCTTGTGGGACTACATTGACCGGTTCAACCAACAGAAGCTTCAGATCCACGACCTGAATGAGATGGTCGCAATCATGGCCTTCTGCTCGAGAGTTCAACACACCAAGTGCATTGTCGTTTCACAGAAACCAACCAGCAACCTTGGTTGAACTCTCGGAGAGGGTCGGGAAATACATTGACACTGAGGAGTTCCTGACGTCTAAGTGCTCAAGCTTCGTGGAAGATGATTCCCCAAAAGTCAAACAAAAATGGGAAGGTTCTGAGAAGAGTTTGGGAAAGAAGCCGAAGTAGGATCAGCAACGGGGTGGTTGGGATCAGGCTGCGACTGCCTTCATGCCACTTTCCTGGCCTATCCAAGAAGTTATGGTCGCTGCTGAGGCTCAGAAATTGATTAAGAAGCCAACCAAACTGAAGAGCCCGCCCGAAAAGAAGAACCGGAATAAGTACTGCCGGTACCATAAGGATCATGGCCACGATATCGAGGACTAGTTCAAACTTAAAATCGCTATTGACAAACTCATCGAGCAGGGCCATCAGGCCGAGTTTGTCGCCGTAGATAGACGACCGCAGCAAGATGCCCGGGCCCCTGAGCAGCAGCAACCCCTCGGCCATATCAATGTGGTCTCCGGGAGAACATCGGGCAGAGGAGACTCATAGTCAGTGAGGAAGAGGCATACACAAGCATCCCGAGCGAATGTCGTGCAAGTCCAACCCGCCAATCCACCGACTGATACCTGACCTTCTCATTTGAGGATATTCAGGATCTGCACTACCCACATGATGATCCACTGGTGGTAACACTTTCCATAGCCAATTACATGGTTAAGAGTGTGCTAGTGGACATGGGTAGCTCCTCTGATATTCTGTTTACCTCAGCCTTGATCAGTTCAGGATATCAAGGGACCGGCTCTGACCAGTGGCCACTCCCTTTGTTGGGTTCAACGGATCCAGTACACAACTACTCAGTATGATCGAGCTGCCAGTTCTAATGGGGACCTACCTACTGCAGACCTCCATGCTCGCAAACTTTGTTGTGGTTGCGGCCCCATCCGCCTACTATGTCATCCTTGGGAGACCGACGCTCAACAAGGCTAGAGCAGTTGTATCAACCTACAGTCTGATTGTCAAGTTTCTGACCCTCAGGGCCTGGGAAGCCTGGGGGGAGATCAAGCCACTGCTCGGAGTTGTTATATCAGTTTCGTACGTAAAGACGCGATCTCAGAAGAACTGAATATTGAAGAAATAGACCCAAGGGATGCCTGGGACGGGGTCAACCCAGTTGAAGAGCTTAGTCAAGTGGTATTGGACCCTCAGTTTCCAGACCGGTTCGTCAGCATTGGAACTCTCCTAGAGCCAGAGCTCAGAGAAAAATTAGTCCAGTTCCTGAGAGAGAGCCAAGAAGTCTTTGCCTGGAGCCATGAGGACATGCCTGGAATTGATCCCTGGGTCATGTCCCACCGACTCAACATTGACCCAAGCTTCCGCCCGGTCAAGCAAAAGAGGAGGGATATGTCCCCTTAAAGATAGGAAGCAGTACATGAGGAGGTCGTGAAACTTCTTAAAGCAAAATCGGTCCAGGAAGTGCTGTATCCCGACTGGTTAGCCAATGTGGTGTTAGTCAAGAAAAGAAAGTGGAGGCTGTGCGTGGACTTCACCGACCTGAACAAGGCTTGTCTCAAGGACTGCTATCCATTACCCACGATAGACATCCTTGTGGACTTCACAATCGATCACTCACTCCTTTCCTTCATGGACGCCTACTCGGGGTACAACCAAATCAGCATGCATCCCGGAGATGAAGAAAAAACTTCCTTCATCACTGACTAGGGAACATATTGCTATAAGGTGATGCCCTTCGGCCTCAAGAATGTCAGGGTAACTTATCAACACTTGGTCAACCAGATGTTCAAAGATTTGATCGGGAAGAAAATGGAGGTGTACGTTGACGACCTCTTGGTCAAAAGCTGGGACGAGTCTGACCTTTTTGAGCACTTGGCCAGGGCCTTTAGCATCTCAAGAAAATTATGGATGAGGTTGAACCTGGCTAAATGCATATTTGGAGCCTCGTCCGGGAAGTTCTTGGGACACCTAGTCAAGATGTGGGGAATTGAAGCAAATCCAGAGAAAATTCAGGCCATCATCAACATGCGGTCACCCAGATCAACAAAAGAAGTTCAGAGTTTGGCAGGACGGGTGGCGGCATTGAACAGATTCATTTCCCGAGCAACCGATCAGTGCCTGCCATTCTTCAAAATCCTCTGCAAAGCCTTTGATTGGTCAGAGGAGTGTGAAGAGGCGTTTTAGGAACTCAAGAAGTACCTGACATCGCTTCTTCTGCTCTCAATGCCCATACCAAAGGAGGAGTTATTTCTTTACTTGGTAGTGTCACCTTCGGTGGTAAGCTCGACACTTATCAGAGAGGAGCATGGGATACAGTACCCGGTCTATTACACAAGCCGGGCACTCCAGGGTACAGAAAACTAATACTCCCACATAGAAAGCTCACCTTTGTACTCATCACCTAAGCTCAGCGGCTCTGCCCGTATTTTCAGGCCCATGTCATAGTGGTCCTCACGGATCAGCCTCTGCGCAGGATTCTGTGCTGGTCCGAAACATCCGGGAGGCTCATGAAGTGGCATTGGAGTTAGAAGAATTAGAAGTGGTCTACAGATTCTGATAGCATTCAAGGGACAAGTAGTGACTGATTTTCTTGTAGAGTTTATCTACCCGAAAGATCCAGTTGAGGAGCTCAACCTCGCCTGAATTACCGCCCGAGCTACAACCTGACATCCCGACCTGTATATTGTATGTGGATGTGTCCTCCAACAAGCAAGGCAGCGGGGGAGGAGTCATCCTGACCACACCTGATGGGATCCAGCTCGAGTATGCCCTAAGGTTCAGATTTCAAGCTTCCAATAATGAAGCCGGGTATGGAGCCTTGTTAGTTGGGCTGCAGTTGGCTACCTCAATGGGAGCACGACCAGTTCAAGCATACAGCGACTCCCAACTGGTTGTTAATCACGTCTGACAAGAGTATGAAGCCCGGGAGGATAACATGGTAGCCTACTTGACCCTTGTCTTAGGGGTCACCAGCAAACTCAAAGGGTTCTCTATAACACAGATCCCGAGGCAAGAAAATGTAAGGGCCGACCGATTAGCATGCCTAGCCTCATCTTCTGAGTCGGACCTCCCCAGAACAAAGGTAGAATACCTGCCCGAACCCAATGCGTCCAAATTTGAAGGTATGGAGGTCGACCCGGTCGATTTGGGGCCTAGCTGGATGGATCCTAACATGATATTCCTCACAATCAGAAGTCTCTCGGAAGGGAAGGATGAAGCCCGACGGGTCAAATACCGGGCAGCCAGGTACCACCTCATCGACGGTGTGCTCTATAAGAGGAGATTCTCCATTCCCTATCTCTGATGCATCCACCCCGCCCAGGTCCAAGGAGTCTTATATGAAATCCATGAGGGAGTATGTGGAAGCCACATAGGAGGCCGGGCACTTTCCCGCAGAGCCCTGTTGCAAGGCTTCTACTGGCCAACAATGGTTCGAGACTCTCAGGAGTACGTCAAGCGGTGTGACAAGTGTTGGGAATATGCCCTCAAACCAGTTAGTTGGACAATGGAATATCATAATGCATTTATGTATGTTAGTTCATGAGATGGATATTAGACTGGAATCCTTAAACAACATTGTATGTGGTTTATTTGTGTATGTGATTACACATGTGAGATATGAATCACAAATCCTTGTTGTTTCAAATAAGTCACAGTGGATGATGAGTCTGGATAACTTATCAGGTATACACTGTAGCATGATTAACATCTACGGGGTAGAATGATGAATCTCGTTCATAAGAGTCTTTGACACTTGGTTAATATGCTAGTGCACACGGTGCATTGACGGACCTGAGTTAAACCTATTGACGCCTAAACGCTGTCACTGTCAATAGGAACTCAAAACTTGTATAGGGATACATGTCCTTAATCCTGAGGCAATTATGAACACAAGTTGTGTGCTTGGTTGCTTTGACTTACCAATCAGTGAGGTCTTGCAAGATCAACACCTGGGTATCTTGGGTAATCAAGTATGCAACGTTGGGAACATATATTGTCAAGATGGAATTCTACCCTCTTCTATAAAACGAAGAGTAAGTATTCCCTCGAGAATGTCACTAGGAGTGATTACTGAGAGCTGGCCAGCCTTGTCAACAAAGTGTTATTGTTGACATGTTTAGTAATCCAAGCGTAGTGAATGATACTTGAGGAATATAAGATGTACTATCTATTGGGTCGACAGTATCTTAAAACATACATCCCAATGATAGATACGAATACTGTCTGGTAGAGGGACATCCGTATCATATTATACAAGTCTAGCAATCACTTATGTATGTGTGATTATGTTCTTATGCACTGGAGTGCAATTATCATTTTATAGTGGCATTAATGATAATTGATTAATTATTGATTTCTTAGTCAAGAGTACTGACTAGATGGAATAATAATTAATCGGAGCCAGTAATTAAGAACCTAGGAGGTCCCACTCTTAGCTCCGCCAGAATGCTTGGAAAGGCAAATGAGAATGTTGTCAAGACTGGTTCGATCGATCGAAGTTGTTTCGATCGATTGAAGTCTAGACAGGTTAGATCGATCGAACGTGGTTCGATCGATCGAAAGTTCGATCGATCGAAGTCACTTCGAGCGATCGAAAGTAAGGTCGGTTCTGGGAATATATAAATAGGGCAGCTACGTCCAGAAATCAGAGTTCGTCGTTTTAACATACCAGTTGCTGCAGAACCTGTTTAGGGTTCCCAAACCTTCCCTATTCTCACTATTAGGGTTCCCACCAACCCTAGCCACTCCGGGAGCATTCAAGGAGACATAAGGGTGAAGATCTCTTAGAGATTGCTGCTGTACATTGAAGGAGAAGGACTAAATCAGAATTGGGTTCAAGACCATAAGGTAATGCACCTGTCCCCTCTCCTGTACGCATCTATAGAGTTAACGAGTAGTAGATCCAGGCAACCAATAAAAGTTTTGAACTTTGTTTTTCCGCTGCGCGTTTAATTTTAACTTTAAACCTGTTTTCCCTTACAATTGGTATCAGAGCCTCGCTTGTTTGGATCTATAGATGCGTTTTTGGACACTAGTTTTGATTTGCATGTTGTTTTTGGAACTGTTTTCAAAACTGCATCATCACAGATTTGATTCTGTAGTGTTATCGCAGCAGAACACAAATCTGTGATTGCATAGGATGCAAGGTGGGTTCGATCGATCGAAGTAGTATCGATCGATCGAACATCATCTGTTCTCAAGCGATCGAACTAGTTTCGATCGATCGAAAGTTGGTTCTGTTCGATCGATCGAATGGTGTTCGATCGATCGAGACTGCTTTTCTGTCCAGGGTTTCAGTTTATAGATTTAAAGGTTTTAAAATATTATTTATGCTGTAAGTTTTTCAAAACATTCTGTGAAACTGAAAGTTCGATCGATTGAACATCGATTGAACTTTGTTCAATCGATCGAATGTTCAATCGATCGAACCTTTTCGATCGATCGAAGTGTGACAGAGAACTGTGATGCTGTTTTAAGTTCTAATTCAGTATGTAAAGAGTTTATATACTATGTGAATCAACTAGGGGTTCCAATGGTACATTTATTTGTTATATATGCGTGGTTGTGCATGCGACTAACCCTTTTGCAGCAAGCTTAGTTCGCTATCTCCCATGGCACCAAGACTTTTAAATTTTGTATTTATGATGTATTTAATTGTTGGTTTGGATTTAAGGCTTATGTAAAGGGCGCTGTGACTTCAATCCTATGAAAAGGAAAGTCGCATCGGTTTCCCTAGCCTTTTATTTTATTGTTGTTATTTTTATTTCTAGATAAATTGTAAGCTTCGAGAGAAGCATAGGACCAATGTAATAGAATTAGAAAATCCATGAAGTTGGAGGAACAAGCCGTTGTCCATGAAGATGGAGTCGGAGGCAATCAAACCAAGAAGGAGGTTCTATGGAGATAGAGCCATGGGAGATAGAGGCATTGTTAAATGCTTTTATTCCATTTTAGTTTTGGTTTTATGTGCTTAGTTGTGATTGGTATTTTATATATTGTTACTACTCGCATGCACGTAAAACAAGTTTTCTAAAATAAAATTCAAAAACTTTTCCAACACATTAGTAAACACTTGATGTTTATGGGCAATGTGTAGAAACAATTTTTTAAAATTGAAAAATTCCTATTAGTTCATTGTAAGTATGATAAATACTCTGTGTCACTCATTTATGAGTGATCATTCCATACGGAGGGTATTTCTTATTGATTGCTAGATATGAACTTCTTATAAAAATCTAGTGGGAGAGGGACTTATTTTATAACTCTTATTTTATAACTCCCACGGTCTTCCATAAACGGTTCATTGTAAGGTGGGTAGTATATTCTGTGTCACCCAGCCATGGGTGATCATTCCATATGGAGGATAGACTATTCATTGGTTACTAGATATGAACTTCCTTTGGATAGAATCAATGAGACGCGTTAGAGGGTGACCACTACACTGAGGCACTACTTGAGGCGGTTGTCATTGGATTCTAGTTAATGGTAAACACTAGCTAAGCTATGGGTAAGGGATTCCACACGGAGCATTATCCAGAAACTTAGAGACCAAAAGTTCAGGAGTCATGAACTGTTTTGTAAGAGTTGCATGACATTCATGATGGGTTTCCCAATCAGGCTATGAGGTTATGATCGCCACACGGAGACTTAATTTCATAGGCTTGACATCCTGAAGACAATTAATGAGTTGGTTAAGGGAATTCCAATGTATCATATAAATTGTCATATTCATGATTTCCATATTGTAATTCTGTTACATTATTTATATTTCAGATTCATAATGTCTAGCCCACTTGCTATAACCATGATCCAGAATAAGCTAATTGGAAACAACTACGTTGAATGGAAACTGGAACTGGATGAATTGTTAACTGCTAATGGATGTAAATACGTTCTTACCATTCCCTGTCCACCTATTCCATGCCATGACACCCCAACTGATCTTGCGGATCAATATTGGCAGTGGATAAGATTTGATGGTATAGCTCGCTCTAGCATCTTAGACTCTTTGTCTGATGTGTTGAAGCAGCAACATCAACCTTTAAACACTGCCCGTGCTATAATATTGAACCTCGAGGAGATGTTTGGGGAGCTGAGTCGAACTGCAAGGCTTAGAGCAAAAAGAACATAAAAATTAAACTACTAATTAAAAATACTACTCCATTTTTTGTATGGATCACGATTGCATTTAGCATATGCAACAAGCCTTTTAAACCCCTAGGTGTCCCTAGTCGGACGAGTGAAGTCTCGTGAGGGTTCTCGTTAACAAGTTTCCCACAACCATCTTTATTAACTTATAAATTTAAAAAGTTTTATTCAAACGAAAAATAAAACAATCAATACTCCTTATCGTAGAATGATGATTTGAAATAGAATACCGAACAAGAAGAAACGGAATCAAACGTTTACCTACGTCATGAAAAATAATCTCAAGCACATGCCTCGTATAAATCAATAGAGTTTCTCATAAAATTGCACGTGTGTGATATGATAGTCAAATGAACACGCACATGTCATGAACTTGGAATATAACTCGGATAACCATCAAACTATGCTTCGACTACGAGTCTCACAATGTTAATTATACTCTCAAATAAAACACTCAGAAACATATTTAATCCCTCTAGTATATGTGGGCAAAGGAATCATATTTTCAAAATGAGAAATGCTCACATATGACTCGGAAAAGACGCATGGCATGAAAGAACAGTAGTCTCATGGATAGGACGCTAATAGTCAACAAAAATTAATCGTTACCATGTTTTAATCCTCCTCCCATCGTTTTCACATCCAAACCATGTTTCCTAGGATCAAATAGGACTTTTCAACAGTTGTAATGTGGCTCGAACAATGAAAAATGATAGAAAGGATTTGTTAGGTAGTTTTAGAATGGCATTGTAAGGCATGTTCGATTTCTTTCATTCGTCTCTTCTACCAACTTCATCTTTTCATACTTTTTTTTCATATATTTTTTTTCTTCAATTTCTCTTTTTGTTTCTTTCTTTTCTATTCTTCTTTCTACATTCAACTTTTTTTTTTTTCAATCCTTTTTTTTTTCCTTCTTTTCTTTTTCTCTATTCTTTTCATACTCGTTACTTTTGAAACGAATATTCCATAAATAACAAGGCAACCACCCCAAACATCATCTTATTTTCTTCTTCTTCTCAATCACACATCGCCTTAACACCACTAAAAGTTGATCAATCTTTCAGGGGTGTACTCCAAGTTGGCCAAATTGGATCCAAAAACAGGATAATGGTAATTAAAGAAAGAAATGGAATTTTAACGGCTCAAGGGGGAACTAAGGACATTTATCATTTATCGGTCGGTAATAAACAAAGAAGGCCTAAAATCATATCCTAGGATTATTTGGTTTTTCAACATTTACGATGGAAGATTATTTAGCATGGTAGCAAATATTTTAACTTGACTATCAACCAAAACAAGAATAATGAGACTAAACAACGAGTTAATGCACTATTTCAATGAAATTTAACAAACACAAAATGTATTTATAACCCTCTAAAAAGAAAAGATAGGCTCAAAAGCTCACCGGGTTTAGTCTCCACCTTGTGTTATCTAGAAATCCGAATCATATTATAGTTCATATCAAACATGTATACAAGCGACTACGTGCAGTGCATAGGTTTTTGTGCAAATCTATGATATGAAACTATGATGCAAACGATACATCACCTAAAACGTTTCAACATGACTTTAGCAAATATTTAATTACATCTTCTCCTATTTTCCCATTCTATAACAATCATAGTTAAATAACAAGATGTATCGACTAGAGATTGCAAAATCGTAGGTGACATCGTTTATTTAAGAACAAGTATCGAAAATTTTTAAAAATTTAGTGTAATAATAATAATGTGAATGCATACCCCCAAACCTAAACCTTTCATTGTCCCTAATGAAAACAATAAAACGAACGAAAGGAAAGTACATAGAAAGGAACGATAATACCTCGATCTCGGCAATCACAAATAGGTGAACACATCAGAATATGGCAATAACGTTCAATGTTACCTAGTACTTCTTGACAAAAAATGAACAAAGACAATAATAAAAGTAGCTAAAAGAACTATAACTAAACTAAACGAAACTAAATACACTATAAGAATAAACAAAACTATGAAAACAACAAGATAATAAACTATAAAAGGAAAGAAAAGATAACCAGAACTTATGAAAATAATGAACGACTCGATCTACAAGGACCTAAGAACAAAAATAGAAAAGTAAAAACTACTGACCAGGGATGGGAGGAAGGGTATAGAAAAGAAAAGAAAAAGTTTCAGAAATAGGGGGGTCGCGCGAGCGGACCGCGCGAGCGGGCTTCGCGCGCGCGAATCCCTCCGCGAGATAATTTTTTTTTTGTTTTGAAAACAATTCTCGCGCAAGCGAGACAGCCTGGCGCCCGCGAATCGAGGCACGAGGAGAACCCGAGAGCTCATAAACAAAAAGTAAACAATAATTTCACTAAGGCACATTCTCGTGCAAGCGAGCCGCGTGCGCGAGATTTTGAATCCTCGTTATTCTTGCTCTTTTATGTATATAAGTTAAAAATAAATTTACTCCGACCCCCAAACCTGTCCAGAACATCTAAAACAGACTCAAAAGGACTCAAAAACGACTAAAAATAAGGAAAACAAACGAAATAAAGCTTAGATTGCCTCCCAAGAAGCGCTATCTTTTACGTCTTTAGCTAGACCGTTCTAGCTCAAGATTTATGGAGGTTGAAAATCAGACTTTGTACCCCTTAAGATATCAGGAAGAGCCCGGTGATAAGCAGAAATAACGTCGCTTTGAATTAATTCAATCGACGGTTCTCCTGAATTATGTTCAAATTGATTTCTTACCTTTCGAGTAAATTCATCATTCGGGTCTTGGTTGTCAGGATTCATCCGTTCATTATGAATTATATTATTATCCTCACCCATGTTCAATTCATTAGTAGGTTCAATATTCCGTATAACCTCACTGTCCTCCATACATAGATAATCATCGTCTTTGGGAGGTTGATCGACAGCGTTAAACACGTTTAATTTTAAGTTCAAATTCCCGAATGACACTTTCATCACCCCCGTTCGACAATTGACACGCGCATTAGCGGTGGCTAAGAATGGACGACCAAGAATAACAGGGTGTGCTTCCTAGCATCTAGGACAGGTTCGGTATCAAGGACTATAAAATTAACGGGATAAAAACATTGATCAACTTTAACTATGACATCCTCGATGATTCCTCTAGGTACTTTGACGGAACGACCCGCTAATTGAATAGTAGCAGTCGTAGGCTTAAGTTCACCTAGTCCTAATTGTTTATAAACGCGATAAGGTAAGAGATTACCACTCACACCTAAGTCAAGGAGAGCCCTATGGATGACAGTGTCACCTATGACACATGAAATAGTTGGCATACCTGGATCTTTATATTTTGGAGTAGCGTGTTGGAATATTGAGCTAACTTTTCTGTGAAAAATACCTTTTTCGGTATATGACTGCGCAATTTACGTTTTTGAGTGCATAGGTCTTTAAGACATTTAGCGTAAGTGGGAATTTGTTTAATAGCATCAAGGAATGGAATATTGATTTTAACTTGTTTAAATACCTCGAGTATATCCTCAACCTTTGACCCTTTCTTTGGAAAATTTGATGGTTCATCAACGTTAGATGGAAAGGGCAATTTCGGCATATGATTAGTCAGGGCCGTTTCTTTTTCTTTCTTATTTTGGCTCATGTCCTCACCCTTCTTTGTATTAGAGTTGATGTTTTCATCCCTCCTATTCTCATGTGGCATGTCAACAACTTCCTCTTCTCGAATAGTCGTCCTAGTCGAGACGGCGTTTACTTGCTCATTCGAACCCCCATTCCCACAGTGTCCCTTAGGATTTTGAATAGTTTGACTAGGCAACGTCTCCTCGTTTCTACGACTCACTACAGTAGCTAGTTATCCCATTTGGGATTCAAGCTTCGCAATGGATTGTGTGTGTGAGTGCACTATTTATGCTTGTGCCTGTACTTGTGTTTCAATTTTATTAAGGGACGCCAATACCTTTTCCTCAAAAATGGTACCCCTTGGAGGGTTCGGATTAGAAGGCAGTTGTTGGTATTGATTAGGTTGAAACTGAGGTCGATATGCATTAGGAAAATTAGTCGCCTCATTAGGATTATTATTATTATTTTTCAACGAGAAGTTAGGATGGTTTCTCCATGGTACGTCCGGATTATTAGTCATAGGATTATAATTATTTTGTGGGAATTATTGAATATTAATATGTTGCTCCACGAATTCTGGAAATTGAGACTCTGACGGGCATGCAAGTATAGAATGTGAAGGATCAGAACATAATGCACATACTTCAGAAGGAGGTGGGGTTGACGTTCGGTTTATTGTCAAAAGTCAGTCAAGTTTTTTAGATAGTTCCTGAAATTCTATTAAGTGACTTGACTCAAACTTTACCTCACGTTTGGGTTGCGAAAGATATCCCTCAGAACGTACCGACACAGCCTGATGCATCGAGTTCTCGCTGAATCTTTCTAAAATTTTCCAGGCCTAGTCGGTGCTTTTGTGTAGGAAGGTACCCGCACAAACGGCATCGACGGTATTACAGACAGAGGGAATAAGTCCCTCGTAAAAGACCTGTACTAATTGCCACTTAGGAACCTGATGATGTGGGCAGGAACGTAATAATTATTTAAATTTCTCCCATGTGTCATAAAGTGTTCCCCCATCTTGCAAGACAAAATTTGTTATGGCTTTTCTTATTTGATTAGTTCTTGTGATTGGGAAAAACTTTTGTAAAAATGCGTTGTGTAAGGCTTCCCATGTTTTAATTGTGTTTGGCTTAAGTGATTGAAGCCAATACTTCGCTTTATCCTTTAAAGAGAATGGGAAGAGACGCAGTTTTAATTCATCATCAATGAAATGTTCGATTTTTAAAGTAGAGCATATATCTTGGAAATCCCCCTAAGTGCTGATAAGGGTCTTCATTTATACGGCCATGGAAAGAAGGAAGTAGCGAGATGGTAGACAACTTTATCTCAAAGTGAGATGCTGTTGCCTCCGGTAATTCGATACCAGCTTGAGGCGTGTAAGTCGTAGGAATAAAATAATCTTTAAGTGGAGGAGGTGGAGGTATATTAGGGTTATTTCCATTATTTTTGTTGTTTCCAATATTTCTAATGTCGGCCATTGGAATAGGTTCTATGTTTAAAGTTCGAGTTTTTCTTAAACGTTTACGGGTGCTTTGAATTTCAGCCTGAAACAATGATGATGGTTTTGGAGTCGACTCGTCGTCTATTTTCAATTGAACTCTCGGAGCTTGGGTTGAAGACTGACTAATTCTAAGGGTACGTTCAAGTTCAAGATCGAAAGGTTGTAATTCTGGTTTATTTGAATGTGTACCAAACATAAACTAAAAGAAAATACACTAAAACAAAAACTGACTCAACAAAAACAAAAAGCAATCACACAAATAAAATAACACTCAAGAACATAGTACTACTATGATGCATGTAATTATCCTTATGCAGTGATTCGCGTCAAAGTCCAGCGCCCCGGGTTTCCTAGCTAATGCAGTGCTCACTCCACAACTAACCTAATGCAAGTAATTGCGTGTCAGCGTCCTGACTTACAGTGATTTGATGCGAAATTTCAAAGAAAGCAATTTACTTGAATTTTATTTTATTTTTTCGAGTAAGCTCCTTCGACGTGCATAGCTACTCCTCTCAAAACGCTAGAATTTGATAACTTTGAGAAACTACAAAACAAAAAGAAAAGTTAGTAACTTAAAACAAAAACAAAAAATAAGAAGAAAAAAAAAAAAAAACCTAATCTAGTATTTACGAATTAACTAAATTAAAATTCTAAAACTAAAGGTAGTAATGCAATCCCCAGCAACGGTGCCAAAAATTGATCTTGTCAAAATCAAGATATAAAAGTATGCTTAACTTATGCTTTACTTTCAAAAGATTTGCAGTGTGAAAGTAAAGGTCAAACCCACAGAGATTGAATACTACGCACTGTAATTTTTAAAACCTAAATTTAGTTAATTAAGAAAAACAAATTTTGGATTTAATTTGAATTAAACTAATAATAATAAAAGTAAATCTAAATTATGAAAGCAATAAAATATTTATTTTTATAATAAGTTTAAGGAACCTAGGATTGCAAATCTGCCATTAGCTTCATAATAAGGGTATTTATGAATTACTTTAGCTTATTAAGTTGGATGATAATGGGGAATTGTAGCTACAAGCCCAATTCCTCCGTCAAGAAAATAACTATGGTGCAAGCACCAACATAATCCATCTTCGGTTAGCACGAATTATCCCACACTAAACTAGGGTTGTGGTATAATTCGTCTAATCTAGGCATGAGCTATTCGGATACTTGATAGCACAATTCAATTTAAGCACCATTACATGTAAATAATCTAAACAAGCACAGCAAGCATAGATCATTGAGCACACTACTATCAAAATAGATCTAAGACAAGAGTAAACTTTGAAAGTAACGATTTAATCAATAAGAGCACGATTTATTTATAAAAATCCTCAGAACATGTAACTGTCATCCATACATAATAAAACTAAAATAAAAACATAAAATACACCCTATTACTTGGCTAGGGTTTCATTGAAACCCTAGATCTTGAGTTTAGTTAGCCATAGAAGCGGTAGATGGCAAGTAGTTGATGGAGCAGGCCATGGAAATCCTTGGTCTTCTTCTTCTTCTCCTTGCTTCCCTCCCTTCAATGGTTGAAAGTATGGTTGTATGTTGTATGCACATTAATTGCCTCTCTCTAATTGAAGTAAAATAGGGTATATATAGATTTTAGGCAAGTTTTGGAAGCTTTCCTAACCCAATTCGCACTAAAACTGATGTATTTAGCTTTTCAGACGTAATTTGGCAGTTTCATTCGCATAGGAGTCTTCAGAATACTAAAATACACGTATTTGGTTTTTACACAGGTTGCACGAGCGGGCCGCGCGAGCGCGTAATTTAGGACCTCGCGCGAGCGATTTCGGGATCTTCGTGGGAGCGGGGCACACGCGCGATTGGCTTTTTTCAGCTTCTTTGTTTGTGCTTTTTCACCCTGTTTAGCTTGGAATCCTTACTTTTCTCCAAATCCTAACAGAAAATAAAAAATGTAGTAAAAATATACAAAAATAGGATAAAAAAGTACTAACAACTATGAATTAAGGCATGTAATTAGGATTTGTTCTCTCCTGATCAGTGATCCATACGCAATTACCTTTCCATCTTGCAACAAAACACATCTAAGACCCTAGTGTGATGCGTCGCTATTTAGTGAACTGCTCACTGCTCTTAGGTATTGCCAGCACTAGCATTGCAGTCAATCTCTCCTTCAATTCCTGGAATACGCATTCATGTTTGTTACCCACTTAAACTTCAAATCCTTCTTAGTTAGTCTGATAAGAGGAGCTATGATCTTGGAGAATCCTTCCACAAATCTTCGGTAGTATCCAGCTAAACCAAGAAAACTTCAGACTTCCATTGTGATGGTTGGTATATTTCAATCCAACACTGTGTCTATCTTTGACGAGTCGATGGCTATTCCATCCTGCGAGACAACATGTCCAAGGAACTTGACCTCTTTCAGCTAGAACTCGCACTTGCTGAACTTCACATACAACTGATTATCTCAGAGGGTTTGTAGTACGATCCTTACATGTTCCTCCTCGATCTTTGAGTGTATCAGAATATCATCTATGAACACGATAATGAACTAGTCCAAGTAAGGTCTAAATACTATGTTCATTAGGTCCATGAATACTGCTGGGGCATTGGTTAATCCAAAAGACATAATCAAGAACTCATAGTGTGCATATCTTGCCCTGAAAGCAGTCTTTGAAATATCCTCAGGCAAACCAACATTTGGTGATATCCGGATCGTAGATCGATCTTCGAGAAAGTTGTCGCTCCTTGCAATTGATCAAATAGATCATTGATTCTAGGGAGTGGGTACTTATTCTTAATCGTGACCTTAGTCAGCTCCCTATAGTCGATATAAAGTCGCTGAGTTCCGTCCTTCTTCTTAACGAATAACACTGGCGCTCCCCAAGGTGACGTGCTGGGGCGTACAAACTTGAGATCTTCTACTTCCTATAATTGCTTCTTCAGTTCTTACATCTCCGTTGGTGCCATCCGATAAGGAGCCTTCGATTATGGTAAAGTACTAAGTACTAACTCGATACATAAGTTAATCTCCTATTTATGTGGCAATCCTAAAATATTCTGAAACACATACTCAAAGTCTCAGACTACAGGAATATGTGCAACAGTGAGTTTAGAACTTGAGCTCTTGATAGCTGCTAGACAGCCAGTGAGAAAAGCAATACTAGAGGGGTTGCACTGAAAATCAAAGGTTGACTTCCCGGTACTAGAACTCTAATCATCTTATTGGCACAATCCAACTTAACATGATACTTCGTGAGCCAATCCCAAGATGATGTCAAATTCCTTCATTGGCAAAATGATTAGATTTGTGGGAAGAATTGAGTCTTTAAGGGTTAAGGAATAGTCCTTGCAAACTTTTCCTAATCTTACAGTTACTCCCAAAGGTGATACCGCATTCAGGGCTATGTCAAGTGCCTGGGGTACTAAACCGAAAAGTTTAACAACTTTGATATAATAAATGAATTCGAAGCACCAGTATCAAATAGAACTTTAACTCAAGTGTTGAATAACGTAAGAGTACTCTCCATGTTCTGCTATTCAGCCTCATCAAATCCAGCATTCTCTGGGAGGATAGCATTCATACGAGCCTATCAAACTTGGTCCTGAGCAGCTGGTCCGTTGTATTCCCTATGGGTTGCTCTATAGTCCTTGCTGATGTAGCCGTGATTGCCTCAATTATAACAGCGAATGCTCGATCGGTTGTAGTTCTTGGGAGCTCGACAATCCTTAGCCACATGGCCTAACTTGCCACAGTTGAAGCATCCACCGATATTGCTTCCAGTAGCAGTAGGGAGTCCTTATGGGGGAGGTGCATGGTTTGTAGCATAGCAGTTATGAGGAAACGCAGGTTGTAGCTTCCTTTCTCCAGTCCAATTGTAACAACTTGAATTTTCATTTAATTCTTTTTTTTATTTGCATTGCCATATTTAATTTAATTTGTATTGTCTACTTTTATTTATTTTGCAATTCTATTTGGGGGCAAACTGTTAATTTTATTAATTCAAGAATACTTGTGTTATGTTGCCACAACTGATTTTCATAAGGCTAGAAATACCTGTGATGTGATTTCAAATTTTTACCTTCAAAACAGTGAAAATATTTATTTCCGACTCAAACTACATTGTTATATAATCCAAAAATTATTTCTTACGTTAAAATGAATTTCCTGTGTTTTTGTGGTGATCACCGCGCTCATGTGCGAAAACTGTCAGTGCCGTGATGAACTTCCACAGATTTTGGAATCTACATAAAGCAAGATTTGACACTTGTTTTATTTCCATTTATGGCAACTAATGATTGGTTAGTATCTAGTTTGGCTATGCCTTATTAGAGTGTGTTAATGTTAGGCCTTAAGCTCCATTATCCAAACACCTTGACTTGCCCCCTATAAATCTAATTTACCCCTACAACCCCATCTCCATGGATTGTATAATCTGTGTATATGTAGAACATATAAGTAAATGCCTATCTTGTATTTAGTAATTTTGAAAACAAATTAATTTGTTGAGTCAAGTGTAAGGGACTTGGAGCCCAAGTTTACCCAATTGGCTTGTATATATGCATTTCACTCTCTCACATTATAGGGGAGTTTACAAACTGAGAAACCAGGGAGTTAGAGAGATCGAGTTTTACATACAGCTTATACAGAAAATATTTTTAGAGAGAGAGAAAGTACTTCATCTCCATAGCTTGCAAGCTTCAATTAGATCTCTTTATTTTGATCCTCTTTCTCAACAATACTTCAAGCTTCAATCAAAGTGAGTATTTTGAACTCACTCAGAATGTAATATATGCCTTACTACTGTTTTATATATGTACAATTGTCAAACTCCATTGTTGAGTTCATCATAGAAGTTCATGGCTTGAAGAACATGAATTTTCCAAACTCAATCAAAATCCATTATTAGAGATGATTTTGAAAGATTGTAGTTCATAGAGACTATGGTTAAAGTATTAGAGGTTAATTCATTCGTATCGTGACGTATATAAGAAACAAAGTTTTGACACCTCTCAGTTTTTTGTAAAATCCGAGAGCCACGTTTCTATTCATGTTAAATTGTTTACATAATCGTAATCCTCACGGAAAAACAAAGAGAATCATATACTATAGGTCATATTTACTTTCGAAATCAAACTGGGTCAAAAATAGGGTATAAAACTAAAACAGGGGAATTCTGACGAAGAAGATGAAGTTTCTGCACAAACTCGTACGCGCGATCGGGCAAGCGGCTCACGCGCGCAATGTGTGTATTTCCTGATAGTTTAGAAATTTTTTAAAGAAAATCAAAAAATGAGCATATATATCGCATGAGCGGCCGCGCGAGTGACCCGCCTTTTCTGGTTTTTGTTTGTTTTCTGTTAAGGGGCTATTTGGATAAAGTTTTAAGGATTTTTAATGTTCTGTTTGGAAAATATGTTAAAAAAGAAAGCTATTAGTAATGTTTAATTATATATGTATGTTTAAAGACTTAATTATTCTCGTACGTGCATTGTTAGTATTTTCCCTATAATTCATTTTTTGTATAGAGTTACATGACATACATGTGGAGTCAAGTTTACATGCATGGTGAGTGACGGTCAATGTGAAAAGAGTATGTGGATGAGATTGTGATGGGACACTCCCTTGTAATTATGTTCTAAAGTGTAAGATTATGAGATTGCAGTTTAGAGTATCTTTGAAATGCGACGGTGACAAACTTGGACACTCCCTGGCGCCCATGGTAGCGCTTAAGTGTGTGATGTCGACTTGGACACTCCCTGGCATTTGTGGTTTTGGCTAAAGTGTGAGGCAATTGGACAATCCCCTGGTACCCTGTACTAAAGTGTGAGGCAAACTGGACACTCCCTGGTACCCCTATACTAAAGTGTGGTCACCTTAGTGTTTCAAGATACTGGAGTGAGAGTGCTGGGTGATGTGTTGGTCGAAAGAAAAGAGTCCGTAAGATGAGAATGGTTGCATTGTTCCCATGTACGGTCACGTGATTTATGGATTAAAGGTTTTAATATTATCCTTACTGTTTTTAAATGTGAATTCATTTTCTATATTGTTAACCTGTTGAATAATGAAACTACGAAATGGAAATAGTAAGTGAGTATGTTTTACATTCAAGCATAAGTTTTTAATACTTACCAGCTTCATAAAGCTGACGGCATTGATGCGACCTGGACATTCGTATCTAGGCTTTTCAGGTGATAATCAAGCTGGCCCGTACGATTATGGGAACTGAGAATAACTACCCGATGAGGAATTTGTCATTATTTAATTACTGTTTTATTTAATAAATTGAACTTGTAATAAGGATGACTGTAATACATAATAGCTATTATTTTGTGTTCAAGGCGGGTTATGACTTTAGTGATCACGTGCTATAATGATTATTAATTTGGTAAAATTTTATAAGCCTTGATTGATCTTACTCTGATTCATATTTTGTATTCTGTTCGATGTTTGGGATAGAATCGATCCTTTAAACTATCGCGACCTACGGGTCCATAAAGGAAATTAAATGCTTTCCTTATTTATGCTACGTCAGGGCGTGACACCAATTGCGCTTATTCCCTTGGAACCGCATCGGAGGTCTCGATCCTTGGTTACCTCTGGGTGGTAGCCGATTCCCAAAACGTCCTTGCTCTCTGCCGTTGATATCCTCATGACCAATTGCCATTTCTACCATGGCTTTGAAGGTTTGACCTGATGATTTCGAGTCATCCGTTGTAGTGGCAGTGAGAGGCCCTAGTGATACTGCTTATTCTTCTTCTCTGGAGTATCAATCATATACAGGGAAAAATGAGATAGCCGTTCAAACTGCACCGTATATTCTCTTACGGTAAGGTTCCCTTGCCTCAACTTGATGAATTATCTCTCCTTCTTATTCCTCTCTGTTTGAGGAAAGTAGTTCTCCAAAACATCCCTTTGAATGTGATCCAGGACATCCTTATAGTCGATCTTCTCCTACGGTTGTCTTCTCCGATTCACACCAATCGATTGCCGCAGAAGTCAACTGGAATATTGCCAATAGACACTTCTCTATATCATTACATCCCAGGGTGTTGAAGATTGCTTCCATCTCTTAGAGCTATTGTTCTGCTTGCCACAGCTCAGTAATCCCATCAAACTTCTCCGGACGAAAATGACGAAAATGCTCTACTATGCGATCCTCAACTGGCCTCGAAGGTGGTCCATGATTATTTTTCGTTGTTCCCGTTGGGGTTGTTGATCCGTTCCATCCTCCGCACAAAGCGTCGAATAGTCCAGTTGGATCAGCAGCTTGGGGAGCTTGGGGGACATCTTCAATCTGAGCGGGACGACTCTGAGTAGGCATTCCTGCCATCAATGCAGTAAGATTGGGTACCTATACCAGCATCTCTTGGTTAGTCGTCAACCCAAAATAATTATAGAAAGTAAATCGCAACTAAATATAATAGTTATTGCTATTATCACATTAGTAGCAAAGCAACTTATACGAGCAACTCAAAAATGATCACTTACAGAGTCAATCCCTTATCTCAAGGAATCTTAGGTTCATACTCGAGAAATTTTGGACAATTGATGAACGCGACTACTAAATCTAGGCACTAATACCAAAAATCCTGTCACGCCACATAGTAGTAAAAATAGAGAAAATCGATTCCTTTTTGGACCCGTAGGCCATGACAGTTGAAAGTCACCACATTGTTCATAACCAAAGTCAAACCATCAGAGTAATAGATTAAACCACTCATTGGAAAAATTCTAAGTTCGATATATGAAATCGAAGTTCAATACTAAACTATTACAAACCAAAGGTATCTGCGGAAACATAAATAAAGTATTACGGCAACATAAGCTGATAGTTAATATAGCTATAACAGAAGTCTCTAAAACATAAACATAAACTAACTACGGCACAACTCCCAGTCTTTAGCTTAGGTAGTAGTCAGCACCAACATAGCCTCCGTCATTGTAGGCTCCATTCTCGTAGTCCCTGTTCATGTAAGCATCACCAGCATACTCATAATCCTGGATAACTGGATGTCAAATATCCAGCGGCATAAAACGCCGTCAGTTACGAAAGCCCAGTGAATGCAAATACTAACAGAGTATTTATAGATTTGCAACATATAAAACAACAGCATCAATAAAAAAGGATTATCTCATCACTCACATGCATGTATGCAGCAACTCAATAAAACAATGGGCGTCATCCCAATCCAATCTCATCAAAACATAAACTCTCGGGTCTACGTCACATACGCAGCATTACCCCTCACAGTACTCAACACATAAACCAGACACGTCGTCCCATACCTATCCCAAACATAACATAGACTCTTGGGTCCACATTAATCAGACACGTAGTCCCATACCTACGATTTGTCACACCTGAAACGAAGTCCCACGCTTTAACACATAAATCAGACACGTAGTCCTATATCACACGAGTTATGAAATCTCGACACGCAGTCCTAACATTTTGGTCAACCTACTTAATATACTATAGCACGCAGCCCTGATATACTGTAGTACTCAGCTCCGCTATACCACAATACTCAGTTTCGTAAGCACTCAGTTCCACCATAGCACTCAACAATAATACAGTGCTCAGTAATACTATAGCACTCAGTAATATTATATCACTTAGCAATTCTATAGAACTTACCAATATCATAGCACTCAGTAATACTACAATACTCAGCAATGTCACTACACACAGCTATGCCATAGTACTCAACAATATCACTGCATATAGCAATACTACAACACTCAGCAATGTCACAGCACAGAGCAATACCACAGCACTCAGCAATACTACAGCACTCAACAATGTCACAGCACACAGCAATAACACAGCACTCAATAATACTATAGCACTCAGCAATGTCACAGCACACAGCAATAACACAGCACTCAATAATGTTACAGCACACAGCAATACCATAGCACTAAGCAATACTACTTATTAAAGCATATAGCCCCGATATGCTACTACGACACACAGCC
The DNA here is from genome assembly GCA_033977485.1 of Hydrangea macrophylla. Lineage (NCBI taxonomy): Eukaryota > Viridiplantae > Streptophyta > Magnoliopsida > Cornales > Hydrangeaceae > Hydrangea > Hydrangea macrophylla. The sequence continues at coordinate 6,763,910 of CM066993.1, read as the reverse complement.
CTAATATACTATGACACTTTAGCCCCGATACACTATGGCCACCAGCCCTGATCTATTAACCTCGACACACAGTCCACTTTATCATATGCCTACCCGACACGTAGTCCAACTCTATCACACATCAACCAGACACATAGTCCCGATTCTATCCTAGCACCTTGAGATCCCACACCTGACATCGTATGATCTTTGCGACCGTATTCATATGCACAAATATAAACAGTATCGACCACTGCGGTCGATAGACCCACTACTATGCACGTCGACTTCTCATTATGATTTACAACATTTTACCATCATTATACAATTGGTTTCATTGTTCAATGCATTAAGCCCATTATTCAACGTGTATATTATTCCAATATAACTTTCAACATCAACGCATGATAATAAATAGGTTAACAAAATTTATTAGATATACACAACCAAACATTTAACATTCTGTTAAGTTCGATCGCTTGAACTCATTTCAATCGATTAAAGAAAAGCTAGGTTCGATCGATCAAAGGCATTTTAATCAATTAAGCATGACTATCTTTCGATCAATTGAACTAAGTTTGATCGATCGAGATCGGCCTATGTTCAATCGCTCAAAAGAAGTTTGATCGATTGAACGTCGTATTATTCCAGAATTGAACAGGACCTTGTACGCACATCCAGGGTCCGTTTATCTTTCCGAAACATATATATACGAACATATCTAAGCTACTAAGTGAGTAGGGACACTCACCGTTAATGTCAACGATGCCGATGAGCTCGGGGTGGTTGCGGGTTCCTTGGGGTGATCTCTTCTCTCTCTTTCTCCTTCTCTGTCCTCTTCTCTATCTCTCCTCCTTCTCCTACTTCTTCTTCTTCTCTTGAGAGTGTTCGTGTTGTGTGTATAAATAAACTACATATATCTCTCTTTCTAACTCTCTCTCAATTCAGAAAACCTTAGGAGTAAGTGTATATGATACATATATAAGGGATAAGAAAGTGCACGTGGCAGAATAGGTATACTGAAAATTCAAAGTTCGATCAATCAAAGTGAGTTCGATCAATTAAAGTGAGATCGATCGATTAAGAATAGGTCGGTTAGGGTTCAATCGATTGAGATGGGTTCAATCGCTCGAGAAAAGGGACATGTCATCAATTCAGGTCGACAGAGTTTTAATCGCTCGAAGGACGTTCGATCAATTGAGAAATGAAACTCTCGATCACTCGAAGCTTGCTCGATCGATTGAAACTAAAATTTATAGGAAATGTATATACATGCACACTTAATCTTATTAATATTAAAAAAAAAATTATAAAAGTACAACATAAATATAGGGTATTACACTAAGCGTATCTTGTCAACATTTGGAATGGAATGCAGGAAAATACATGCATGCACCAATGATTGATAGAACTAAGTATGAAGATTCAACTACATGTCCAAAGTGTGGAGTGTGAAGGTCTAAGGTGAAGAAAAATATGCCCACAGAAAGTAAGGATAAACAAAACAAGGGTGTACCTGCCAAAGTATTATGGTACTTTCCACCCATTCCAAGATTTAGAAGGTGGTTTCAATCTGTCTAGACGGAAAATGATTTAACATGGCATGCGAAAGGAAGACAAGTTGATGGTCAATTGCATCACCCAGTAGATTCGCCAATATGGAAAATAATTGAGATAAGTGGCCCGAGAACCGATGGCTGTCACTTTCAACGTATGGAATTAATCTATATAGTAACCTTAGTACTAGGTACAGTGGTTGGCCTGTTATGTTGAACACGGACAACCTTCCACCATGGTTGTGCATGAAGAGAAAGTTTACGATGTTGACAATAATGATGTCAGGTCCAAAATAGCATGGCAATGATATCGATGTTTATTTAGCACCTCTGATTGAGGATTTGAAAACATTATGGGAGGCTTATGACGCCTATCAAAAACAATCTTTCACCTTAAAGGCCGTGTTATTGTGGACAATTAACGATTTTCCTGTATATGGAAATTTGTCTGGTTGTAACCTCAAGGGATATTTTGCTTGTCCAATATGCAATAAGAAAATATTTTCTCTTATACTGACATATTGTAGCAAGTGTATTTATACAGGCCATAGAAGATATCTTCCACGAAATCATCCATTTCGAAATCAAAAGAAGGCTTTTAATGGTGATCAAGAGTTTAGGTCACATCACGAACCATTGAATGGTGAACAAATATTATTAAAGGTGAGGGGGATCAAGGTTTCATAGGGAAAGAAAAATTTTAAAAATAAGAAATCAACATCAAAGAAAAGGAAGAAAGGAAGAAGATGAAGAACGAAAATAAGAAAGAAAATGCACACAATATTGATCTTTCTAGTTGGAAGAAGAAGTCTATTTTTTTTTAGTTCGAGTACTGGAAACATCTGCCTATTCGACATAACTTGGATGTCATGCACATTGAAAAGAATGCTTGTGATAATATCATTGGGACCCTACTCAACATTCCAGGAAAAGCAAAAGACGGAGTTAATTGTCTTAAGGACCTTGTAGAAATGGGTTTAAGAACAGAATTGGCATCGCAAGTTAAGGGAAAAAGGACGTACCTACCACCAACATGTTATTCGTTAACTAGAGCAGAAAAAATAATGGTGTACAAATCGTTGCTTGAGCTTAAGGTTCGAGACGGATATTCTTCAAATTTTAGAAGTCGTGTGTCATTGGAAGATTTAAAATTGTACGGACTTAAGTCCCATGATTGCCATGTCTTAATGCAACAACTTATTCCTATTGTAATATGAAGTGTGTTGCCAAAGCATGTGAGATATGCTATTATCAGAGTGTGCTTCTTTTTCAATGCTATTTGTGCCAAAATTGTGGATGTGCAAAAGCTATAAGAAATCCAAAAGGAGCTCGTGGTCACACTATGCTTGTTGGAAAATACTTTCCTCCATCATTCTTTGACATAATGGTGCATTTGATGGTGCATCTAGTCAGAGTGGTTGAACTTGGTGGTCCGATTTTCTTTAGATGGATGTACTCACCCGAGAGGCCAGCGTATTAAAATATTTTATTTAACTATTTACTACCATTAGCAACTACTCATTATGGTAATTTTAACTTTATCATGATTTATATTATAGGTACATGAGAGTGTTGAAATGTTATGTGAGAAACAAAAATCGACCGGAATGGTGCATTGCCCAATGTTATATCGTAAAAGAGGCGATTGAGTTTTGTTTCGAGTTCTTAACTGAACTAGATCCAATCGGAGTTTCGTTTCCTAGAAATGAAGAAAAACCTTTCGGAGGAGCTAATGTCATTGAAGTTGACTGTGTGTCCTTGAACCATGCACATCTTTATGTGTTACATAACACAAATAATGCTCAATCTTAAATAGAGTAAAGATTTTTCAATTTCTCCTTAGTATGAATGTTTATTCCTCTATTACTTTTTAAAATGGTTTATGATGTATTATTAATAACTTAATAGGGTGCATGAGGAGTACTTGAAAGAAGCTCACCCACGTAAAGGGAAAAATAAAAAATTCTTGGAAGATGAGCACAACAGCACATTTATTGATTGGTTACGTACAAGGGTATGATTTATATAATAAAGTTATATTATATCTATTCTTTGATAGTTATAACTAAATTAACTTCTTAAACATTAGGTCAAAACAGAGCAACATGTCTCAGATACCTTGAAATGGATAGCCCTTGGACCTCGCCCAGATGTTGTAAAATTCCCTGGCTATGTCATAAACGGTTTTCGTTATCAAACGAAGGACCATGATGATGTACAAGTCAACCAAAATAGTGGAGTATGCATAGTGGCAAAGACGTTGCAGGTTGCTAGCGCAAAGATACCAGACCTGTGACTGGAGAAATGAATTTTTATGGCATGATTAAAGAGATATGGATGCTTGACTATATCTGTTTCAAGATTCCAGTATTCAAGTGTGATTCGGTTGATAGTAAAAATGGAATCAAGGTGGATGAACTTGGTTTCACATCGGTTGATCTTTCTAGAGTGGGCCATAAATCTGACTCTTTTATTTTGACATCTCAAGCAAAATAAGTCTTTTATGCCCCTGAGTAATTGGATCATATATGGTAAATTGTTCTATCATCTCCTCAAAGAAAATATTATGATGAAGACAGTGATGATGACCTTCTCGGAGATGAAATTTCTGTTAATGTACTCTCAAATGCTGAAATATTTGATGTGATTGATGAGTCATCATCAACTTATGCACGTGATGATTGTGAGGGGACTTGGATCGACCATTCAAAAACTTAATTTCATTTTTTTCCCTTTGGATTACTTGTAAAGCAACAAAATTTATTACATTATGACTATTCTTTAATTAGATTTTTTGTTTCTGTCAACTTAATCAGTTGGATTTGTAGTTTATTCATGTTGCCTAACATGCCCCTTTCGAATTGAATTATTCCTTTTGAATTGTTTCATTTCTTCAGTTGAATTGTTTCATTTATTATTGGATTTGTAGTTTATTCATGTTGTGTAGTAAGCCAATTGTTTCATTTAGTTGGTGTTACAGTTTCTGAATTTTGCAGCCTCTGTGAAGTGTTCATCTTATCATGGAGGTGGAAAATGACAAAGATTCAGAAGATATGTCCTTTTGTCATAAAGGTCGAGGACCAGCAATGCTAAAGGACGTGATACAAATAACCAACAATGAAGAACGGTTGAAAGTCATTTATTATTCCCAAGGACATCCCATAGGTTCACATAAAAAAAAAAGCTAGTAGGTTACAAGGGTCTATTAGTGAAGTCTTTTGTGCCAATAACTTACTTAACGTGGCACAAGGTGCCAGACAACATAAAAAATAACTTGTGGGCAGCTCTGCAGGTGATAGATTTTGTTCTTTGTACTTTATAGAATATGGATTATTAATATATGTTTAACTGATTCTTGTTTTTCTACATCTGAAGGTTAAATTTGATGTAGACCGAACCACAAAAAAGTCGAGCTTATCATCCGTGGCTATTAAGTGGAGGGAATTCAAAACAAACCTCACTAGAGATTGGATAAATAAATTGAAAGACAAGGCCGAGCTTCTTAAACACCCACCACTGAAGTATAAAAAGTATATTGATCAGCCGACATGGGATGAATTTGTGAAAGTTAGGCTCTCTGAAAATTTTAAGGTATAATTCAAAACAATTATTGAATGTATGCAAAGTAGAGTTGGGTTTTATAAATTTATTACTATTTTTTTTCCCATCCTTATGTTTTGTAATTATAAGATTCTAAGCAAGGAGCAACGTGAAAGGCGAGCAAAGAATATATATAATCATCGTATGAGCAAGAAAGGCTATGCTGGTTTGGCCGATGAGTTGGTAGGTTTACTTATGAGAATATTTTTTATGATACTATCAATGCAAAGGAATTGAATATATTTTTTACGCTTATTTTGTGATCATAGAAAGAAGAGTTGGGACCCGAATATGAAGATGATCGAAGTTTCTTATGGACAAAATGCCGAGAAGAAAAAGGTGGCAGATACGGAGACGATGCCACCAAGGAAATGGTTGACAAAGTGGTAAGTACTTTGCAAACAATATTGGCAATGTGCTTTATCTCTCCCTTTTTTAAATATGATTTGTCCATATTTATACTTGACACTTACCAACCTTCTAGGTTACAATGAAGAAACAAGTTGAGGATGGGAGTGTAGTAATAGAAGGAAGTTCTGACATCCTTGGATGATGTCGAAAATTGGTAAGAAGGATTTAAAGAGAGAAAAGACACAAGCAAGTTGTATGTGGTTCAGCCCCGTTAACAAAGTGACCTACGTCTACGGTTGCGTCTGTGCGCGTTCACTAGTAGATCACCGGCGGACCTGGTGACCCAACAAAAAGGGGCGGCGCTCCTAGTAATACCGGCCCGGTATATGCATACAATGGTGAATTCTGTATTCTATGCTTGCTATTTAGAGAGTTCTTCGGATCCCTGTAGACAGGGTAGGTGGGCTCTTTTATAGGTACAAGAGTCCATCCATACATGGTAAGCCAGTCAGATTAGGAAGCCTAATCTGATCACAATTGATTTGCACGATTTGGGGAGAGTTTCCTAAGCGGTTTAGGAATCTACGGGCTCTTCCTTAATAGGGTTCTGGCCAGATAAGAAAACTGCTTGAAAGGTTCGGTCTGGGCTGCGCCTCATGCCCGGGCTATGTGAGAATCCCGAGCGGTAACGATTGATGACCTCAGGAGCGTAGGCCCCAAGCGCCCATTCCGGATAGTTCGGGTCCTTTGCCGCTGACATGGCAATTTGGCTTTAGCAAAATATTTTTGAACTTATCAGCTGCCCTCCATTTTCGAAGTTGATGTGATGTCCCATCAGATGTAGTTTGAAAATCAAGACTGCTTCCGAGGAACCGTTCGGTAATTGGCCGGGACTTTGCCCGGGGTGGGACCGGCCGGAGTGATCAGCCAGGGTACGGATCGAGCGGTGACCCTGCGGACCCGGGTCCCTCCTATGCCACGTTTCAGCTGGTCGCAGGCCTGGTCAGGATCCAACGGTGCCAGCCTGGGAGTAACCAAACCGTTTACATGGTAACCGAACTATCCCATCACACATTTAATGCACGCACCTTTTAAGGCGACGCTTCACGTGCCCGAGGTGACAACTGTCAGCCACCTCGGGCAGGAAAACATATGAGCCGTTGGATCTATTTCGATCGGGGCCGTCCATGGTTCTTATATAAAGGATACGTGTCCATTTCTTCAACCCTTTACTGCAGAGATATAGATTGCCGAGCGACTTGAGAGCAAGAACAATCCCGAGCAAGGTTCCCGAGTCCCCTTTCTGCTCTAAACTTTGTGAGTCTTTTTCCCTCAACTTCAATTCATCATTTTCCTCCCTCTTTGTCCCCTTCTTTCCTCTTTTCTGAGCGAGACTGGAGAGAGCAAATCCGCTTAAGTTAGAACAAGAGTGGGAGTTTTTCTTTCTCAGGTTCTGTTCCTTTTTCCAGGCAGGAGGGACCTTAGGGCAGTTGGAGCGAGCGAGTGTTCCCGGGGTAGTCTTGAGAGAGTGCCACCTCGTGTTAAGGACCCTTTATTCTTTTCCCTTTAGGTTAGTGACCTGCCCCCCTTGTACATCAGACTCGGTGTCTCTGATCCATACTCAGGCTGTGTCCTTCTTCCTCATCCTTCCACGGGAATACCAGAAATGGAACATTCTGACTTCAATTCCGCTTAACGATCAGAGAGCGAGATCTACCGGTCAGGAACTCCGACGCCAGCCTAGACCCACCTTCAGCTTCACCCTTAGACCACCAAAGTGTGGGCCAGATCCCTGCCTGAGTGTCCAGTGACGAGTCTGACCAGGAGGCCCCCGTTGCCTCCGTATCACGGGGTTCCGGCGACGAGGCACCTAGGGAGTCTGATCCTAAGGTAGCATTCGCCTGCGAGTTTATCCCCTCGGCCCTGCGTGCCTGGGACCTTGATCGGATCAGGGATAGGTATGCTATCCCTGTCAACAATTCCTTGTTCATTCACCCCGGTGGGGCTCACATTTTCTGTCGGGGTTTTTTTACTTTATACGAGGATGCCTTCATCGCTGGCCTTCGTGTCCCCCTCCATTCGGTCGCCCATGACGTTTTGATCTACGTAGGGATAGTTCCCGGGCAATTAGCCCCGAATGGGTGGAGGTATCTGATGGGGTCCATCTCCCTGTGGCCCAAATCTTCGGGTACGAACTCACCCTTCAAGAGTTCTTCTGGATCCACCAGCCATTCCTAGTGCACGGTGAGGCCAAGTTCTTTTCCCTAGGGGCTCGACAGGGAAAGAAGATTACTATCAACTGCCCAAGCAACAACAAGGGGTGGAAGAACAAATTCTTCCAAGTGTCCGCCCCTGGGCTTTGTGAGCGAGCCCCTGGGAATCAACTAAGGACCTCTTGGGCGGGAGAGTTAAGGGGTAAGCCCGTCCTGTGTCTTCTCTAGCCTCCTTCCAAGCTTTATGTTATAGCTTCGAACTGATCATTGTGGTTTGTTTTGCAGCGGGGTCTATCAATCTCCCGAGCGTTCCGGAGGCATGCGAGGAGAGGATCAGAGGCTTGGTTGAGCGGCTCGTGAACGTCTGGGACATGCTGACCCGGTCGGGAGACCAAAGGGGTGACCGCCGACCCGACCGTCCCGCCGAAGTGCCAATCTTCCCCACCATCATTTCGAGTAAATGCTTCATCTTCTATTTTAATTTTGGCTGTCCTCTGTTGCCTTGTTATTCCGGTTACAAACCCCATGGTTGTTTTCCTTCTGCAGAGATGACCCCCAGGAGAGACCCCGAACGGTTGAGGGCTCTGCAAGCTGCCACTGCTGAGCGGATGGCGGTGGCTGGGAAGAGGTCGGCCGTTGATGCCTCGGACAGTGAGCGCCCGCTCAGGCGGCTCAGGTGCGGCCCAGCGGTCACCGAGGCTCCCGGGGAGGCATCAACTCCCCGGGAGGTGGTAGTGGGGAAAACATCTACCCGCTAAGCTGAGATTCCCGCAGGGACGCCCCTGGAGGAGTCTAGGAGACCCAGGACAGGGTCAGGCCATACCTGCTCCCCAGTCAAGTGGAGAGGTGTGCCGGCATCTCTCCCAGGTTTTTCAGGGGTGGCTTTACAACATCTCCCATCTGGTAAGTAATTTTGCTGCGTCTTCTGATTTCTGTGCATTTTTTCTACTGGCAATAGTGACCGACCGGTTCCCTTTTGATTTGTTGCAGGTCGGCTGCATGGCTACCAGAGCTGAGTCTTTCATGCCGGCCCTTGTCGGGAGGGCCACCGTTGCCAAAACTGCCCTAGCTGAGAAAGAGGTTGCCCTGGAGACCAAAGAAAGGACCTTGACCGTAGAGAAAAATAGGGTCAAGGGTCTAGCTGTGAACCTCGGGGCAGCCCAGGAGGAGTTGGCGGTGGCTTTGGCGGAGCTGGAAACCGAGAGGACTGGCCGTGCTGCAGCGGAGGCTCGGGAGAAGGCACTCTTGGAGGCGGTAGCGGCCGTTGGTCCCTCGGGGGAGACTTTTGACGACGGTTTCTTCCTCGGGTACGAAGAGTTGAAGTGGAGGTTGGCCCGGGACCACCCAAAGTTGGACACCACTCCTTACCAGGGGGTGGATTCTGACTACTGGGACATGGTTCCCGAGGCCACCGAAGATGCTGCTGTCGACGCCTAGGGGACCACTGCCGCGATGGAGGGTGTCGCTGCCCCGGCTGGCCAGGAGGGAGATGTCGCTCCGGAGGGGCAGGCTAGGGGGAAGGCTGAGGAGAGTGTGGACGTCGTTGATGTAGACGACTCCTAGCCTCCCTTCTCTTGGATTCTTGTTTTTTTTTTTTCTTTTTGGAGAAGGCTACTATAATTGCCCCCAGGCAGTGTACATACTTGGTAATTAATTAAAAGGCCCTCGAGGCCATTTTTCTTTCCATTAACTGCTTACTATTATCTGCGCTTTACCTGTTTGTGATTGCAAGTATCCGCCCTATTTTTAGCCGACCTAAGCCCCTGCCTTAGCAAATGGTTTAGAACCGTAACCAGTAGAACACCTGGTCTTCTCGACCTATTTTAAAGGTAATTGTCTAGTGTACCATAGGAACTTGCCCTATTTAGTGTCCGGGGTGTCCCGGTGTATTATAGGAATACCCTGTTTTACCGTCCGGGATGTCCTGTTGTATGATAGGAGTATCCTGTTTTATCGTCCGGGGTATCTATCTCTGATCACTGTAAGTACTTAAGAATATCTTCTAAGTTCTTTTTAATGGCCTAATATTCCCCTGCCCCCCAAGCATTTTGCTAAGGCGGGAGTGCAGGAGTGAGTGGCTGTAGGAAATTTACCTGGAACATGGGTGGTTGCAAGGTCCTTTGAAGCTTGCCATCGTCGGCCACCTAGGGGTTTGTCTCCGTCGTCGGTTGGATCTAAGCGAAGCTTGTGTAATTTCCTGTTTGGGTCTGGTATCCCCTTGTCCCCAGAGCGTCCTGCGAAGGCGGGGGCGTGGTGAGGAGTGACCGTATCGACCTGGAACATGGGTGGTTGCAGGGTCCTTTGAGGCTTGCCATCATCAGCCACCTATGGGTTTGCCCCCATCGTCGGTTGGACCTAGGCGAAGCCAGTGCCGCGGGGGTGACCCCGAGGTCTTTTGTGCCTGGGTTCGGAGCCCGAGGTCTTTACTGCCTTGGTTTTTAGCCAAGGACTTTTCTGCCTTAATATTTAGCCAAGGTATTTCATGTCTCAGGGTTAGGCCCGAGGACTTTTTTGCGTTGCACGGGATACTGACAGGAGTAAATTTGCAAAGTAAACTATTCAATTTTATTTAAAAACAAAAATTTATAGCGGTTGCTCAATTAGAGCTACAAAAAAAAAAAAAAGAAATTTTTTTTTCTACCAACGCTAAGTTGCCCGTGGTATTACTGATAGTACTTGCGGAGGTGTTGCACATTCCAGGGATAAGAGAGATCGTGCCTGTCCAGGCTCTGCAGCCAGTAAGTTCTCGGTCGGTTGACCCGGGTTACTTTATACGGGCCTTCCCTGTTTGGCCCCAATTTCATGGCTCGGGATTCGGGTGGACTGGTTCACTGCCTTATGGACGAGGTCTCCCACTTGAAAACTACGCTGCTTCACCTTGCTGTTGTAATATCGCGAGACCCGTTGCTTGTAGGCTGCCACCTTTAGGTAGGCTCGGTGTCTTTTTTCTTCCACCAGATCCAGTTCTGATCTGAGAGCATCTTCGTTGTCCAGCACATTGAAATTCGCCACCCGATTCGTAGGCAACCCGAGCTCTGTGGGGACCACCACCTCGAATCTGTAGGGTAAAGAGAACGGCGTCTCGCCTGTTGCCGCTCGCGGTGTGGTACGGTAGGCCCATAGAAGGGTTGGCAGTTCTTCAGCCCACAGCCCTTTGGCACTTTCAAGCCTTGTTTTGATTGACTGCAAGATTGTCCGGTTTGTCACCTTGGATTGATCATTGGCTTGAGGGTGCTCAGGGGAGGAATAGTGATTGTGTATCCCGTAGCCCGAGCAGAATTGCCTGAAGATAGGGGTGTCGAATTGTCTGCCGTTATCGCTGACCAGGACCCGGGGAATGCCGCACCTACTGAGGATATTCCTTTCCACGAAGCTTTCCATTTTTTGTTCGGTTATTGTTCCCAAGGACTCCGCCTCTGCCCATTTGGTGAAGTAATCAACAGCGATGACGACGAACTTGACCTATCCTTTTCCCATCGGCATGGGACCAACAATGTCAATACCCCACTAGGCGAACGGCCAAGGGCTATGGATTGGTGTCTGGAGCTCTCCCGGTTGGTTGATCATAGGGGAGTATCTTTGACACTTATCGCACCTTCTGACGTACTCTTGAGAATCCCGGGCCATGGTTTACCAGTAGTAACCTTGTAATAGGGCCTTCCTGGAGAATGCCCGACCTCCGATGTGATTCCCGCACACTTCTTCGTGGATTTCAAATAATACCGCTTGGACCTGCGCAGGGTGGACACAGCAGAGGTACGGGATTGAGAATCCCTTCTTGTAGAGGATGCCGTCAACAAGATGGTATCGGGCCGCCCGATACCTGACCCGGCGGGTCTCTTATTTCTTATCTATTAGCTCACTTGTTGTCAAGAATTCCACGATCGGGTCCATCCAGCTAGGTCCCAGGGTGACCGGATCTACTTCCATGCCTTCTGAGATCATCACACTTGGCTCGGGTAAATATTCTATCCTTATCCCGGGCAAATCAGACTCAGAAGATGAGGCAAGGCGGGCCAACCTGTCGGCCCTGGTGTTTTCCTCCTGGGGTATCTGCGTGATAGAAAATTCCCAGAGCTTCTTGGAAACCGCTCGGACAAGGGCCAAGTAGGTTGCCATGTTGTCTTCCCGCGCTTCGTACTATTGGTTGACCTGATTGACCACGAGTTGGGAATCGCTGTATCCCTGGACCTGTTGTGCACTCATAGAAGTGGCCAATTGTAATCCAACCAATAGGGCTTCGTATTCAGCCTCGTTGTTGGAGGCACGGAACCCAAACCTTAGCACATACTCGAACTGGATGCCGTCGGGGGTAGTTAGGATGATTCCTGCCCCACTGCCTTGCTGATTCGATGAACCGTCCACGTGTAGTACCCAGGTAGGGATGTCAGCCTGTAACCCGGGTGGTTGGGCCGGTGGCTCAAACTCTTCAACCGGGTCTTCTGGATACATAAACTCAACCAGAAAGTCTGCTACGGCTTGAACTTGATGGCTGTCTGGGGTCGGTAGACCACTTCAAATTCTTCTAACTCCAAGGTCCACTTGATGAGCCTCCCAGACGTGTCAGGCCGGCTTAGGATCTTGTGGAGAGGTTGGTCAGTAATGACCACAATGACATGGGCATGAAAGTACGGACGGAGTCTTCGTGCGAAGGTGATGAGAGCAAATGCAAGTTTTTCGATGCGAGAGTATCTGCTCTCCGCGCCGTGTAACGCCCTGCTGGTATAGTACACTGGGAACTGTATCCCGTGCTCTTCCCTAATGAGTGCCGAGCTAACCGCTAAGGGTGACACTGCCAAGTATAAGAATAATTTTTCCCCCAGCACGGGCGTTGAGAGTAGAGGAGGGGACGCCAAGTACTTCTTGAGTTCCTGGAATGCCTCTTCACACTTTTTTGACCACTGAAACGCCTTACGGAGGATTTTAAAGAATGGCAGGCATCGGTCGGTAGCTCGGGAGACGAATCTATTCAATGCGGCCACCCGTCCGGCTAAACTCTGAACCTCCTTCGTCGATTTGGGCGACCGTATGTTGATGATGGCTTGAATCTTTTCAGGGTTTGCCTCAATCCCCCGTCTGCTGAACATGTAGTTGACCAGGCGTTGGTAGGTGGCCCCAGCATTCTTGAGGCCGAATGGCATAACTTTGTAACAATAGGTCCCCTGATCAGTGATGAATGCAGTCTTCTCTTCATCCCCGGGGTACATGCTGATCTGGTTGGACCCCGAGTAGGCATCCATGAACGAGAGGAGTGAGTGACCGGCAGTGGAATCCACAAGGAGGTCTATCCTGGGCAGCGGATAGCAATCCTTGGGGCAGGCCTTGTTGAGGTCAGTGAAGTCCACACACATCCTCCACTTCCCGTTGCTTTTCTTGACCAGAATGACATTAGCTAGCTAGTCAGGATAGTGGACCTCTCAGATGGACTTTGCCTTCAGGAGCTTTTCCACCTCTTCGGATACCGCTATCTACCTCTCGGGGGCCATACCCCTTCTCTTCTGCTTCACCGACTGACAATCTGGGCTGAAATTAAGACGATAGGACATTATCCGGGGGTCAATCCCGGGCATATCCTCATGACTCCATGCGAAAACGTTCTGATTTTTCTGCAGGAACTGAGTCAGTTTTTCTTTCAGGCCGGGCTCCAGTAGGGTACCGATGCTGACCGTGCGGTCAGGGTACTCGGGATTCAACATCACTCTTTCCAATTCTTCTACCAGACCTATCGTGTTACTCTGGACCAGGGGGTCCATCTCTTGGACGTTTAACGTTTCGGTGATAGCCCCCCGGCAAAATGAGCTGACAACTCTGGGCGGTAGTCTGATCCCCACGCAAGCTTCTGGGTCCCTGAGGAGTTGGGAACTTCACCATTAAGCTGTAGGTGGAGACGACCGCCCTGGTCTTGTTGAGGGTCCGCCTCCCAAGAATGATATTGTAGGCCGACGGGGCTTCCACGATCACAAAATTTGTCAGCACGAAAGCCTGCTGAGGGTAGGTCCCATGAGAACTGCTCGATTGTTCCGAGCAGTTCTGTGCTGGAGCAATTGAATCCTACCAGGGGGTAGCAATCGGCTAGAGCCGATCCCTGGATATCCCGAGCTGATCAAATACCGACGTGAACATGGTGTTGGATGAACTGACCGTGTCCACCAGCACCCTCTTGACCATGTAGTTGGCTATAGAAAGCTTCACAACTAGCGGGTCGTCATGGGGATAGTGCACGCCCTGCAAATCGTCGGAGGTAAATGTCATAACATCAGTTGGTAGGGAGCCGGTGGATTGGACCTGCCAAACATTTGCTCGGGATGCCCGAGCATGCCTCTTCCGTGCCGACTGTGAGTCCCCGCCACCTGATATTCCTCTGGAGATCACATTAATTTGACCGAGAGGCTGTATTTGACCGGGAGCTCGGGCTCCTTGCGTAGGCCGTCCATCTGTTGCGACGTACTCTGCAAGAGGACCTTGTTTGATCAATTTTTCAATTGCTATCTTTAACTTGAAGCAGTCCTCTGTGTTGTGGCCGTGGTCTCTATGGAAGCGGCAAAACTTGTCCCGACTCCTCTTCCCGGGCGGGGCTTTAAGCTTTACTGGCTGCTGAAGCAACCTTTGCGCCTCGGCTGCGGCCATGACTTCTTGTATGGGCCGAGAAAGGGGCGTAAAAGAAATCGGGGGCTGACCCCGGACATCCTTCTGATCCTGCTTCGGCTTCTTTCCCGGGCCCTTCTCAAATCCTTCACGCTTGCGCTTAGCCTTCGGGGATTCGTCTCCCGCCTGGCCACCGCACTTCGCTTTCAGGGACTCCTCGGTATCTATGTACTTACCGACCCTCTTCGAGAGCTCCACCAGGGTTGCCGGTCAGTCACGATGAAACGATGTGGCAACTTTGGTGTCTTGAACCCCCGAGCAGAAGGCCATAATTGCGGCCGTTTCATTGATATTGCGGATCTGAAGCCTTTGCTGGTTGAAACGGTCCACATACTCTCGTAGGAACTCCCCCTTGCGCTGCTTGATGGTCAGCAGCTGAGTGTCCGATTGTGACTGATCGAGCATCCCGACAAACTGGCTGATGAACAGCTTATTGAGGGCTTTGAAGTCATCGACCGTCCGGGGCTTTAGAGCATGGAACCACTGTGTTGCTGGCCCTTTGAGGGTACTAGGAAAGGTCAGGCACAGTAGCTCTTCCACCATGGTGACCAGTGCCATTTGAGCCTTGTAGGTACGGATGTGGTCCACCAGACTCCCTGTGCCGTCAAAAGAGCTGAGGTGAGGGGGTTTGAACTTCTGCGGGATAGGGAACTGCGTCACCCGAGCGGTATAGAGTGATTCTGTCTCCGTGTTGGTGAGGTCATGGCCGGACTTGCGGCTCAACCTCTCAATCTGTTGTTGCAATTCCTCGAACTGGGCCTTAACGTCATCCCATCCGGTTCTCTTCTCTATATCCGAGCGGTGGGTCGGATCTGATGACGAGGCCTCTTTCTCAAAATGCGTCGACCTCAGGGATAGAGCCCGGCTCTGGGTCCGAGTAATCATGTGCTGAAGGTCCCCCTGGCTCCGGGTCGGAGGGTCCTTGGCTGATCCTGGGCCTTCCATCCTGGCTCCTCCCCTCTGGCCGCACGCCGCCGGTTGATTATGTTCTGGCGTCCTCCACCCGGCAAGGATTGGGCCGAGCTCGCCTCCATGAGAGCCTGGTTGTCTGGCTGCGCTCGTCGTCACCGAGGTGTTCCCAGTCCGGTGGGGGCACCGGGGCGGAATGGGCTCGTCTTCGTGCCCGAGCGGTATCCTGAACAGGGGCGCTTTTCTCGGGCTGATCTTCTGATGCAGGACGCTTTTCCTGCCGGGCCAAAAGCATCTCCATTTGTTCCTACGTTCGCCGCTGGCCCTCCAAGAGTTGCGCTAATGCTGCTGTTACCTGTTCTGTGGTCATGGAGGCGACCGATCGCCCGGGCTGTGAATCCTCTTGGCCGGGCTGGGTAATGGCCTTTTTACTCCTTCTGGGCGGCATGTTGATCAGTCAAAATTTATTTTTGAGAGAAAACAGTCGCTTCCCAAAGACGGCGCCAAACTGATGATGTCGAAAATTTGTAAGAAGGATTTAAAGAGAGAAAAGACACAAGCAAGTTGTATGTGGTTCGGCCCCGTTAACAATGGGACCTACGTCCACGGTTGCGTCTGTGCGCGTTCACTAGCAGATCACCGGCGGGCCTGGTGAGCCAACAAAGAGGGGCGGCACTCCCAGTAACACCGGCCGGGTATATGCGTACAATGGTGAATTCTGTATTCTATGCTTGCTAGCTAGAGAGTTCTTTGGATCCCTGTAGACAGGGTAGGTGGGCTCTTTTATAGGTACAAGAGTCCACCCATACATGGTAAGCCAGTCAGATTAGGAAGCCTAATCTGATCACAATTGATTTGCACGATTTGGGGAGAGTTTCCTAAGCGGTTTAGGAATCTACGGGCTCTTCCTTAATAGGGTTCTGGCCAAATAAGGAAACTGCTTGAAAGGTTCGGTCTGGGTTGCGCCTCATGCCCGGGCTATGTGAGAATCTCGAGCGGTAACGATTGATGACCTCGGGAGTGTAGACCCCAAGCGCCCATTCTGGATAGTCCGGGTCCTTTACCGCTGACGTGGCGATTTGGCTTTAGCAGAATATTTTTGGACGTATCATCCTTAGTATGGCATTGCGCACTTCGGAGCCCTCCAGTCGTGTGAGAGGTCTAGGATTTGGAATCACCCCCTTCAAATACTTTAATCTACCTAGACGTGCATCAAGAAAATATATAAATGAGTTGGAGTTCAAATTAAAGGAGGAACAACAAAGGAGAATAGAGGCCGAACAAAAGTAGAGTCAATTACAAAACAGATTGCTTAATGGACACTCATCTGAGAAGTTTGCTTCCAATACTCAGAAAAGCGATAACAAAACTTGTGAGTTCTATTCGAAAAGGGTAATGTGGGGTATAAGTGATAGTAAGAGTGATTTAGGTTCAAAAAGGGTAATGGAAATTGCAAGTACAATTCTATATCATGTTTTATTTTAGGGTTTTTTACAATGAATCTAATTTTTTTTTCTTTTATGCATAGTAAAAAATTGATGGGACAACAAAGGTTCATGAACATGCATCACCTCTCGTATCAAGTACTGGAAAGGCATGTATTCTTTTTGGAAATGAGTGTTATCCTTAAAATTTATTGTTGGATTTTGAAATTTGGCATGGTCGTATTTATAGGAAAAAAGATGCAGGTTGGCAATTGGCACCACAAACAACATTGTTGCAGCGGGGATGGTCTTTGAGAAGAGTGGACCTCATGAGAAAATTCATAATGTTAGTTTGGGAGAACAAAATGTACGTGTCTCTATTACTAAAGTAACGGAAGCTATTTTCTCAAATGTTGCACTCCCTATACCGGTTGGTGATGAGATGACACAAATTAAAGATGATATTGGATCAATTGTTGCTTGGCCTAAAGAACTTGTGCTCATTGGTCTGGAGGTAAAATATTTACTAATTACGTGTTATAAATAGATAGTAAATTAAAATGCATTAATTGGTCTTTTTCTTAACTATGAAAAAAGGAAGAAAAGAAAGATGATATGCTGGTGTCCAGAAAGAAAGTGAGAAGAAAGATGATGTTGGTGTTCAGAAAGAAAGTGAGAAGAAATATGGAAGTGAATGGGAAGTTATTCATACATTCAGCCAAATGTTAACAACTACGGAGATTGATCAATAAGAACTCCAATAGAGAAGGAGATGTTTGGAGATGATACTACTGAATGCTATGTTTTCAAGCAAGGCTTGGTCGATTTTTGTGAGATGAAACCCTTATATGTCACGTGTATTAAGGCGTACATGAGGTAAGAGATGAAATTAATTTTTACTGTCTTATTTGATTATCTTTTGTATACTAATTATTTATTTATGGTTTAGGCTTTTGTATGTGAAACTTGAGAAGTCTCAGAGAACTATTGTATTTTTCAATTCTGAATCATTCAACACTGCCTCACATCAAGAAAAAAGACAACTTACTAAGGAAAGATTGAAAAATGCAAAGAGGAACCAAGTGTGCTTTATTCCATACAACATTCAATTGAAGTAAGTTATTTCATTTTTCTTCTTAAAATATAGTAATAAACTTAAATATGAAAATGTTAATTTTTATGTTCAATTACATAGGTTTCATTGGGTCATACTTGTCATCGATCTCTCTACCATGGAGTGTTATTGGTTTGATCCAAAAAGTATGAC
The DNA here is from genome assembly GCA_033977485.1 of Hydrangea macrophylla. Lineage (NCBI taxonomy): Eukaryota > Viridiplantae > Streptophyta > Magnoliopsida > Cornales > Hydrangeaceae > Hydrangea > Hydrangea macrophylla. The sequence goes on along the minus strand of CM066993.1, from coordinate 6,745,966 downwards.
AAAATCGAGTGAACAAATTAAGCTGCATATCAGTACATGAGTAAATTCTTATTTATTGAATTTTCCCCCGCTGTCTATTACATGTTTGCAATTAATTCAAAACTCTTTGTCTTCAAGTGTGCTCTTATCATTGTATATCGATGGAATGAGAATGCCAAAACCTATTAGGAAAATCCTAAAGGCAAGTAAATAAGAATTAAAATGATTCGTTTAGTTCTTTTTTTATTAACTATTAAAGTTTTCTACATGTGTCTTAATATAGTGCCCACAACAAGAAGGGAATGTTGAATGCGGATACTTTTTGATGATGTTTATGAGAGAATTGATTAGTGATCCTTCTCTTTCCCTTGATGAAAATGTTTTTTGTTTTTTTAATCGAGTTTTGATGATCATTAATTAACATTTGCGCTCTTTAAAAGCCACATTTTATTTTTGTGTTGAATTTTTTAGATGAAAAGGTTGTGTGATATAAAGACTGACACACTCGATGATATCAATGAAGTGCGGAGTGAGTTCATAGAGTTCGTTGTGAAATATGTACTCTCTCTTAGTTCAGAAAACGAACTCTATGAACTCAGTCTGCACTTCATTGATATCATCGAGTGTGTCAGTCTTTATATCACACAATCTTTTTATCTAAAAAATTCAACACAAAAATAAAATGTGACTTTTAAAGAGCGCAAAAGTTAATTAATAATCATCAAAACTCGATGAAAAAAACAAAAAACATTATTATCAAGGGAAAGAAAAGGATCGCTAATCAATTCTCTCATGAACATCATAAAAAAGTATCTGCATTCAACATTCTTTTCTTGTTGTGGGCACTATATTAAAACACATGTAGAAAACTTAAATAGTTAATAAAAAAGAACTAAACGAATCATTTTAATTCTTATTTACTTGCCTTTGGGATTTTCCTAATAGGTTTTGGCATTCTCATTCCATCGATATACAGTGATAAGAGCACACTTCAAGACAAAGAGTTTTGAATTAATTGCAAACATGTAATAGACAATGGGGGAAAATTCAATAAATAAGAATTTACTCACGTATTGATATGTAGCTTAATTTGTTCACTCGGTTTTGTCATACATTTTGGATCAAACCAATAACACTCCATGATAGAGAGATCGATGACAAGTATGACCCAATGAAATCTGTGTAATTGATCATAAAAATTAACATTTTCATACCTAAGATTATTATATTTTAAGAAGAAAAATAAAATAACTTACTTCAATTGAATGTTGTATGGAATAAAGCACACTTGGTTCCTCTTTGCATTTTTCAATCTTTCCTTAATAAGTTGTCTTTTTCTTGATGTGAGGCAGTGTTGAATGATTCAGAATTGAAAAATACAACAGTTCTCTAAGACTTCTCAAGTTTCACATACAAAAGCCTAAACCATAAAATAAATAATTAGAATACAAAAGATAATCAAATAAGACAGTAAAAATTAATTTCATCTCTTACCTCATGTACGCCTTAATACACGTGACATCTAAGGGTTTCATCTCACAAAAATTGCCCAAGTCTTGCTTGAAAACATAGCATTCAGTAGTATCATCTCCAAACATCTCCTTCTCTATTGGAATTCTTATTTGATCAATCTCCGTGGTTGTTAACATTTGGCTGAATGTATGAATAACTTCCCATTTACTTCCATCTTTGTTCTCACTTTCTTTCTGGACACCAACATCATCTTTCTTCTCACTTTCTTTTTGGACACGAGCATCATCTTTCTTTTATTCCTTTTTTCATAGTTAAGAAAAAGACCAATTAATGCATTTTAATTTACTATCTATTTATATCACGTAATTAGTAAATATTTTACCTCCAGACCAATGAGCACAAGCTCTTTAGGCCAAGCAATAATTGATCCAATAGCATCTTTAATTTGTGTCATCTCATCACCAACCGGTATAGGGAGTGCAACATTTGAGAAAATAGCTTCCGTTACTTTAGTAATAGAGACACGTACATTTTGTTCTCCCAAACTAACATTATGAGTTTTCTCATGAGGTCCACTCTTCTCAAAGACCATCCCCACTGCAACAATGTTGTTTGTGGTGCCAATTGCCAACCTGCATCTTTTTTCCTATAAATACGACCATGCCAAATTTTAAAATCCAACAATAAAATTGTAAGGATAGCACTCATTTCAAAAAAGTATACATGCCTTTCCAGTACTTGATACGAGAGGTGATGCATGTTCATGAACCTTTGTTGTCCCATCAATTTTTTAACTATGCATAAAAGAAAAGAAAAAATTAGATTCATTGTAAAAAACCCTAAAATAAGACATGATATAGAATTGTACTTGCAATTTCCATTACCCTTTTTGAACCTGATTCACTCTTACTACCACTTGTACCCCACATTACCCTTTTCGAACACAAGTTTTGTTATCGCTTTTTTTAGTATTGGAAGCAACCTTCTCAGATGAGTGTCCATTAAGCAATCAGTTTTGTAATTGACTCAACTTTTGTTCGGCCTCTATTTTCCTTTGTTGTTCCTCCTTCAATTTGAACTCCAACTCATTTATATATTTTCTTGATGCACGTCTAGGTAGATTAAAGTATTTGAAGGGGGTGACTCCAAATCCTAGACCTCTCACACGACTAGAGGGCTCCGAAGTGCCCAATGCCATACTAAGGATGTCAGAACTTCCTTCTATTACTACACTCCCATCCTCAACTTGTTTCTTCATTGTCACCTACAAGGTTGGTAAGTGTCAAGTATAAATATGGACAAATCATATTTAAAAAAGGGAGAGATAGAGCACAATGCCGATATTGTTTGCAAAGTACTTACCACTTTGTCAACCATTTCCTTGGTGGCATCGTCTCTGTATCTGCCACCTTTTTCTTCTCGGCATTTTGTCCATAAGAAACTTCGATCATCTTCATATACAGGTCACAACTCTTCTTTCTATGATCACAAAATAAGCGTAAAATATATATTCAATTCCTTTGCATTGATAGTATCATAAAAAAGATTCTCATAAGTAAACCTACCAACTCATCAGCCAAACCAGCATAGCCTTTCTTGCTCATACGATGATTATATATATTCTTTGCTCGCCTTTCACGTTGCTCCTTGCTTAGAATCTTATAATTACAAAATATAAGGATGGAAAAAAAAAGAGTAATAAATTTATAAAACCCAAATCTACTTTGCATACATTCAATAATTGTTTTGAATTATACCTTAAAATTTTCAGAGAGCCTAACTTTCACAAATTCATCCCATGTCGGCTGATCAATATACTTTTTATACTTCAGTGGCGGGTGTTTAAGAAGCTCGGGCTTGTGTTTCAATTTATTTATCCAATATCTAGTGAGGTTTGTTTTGAATGCCCTCCACTTAATAGCCACGGATGATAAGCTCGACTTTTTTGTGTTTCGGTCTACATCAAATTTAACCTTCAGATGTAGAAAAACAAGAATCAGTTAAACATATATCAATAATCCATACTCTATAAAGTACAAAGAACAAAATCTATCACCTGCAGAGCTGCCCACAAGTTATTTTTTATGCTGTTTGGCACCTTATGCCACGTTAAGTAAGTTATTGGCACAAAAGACTTCACCAATAGACCCATGTAACCTACTAGCCTTTTTTTATGTGAACCTATGGGCTGTCCTTGGGAATTATAAATGACTTTCAACCGTTCTTCATTGTTGGTTATTTGTATCACGTCCTTTAGCATTGTTGGTCCTCGACCTTTATTACCAAAGGACATATCTTCTGAATCTTTGTCATTTTCCACCTCCATGATAAGATGAACACTTCACAGAGGCTGCAAAATTCAGAAACTGTAACACCAACTAAATGAAACAATTGGCTTACTACACAACATGAATAAACTACAAATCCAATAATAAATGAAACAATTCAACTGAAGAAATTAATCAATTCAAAAGGAATAATTCAATTCGAAAGGGGCATGTTAGGCAACATGAATAAACTACAAATCCAACTGATTAAGTTGACAGAAACAAAAAATCCAATTAAAGAACAGTCATAATGTAATAAATTTTGTTGCTTTACAAGTAATCCAAAGGGTAAAAATGAAATTAAGTTTTTGAATGGTCAATCCAAGTCCCCTCGCAATCATCACGTGCATAAGTTGATGATGACTCATCAATCACATCAAATATTTCAGCATTTGAGAGTACGTTAACAGAAATTTCATCTCCGAGAAGGTCATCATCATTGTCTTTATCATAATATTTTCTTTGAGGAGATGATAGAACAATTTACCATTTAGGATCCAATTAGTCAGGGGCATAAAAGACTTGTTTTCCTTGAGATGCCAAAATAAAAGAGTCAGATTTATGGCCCACTCTAGAAAGATCAACCGATGTGAAACCCAGTTCATCCACCTTGATTCCATTTTTACTATCAACCCAATCACACTTGAATACTGGAATCTTGAAACAGATATAGTCAAGCATCCATATCTCTTTAATCATGCCATAAAAAATCATTTCTGCAGTCACAGGTCTGGTATCATTTGCGCTAGCAACCTGCAACGTCTTTGCCACTATGCATACTCCACTATTTTGGTTGACTTGTACATCATCATGGTCCTTCATTTGATAACAAAAATCGTTTATGACATAGCCAGGGAATTTTACAACATCTGGGCGAGGTCCAAAGGCTATCCATTTTAAGGTGTCTGAGACTTGTTGCTCTGTTTTGACTTGATTTTTAAGAAGTTAATTTAGTTATAACTATCAAAGAATAGATATAATATAACTATATTATATAAATCATACCCTTGTACGTAACCAATCAATAAATGTGCGGTTGTGCTCATCTTCCAAGAATTTTTTATTTTTCCTTTACGAGGGTAAGCTTCTTTCAAGTACTCCTCATGCGCCCTATTAAGTTATTAATAATACATCATAAACTCTTTTAAAAAAGTAATAGAGTAATAAACATTCATACTAAGGAGAAATTGAAAAATCTTTACTCTATATAAGATTGAACATTATTTGTGTTATGTAACACATAAAGATGTGTCTGGTTCAAGGACACACTGTCAACTTCAATGACATTAGCTCCTCTGAAAGGTTTTTCTTCATTTCTAGCAAACGGAACTCCGATTGGTTCTAGTTCAGTTAAGAACTTGAAACAAAACTCAATCGCCTCTTTTACGATATAACATTGGGCAATGCACCATTCTGGTCGATTTTTGTTTCTCACATAGCCTTTCATCACTTTCATGTGCCTATAATATAAATCATGATAAAGTTAAAATTACCATAATGAGTACTTGCTAATGGTAGTAAATAATTAAATAAAATGTTTTAATACGCTGACCTCTCGGGTGAGTACATCCATCTAAAGAAAATCGGACCACCAAGTTCAACCTCTCTGACTAGATGCACCATCAAATGCACCATTATGTCGAAGAATGATGGTGGAAAGTATTTTTCCAACAAGCACAGTGTGACCACGAGCTCCTTTTGGATTTCTTGTAGCTTTTGCACATCCACAATTTTGGCACAAATAGCATTGAAGAAGAAGCACACTCTGATAATAACATATCTCACATGCTTTGGCAACGCACTTCGTATTACAATAGGAATAAGTTGATGCATTAGGACATGATAATCATGGGACTTAAGTCCATACAATTTTAAATCTTCCAATGACACACGACTTCTAAAATTTGAAGAATATCCGTCTCGGACCTTAAGCTCAAGCAACGATTTGTACACCATTATTTTTTCTGCTCTAGTTAACGAATAACATGTTGGTGGTAGGTACGTCCTTTTTCCCTTAACTTGCAGTGCCAATTCTGTTCTTAAACCCATTTCTACAATGTCCTTATGACAATTAACTCCATCTTTTGTTTTTCCTGGAATGTTGAGTAGGGTCCCAATGATATTATCACAAGCATTCTTTTCAATGTGCATGACATCCAAGTTATGTCAAATAGGCAGATGTTTCCAGTACTCAAACTCAAAAAAAAATAGACTTCTTCTTCCAACTAGAAAGATCAATATTGTGTGCATTTTCTTTCTTATTTCCTTTCTTCATCTTCTTTGATGTTGATTTCTTATTTTAAAAATTTTTCCTTCCCTATGAAACCTTGATCCCCCTCACCTTTAATAATATTTGTTCACCACTCAATGGTTCGGGATGTGACCTAAACTCTTGATCACCATTAAAAACCTTCTTTTGATTTCGAAACGCATGATTTCGTGGAAGATATCATCTATGCCCTGTATAAATACATTTGCTACAATGTATCAGTCTAAGAGAATATATTTTCTCATTGCATATTGGACAAGAAAAATATCCTTTGAGGTTACAACCAGACAAATTTTCATATGCAGGAAAATTGTTAATTGTCTACAATAACACGACCTTTAAGGTGAAAGATTGTTTTTGATAGGCGTCATAAGCCTCCCATAATGTTTTCAAATCCTCAATCAGAGGTGGTAAATAAACCTCTATATCATTGCCATGCTGTTTTGGACCTAAAATCAACATTGTCAACATCGTAAACTTTCTCTTCATCCACAACCACGGTGGAAGGTTGTCTGTGTTCAACATAACAGGCCAACAGCTGTACCTAGTACTGAGGGTACTGTACGGATTAATTCCATCCGCTGAAAGTGACAGCCACCGGTTTCTCAATTCTACTACAAACTCGGGCCACTTATCATCAATTATTTTCCATGTTGGCGAGTCTGCTAGGTGACGCAATTGACCATCAACTTGTCTTCCTTTTGCATGCCATGTTAAATCATTTGCCGTTTGGGCATATTGAAACCACCTTCTAAATCTTGGAATGGGTGGAAAGTACCATAATACTTTGGCAGGTACACCCTTGTTTTGTTTATCCTTACTTTCTGTGGGCATATTTTTCTTCACCTTAGACCTTGACACTCCACACTTTGGACATGTAGTTGAATCTTCATACTCAGTTCTATCAATCATTGGGGCATGCATGTATTTTCCTGTATTCCATTCCAAATGTTGACAAGATACGCTTAGTGTAATACCCTATATTTATGTTGTACTTTTATAATTTTTTTTATATTAATAAGATTAAGTGTGCTTGTATTTACATTTCCTGTAAATTTTAGTCTCAATCGATCGAGCAAGCTTCGAGCGATCGAGAGTTTCATTTCTCAATTGATCGAACGTCCTTCGAGCGATTGAAACTCTGCCGACCTGAATTGATGTTGTGTCCCTTTTCTCGAGCGATTGAACCCATCTCAATCGATCGAACCCTAAATAACCTATTCTCAATCGATCGAACTCACTTCGATTGATCGAACTCTGAATTTTCAGTATACGTGTTCTGCCACCTACACTTTCTTATCCCTATATATATGTATCATATACACTTACTCCTAAGGTTTTCTGAACTGAGAGAGAGTTAGAAAGAGAGATATATGTAGTTTATTTATACACACAACACGTACACTCTCAAGAGAAGAAGAAGAAGTAGGAGGAGGAGAGAGAGAAGAGGACAGAGAAGGAGAAAGAGAGAAAATAGATCACCCCAAGGAACCCGCGGCCACCCCGAGCTCGTCGGCGTCGTTGACATTAACGGTGAGTGTCCCTACTCACTTAGTAGCTTAGATATGTTCGTATATCTATATATATATAGTTTTGGAAAGATAAAACAGACCTTGGATGTGCGTACAAGGTCCTGTTCAATTCTGGAATAATGCTGCGTTCAATCGATCGAACTTCTTTTGAGCGATTGAACATAGGCCGATCTTGATCGATCAAACTTAGTTCAATTGATCGAAAGATAGTCTTGCTTAATCGATTGAAATGCCTTTGATCGATCGAACCTAGCTTTTCTTTAATCGATTGAAATGAGTTCAAGCGATCGAACTTAACAGAATGTTAAATGTTTGGTTGTGTATATCTAATAAACTGTTAACCTATTTATTATCATGCATTGATATTGAAAGTTGTATTGGAATAATATACACGTGGAATAATGGGCTTAATGCATTGAACAGTGAAACCAATTGTGTAATGATGGTAAAATGTTGTAAATCAGAATGAGAAACCGACGTGCATTGTAGTGGGTCTGTCGATCGCAGAGGTCGATACTGTTTATATTTGTACGTATGAATGCGGTCACGAAGATGAATCGATGAAATTTAGTACTTAAAATAGATCATTGAGTTGGATTTAATTTTGTACAAGGTGGTATTGTATGTACATGGTGGTATATTGTTTTTACAGGGTGGAATTGAATCAGTATTATTGAAAACCTTCATATCATTTTTAAAAAAATTGACATAACTAATTACACATTTATGTCACTTTTATTAAGTATTTATGTCATTTTTATAAAGTATTTGTTACTTTTAAAGTATTTCCGTCACTTTTAAGATTTTGATGTAATAATTTTGTTTGGTATTTATGTCACTTTTCAACTTTTATGTCACTTGAGGTTAAAAGTGATATTAATAAAATGGTATTTATGTCACTTTTTATTAACATATGTTTTGGTTTTATGAAACATTTATGTCACTTTTATAAAACATTTATGTCACTTTTAAAAACATTTGTGTCACTCCCATTTGTCACTGGAAAAAAAAAGTGACATAAATACACTTTTTAAATTACATAAAAAGCCTTTTTCCTTGTATTTATACACGAGTATACCTTTTTTTTTCTTTTTTTCTTATCAGTAACACTACAAATTTACTATGTGAGGTTATTTAGTACTGTTTGATTTTATCATAATGAGTGTTCTAATTTTACAAAGTAATGCTATTCTACCCAAATCTTGCATTTCAAATGATTCTCAAACACACGTGGTTGAAGTTTAGAGTTCAAAGAAAGCAATAAAATATTTAAGATAACAAAGGGGTGTAGCATTTTTTTTTGTTTGGGGGTGCCAGAAACAAAAAAAATATGAGGTGCACAAGATTTTTTTGTTTGGGGGTGCCAACAGACAACAAAATATGAGGCATAGCACACATACATGTATATTAGTAAAAGCAATTTACCACATGTGAGAGGTGCCATGACACCCCCCACCATACACACAGTTCCGCCCCTGCTCTATGTACATGAACAAATGTTGTGAATATGAACAGTGGTAGGTATTCAAAAATCTAAATAACAGTTCCAAACCTTAAAGACAAATACCAATGACCATCGCATAGAGAAAGTTAAGCTGAGGAAGTTAACGCAAATAGCATTAGAAACGAAATAATTTTAAAACAAAAAGCCAAAAATCAGGAAGGAAAATAAATTAAAATAAGCAACTCCTTCAATGAGTTAATCCCATATGTGTACAACACAAGTGACCCTGTTTCTCTTGAGATAGAGCATCAGCATGATAGCTCGAACACTCACTTGGAGAAGGATCCCGTTGATGTTGATGATGGCACAGGGTGCCTGAGTGTTGAGGATGATATAGCCGTTGTTAATCCCACTTCTTCCAAGCAGAGAAACCGGGAAGCGAAAATGAAGTTCAGTGCTTGTTGGCCCAAGGATTGAGACAGATGGATGTTTGGGATGAGATTCTCTATTTACTTTTGTTTTAAATAGTGTTTCATCCCATGTTTGATTCTTCAACCATTGGTTTTTGTGCTTCTTGTCTTTTCTAGGATATGCCCCTGTGTTTTTTGTAGATGCTGTATGGCATTTCTTTTATTTTATTCACCCATTTTCCGAAAAAAGAAGGAAAATGAATTTGAAATGTTAAAATAAAATTTAGTTGTATGTTTTAAGCTGAGTCTTTTTTTTTTGTCCCAAATTTGATTGCATCAATAGTTGGTACAACTATTAAAGCATTTTGGAACGAAATAGAATAATAAAAATTTTCTTTCCTTTTTTCCCCAAAAATTTGGTACTATTTAATAAGGGCTGTTAAGGGCTGTTTTATAAAATTTTCTTCTCCTTTATTTTTTTCCCTAAAACTTTTCATTTGTAGCTTAGGAAATTTGAACCAAAATTATGATTCTAGTATCAGTAAAAAAAAAAAAAAAAAAAAAAAAAAAAAAAAAGAAACAGTCGACCAAGTTGCTTCTTTCAATTTTGTTCAAGGTTCAAGGCATAGTCATACTAGCTACACAACAACAATAAACCCGCATACTGCCTAGCTACTACATTTGCTTTAAGCATATACTCAATTGATATCTTTCTTAGAGAAGCTAATATACGTGAATGTACCTGGTGCGGGTTCAGATCCTACCACTAGCTTGCCTCCCTGATTTATCTGGTGCGTGTGTTGTGGGGTCGGTGCAAGTGCCCGGGTTTGCCCCTTGTTCTACTCCGATAAAAATAACAATAAGTATCGATCCTGAAGTCGCGGACAACAGGCATGGGGATTTGTCCTCGTATTCCAAAATATATATATATATATATATATGTACGTAAATGTAAGGTGAAATTATCATTTTGAGGTTTAACAGAAAAACCTCATTGAGACAGAGGATGAGAATATTGTATGAGGATTAAGGTAATGTATGCTCCCAAGACAGCAAATTGAATTTTCCCTCCCAAACTCTAATGTATACGCACCATCATTAAGGAAAACTCAAATTAAAAGGGTATAAGGCAAAATGAAAAGCAAAGAACACCCAGATTAAAATACAGGGTTTTGATGACTTACCAAGAGACAAAAGGAAAAACAAAAATTGAAGTTTCGGGCTTTGATGACCCACAAAAAACTCAGCGTCAAAGTTCGTGCAGCATCCAGGTCTAATAAGCAAGTTACCCAAAATCATTGGTACGGTATGTTTTCTGTGTGGTTATATATATACATGAACAAAAATCAAACCAAGAAAATGTAAATAATTCAAAAATCCATTTCCATATATGAATATTAATATATTAACTAAACCAAGAAAGAAATCTGTTTTCAATTTTGAATCATACCTGTCAGAGAGATAGTCTTCAAGATAACAATGTGGGGATAGTGGAAGTTGCAAGGATTGTACATGGGTTTATAAAGGGGAAAACATTTGAAGCCATTGTCTTCGCATCTCCCCAGAGGCAAAACGGTTGGAAGCTAATTGGGTCACTGGTCATTCAAATCACAAGAATTAGTCATTATTTGAATCAGACCCAAAAAACAAAAAAAAAAGTCATTATTTGAAGAGGTCAGGAGGTGGAAAAAATTCTACAAAGTAAAGAGGAGGACCGGCCATTTGGGTCATCAATTTAGAGAGATGTAATGTATTCAATATAGAGAGAGAAGATTCCTTCAATAGTGAGAGTGCAGGATGACAAGGCTGTTCAAATCAGCGAGAGAAAAGAGTAAATGCTCTGCAATAGAATTGATTGAACAGAGAGAGAGAGAGAGAGTGGGATGTTTTTTATTTCAGGGATTGACGTGGCTTTAACCCAGTGTAGACAGGGGAAAGGGGGTTTGTAAATTTCCTATGTCACGTGTCATACTCACAGAGCACATCAGCACACACCTTCCGCTATTAGTATTTACTAGGGGTGTGTTTCGGCTGGAACAGATCGGAAACTCCCCTTTCGGAAAAAATTCCGAAAATTTCGGAAGCCAAAAATGCATTCCGAATTCCGTTCCAAAATTTCGGAAATTCCAAAATTATTTCCGATTCCGAAATTTCGGAAATTTTGGAATTTTCGGAATTTTATCAGATTCGGAATTTTTCGGAATATTCGAAATATTTTCGCAATTTTTCGGAATATTCAGAATTCAAACTTAATGGGATTTCACTTGAGACTTGTAGGCCTTTTATAGAAGCACATCACATCCCATTTTTTGTGTTTTTTCGATGTGGTATGAACACAATTTTTGGAATATTTTCGGAAAAGTTTCAGAAAATACAATTTCAGAATATGTTCGGAAATTTATCGGAATATATTCGGAAAAGTTTTGGAAAATACAACTTCGGAATATTTTCGGAAATTTTTCGGAATTTTCAGAATTTTCGGAATTCTAAAAACAATTCCGATTCCGATCCGATTTTTTTCGGAATTTTCGGAATTCAGAAATTCAGAATTCGAAATGCATATTTAATTGCCAAAATCGGAATTTTTCGGATCGGAATCGGTCGGAATCGGAATTTCTGTTCCAAATGACACCCCTAGTATTTACATAGATAGATAGATAGACAAAGATAGATAGATAGATATATGGAAAAACAACATATAAAATTTAACCCATCATCACCAACCAGACCTGCTAGTTAATGATCTGGTCATCCCGACCCATTTATATTACAAAGAACATATTACAGATGAAGTGGTTTTAACCATTCCTTGATTCACTTTCTTCTGTCTGAAGATGAGAAGAGCGATGAATTGGATGAGAATTTAAATTTCCTTTGAGCGCAAACAAGTTGAATTCGGGTTTTTGTATCGAAGAGGTAAATTTGTGAAGCTGATCATTAAGACTGGCATGCATTGTTTGGGGTGAAAGTAAGTCTGGCCTTTCAAGTACTTTCACCGCAGAGCTCGCCACAAGGTTTATCTGCATAGGAGAATCGAAAAAAAACTGACTGACGATTGATGACAAATCTTTAGGTATTATTCCGGAATCCAAACTCAAACTTTACCCTAATTGTCATAAACAATCCTATTCTTTTTAGACATTCTACAGCGCACTACCAATCAATGATAAGTTACATACGCCCCCATATAAAATATGAATGATACATTAATGATATTTAGGAGATTAAAACCCAGGGAAAACCCCAAAGCAGTTAACATTGAAGGTTGTAATCATAATAAGTGTTAAAATGTCCTGCACTGAGTACCAGGGTGATATTATTAAATTAAGATATTAATACTAAACACAACTGCGAAACATGATTCACATAGCTAGTATTAATTCAATTGGGTACAAGCAGAGTCAGAGTTCAGTCGAGGGATCCAGACAAACACCAATAAACCAGCAGTCAATTTGACGGTAACAAGTTGAAGTGGTTCAGAACCATGAGCTGACAATAAATAAATTGCTGAAATTAAGGAAATGTATGCATTTTCCAATCCCGGCCTTGAAGAGTGTTTGGTTCCCATCATGAAGTAATCGAATTAAGTACAAAAGGAGGGATGGATGGGTGTTTCAGTAGCACCATTAATTATTTGATATGAAAGAAAATGACAATTGTTCATTTTTCATGAATAATGTTATTCAGTTGGCCCATACATTTTTTCATTTCGTAGAGCCGCTAAACTGATAAATAAGGTGGGTGGCAGTCTAATTTACGCAATATATTATCGTCTCTAAACTTGTAGTCTTAGCTGACCTAGAATGGTCATTAAAAGTCAAAAAGTTATACATCTTCCCTTTTTTTGTCTTAGTCCTAGTGAGAGTAGAAAGGCTTCCAACAACCTATACATAGGATCTTTTTATTTCAAAAAGTTGAATATAGGAACTGAGATTGTGTTGTAACCGCAAACATATAAGAATTCTTTTCATCGAAACCCACCACAAAACCAATCATTGACAACTTCGGTCTAAATTTCTCAAAGTTGTTCCATATTATCCTCCTTGCAATATTAGTTGAGTTCTATGCACAATAAACAAGTTAAAGAAAACCTTCATAATTAGAGATGCTAGACATCAATTGAATACAGTTCCATTCCAGTCTAATAGTGTAGCTAAGTAAGAACAACAAAAGAAACCTAAAAGCACTTGTCAGTTGTTATTGTACCATGAACATTACTGCTACGAGAAATATGTAAACAACAGAGATGCTGAAGTCCTAGCACCAATGCTATTATAATGTTTCTCTAAATAGTTGATCCTACATCAGAATCACTATAATAACCATGTGACATAGGAACTAAGAATCTTTTTTTTTTTTACTAAAATACAGGTTCTATAATACATGCCACCTAGTATGGTTGCGGATGGGGTTCTTTAGGCAATTCCAGTACTCCAATGTAGTTTTGACACTAAATTAGTTCCCGCTTGGGATAGCATTTTGAGGCAACAATCACATTAGTGATTGTTTAAAATGATGTGATTGTTTGGATTACCTTTCAAAGCTTTTAAACAAATCTAACTCTTATTTAAAGCTACAAAACAGCTTTTTTAAAAAGTTCGTATTCCAAAAGAAGGTTATTTTAAAAGCTATAACCTAAACGGGCTCGTAATGTTGCTTCGACATCAACAATAAGCTAGGAAGCACCGACACTTCAAATGAAGTGCTATATGTGTACCGACACACCTCCGACACTGACATCAATACGTGTCCGGCATGCCAAAAAGGTGTATGAGATTTTTTATTTTTTTTCCTTCTAAAATTCGATACGGCAATGACACATCATTGATACAACACAGGCACTTTCTCGGTATGGTACGGTTTTTTAGAGAAGTCTTAAATTTTGGGGGCGAAAGTCTCAAAATGCTAAAATAAGAACCAAAAGAGGATTTTTATTTTTATTTTAATTTTTTGAGAAGTTACGACATTTTTTGGCAATAGAATTTTATATACATCTTGTTGCTTTATGGATTATAGTTTCTTTGTTAATGATGCTTAGAAGGTAGCGTTTATAGTGGTGTTATGATATTTTCACATTGAATTGTTGTTTGGAGGTCATTTATATACATAATTCATATTTGCCATGTTGCCGTAGTATCTTGTTGTGTTTTATTTTATTTTTTTTACTTAAGGTTTTGTCATGCCACTGTGTAGTGCCATGTCGTGCCACCATATCCTTATTGGTACTTCTTATACAGTATGTTTAGAACCTTATTCTCACACCTAATCAAAATCTAAAACACACCTGAACATCTCCAGCTACTCTCTGTCTGCTTAGGCAATACTAGGATACACCATATAACAAAAAGAAAAGAACTATCACCCTCTTCCATCAAAGACTACATAATCAAGCGCAGTATCATCTAAATCATCGCCATGCTGAATCAGTCTTATGCTCAATTGCCAAATTTATGGATAGTTAAGGCTACGGAAGAGATGGGATCTTTTGTCCCTTTATCAAACTAATGTAGGACAAACGTGGGAACTGATCTAGGTATGGGCTAAAATGAGGCTCTCAAGTGTTTTTTTTAATCTTTTGGAGGTGGGAAAGAAGGGATCAGCATATGGAGTTTTAAGCTTCATAGGGGTTAACAAAAAGGTCAAGTGGTGAGGCTTTACTTAGGTTAGTGATGTGAAAGCTTGGAGGCTCTTATTCCATCACCTCCACGGGGGAATATAGTATACTTAACTATGAACAGTAACTTGGTTGTTTTAGTTCTTTTGGCCTGCTATGTCTGGAAGATTGAAACACCTGGGTTTGCATTCATCGGATATGATTTTTAAAGTTCAAGTCCTTTTATGTATGGGGAAATTAAAGAAAGAAATAGGAGGAGGAGAAGAAATGAGCCAAACATCATCTTGATTTCAACTCGAATAAGAATGTAGCAAGCAATTCCAAAAGAGAGAGCTTTTGAAAGATCACTAAACAAACTTGTTAAGTTACCAACTACTCCAAAAGCTTAAGCTGTTAGAGAATGGGCTCAACAATGTATATCAAGCTTCAACACCCTCCATCACGTGCAACCCCGACTTGCACGTGGAGAGCAAACAAACCAAACTCCATCATATTGGAGACAAATAACAAAGTGTAAATATGCACAACAAAGCGGGGATGGAGAGTCGAACCCAAGACCTCCCACAAACAAGGCTTTGATACCATGTTAAGTTACCACCTACTCCAAAAACTTAAGCTGTTAGAGAATGGGCTCAACAATGTATATCAAGCTTCAACAAAACTTTTATAAAATTTGAAAAATACAAGGGCTAATAGAGATAGTTGGACTGTCTTTTCCCACCCAAAAAAAAAAATTTGACTCAAAAACTTGAAACTTGGAACTTCTATTGTGATTGGTGAAGTTAGGACTTGATTCACCAAGCCAACTACAGATATATTAAAAGACAGTATACCAATTATTTAAATGAAGACATGGATCTTGTTACAGCTCATGTCCAACAAAATAAGAAAATTAACAACTGCCCTAAAAAAAGGAACTCATATACTTAAAACAAGCACAAAACAATGTTCAATTATGCAAGTTACAAATGAGCCCGTTTGGAACTCCAACAAGTCTTTCTAAAAATCCTCATGAACTTGGATTTTTAACCTCTTGTGAACTAAGTTGAAACACCAATTTTATCGAGGGCATTGATAAAAATGGTTTTTGTTAGGTCCAAATATATTCAATTTTTCTAGCTGAAAAGGTGGTTCTTTAGGACAGAGACTTCAGAAACGGTAAAGGTTGGAGGATTGATTGACGTCTTTTGGTGGAGTTTGAGCATTGAAAGATGGATGGGTTGAGATTCTTAAAAAATAGCAGTAAGGCAGTGGCTACAAAACATAAGCTGATCTATATACTAGAGAGAGGCCTTATTATCTGATATACAATTCAATACATCTTCCCTCTTTTATAGTTGCCTTAACTTGCCTAAGAGACTTTAAGAGTCATTATAATAATAAGAAATACATGAAACATACATTGAACTAGAGAGAACCGTTGTATGTATTCTCTAATACATGAACTAACTTCATACTTCTAGATTATTCTAAATTAATTTCTAACACTCTCCCTTAATTTTGAAAAATCTAGGATTACAAGTTTCTCTCGAAAAAAATAAAATTTAGCTATAGCAACTGGTTTGGTGAAAACATCTGCCAATCACTCCCCCGTCTTGCAGAAATGCAGCTTGATCTCACCACTTTCAACAAGCTCTCTGATAAAGTGATGACGAATTTCAATATGCTTTGCGTGACTACGAAAAACAGGGTTCTTGGTCATGGCTCTGGCAAACATATTATCACAATAAATGGTATTTGGAAGTCCCTGCTTAACTTATCTTACTCCCACAAGGGCTTTGACTAGAAACAATAATTTAGCAATTGACTCACTGAAATTAATTAAACAAACTAAATATAAGACCTTTGAACATCACATAAAATGTCACTCATGAAGCCTACTACAACACGCATTCAGCAAATTTGAAATTAACAAAGAGACCCTCCTCCAAGTTCTCGAGAGTCCATATAGTGCGACAAATATGAATTAGAGTTTATTAAACTGACAAGCAAGCATAAGATAAGACCTAATGTGATGTGACTAGAAATAAAATTATGCAAGTTCCCAAGTAGGCCCAACAAGAAATCGAACAAATTTCTAAAATTGATTTTTTCTTCTTTGCACTTGCTTTTTCTTGAGCCTTTTTGGGAATGACAGCCATGACAATAGAACTGAGTTAGGCAAGAAGTAAAGCTTGAAAAGGTTTGAATACTAACTTAATTGATCCCCATTGAACCGAAAGTGTACATAAGTAGTATAGGCCGGTGGATTTTACTACTTGAAGTGCTTAAAAATCAAAGGTAGGAACTTAGTTACTAAAGCTATTCAAACCAATAATGACCATGGTAAAGGACCATGTAATATAATTTCACTGAAAGTATGACTCATGGCCACTTACAAAAAATCCAAAAGGTACGCCCCCTCCAAAACAAATATATATATATATATATAAAAAGAAAGAAAAGAAAAGAAAATCTAGTCTATTAAAAAATTAAAAATAATGAATAGAATCAAACATGCGGCCTACTTGATTAAAGAATCCAGAAGATAAGAGTTAACGTGACTGAGAAAAAAAAAAATGAAAATCCAAAGTGGGTATGCACTAAAATCCATTTCTTCTTCTTCTTTAAAAATGTTTTCTTTTGAGCCTCTTGTGCAACGCATCAAAGATTTTGTCATGCAAATTCAAATGAGGATAGCTTCATTAAACTATCAACAACCTATCAAAGGAATTTAGTTCTTCACTCTTAGGACAATATGTACTTAAATCACTATTCACTATGTATGCATAGTAACATATTGTTCTAGTGCAAGTAGCCAGGGTTAGATGTGCCATGTCAGTGCAAGGAGCCACAATTGTCAGTAACCTTCTGTTTATTATAAGGTTGAATTGTTGAAACATCTATCCAAAAATGATCCTCCTAATCCTCCTAAGCACTTAAAAACCTTTTTTTACTCGTCTCCTTCTCAGTTTTGTTTCTTCCCAATGAAATCTCAAGAATAAAAATACTTAAATAGCCATAAAATCAGTCATACCTTTTTGAATTCAACTCACAGCACCGCACTACTTAAACGTGCCATCTTATCTCATTCAAATTTAGGAAACCGGAAGCCTTGGCCATTGCCATAAAAGCTCTTACGTGGCATTTTGGTAAGATCACATTTTGGTCTAGTGGCAGTGTACATAATACATATAAGATACCTTAACAAACTAGAGATAAAACAAGGTCCAAAGAAATCAAAACAAATTCAAACCAAACTTCCATGAAAAGATAAAAGTACCCAGAGATAGCATAAGATCAATGATATTCAACACAATAGCAACCCTATCTTTTCATTTTCTTCAGGTTCTTTTATCCTGTGCATAGCACGGGTTGTACTCGATGAATTCGCAGAAACAGGAATCTATTGGATTCGTTAATAGTCAAAAATCTAGTCAAAGTTCGCAGTTGATTGCTATAATCGCCATCCTACTGGTCTTGTCACTGAAACTCATCTTGTTGCATCATACATAGCTTAGAGCACTACATACATCCTTTCCAAAGATAAAAGTACCTCTTTTTCATTTTCATTGGTAAACAAAAAAACAAAAAAAAAATTCTTATGTATTTGATTCTTTTGTGGTATTATTTCTATTTAATACTCTGAATCGAGACTGGGTGTGAAAAAATACCTCATCATCCAAGAATCACAAAATCACAACTATGGGTAAGCTCAAGAAAAACAAACATTAGAGAAAACAAAGGTTAACTAATAAATAAAGCACAAAATAAGAAATAGAGTTTAGAAAATTCAATATGCTTCAAAACAAGAGGGAGATACACCGCAAGCGAGAGTAATGCAATAAAAGATGAAGAAATGTGTAGACAGTAAGATTGGAATAACATTAGTTCATCTTACCGATCTCGAAGTAGTATTGAACAAAGCTTTTGCTAGAGGCACAATGCAAAACCTTGTACCACATAAAATTAAACAAAAAAGAAATACCAGAATTAATTTATAGAATCCAGTTATCAAGTTCCATTTGTTAGCAGAGAAAAATAAAGAAAAAAGTGGAACACAAGGGAAAAGGACTAAAACATCCACACAATAAAATAAAAATAAAAATAAAAATAAAAAGCTAGGATGTATTATTCAGTTTAGTCTTTTTCCATTATTACATGTTTATAAGAAATCAAACAGAGGGTTTAAATATAGAAATGGGAAAATTTAACATACATTCCTCGACCACCAGCTAGGGCTTCTTCTGACGGATCTTTCCATTCATCCAATCTGCAGAAAATACAATAATTTACCATACATATAAACAACAAACATCAATGGTTAATACTAGCTAGCCCTGTTCTTCCTCTCTGTTCTACACTATTATCTAAAAGAGAGAGAGAGAGAGAGAGAGAGAGAGAGAGAGAGATTACATCCAACCGTAGCGCCTGTCAAAGAGTAGGCGTTTGGGAGTCGGTGTTGAGGTTGAAGTAGAAACTTGGGAGTTAGAAGGGCTGCTCGCCATATCTGCTCCCTTAAAAGGTTTTTGGTTCTCAAACAATAAATTGGATAGTTTTATCAGACAGTACCAAACAAAAAGCTGGATTAGTATATAATAGTTTATCCGACTGACAGTAAAATATACATGACAGCATAACAGTTTAATCGACAGAGTTATGTTTGGGCCGCACTCATTCATATTCAAAAAGTATTCACACCCAGAATGTTGGGCTTGTGCCCTCAAATCAGTTAGTATGACTATAAAAATTATAATACATTTTATGTATGTCAATTCATGAGATGAATGGTTAGGCTGTTATTCTTAAACATCATTGTATGTAGTTCATATTGAATAAGATTACACATGGAAGATATGAATTACTATTCCTTGTTGTTTTAAATAAGTCACAGTGAATGACAAGACCAGATAACTTAGCAGGTATACACTGTAGCATGATTAACTTCTATACGATAGAGTGATGAATTCCATTCACAAGAGTAGTTGACTCTAAATTAATGTGTTAGAGCATGAGTTGCATTGACGAACTGTGAGTTAAACCTATTGACAAGAAAATATGTCGCAGTTAATAGGAACTCAAACTTGTATAAGGTACATGTTCTTAATCTTGAGATAGTAATGGACACAAGTCGTATGCTTGGTTGCTTGGAGTACCAATCAGTGAGATCTTCAAGATCAACACTTGGATATCTTGGGTGATCAAGTTTATGCTATTGGGAATATCTATTATCAAGATGGAATCTACCCTCTTGTGAATAGTAGTTCTTTACAACAGAGTAAGTATTCCTTTGAGAATGTCACTGGTTGATTACTGAGAGGTGCGCAACCATGTCAACAAGTTGTTCTAGACATGTTTAGTAATTTATAAGTGGTGACTGATACTCGAGGAATATACGATATATTTATCAATTGGGTAGACAGTATTGTTATTCGTACATCCCAATGATAAATATGAATACTAGAAAGGTAGAGGGACATTAGTTGCATATTTGACACGTCCTGGAGCAACAACATTAGAGAAAAATAAATTTCCTTTTTGGATCCATAGGGAATGACTGATGAAAGTCATTAATTTTCCACACCACATAGTACTATTCTACAACAAGAATGGTAATAAAAACAAACTGGATATAATAGCTGTTGTTTCTATTACAAACATCAGAGTTATTACAACAGTAAAGCTACAATGGAAGTATATAAGATTTGGAAGCAACATATGCACAAGTACCAAATATAACACAAACAGTCTAAACAGAATTAATAAACTAACTTCGGCTGGCGTAAACATCAGTGTAGTAATCCTCCCCGGTATAGATATCATCAGTGGGGCCATCCTTGGTGTATTCTCTTCCTGGATAGTAACCATCGTTGTAGGATCCATCACCTGCAAAATAAGGTACAGGATAGTCTGGACAGGGAAAATCCAAGCAATAAAGGCCGTCAGCTTACTGAGAGCTGAATGAGTATAAACTAACAATGTACTAGTTGATATGTCCAGAAAAACCCAGTCGAAGGTCAAACTGCTACGTCATCAGGGAAGATACCATGAAATCCGGAGGGGACATGTACGGCTCACCAGTCCCGAGTTCGCTGGCTATTACCGCCCGGGATGGTCCCCACGGCCCGGGCGTAAGGTGCGGCTGTCCTTTTGGAGGTTCAGCGTGACCACCAAGCTACTCCATGGTTTCCTAATCCGATCAGAAGACTATTGGGAAGAATGACCAGTTTCCTAAACCACTTAGGAAACTCTCCTAAATTTATGTAAATCAGTTGCAATCAGATTAGGCTTCATAATCTGATTAGTTACCATGTACAGGACTCTTGCATCTATAAAAGAGCCCGCCTACCCTCTTTACAAGGGAGGGCATTCTTAGCCTAGACAATAGCAGTTTATACTCGCTCATACGCATACACCCGGTTGGTTTTACTGGTAGTGCCGCCCAAACTGTTGGCACACCAGGCCCGCCGGCGATCTGCTAGTGAAGCGCTCCGACCCACCCGTGGACGAGGTCACCTCATTAACGGGGCCGAACCACATACAATCTCTTGTGTCTCAATATCTCTCTTTGAGTCTCTCTTACCAAATTTTCGGCATCATCAGTTTGGCGCCGTCTATGGGAACTACTAAAATTTTCACCAACAAATTTCTTAACTGATCAGCATGCCACCGAAGACGGGTAAGAAGAATACCACCTAGGCCGGTCAGGAGAACTTGCAACTCGAGCAGCAAGCCGCCTCCATGACCTCCGAGCAAGTGACAGCGACGCTCACGCAACTTCTGGAAGGCCAGCGGCAAACCCAGCAGCAAATTGAAGCGCTATTGGCCCTGCAGGAAAAACGTCCTCAATCCGAGAACCAGCCCGGGAAGAGTGTCCCCGGTCGGGAGCCCGCACGAATCCGGAACCATACCTACTTTGTGCCGGTGTCCTCATCGGATTGGGAACACGTCCGGGATGGTGACCGTAACAGAGCGCCCAGGCGTAGTAGGCGGCAAGCTCGGACTAATCCTCGTTGGGTGGAAGATGCTAGAGATATCATCAACAAACGATGCACCGCCAAAAGGGAGGAATCAGAGCAAAAGGCCCGGGAATCGGCCAAAGACCCTCCGGTCCGGAGCCGGGGAGACCTTAGGCATACGATTACCCGGAGCATGAGCCGGGTTCTATCCCCGAAGACGATACACTTCGAAGAGGAGGCCTCATCATCAGACCCGACGTATCGCTTGGATATGGAAAGGAGAACCGGGCGAGATGTAAAGGCCCAGATCGAGGACTTGCAGCAGCAAATCGAAAAACTGAACCGCAAGCAGCTCCATGATCATACCAATACAGAGACCGAGTCGCCCTACACCGCTCGGGTCACTGCATTCCCCATCCCGCAAAAATTCAAACTGCCACATCTCAGCTCTTATGACAGTTCAGGGAGCCTAGTGGATTATGTCCGCACTTACAAGGCTCAGATGGCGCTAGTCACCACAGTCGACGAGTTACTGTGCCTGGCCTTCCCCAGTACCCTTAAAGGCCCAGCCGCGTAGTGGTTCCATGCTCTGAAACCCCGAACGGTTGATGACTTTAAGACATTGAGCAAGCTCTTCATCAGCCAGTTTGTGGGGATGCTCGACCGGTCACAACCGGACACCCAGCTGCTTACCGTCAAGCAGGTTAAGAGATAGTCCCTGAGGGAGTATGTGGACCATTTCAATTAGCCGAGGCTCCTGATCCGCAACCTAAACGAAACGGCCGCAATCATGGCTTTCTGCTCGGGGGTTCAACACACCAAAGTTGCTACGTTGTTCCACTATGACCGACTGGCAACCTTGGTGGAACTCTCAGAGAGAGTCGGAAAGCACATCTACACGGAGGAGTTTTGAAGTCCAAGCGCGCCAGCTTTACGGGAGAAGAGTCCCTGAAAAGCTAAACGAAAACGTGAGGGCTCCGAGAAAGGACCGGTAAAAAAGCCCAGACAGGATCAGCAGTGGGGCAATCGGGTTGAGGCCCCGATTACCTTCATCCCACTTTTCCGGCCAATCCACGAAGTTATGGCCACCACGGAGATCCAGAGGCTACTCCAAGAGCCCGCCAAGTTGAAAAGCGCACCCGGTAAGAGGAACCGAGACAAGTTTTGTCGCTTCCACAAAGACCACGGGCATGACACAGAGGATTGCTTTTAGCTTAAGATTGCCATTGAGAAGCTGATTGATCAGGGCCACCTAGCCAAATTCGTGGTGGCAGACATACGACCTCGGCAAGAAACCCGGGCTCCCGAGCAGCCGTGGCCCCTCGGGCAAATCAATGTAGCCTCTGGACGCATTTCAGGCGGAGGGGATTCACAGTCGGCAAGGAAGAGGCATGTCCAGGTATCTCGATCGGATGTCTGGCATGTCCAATCCACTCGCTCTCCCCCAAACGACGTGTTCACGTTCTCATCCGAGGACATGCTAGACCTGTACTACCCTCATGATGATCCACTTTGGTGACGCTCTCCGTAGCAAACTACGTGATCAAAAGGGTGATGGTAGACACGGGCAGCTCCTCCGACATCATGTTTGTCTTAGCATTCGATCAGCTCAGGATATCTAGGGATCAGCTCCGACCAGTGACCACTCCCCTGGTAGGTTTCAACGGGTTCAGCACCCAACCGCTCGGTACCATCGAGCTCCCGGTCCTCATGGGAGCCTACCCTCAGCAGGCATCTGTACTGGCAAGCTTTATGGTCGTGGAAGCTCCATTTGCATACAATGTCATCCTTGGGAGGCCAACCCTCAACAAGGCCAGAGCGGTCATATCAACGCATAGCCTGGTGGTTAAATTCCCAACCCCTCAAGGGCCCGGGAGCCTATGTGGAGACCAAGCCGTCGCCTGGAGTTTCTATGTCAGTTCCTTGCGCCGGGAAGCCATTACGAAAATGCTAAACATTCAGGAGATGGACCCTAGAGACAAAAGTGATGGAGTTAGTCCAATGGAAGAGCTAGAACAGGTGGTATTGGATCCTCGGTTTCCTGACAGGACCATCAGCATTGGCACTCTCTTAGAGCTAGGCCTTAAGGAGGAACTGGTTCAATTTTTGCAACAGAGCCAGGATGTTTTCGCTTAGTGTCACGAAGATATGCCCGGGATTGACCCCTGAGTAATGTCTCACTGACTTAACGTCAATCCAGAATCCCGGCTGATGAAGCAGAAAAGACCGGGAATGGCCCCCGAAAGGCAAATGGCGGTGTCTGAAGAAGTAGAGAAACTCATGAAAGCAAAATCTATCCAAGAGGTCCACTATCCTGATTGGTTAGAAAACGTAGTACTGGTCAAGAAAAGCAACGGAAAGTGGAGGATGTGCGTGGACTTCACCGATCTGAACAAAGCCTGCCCCAAGGACTGCTATCCACTGCCCAGGATAGATCTCCTTGTAGATTCCTCAGCCGGTCATGTGCTCCTCTCGTTCATGGACTCCTACTCCGGGTATAATCAGATCAGCATGTACCCCGGGGACGAAAGAAAAAACCTCATTCATCACAGATCAGGGGACCTACTGCTACAAAGTCATGCCCTTCGGCCTCAAAAATGCTAGGGCGACCTATCAATGCCTGGTCAATCACATGTTCAAGGACTTGATCGGGAAATCTATGGAGGTCTACGTTGATGATCTGCTAGTCAAACGCTGGGATGAGTCTGATCATCTGGAGCATTTTGCCGAGGCCTTCAGCATTTTGAGGAAGTTCGGGATGAGGTTGAACCCGACCAAGTGCACATTTGGCGTCTCGTCCGGGAAGTTTCTTGGGCACCTGGTCAGCAGTCGGGGAGTTGAAGCCAACCCCAAGAAAATTAAGGCCATCGTAAACATGCGGTTACCCAGGTCAACCAAGGAAGTTCAGAGCTTGGCCGGGCGGGTCGCCGCATTTAACAGGTTTGTTTTCTGAGCCACCGACTGGTGTCTGCCATTTTTCAAAATCCTCTACAAGGCCTTTCAGTGGTTGGAAGAGTGCGAGGAGGCATTCCAGGAACTCAAGAAGTACTTGGTATCGCCCCCTCTACTCTCAACACCCGTGCCAGACGAGGAATTATTCTTGTACTTGGCAGTATCACCATCGGCGGTTAGCTCGGCCCTTATCCGAGAAGAATACAGGATACAATTCTCAGTCTACTATACTAGCTAAGCGCTTCAAGGGGTAGAAAGCAGATATTCCTAGATCGAGAAGCCCGTATTGGCCCTCATCACCTCTGCTCGGAGACTTTATCTGTACTTTCAGGCCCACGTCATCGTGGTCCTCACGAACCAACATCTCCGTAGGATCTTGAGCAAGCCCGAGACGTCTGGGAGGCTCATTAAATGGGTCTTGGATTTAGAAGAGTTTGAAGTGGTCTACCGACTCCGGACGACGATCAAAGGACAAGCCGTCGCAGACTTTCTCGTTGAGTTAACATACCCGGAGGAACCGGTAGAAGATCTCGCCCTGCCAGATCTACCGCTCGAGTTATAGTCAGACATCCCAACCTGGACACTTTACATGGACGGGTCTTCCAACAAACAGGGTAGTGGGGCAGGGATCATCCTGACCATACCGGATGGGATCCAGCTCGAGTATGCGCTTAGGTTCGAATTCAAGGCCTCTAATAATGAGGCCGAGTACGAAGCCTTGCTGGTCGGATTAGAAATGGCAACCTCAATGGGTGCACTGCTGGTTCAAGGGTACAACAACTCTTAGCTCGTGGTAAATCAAGTCAATCAAGAGTATAAGGCTCGAGAGAATAACATGATAGCTTATCTAGCCTTTGTCCGAGTTGTTTCAAAGGAACTTCAGGGGTTCTCCGTCATGCATATACCTAGGAAGGAGAACACTAGGGTTGACTGGTTAGCTCGCCTTGCTTCATCTTCTGAGTCAGACTTGCCCGGGATCAGGATAGAGTGCATACCCGAGCAAAGTGTGTTCAACTCGGAATGCATGGAGGTAGAACCGGTCGCCTCAGAACCTAGCTAGATGGACCCAATCATGGCATTTCTAGCAACATGCGCGTTAATAGACGGAAAGGAAGAAGCCCGCCGGGTTAAATACCGAGCGGCAAGGTACCACGTTATTGATGGCATTCTCTGCAAAGGGGATTTTTGATACTGTACCTCCGCTGTGTCCACCCTGAACAGGTACAAGCAGTACTGTACGAAATCCACAAAGGGGTGTGCGGGAACCACATCGGAGGCCGGGCACTCTCACGCAAAGCCCAGCTGCAAGGTTACTACTGGCCGACCATTGCCAAAGACTCTCAAGAATACGTCAAGAGGTGTGATACGTGCCAAAGATTTTCTCCCATGATCAACCATCCGGGCGAACTTCAGACGCCAATCCTCAGCCCCTGGCGGTTTGCTCAATGGGGTATTGACATCGTCAGTCCTCTCCCGAAGCAAAAAGGATAACTTAGATTCGCTGTCATAACCGTGGACTACTTCACCAAGTGGGCGGAGGCCGAGCCCTTGGCAACAATCACCGAGAAGAAAATGGAAAGCTTTGTTGAGATGAATGTACTAAGCAGGTTCGGTATCCCCGGGTCCTGATCAGTGACAACGACAGACAATTTGACACCCCGGTGTTCCGGCAGTTCTATTAGGGGTACAGGATATCGAATCATTACTCCTCCCCCGAGCACCCTCAAGCCAATGGCCAGGCAAAGGTGACCAACTGAACTATTCTGCAGTCAATCAAAACTAGGCTTGAAGGCGCCAAAGGCCTTTTGGTGGAAGAACTTCCAACCCTCCTGTAGGCCTACCATACAACTCCCCGAGTGGCAACAAGCGAGACTCCGTTCTCACTCACCTACGGGTTCGAGGCTGTAGTCTCCACAGAGCTCGAGTTGCGTACTTACCGAGTGGAAAATTTCAGTGAACGGGGAAACGAGGAAGCACTTAGAGGAGAACTAGACTTGGTAGAAGAGAAAAGAGATCGAGCTTGCCTAAAAGTGGCAGCATACAAGCAGAGAGTCTCCCGGTACTTCAACAGCAGAGTCAAGCACTGCGGTTTCCAGGTGGGAGACTTGGTCCTTAAGGCTGTAAACCAGTCTACTAAGGTCCCAGCCTACGAAAAGTTGGGGCCAAACTGGGAAGGCCCATACCTAGTTACCCGAGTCAACCGCCCGGAACCTATCGGTTACAAACTCTAGACGGGCACAACCTCTTTCATCCTCAGAGCGTGCAACACCTCCGTAAGTACTTCCAGTAAAGCATGACAATAATGTTGGCTAGGAACCATGTAGCTCGACCTGAGCATATCTATTCATAAAGTTTCTTTTTCGTCAAACAACTCTTCTCCGTGCTTGCTCACTTAAAAGACCTCGGGGTCAGACCCCAGGCACTTAAAAGACGTCAGGGTCAGACCCCAGGCACTTAAAAGACCTCGGGTCCAAAACCTGAAGCACATGCTTTGCTTAGGTCCATCCTACAATGGGGGGCAACGCGCCCTAGGTGGCTGACGATGGCAAGTCCCAAAGGACCCTACAACTACCCACGTTCCAGGTCGGTTTCCTACGGTCATCCCCTCTATATGCCTGCCTTAGCAAAAACTTGGGGGGCAGGGTAGACTAAATAGGAAATCACATCTGTCACTAACAGGGCTTGGAATTCCAACATTCCTAAGTACCTATTGAGGCCAGAGAAAATCGTCCGGATAGTAAAACATGATAAAAAAATTCCTATAATACACCGGATGGGACCTTTCAGGCAGGTTAAGAAGACCAATTGTTCTACTGGTTATGATCCTAAACCATATGCTAAGGCAGGGATTGAGATCAGTCACGGTCAAATAAAAAATAAAAACTGGTCGAATGTTGGCAATCACGAAATAGGCATACAAGTACAAGACAGTAAATAATTGATGGAAAGGCTAGTCTCAAGGACCTTTTCATTAAAAAAAAACTTTGTACAACTAGGGGGCAGTTGTAATAGCCTCTAAAAAAAAAAAAAAAAAAAAGAGGGCTCCTACTGGTCGTCCACAATGACCACCCTGTCATCGCCCGAAGGAGCAGTCCCGGCCGGTTCAGCTGCAGCAGGGTCCTCTTCAGCAGCCTGGTCCTCCTTCCAGTAGTTGGATTCGACCCAGGAGTAACCAGAAATGTCCCAGTCTGGGTGATCCTCAGTAACTCGGGCGGTAAGGTCAACATAACCCTTGAGGAATCCAGCCTCGAACTCCTCTTCGGCGTCCTTGGCCTTGGCTTCCTGGGCGGCGGTGACCTCGGATAGAGTGGCTGTTAGGGCCTCGGCATCCTTCTCGACAGCCACCCGACCAGCCTCTGCAACTGTAACCTTGGTCTTAGCGGACTTTCGATCGGCCAGCTTGGTTGAGATTGTGTCCCGGGCCTCCCCTAGCTCTAGGCCCAAAGACCTGGACTTCTCCTCCTCCACAGAGAGGGAAAAATTGGTGGACTCTCGGGCCGCCTTCTCAGCAGACAAGGCAGCCTCAGT